>OZ012672.1:25403324-26131976 GCA_963942505.1 Lordithon lunulatus
GGGCCCAGCTGTGCTCAGATCGACATATATCGACTCAAGAACATCGCCTGTAGGTCCTATATAGCCGTGGGTTGCAGCTGGCTGGCATCACAGCTACCCCCATGCTGTATATGCGTGGCCCAGCTGTGCTCAGATCGACATATATCGACTCAAGAGCATCGCCTATAGGTCCTATATGGCCGTGGGTTGCATCTGGCTGGTATCAGAGCTACCCCCATGCTGTATATACGGGCCCAGTTGTGCTCAGATCGACATATATCGACTCAAGAACATCGCCTGTAGGTCCTATATAGCCGTGGGTTGCAGCTGGCTTGTATCACAGCCACCCCCATGCTGTATATACGTGGCCCAGCTGTGCTCAGATCGACATATATCGACTCAAGAACATCGCCTGTAGGTCCTATATGGCCGTGCGTTGCATCTGGTTGGTATTAGAGCTACCCCCATGCTGTATATACGGCGCACAGCTGTGCTCAGATCGACATATATCCACTGTAGGTCCTATATGGCCGTGGGTTGCATCTGGCTGGTATAAGAGCTACCCCCATGCTGCATATACGGGGCCCAGCTGTGCTCAGATCGACATATATCGACTCAAGAACATCGCCTGTAGGTCCTATATAGCCGTGGGTTGCAGCTGGCTGGTATCACAACTACCCCCATGCTGTATATACGTTGCCCAGCTGTGCTCAGATCGACATATATCAACTCAAGAGCATCGCCTGTAGGTCCTATATGGCCGTGGGTTGCATCTGGCTGGTATCAGAGCTACCACCATGCTGTATATACGGCGCCCAGCTGTGCCCACATCGACATATATCCATTGTAGGTCCTATATGGCCGTGGGTTGCATCTGGCTGGTATCAGAGCTACCCCCATGCTGCATATACGGGGCTTAGCTGTGCTCAGATCGACATATATCGACTCAAGAACATGGCCTGTGGTCCTATATAGCCGTGGGTTGCAGCTGGCTGGTATCACAGCTACCCCCATGCTGTATATACGTGGCCCAGCTGTGCTCAGATCGACATATATCGACTCAAGAACATCGCCTGTAGGTCCTATATGGCCGTGGGTTGCATCTGGCTGGTATTAGAGCTACCCCCATGTGTATATACGGCGCCCAGCTGTGCTCACATCGACATATATCCACTGTAGGTCCTATATGGCCGTGGGTTGCATCTGGCTGGTATCAGAGCTACCCCCATGCTGCATATACGGGGCCCAGCTGTGCTCAGATCGACATATATCGACTCAAGAGCATCGCCTGTAGGTCCTATATGGCCGTGGGTTGCATCTGGCTGGTATTAGAGCTACCCCCATGCTGTATATACGGGGCCCAGCTGTGCTCAGATCGACATATATCGACTCAAGAACATCGCCTGTAGGTCCTATATAGCCGTGGGTTGCATCTGGCTGGTATAAGAGCTACCCCCATGCTGCATATACGGGGCCCAGCTGTGCTCAGATCGACATATATCGACTCAAGAACATCGCCTGCAGGTCCTATATAGCCGTGGGTTGCAGCTGGCTGGCATCACAGCTACCCCCATGCTGTATATGCGTGGCCCAGCTGTGCTCAGATCGACATATATCGACTCAAGACCATCGCCTGTAGGTCCTATATGGCCGTGGGTTGCATCTGGCTGGTATCAGAGCTACCCCCATGCTGTATATACGGGCCCAGCTGTGCTCAGATCGACATATATCGACTCAAGAACATCGCCTGTAGGTCCTATATGGCCGTGGGTTGCATCTGGCTGGTATTAGAGCTACCCCCATGCTGTATATACGGCGCCCAGCTGTGCTCACATCGACATATATCCACTGTAGGTCCTATATGGCCGTGGGTTGCATCTGACAGGTATCAGAGCTACCCCCATGCTGCATATACGGGGCCCAGCTGTACTCAGATCGACATATATCGACTCAAGAACATCGCCTGTAGGTCCTATATAGACGTGGGTTGCAGCTGGCTGGTATCACAGCTACCCCCATGCTGTATATACGTGGCCCAGCTGTGCTCAGATCGACATATATCGACTCAAGAGCATCGCATGTAGGTCCTATATGGCCGTGGGTTGCATATGGCTGGTATCAGAGCTACCCCCATGCTGCATATACGGGGCCCAGCTGTGCTCAGATCGACATATATCGACTCAAGAACATCGCCTGTGGTCCTATATAGCCGTGGGTTGCAGCTGGCTGGTATCACAGCTACCCCCATGCTGTATATACGTGGCCCAGCTGTGCTCAGATCGACATATATCGACTCAAGAACATCGCCTGTAGGTCCTATATGGCCGTGGGTTGCATCTGGCTGGTATTAGAGCCTCCCCCCATGCTGTATATACGGCGCCCAGCTGTGCTCAGATCGACATATATCCACTGTAGATCCTATATGGCCGTGGGTTGCATCTGGCTGGTATAAGAGCTACCCCCATGCTGGATATACGGGGCCCAGCTGTGCTCAGATCGACATATATCGACTCAAGAGCATCGCCTGTAGGACCTATATGGCCGTGGGTTGCATCTGGCTGGTATCAGAGCTACCCCCATGCTGTATATACGGGGCCCAGCTGTGCTCAGATCGACATATATCGACTCAAGAACATCGCCTGTAGGTCCTATATGGCCGTGGGTTGCATCTGGCTGGTATTAGAGCTACTCCCATGCTGTATATACGGCGCCCAGCTGTGCTCAGATCGACATGTATCCACTGTAGGTCCTATATGGCCGTGGGTTGCATCTGGCTGGTATAAGAGCTACCCCCATGCTGCATATACGGGGCCCAGCTGTGCTCAGATCGACATATATCGACTCAAGAGCATCGCCTGTAGGACCTATATGGCCGTGGGTTGCATCTGGCTGGTATCAGAGCTACCCCCATGCTGTATATACGGGGCCCAGCTGTGCTCAGATCGACATATATCGACTCAAGAACATCGCCTGTAGGTCCTATATAGCCGTGGGTTGTAGCTGGCTTGTATCACAGCCACCCCCATGCTGTATATACGTGGCCCAGCTGTGCTCAGATCGACATATATCGACTCAAGAACATCGCCTGTAGGTCCTATATGGCCGTGGGTTGCATCTAGCTGGTATTAGAGCTACCCCCATGCTGTATATACGGCGCCCAGCTGTGCTCAGATCGACATATATCCACTGTAGGTCCTATATGGCCGTGGGTTGCATCTGGCAGGTATCAGAGCTACCTCCATGCTGCATATACGGGGCCCAGCTGTACTCAGATCGACATATATCGACTCAAGAACATCGCCTGTAGGTCCTATATAGACGTGGGTTGCAGCTGGCTGGTATCACAGCTACCCCCATGCTGTATATACGAGGCCCAGCTGTGCTCAGATCGACATATATCGACTCAAGAGCATCGCATGTAGGTCCTATATGGCCGTGGGTTGCATCTGGCTGGTATCAGAGCTACCCCCATGCTGTATATACGGCGCCCAGCTGTGCTCACATCGACATATATTCACTGTAGGTCCTATAGGGCCGTGGGTTGCATCTGGCTGGTATTAGAGCTACCCCCATGCTGCATATACGGGGCCCAGCTGTGCTCAGATCGACATATATCGACTTAAGAACATCGCCTGTGGTCCTATATAGCCGTGGGTTGCATCTGGCTGGTATCAGAGCTACCCCCATGCTGCATATACGGGGCCCAGCTGTGCTCAGATCGACATATATCGACTCAAGAACATCGCCTGTAGGTCCTATATAGCCGTGGGTTGCAGCTGGCTGGTATCACAGCTACCCTCATGCTGTATATACGTGGCCCAGCTGTGCTCAGATCGACATATATCGACTCAAGAGCATCGCCTGTAGGTCCTATATGGCCGTGGGTTGCATCTGGCTGGTATGAGAGCTACCCCCATGCTGTATATACGGGGCCCAGCTGTGCTCAGATCGACGTATATCGACTCAAGAACATCGCCTGTAGGTCCTATATAGCCGTGGGTTGCAGCTGGCTTGTATCACAGCCACCCCCATGCTGTATATACGTGGCCCAGCTGTGCTCAGATTGACATATATCGACTCAAGAACATCGCATGTAGGTCATATATGGCCGTGGGTTGCATCTGGCTTGTATTAGAGCTACACCCATGCTGTATATACGGCGCCCAGCTGTGCTCAAATCGACATATATCCACTGTAGGTCCTATATGGCCGTGGGTTGCATCTGGCTGGTATCAGAGCTACCCCCATGCTGCATATACGGGGCCCAGCTGTACTCAGATCGACATATATCGACTCAAGAACATCGCCTGTAGGTCCTATATAGACGTGGGTTGCAGCTGGCTGGTATCACAGCTACCCCCATGCTGTATATACGTGGCCCAGCTGTGCTCAGATCGACATATATTGACACAAGAGCATCGCATGTAGGTCCTATATGGCCGTGGGTTGCATCTGGCTGGTATCAGAGCTACCCCCATGCTGTATATACGGCGCCCAGCTGTGCTCACATCGACATATATTCACTGTAGGTCCTATATGGCCGTGGGTTGCATCTGGCTGGTATCAGAGCTACCCCCATGCTGCATATACGGGGCCCAGCTGTGCTCAGATTGACATATATCGACTCAAGAACATCGCATGTAGGTCATATATGGCCGTGGGTTGCATCTGGCTTGTATTAGAGCTACACCCATGCTGTATATACGGCGCCCAGCTGTGCTCAGATCGACATATATCCACTGTAGGTCCTATATGGCCGTGGGTTGCATCTGGCTGGTGTCAGAGCTACCCCCATGCTGCATATACGGGGCCCAGCTGTACTCAGATCGACATATATCGACTCAAGAACATCGCCTGTAGGTCCTATATAGACGTGGGTTGCAGCTGGCTTGTATCACAGCTACCCCCATGCTGTATATACGTGGCCCAGCTGTGCTCAGATCGACATATATCGACTCAAGAGCATCGCATGTAGGTCCTATATGGCCGTGGGTTGCATCTGGCTGGTATCAGAGCTACCCCCATGCTGTATATACGGCGCCCAGCTGTGCTCACATCGACATATATTCACTGTAGGTCCTATATGGCCGTGGGTTGCATCTGGCTGGTATCAGAGCTACCCCCATGCTGCATATACGGGGCCCAGCTGTGCTCAGATCGACATATATCGACTCAAGAACATCGCCTGTGGTCCTATATAGCCGTGGGTTGCATCTGGCTGGTATCAGAGCTACCCCCATGCTGCATATACGGGGCCCAGATGTGCTCAGATCGACATATATCGACTCAAGAACATCGCCTGTAGGTCCTATATAGCCGTGGGTTGCAGCTGGCTGGTATCACAGCTACCCCCATGCTGTATATACGTGGCCCAGCTGTGCTCAGATCGACATATATCGACTCAAGAGCATCGCCTGTAGGTCCTATATGGCCGTGGGTTGCATCTGGCTGGTATCAGAGCTACCCCCATGCTGTATATACGGCGCCCAGCTGTGCTCACATCGACATATATCCACTGTAGGTCCTACATGGCCGTGGGTTGCATCTGGCTGGTATCAGAGCTACCCCCATGCTGCATATACGGGGCCCAGCTGTGCTCAGATCGACATATATCGACTCAAGAACATCGCCTGTGGTCCTATATAGCCGTGGGTTGCAGCTGGCTGGTATCACAGCTACCCCCATGCTGTATATACGTGGCACAGCTGTGCTCAGATCGACACATATCGACTCAACAACATCGCCTGTAGGTCCTATATGGCCGTGGGTTGCATCTGGCTGGTATTAGATCTACCCCCATGCTGTATATACGGCGCCCAGCTGTGCTCAGATCGACATATATCGACTCAAGAACATCGCCTGTAGGTCCTATATAGCCGTGGGTTGCAGCTGGCTGGCATCACAGCTACCCCCATGCTGTATATGCGTGGCCCAGCTGTGCTCAGATCGACATATATCGACTCAAGAGCATCGCCTGTAGGTCCTATATGGCCGTGGGTTGCATCTGGCTGGTATCAGAGCTACCCCCATGCTGTATATACGGGCCCAGCTGTGCTCAGATCGACATATATCGACTCAAGAACATCGCCTGTAGGTCCTATATAGCCGTGGGTTGCAGCTGGCTTGTATCACAGCCACCCCCATGCTGTATATACGTGGCCCAGCTGTGCTCAGATCGACATATATCGACTCAAGAACATCGCCTGTAGGTCCTATATGGCCGTGGGTTGCATCTGGCTGGTATTAGAGCTACCCCCATGCTGTATATACGGCGCCCAGCTGTGCTCAGATCGACATATATCCACTGTAGGTCCTATATGGCCGTGGGTTGCATCTGGCTGGTATAAGAGCTACCCCCATGCTGCATATACGGGGCCCAGCTGTGCTCAGATCGACATATATCGACTCAAGAACATCGCCTGTAGGTCCTATATAGCCGTGGGTTGCAGCTGGCTGGTATCACAACTACCCCCATGCTGTATATACGTTGCCCAGCTGTGCTCAGATCGACATATATCAACTCAAGAGCATCGCCTGTAGGTCCTATATGGCCGTGGGTTGCATCTGGCTGGTATCAGAGCTACCCCCATGCTGTACATACGGCGCCCAGCTGTGCCCACATCGACATATATCCATTGTAGGTCCTATATGGCCGTGGGTTGCATCTGGCTGGTATCAGAGCTACCCCCATGCTGCATATACGGGGCTTAGCTGTGCTCAGATCGACATATATCGACTCAAGAACATGGCCTGTGGTCCTATATAGCCGTGGGTTGCAGCTGGCTGGTATCACAGCTACCCCCATGCTGTATATACGTGGCCCAGCTGTGCTCAGATCGACATATATCGACTCAAGAACATCGCCTGTAGGTCCTATATGGCCGTGGGTTGCATCTGGCTGGTATTAGAGCTACCCCCATGTGTATATACGGCGCCCAGCTGTGCTCACATCGACATATATCCATTGTAGGTCCTATATGGCCGTGGGTTGCATCTGGCTGGTATCAGAGCTACCCCCATGCTGCATATACGGGGCCCAGCTGTACTCAGATCGACATATATCGACTCAAGAACATCGCCTGTAGGTCCTATATAGACGTGGGTTGCAGCTGGCTGGTATCACAGCTACCCCCATGCTGTATATACGTGGCCCAGCTGTGCTCAGATCGACATATATCGACTCAAGAGCATCGCATGTAGGTCCTATATGGCCGTGGGTTGCATCTGGCTGGTATCAGAGCTACCCCCATGCTGCATATACGGGGCCCAGCTGTGCTCAGATCGACATATATCGACTCAAGAACATCGCCTGTGGTCCTATATAGCCGTGGGTTGAAGCTGGCTGGTATCACAGCTACCCCCATGCTGTATATACGTGGCCCAGCTGTGCTCAGATCGACATATATCGACTCAAGAACATCGCCTGTAGGTCCTATATGGCCGTAGGTTGCATCTGGCTGGTATTAGAGCTACCCCCATGCTGTATCTACGGCGCCCAGCTGTGCTCACATCGACATATATCCACTGTAGGTCCTATATATCTGTGGGTTGCATCTGGCTGGTATCAGAGCTACCCCCATGCTGCATATATGGGGCCCAGCTGTGCTCAGATCGACATATATCGACTCAAGAACATCGCCTGTAGGTCCTATATAGCCGTGGGTTGCAGCTGGCTGGTATCACAGCTACCCCCATGCTGTATATACGTGGCCCAGCTGTGCTCAGATCGACATATATCGACTCAAGAGCATCGCCTGTAGGTCCTATATGGCCGTGGGTTGCATCTGGCTGGTATGAGAGCTACCCCCATGCTGTATATACGGGGCCCAGCTGTGCTCAGATCGACATATATCGACTCAAGAACATCGCCTGTAGGTCCTATATGGCCGTGGGTTGCATCTGGCTGGTATCAGAGCTACCCCCATGCTGCATATACGGGGCCCAGCTGTGCTCAGATCGACATATATCGACTCAAGAACATCGCCTGTAGGTCCTATATGGCCGTGGGTTGCATCTGGCTGGTATTAGAGCTACCCCATGCTGTATATACGGCGACCAGCTGTGCTCAGATCGACATATATCCACTGTAGGTCCTATATGGCCGTGGGTTGCATCTGGCAGGTATCAGAGCTACCCCCATGCTGCATATAAGGGGCCCACCTGTACTCAGATCGACATATATCGACTCAAGAACATCGCCTGTAGGTCCTATATAGACGTGGGTTGCAGCTGGCTGGTATCACAGCTACCACCATGCTGTATATACGTGGCCCAGCTGTGCTCAGATCGACATATATCGACTCAAGAGCATCGCATGTAGGTCATATATGGCCGTGGGTTGCATCTGGCTGGTATCAGAGCTACCCCCATGCTGTATATACTGCGCCCAGCTGTGCTCACATCGACATATATCCACTGTAGGTCCTATATGGCCGTGGGTTGCATCTGGCTGGTATCAGAGCTACCCCCATGCTGCATATACGGGGCCCAGCTGTGCTCAGATCGACATATATCGACTCAAGAACATCGCCTGTGGTCCTATATAGCCGTGGGTTGCAGCTGGCTGGTATCACAGCTACCCCCATGCTGTATATACGTGGCCCAGCTGTGCTCAGATCGACATATATCGACTCAAGAACATCGCCTGTAGGTCCTATATGGCCGTGGGTTGCATCTGGCTGGTATTAGAGCTACCCCCATGCTGTATATACGGCGCCCAGCTGTGCTCACATCGACATATATCCACTGTAGGTCCTATATATCCGTGGGTTGCATCTGGCTGGTATCAGAGCTACCCCCATGCTGCATATACGGGGCCCAGCTGTGCTCAGATCGACATATATCGACTCAAGAACATCGCCTGTAGGTCCTATATAGCCGTGGGTTGCAGCTGGCTGGTATCACAGCTACCCTCATGCTGTATATACGTGACCCAGCTGTGCTCAGATCGACATATATCGACTCAAGAGCATCGCCTGTAGGTCCTATATGGCCGTGGGTTGCATCTGGCTGGTATGAGAGCTACCCCCATGCTGTATATACGGGGCCCAGCTGTGCTCAGATCGACATATATCGACTCAAGAACATCGCCTGTAGGTCCTATATAGCCGTGGGTTGCAGCTGGCTTGTATCACAGCCACCCCCATGCTGTATATACGTGGCCCAGCTGTGCTCAAATTGATCGCCTGTAGGTCCGATATAGACGTGGGTTGCAGCTGGCTGCTATCACAGCTACCACCATGCTGTATATACGTGGCCCAGCTCTGCTCAGATCGACATATATCGACTCAAGAACATCGCCTGTAGGTCCTATATAGCCGTGGGTTGCATCTGGCTGGTATCACAGCTACCCCCATGCTGTATATACGGCGCCCAGCTGTGCTCAGTTCGACATATATCCACTCAAGAACATCGCCTGTAGGTCTTATATGGCCGTGGGTTGCATCTGGCTGGTATCAGAGCTACCCCCATGCTGTATATACGGGGCACAGCAGTGCTCAGATCGACATATATCGGCTCAAGAACATCGCCTGTAGGTCCTATATAGCCGTGGGTTGCAGCTGGCTGGTATCACAGCTACCCCCATGCTGTATATACGTGGCCCAGCTGTACTCAGATCAACATATATCGACTCAAGAACATCGCCTGTAGGTCCTATATAGCCGTGGGTTGTAGCTGGCTGGTATCACAGCTACCCCCATGCTGTATATACATGGCCCAGCTGTGCTCAGATCGACATATATCGACTCAAGAACATCGCCTGTAGGTCCTATATGGCCGTGGGTTGCATCTGGCCGGTATCAGAGCTACCCCCATGCTGTATATACGGCGCCCAGCTGTGCTCAGATCGACATATATCCACTCAAGAATATCGCCTGTAGGTCCTATATGGCCGTGGGTTGCATCTGCCTGGTATCAGAGCTACCCCCATGCTGTATATACGGGGCCCAGCTGTGCTCAGATCGACATATATCGACTCAAGAACATCGCCCGTAGGTCGTATATAGCCGTGGGTTGCAGCTGGCTGGTATCACAGCTACAGTATATACGTGGCCCAGTTGTGCTCAGATCAACATATATCGACTCAAGAACATCGCCTGTAGGTCCTATATAGCCGTGGGTTGCAGCTGGCTGGTATCACAGCTACCCCCATGCTGTATATACATGGGCCAGCTGTGCTCAGATCGACATATATCGACTCAAGAACATCGCCTGTAGGTCCTATATGGCCGTGGGATGCATCTGGCTGGTATCAGAGCTACCCCCATGCTGTATATACGGCGCCCAGCTGTGCTCAGATCGACATATATCCACTCAAGAACATCGCCTGTAGGTCCTATATGGCCGTGGGTTGCATCTTGCTGGTATCAGAGCTACCCCCATGCTGTACATACGGGGCCCAGCTGTGCTCAGATCGACATATATCGACTCAAGAACATCGCCTGTAGGTCCTATATAGCCGTGGGTTGCAGCTGGCTGGTATCACAGCTACAATATATACGTGGCCCAGTTGTGCTCAGATCAACATATATCGACTCAAGAACATCGCCTGTAGGTCCTATATAGCCGCGGGTTGCAGCTGGCTGGTATCACAGCTACCCCCATGCTGTATATACATGGCCCAGCTGTGCTCAGATCGACATATATCGACTCAAGAACATCGCCTGTAGGTCCTAAATGGCTGTGGGATGCATCTGGCTGGTATCAGAGCTACCCCCGTGCTGTATATACGGCGCCCAGCTGTGCTCAGATCGACATATATCCACTCAAGAACATCGCCTGTAGGTCCTATATGGCCGTGGGTTGCATCTTGCTGGTATCAGAGCTACCCCCATGCTGTATATACGGGGCCCAGCTGTGCTCAGATCGACATATATCGACTCAAGAACATCGCCTATAGGTCCTATATGGCCGTGGGTTGCATCTGGCTGGTATCAGAGCTACCCCCATGCTGTATATACGTGGCCCAGCTGTGCTCAGATCGACATATATCGACTCAAGAACATCGCCTGTAGGTCCTATATAGCCGTGGGTTGCAGCTGGCTGGTATCACAGCTACCTCCATGCTGTATATACGTGGCCCAGCTGTGCTCAGATCGACATATATCGACTCAAGAACATCGCCTGTAGGTCCTATAAAGCCATGGGTTGCAGCTGGCTGGTATCACAGGCACCCCCATGCTGTATATACGTGGCCCAGCTGTGCTCAGATCGACATATATCGACACAAGAACATCGCCTATAGGTCCTATATGGCCGTGGGTTGCATCTGGCTGGTATCAGAGCTACCCCCATGCTGTATATACGGCGCCCAGCTGTGCTCAGATCGACTTATATCCACTCAAGAACATCGCCTGTAGGTCCTGTATGGCCGTGGGTTGCATCTGGCCGGTATCAGAGCTACCCCCATGCTGTATATACGGCGCCCAGCTGTAATCAGATCGATGTATATCCACTCAAGAATATCGCCTGTAGGTCCTATATGGCAGTGGGTTGCATCTGGCTGGTATCAGAGCTACCCCCATGCTGTATATACGGGACCCAGCTGTGCTCAGATCGACATATATCGACTCAAGAACATCGGCCGTAGGTCGTATATAGCCGTGGGTTGCAGCTGGCTGGTATCACAGCTACAGTATATACGTGGCCCAGTTGTGCTCAGATCAACATATATCGACTCAAGAACATCGCCTGTAGGTCCTATATAGCCGTGGGTTGCAGCTGGCTGGTATCACAGCTTACCCCATGCTATATATACGTGGCCCAGCTGTACTCAGATCGACATATATCGACTCAAGAATATCGCCTGTAGGTCCTATATGGCCGTGGGTTGCATCTGGCTGGTATCAGAGCTACTCCCATGCTGTATATAGGGCGCCCAGCTGTGCTCAAATCGACATATATCCACTCAATAACTTCGCCTGTAGGTCCTATATGGCCGTGGGTTGCATCTGGCTGGTATCAGAGCTACCCCCATGCTGTATATACGGGGCCCAGCTGTGCTCAGATCGACATATATCGGCTCAAGAACATCGCCTGTAGGTCCTATATGGCCGTGGGTTGCATCTGGCTGGTATCAGAGCTACTCCCATGCTGTATATACGGCGCCCAGCTGTGCTCAAATCGACATATATCCACTCAATAACTTCGCCTATAGGTCCTATATGGCCGTGGGTTGCATCTGGCTGGTATCACATCTACCCCCATGCTGTATATACGTGGCCCAGCTGTGCTCAGATCGACATATATCGGCTCAAGAACATCGCCTGTAGGTCCTATATGGCCGTGGGTTGCATCTGGCTGGTATCAGAACTACCCCCATGCTGTATATACGGCGCCCAGCTGTGCTCAGATCGACATATATCCACTCAAGAACATCGCCTGTAGGTCCTATATGGCCGTGGGTTGCATCTGGCCGGTATCAGAGCTACCCCCATGCTGTATATACGGCGCCCAGCTGTAATCAGATCGACGTATATCCACTCAAGAATATCGCCTGTAGGTCCTATATGGCCGTGGGTTGCATCTGGCTGGTATCAGAGCTACCCCCATGCTGTATATACGGGGCCCAGCTGTGCTCAGATCGACATATATCGACTCAAGAACATCGCCCGTAGGTCGTATATAGCCGTGGGTTGCAGCTGGCTGGTATCACAGCTACAGTATATACGTGGCCCAGTTGTGCTCAGATCAACATATATCGACTCAAGAACATCGCCTGTAGGTCCTATATAGCCGTGGGTTGCAGCTGGCTGGTATCACAGCTTACCCCATGCTATATATACGTGGCCCGGCTGTACTCAGATCGACATATATCGACTCAAGAATATCGCCTGTAGGTCCTATATGGCCGTGGGTTGCATCTGGCTGGTATCAGAGCTACTCCCATGCTGTATATACGGCGCCCAGCTGTGCTCAAATCGACATATATCCACTCAATAACTTCGCCTGTAGGTCCTATATGGCCGTGGGTTGCATCTGGCTGGTAACAGAGCTACCCCCATGCTGTATATACGGGGCCCAGCTGTGCTCAGATCGACATATATCGGCTCAAGAACATCGCCTGTAGGTCCTATATGGCCGTGGATTGCATCTGGCTGGTATCAGAGCTACTCCCATGCTGTATATACGGCGCCCAGCTGTGCTCAAATCGACATATATCCACTCAATAACTTCGCCTGTAGGTCCTATATGGCCGTGGGTTGCATCTGGCTGGTATCACATCTACCCCCATGCTGTATATACGTGGCCCAGCTGTGCTCAGATCGACATATATCGGCTCAAGAACATCGCCTGTAGGTCCTATATGGCCGTGGGTTGCATCTGGCTGGTATCAGAACTACCCCCATGCTGTATATACGGCGCCCAGCTATACTCAGATCGACATATATCCACTCAAGAACATCGCCTGTAGGTCCTATATGGCCGTGGGTTGCATCTGGCTGGTATCAGAGCTACCCCCATGCTGTATATACGGGGCCCTGCTGTGCTTAGAGCGACATATAGGACTCAAGAACATCGCCTGCAGGTCCTATATAGCCGTGGGTTGCATCTGGCTGGTTTCAGAGCTACACCCATGCTGTATATACGGGGCCCATCTGTGCTCAGATCGACATATATCGACTAAAGAACATCGCCTGTAGGTCCTATATAGCCGTGGGTTGCAGCTGGCTGGTATCACAGCTACCCCCAAGTTGTATATACGTGGCCCACCTGTGCTCAGATCGACATATATCGACTCAAGAACATCGCCTGTAGGTCCTAAATGGCCGTGGGATGCATCTGGCTGGTATCAGAGCTACCCCCATGCTGTATATACGGCGCCCAGCTATGCTCAGATCGACATATATCCACTCAAGAACATCGCCTGTAGGTCCTATATGGCCGTGGGTTGCATCTTGCTGGTATCAGAGCTACCCCCATGCTGTATATACGGGGCCCAGCTGTGCTCAGATCGACATATATCGACTCAAGAACATCGCCTGTAGGTCCTATATAGCCGTGGGTTGCAGCTGGCTGGTATCACAGCTACAGTATATACGTGGCCCAGTTGTGCTCAGATCAACATATATCGACTCAAGAACATCGCCTGTAGGTCCTATATAGCCGTGGGTTGCAGCTGGCTGGTATCACAGCTACCCCCATGCTGTATATACATGGCCCAGCTGTGCTCAGATCGACATATATCGACTCATGAACATCGCCTGTAGGTCCTAAATGGCTGTGGGATGCATCTGGCTGGTATCAGAGCTACCCCCATGCTGTATATACGGCGCCCAGCTGTGCTCAGATCGACATATATCCACTCAAGAACATCGCCTGTAGGTCCTATATGGCCGTGGGTTGCATCTTGCTGGTATCAGAGCTACCCCCATGCTGTATATACGGGGCCCAGCTGTGCTCAGATCGACATATATCGACTCAAGAACATCGCCTGTAGGTCCTATATAGCCGTGGGTTGCAGCTGGCTGGTATCACAGCTACCCCCATGCTGTATATACGTGGCCCAGCTGTGCTCAGATCGACATATATCGACTCAAGAACATCGCCTGTAGGTCCTAAATGGCTGTGGGATGCATCTGGCTGGTATCAGAGCTACCCCCATGCTGAATATACGGCGCCCAGCTGTGCTCAGATCGACATATATCCACTCAAGAACATCGCCTGTAGGTCCTATATGGCCGTGGGTTGCATCTTGCTGGTATCAGAGCTACCCCCATGCTGTATATACGGGGCCCAGCTGTGCTCAGATCGACATATATCGACTCAAGAACATCGCCTGTAGGTCCTATATAGCCGTGGGTTGCAGCTGGCTGGTATCACAGCCACCCCCATGCTGTATATACATGGCCCAGCTGTGCTCAGATCGACATATATCGACTCAAGAACATCGCCTGTAGGTCCTAAATGGCTGTGGGATGCATCTGGCTGGTATCAGAGCTACCCCCATGCTGTATATACGGCGCCCAGCTGTGCCCAGATCGACATATATCCACTCAAGAACATCGCCTGTAGGTCCTATATGGCCGTGGGTTGCATCTTGCTGGTATCAGAGCTAACCCCATGCTGTATATGCGGGGCCCAGCTGTACTCAGATGGACATATATCGACTCAAGAACATCGCCTGTAGGTCTTATAAAGCCGTGGGTTGCAGCTGGCTGGTATCACAGCTACCCCCATGCTGTATATACGTGGCCCAGCTGTGCTCAGATCGACATATATCGACTCAAGAACATCGCCTGTAGGTCCTATATGGCCGTGGGTTGCATCTGGCTGGTATCAGAAGTACCCCCATGCTGTATATACGGCGCCCAGCTGTGCTTAAAATCGACATATATCCACTCAAGAAAATCGCCTGTAGGTCCTATATGGCCGTGGGTTGCATCTGGCTGGTATCAGAGCTACCCCCATGCTGTATATTCGGCGCCCAGCTGTGCTCAGATCGACATATATCCACTCAAGAACATCGCCTGTAGGTCCTATATGGCCGTGGGTTGCATCTGGCTGGTATCAGAGCTACCCCCATGCTGTATATACGGGGCCCAGCTGTGCTCAGATCGACATATATCGAGCCAAGAATATCGCCTGATGGTCCTATATGGCCGTGGGTTGCATCTGGCTGGTATCAGAGCTACCCCCATGCTATATATACGGCGCCCAGCTGTGCTCAGATCGACATATATCAACTAAAGAACATCGCCTGTAGGTCCTATATGGCCGTGGGTAGCATCTGACTGGTAGCAGAGCTACCCCCATGCTGTATATACGGGGCCCATCTGTGCTCAGATCGACATATATCGACTCAAGCACATCGCCTGTAGGTCCTATAAGGCCTTGGGTTGAATCTGGCTGGTATCAGAGCTACCCCCATGCTGTATATACGGGGCCCAGCTGTGCTCAGATCGACATATATCGACTCAAGAACATCGCCTGTAGGTCCTATATGGCCGTGGGTTGCATTTTGCTGGTATCAGAGCTACCCCCATGCTGTATATACGGGGCCCAGCTGTGCTCATATCGACATATATCGACTCAAGGACATCGCCTGTAGGTCCTATATAGCCGTGGGTTGCAGCTGGCTGGTATCACAGCTACAGTATATACATGGCCCAGTTGTGCTCAGATCAACATATATCGACTCAAGAACATCGCCTGTAGGTCCTATATAGCCGTGGGTTGCTGCTGGCTGGTATCACAGCTACCCCCATGCTGTATATACGTGGCCCAGCTGTGCTCAGATCGACATATATTGACTCAAGAATATCGCCTGTAGGTCGTATATGGCCGTGGCTTGCATCTGGCTGCTATCAGAGCTACCCCCATGCTGTATATACGGCGCCCAGCTGTGCTCAGATCGACATATATCCACTCAAGAACATCGCCTGTGGTCCTATATAGCCGTGGGTTGCATCTGTCTCGTATCAGAGCTACCCCCATGCTGTATATACGGGGCCCAGCTGTGCTCAGATCGACATATATCGACACAAGAACATCGCCTGTAGGTCCTATATAGCCGTGGGTTGCAGCTGGCTGGTATCACAGCTAACCCCATGCTGTATATACGTGGCCCAGCTGTGCTGAGATCGACATAGATCGACTCAAGAACATCGCCTGTAGGTCCTATATGGCCGTGGGTTGCATCTGTCTCGTATCAGAACTACCCCCATGATGTATATACGGCGCCAAGCTGTGCTCAGATCGACATATATCCACTCAAGAACATCGCCTGTAGGTCCTATATGGCCGTGGGTTGTATCTGGCTGGTATCAGAGCTACCCCCATGCTGTATACACGGGGCCCTGCTGTGATCAGATCGACATATATCGACTCAAGAACATCGCCTGTAGGTCCAATATAGCCGTGGGTTGCTGCTGGCTGGTATCAGAGCTACCCCCATGCTGTATATACGTGGCCCAGCTGTGCTCAGATCGACATATATCGACTCAAGAACATCGCCTGTAGGTCCTATATGGCCGTGGGTTGCATCTTGCTGGTATCAGAGCTACCCCCATGCTGTATATACGGGGCCCACCTGTGCTCAGATCGACATATATCGACTCAAGGACATCGCCTGTAGGTCCTATATAGCCGTGGGTTGCAGCTGGCTGGTATCACAGCTACAGTATATACATGGCCCAGTTGTGCTCAGATCAACATATATCGACTCAAGAACATCGCCTGTAGGTCCTATATAGCCGTGGGTTGCTGCTGGCTGGTATCACAGCTACCCCCATGCTGTATATACGTGGCCCAGCTGTGCTCAGATCGACATATATCGACTCAAGAATATCGCCTGTAGGTCCTATATGGCCGTGGCTTGCATCTGGCTGGTATCAGAGCTACCCCCATGCTGTATATACGGCGCCCAGCTGTGCTCAGATCGACATATATCCACTCAAGAACATCGCCTGTAGGTCCTATAAGGCCTTGGGTTGAATCTGGCTGGTATCAGAGCTACCCCCATGCTGTATATACGGGGCCCAGCTGTGCTCAGATCGACATATATCGACTCAAGAACATCGCCTGTAGGTCCTATATAGCCGTGAGTTGCAGCTGGCTGGTATCAGAGCTACCCCCATGCTGTATATACGGCGCCCAGCTGTGCTCAGATCGACATATATCCACTCAAGAACATCGCCTGTAGGTCCTATATGGCCGTGGGTTGCATCTGTCTCGTATCAGAGCTACCCCCATGCTGTATATACGGGGCCCAGCTGTGCTCAGATCGACATATATCGACACAAGAACATCGCCTGTAGGTCCTATATAGCCGTGGGTTGCAGCTGGCTGGTATCACAGCTAACCCCATGCGGTATATACGTGGCCCAGCTGTGCTCAGATCGACATAGATCGACTCAAGAACATCGCCTGTAGGTCCTATATGGCCGTGGGTTGCATCTGTCTCGTATCAGAACTACCCCCATGATGTATATACGGCGCCAAGCTGTGCTCAGATCGACATATATCCACTCAAGAACATCGCCTGTAGGTCCTATATGGCCGTGGGTTGTATCTGGCTGGTATCAGAGCTACCCCCATGCTGTATACACGGGGCCCTGCTGTGATCAGATTGACATATATCGACTCAAGAACATCGCCTGTAGGTCCAATATAGCCGTGGGTTGCTGCTGGCTGGTATCAGAGCTACCCCCATGCTGTATATACGTGGCCCAGCTGTGCTCAGATCGACATATATCGACTCAAGAACATCGCCTGTAAGTCCTATATGGCCGTGGGTCGCATCTGGCTGGTATCAGAGCTACCCCCATGCTGTATATACGGGGCCCAGCTGTGCTCAGATCGACATATATCGACTCAAGAACATCGCCTGTAGGTCCTATAAAGCCATGGGTTGTAGTTGGCTGGTATCACAGCCACCCCCATGCTGTATATACGTGGCCCAGCTGTGCTCAGATCGACATATATCGACTCAAGAACATCGCCTGTAGGTCCTATATAGCCGTGGGTTGCAGCTGGCTGGTATCACAGCTACAGTATATACGTGGCCCAGTTGTGGACAGATCAACATATATCGACTCAAGAACATCGCCTGTAGGTCCTATATAGCCGTGGGTTGCAGCTGGCTGGTATCACAACTACACCCATGCTGTATATACGTGGCCCAGCTGTGCTCAGATCGACATATATCGACTCAAGAACATCGCCTGTAGGTCATATATAGCCGTGGGTTGCAGCTGGCTGGTATCACAGCTACCCCCATGCTGTATATACGTGGCCCATCTGTGCTCAGATCGACATATATCGACTCAAGAACATCGCCTGTAGGTCCTATATGGCCGTGGGTCGCATCTGGCTGGTATCAGAGCTACCCCCATGCTGTATATACGGGGCCCAGCTGTGCTCAGATCGACATATATCGACTCAAGAACATCGCCTGTAGGTCCTATAAAGCCATGGGTTGCAGCTGGCTGGTATCACAGCCACCCCCATGCTGTATATACGTGGCCCAGCTGTGCTCAGATCGACATATATCCACTCAAGAACATCGCCTGTAGGTCCTATATGGCCGTGGGTTGCATCTGGCCGGTATCAGAGCTACCCCCATGCTGTATATACGGGGCCCTGCTGTGCTCAGATCGACATATATCGACTCAAGAACATCGCCCGTAGGTCGTATATAGCCGTGGGTTGCAGCTGGCTTCTATCACAGCTACAGTATATACGTGGCCCAGTTGTGCTCAGATCAACATATATCGACTCAAGAACATCGCCTGTAGGTCCTATATAGCCGTGGGTTGCAGCTGGCTGGTATCACAGCTACACCCATGCTGTATATACATGGCCCAGCTGTGCTCAGATCAACATATATCGACCCAAGAACATCGGCCTGTAGGTCCTAAATGGCCGTGGGATGCATCTGGCTGGTATCAGAGCTACCCCCATGCTGTATATACGGCGCCCAGCTGTGCTCAGATCGACATATATCCACTCAAGAACATCGCCTGTAGGTCCTATATGGCCGTGGGTTGCATCTTGCTGGTATCAGAGCTACCCCCATGCTGTATATACGGGGCCCAGCTGTGCTCAGATCGACATATATCGACTCAATGACATCGCCTGTAGGTCCTATATAGCCGTGGGTTGCAGCTGGCTGGTATCACAGCTACAGTATATACATGGCCCAGTTGTGCTCAGATCAACATATATCGACTCAAGAACATCGCCTGTAGGTCCTATATAGCCGTGGGTTGCAGCTGGCTGGTACCACAGCTACCCCCATGCTGTATATACATGGCCCAGCTGTGCTCAGATCGACATATATCGACTCAAGAACATCGCCTGTAGGTCCTAAATGGCCGTGGAATGCATCTGGCTGGTATCAGAGCTACCCCCATGCTGTATATACGGCGCCCAGCTGTGCTCAGATCGACATATATTCACTCAAGAACATCGCCTGTATGTCCTATATGGCCGTGGGTTGCATCTTGCTGGTATCAGAGCTACCCCCATGCTGTATATACGGGGCCCAGCTGTGCTCAGATCGACATATATCGACTCAAGAACATCGCCTGTAGGTCCTATATAGCCGTGGGTTGCAGCTGGCTGGTATCACAGCTACCCCCATGCTGTATATACGTGGCCCAGCTGTGCTCAGATCGACATATATCGACTCAAGAACATCGCCTGTAGGTCCTATATGACCGTGGGTTGCATCTGGCTGGTATCAGAGCTACACCCATGCTGTATATACGGCGCCCATCTGTGCTCAGATCGACATATATCCACTCAAGAACATCGCCTGTAGGTCCTATATGGCCGTGTGTTGTATCTGGCTGGTATCAGTGATACCCCCATGCTGTATATACGGGGCCCAGCTGTGCTCAGATCGACATATATCGACTCAAGAACATCGCCTGTAGGTCCTATATAGCCGTGAGTTTCAGCTGGCTGGTATCACAGCTACCCCCATGCTGTATATACGTGGCCCAGCTGTGCTCAGATCGACATATATCGACTCAAGAACATCGCCTGTAGGTCCTATATGGCCGTGGGTTGCATCTGGCTGGTATCAGAGCTACCACCATGCTGTATATACGGCGCCCAGCTGTGCTCAGATCGACATATATCCACTCAATAACATCGCCTGTAGGTCCTACATGGCCGTGGGTTGCATCTGGCTGGTATCAGAGCTACCCCATGCTGTATATACGGGGCCCCAGCTGTGCTGAGATCGACATATATCGACTCAAGAACATCGCCTGTAGGTCCTATATAGCCGTGGGTTGCATCTGGCTGGTATCACAGCTACCCCCATGCTGTATATATGGCGCCCACCTGTGCTCAGATCGACATATATCGACTCAAGAACATCGCCTGTAGGTCCTATATGGCCGTGGGTTGCATCTGGCTGGTATCAGAGCTACCCCCATGCTGTATATACGGGGCCCCAGCTGTGCTGACATCGACATATATCGACTCAAGAACATCGCCTGTAGGTCATATATAGCCGTGGGTTGCAGCTGGCTGGTATCACAGCTACCCCCATGCTGTATATACGTGGCCCAGCTGTGCTCAGATCGACATATTTCGACTCAAGAACATCGCCTGTAGGTCCTATACGCCCGTGGGTTGCATCTGGCTGGTATCAGAGCTACCCCCATGCTGTATATACGGGGCCCAGCTGTGCTCAGTTCGACATATATCGACTCAAGAACATCGCCTGTAGGTCCTATATGGTCGTGGGTTGCATCTGGCTGGTATCACAGCTACCCCCATGCTGTATATACGGCGCCCAGCTGTGCTCAGATCGACATATATCCACTCAAGAACATCGCCTGTAGGTCCTATATGCCCGTGGGTTGCATCTGGCTGGTATCAGAGCTACCCCCATGCTGTAAATACGGGGCCCAGCTGTGCTCAGATCGACATATATCGACTCAAGAACATCGCCCGTAGGTCGTATATAGCCGTAGGTTGCAGCTGGCTGGTATCACAGCTACAATATATACGTGGCCCAGTTGTGCTCAGATCAACATATATCGACTCAAGAACATCGCCTGTAGGTCTTATATAGCCGTGGGTTGCAGCTGGCTGGTATCACAGCTACCCCCATGCTGTATATACGTGGCCCAGCTGTGCTCAGATCGACATATATCGACTCAAGAACATCGCCCGTAGGTCGTATATAGCCGTGGGTTGCAGCTGGCTGGTATCACAGCTACAATATATACGTGGCCCAGTTGTGCTCAGATCAACATATATCGACTCAAGAACATCGCCTGTAGGTCCTATATAGCCGTGGGTTGCAGCTGGCTGGTATCACAGCTACCCCCATGCTGTATATACGGCGCCCAGCTGTGCTCAGATCGACATATATCCACTCAAGAACATCGCCTGTAGGTCCTATATAGCCGTGGGTTGCAGCTTTCTGGTATCACAGCTACACCCATGCTGTATATACGTGGCCCAGCTGTGCTCAGATCGACATATATCGACTCAAGAACATCGCCCGTAGGTCGTATATAGCCGTGGGTTGCAGCTGGCTGGTATCACAGCTACAATATATACGTGGCCCAGTTGTGCTCAGATCAACATATATCGACTCAAGAACATCGCCTGTAGGTCCTATATAGTTGTGGGTTGCAGCTGGCTGGTATCACAGCTACCCCCATGCTGTATATACATGGCCCAGCTGTGCTCAGATCGACATATATCGAATCAAGAATATCGCCTGTAGGTCCTATATGGCCGTGAGTTGCATCTGGCTGGTATCAGATCTACCCCCATGCTGTATATACGGCGCCCAGCTGTGCTCAGATCGACATATATCAACTCAAAAACATCGCCTGTAGGTCCTATATGGCCGTGGGTTGCATCTGTCTGGTAGCAGAGCTACCCCCATGCTGTATATACGTGGCCCAGCTGTGCTCAGATCGACATATATCGACTCAAAAACATCGCCTGTAGGTCCTATATGGCCGTAGGTTGCATCTGGCTGGTATCAGAGCTACCCCCATGCTGTATATACGGCGCCCAGCTGTGCTCAGATCGACATATATCCACTCAAGAACATCGCCTGTAGGTCCTATATGGCCGTGGATTGCATCTGGCTGGTATCAGAGCTACCCCCATGCTGTATATACGGCGCCCAGCTGTGCTTAGTTCGACATATATCGACTCAAGAACATCGCCTGTAGGTCCTATATAGCCGTGGGTTGCAGCTGGCTGGTATCACAACTACACCCATGCTGTATATACGTGGCCCAGCTGTGCTCAGATCGACATATATCGACTCAAGAACATCGCCTGTAGGTCATATATAGCCGTGGGTTGCAGCTGGCTGTTATCACAGCTACCCCCATGCTGTATATACGTGGCCCAGCTGTGCTCAGATCGACATATATCGACTCAAGAACATCGCCTGTAGGTCCTATATGGCCGTGGGTCGCATCTGGCTGGTATCAGAGCTACCCCCATGCTGTATATACGGGGCCCAGCTGTGCTCAGATCGACATATATCGACTCAAGAACATCGCCTGTAGGTCCTATAAAGCCATGGGTTGCAGCTGGCTGGTATCACAGCCACCCCCATGCTGTATATACGTGGCCCAGCTGTGCTCAGATCGACATATATCGACTCAAGAACATCGCCTATAGGTCCTATATGGCCGTGGGTTGCATCTGGCTGGTATCAGAGCTACCCCCATGTTGTATATACGGCGCCCAGCTGTGCTCAGATCGACATATATCCACTCAAGAACATCGCCTGTAGGTCCTATATGGCCGTGGGTTGCATCTGGCCGGTATCAGAGCTACCCCCATGCTGTATATACGGCGCCCAGCTGTGCTCAGATCGACGTATATCCACTCAAGAATATCGCCTGTAGGTCCTATATGGCCGTGGGTTGCATCTGGCTGGTATCAGAGCTACCCCCATGCTGTATATACGGGGCCCTGCTGTGCTCAGATCGACATATATCGACTCAAGAACATCGCCCGTAGGTCGTATATAGCCGTGGGTTGCAGCTGGCTTCTATCACAGCTACAGTATATACGTGGCCCAGTTGTGCTCAGATCAACATTTATCGACTCAAGAACATCGCTTGTAGGTCCTATATAGCCGTGGGTTGCAGCTGGCTGGTATCACAGCTACACCCATGCTGTATATACATGACCCAGCTGTGCTCAGATCGACATATATCGACCCAAGAACATCGCCTGTAGGTCCTAAATGGCCGTGGGATGCATCTGGCTGGTATCAGAGCTACCCCCATGCTGTATATACGGCGCCCAGCTGTGCTCAGATCGACATATATCCACTCAAGAACATCGCCTGTAGGTCCTATATGGCCGTGGGTTGCATCTTGCTGGTATCAGAGCTACCCCCATGCTGTATATACGGGGCCCAGCTGTGCTCAGATCGACATATATCGACTCAAGGACATCGCCTGTAGGTCCTATATAGCCGTGGGTTGCAGCTGGCTGGTATCACAGCTACAGTATATACATGGCCCAGTTGTGCTCAGATCAACATATATCGACTCAAGAACATCGCCTGTAGGTCCTATATAGCCGTGGGTTGCAGCTGGCTGGTATCACAGCTACCCCCATGCTGTATATACATGGCCCAGCTGTGCTCAGATCGACATATATCGACTCAAGAACATCGCCTGTAGGTCCTAAATGGCCGTGGAATGCATCTGGCTGGTATCAGAGCTACCCCCATGCTGTATATACGGCGCCCAGCTGTGCTCAGATCGACATATATCCACTCAAGAACATCGCATGTAGGTCCTATATGGCCGTGGGTTGCATCTTGCTGGTATCAGAGCTACCCCCATGCTGTATATACGGGGCCCAGCTGTGCTCAGATCGACATATATCGACTCAAGAACATCGCCTGTAGGTCCTATATAGCCGTGGGTTGCAGCTGGCTGGTATCACAGCTACCCCCATGCTGTATATACGTGGCCCAGCTGTGCTCAGATCGACATATATCGACTCAAGAACATCGCCTGTAGGTCCTATATGACCGTGGGTTGCATCTGGCTGGTATCAGAGCTACACCCATGCTGTATATACGGCGCCCATCTGTGCTCAGATCGACATATATCCACTCAAGAACATCGCCTGTAGGTCCTATATAGCCGTGGGTTGCAGCTGGCTGGTATCACAGCTACAGTATATACATGGCCCAGTTGTGCTCAGATCAACATATATCGACTCAAGAACATCGCCTGTAGGTCCTATATAGCCGTGGGTTGCAGCTGGCTGGTATCACAGCTACACCCATGCTGTATATACATGGCCCAGCTGTGCTCAGATCGACATATATCGACCCAAGAACATCGCCTGTAGGTCCTAAATGGCCGTGGGATGCATCTGGCTGGTATCAGAGCTACCCCCATGCTGTATATACGGCGCCCAGCTGTGCTCAGATCGACATATATCCACTCAAGAACATCGCCTGTAGGTCCTATATGGCCGTGGGTTGCATCTGTCTCGTATCAGAGCTACCCCCATGCTGTATATACGGGGCCCAGCTGTGCTCAGATCGACATATATCGACACAAGAACATCGCCTGTAGGTCCTATATAGCCGTGGGTTGCAGCTGGCTGGTATCACAGCTACACCCATGCTGTATATACATGGCCCAGCTGTGCTCAGATCGACATATATCGACCCAAGAACATCGCCTGTAGGTCCTAAATGGCCGTGGGATGCATCTGGCTGGTATCAGAGCTACCCCCATGCTGTATATACGGCGCCCAGCTGTGCTCAGATTGACATATATCCACTCAAGAACATCGCCTGTAGGTCCTATATGGCCGTGGGTTGCATCTTGCTGGTATCAGAGCTACCCCCATGCTGTATATACGGGGCCCAGCTGTGCTCAGATCGACATATATCGACTCAAGGACATCGCCTGTAGGTCCTATATAGCCGTGGGTTGCAGCTGGCTGGTATCACAGCTACAGTATATACATGGCCCAGTTGTGCTCAGATCAACATATATCGACTCAAGAACATCGCCTGTAGGTCCTATATAGCCGTGGGTTGCAGCTGGCTGGTATCACAGCTACCCCCATGCTGTATATACATGGCCCAGCTGTGCTCAGATCGACATATATCGACTCAAGAACATCGCCTGTAGGTCCTAAATGGCCGTGGAATGCATCTGGCTGGTATCAGAGCTACCCCCATGCTGTATATACGGCGCCCAGCTGTGCTCAGATCGACATATATCCACTCAAGAACATCGCCTGTAGGTCCTATATGGCCGTGGGTTGCATCTTGCTGGTATCAGAGCTACCCCCATGCTGTATATACGGGGCCCAGCTGTGCTCAGATCGACATATATCGACTCAAGAACATCGCCTGTAGGTCCTATATAGCCGTGGGTTGCAGCTGGCTGGTATCACAGCTACCCCCATGCTGTATATACGTGGCCCAGCTGTGCTCAGATCGACATATATCGACTCAAGAACATCGCCTGTAGGTCCTATATGACCGTGGGTTGCATCTGGCTGGTATCAGAGCTACACCCATGCTGTATATACGTGGCCCAGCTGTGCTCAGATCGACATATATCGACTCAAGAACATCGCCTGTAGGTCCTATATGACCGTGGGTTGCATCTGGCTGGTATCAGAGCTACACCCATGCTGTATATACGGCGCCCATCTGTGCTCAGATCGACATATATCCACTCAAGAACATCGCCTGTAGGTCCTATATGGCCGTGAGTTGCATCTTGCTGGTATCAGAGCTACCCCCATGCTGTATATACGGGGCCCAGCTGTGCTCAGATCGACATATATCGACTCAAGGACATCGCCTGTAGGTCCTATATAGCCGTGGGTTGCAGCTGGCTGGTATCACAGCTACAGTATATACATGGCCCAGTTGTGCTCAGATCAACATATATCGACTCAAGAACATCGCCTGTAGGTCCTATATAGCCGTGGGTTGCAGCTGGCTGGTATCACAGCTACCCCCATGCTGTATATACATGGCCCAGCTGTGCTCAGATCGACATATATCGACTCAAGAACATCGCCTGTAGGTCCTAAATGGCCGTGGAATGCATCTGGCTGGTATCAGAGCTACCCCCATGCTGTATATACGGCGCCCAGCTGTGCTCAGATCGACATATATCCACTCAAGAACATCGCCTGTAGGTCCTATATGGCCGTGGGTTGCATCTTGCTGGTATCAGAGCTACCCCCATGCTGTATATACGGGGCCCAGCTGTGCTCAGATCGACATATATCGACTCAAGAACATCGCCTGTAGGTCCTATATAGCCGTGGGTTGCAGCTGGCTGGTATCACAGCTACCCCCATGCTGTATATACGTGGCCCAGCTGTGCTCAGATCGACATATATCGACTCAAGAACATCGCCTGTAGGTCCTATATGACCGTGGGTTGCATCTGGCTGGTATCAGAGCTACACCCATGCTGTATATACGGCGCCCATCTGTGCTCAGATCGACATATATCCACTCAAGAACATCGCCTGTAGGTCCTATATGGCCGTGTGTTGCATCTGGCTGGTATCAGTGCTACCCCCATGCTGTATATACGGGGCCCAGCTGTGCTCAGATCGACATATATCGACTCAAGAACATCGCCTGTAGGTCCTATATAGCCGTGAGTTTCAGCTGGCTGGTATCACAGCTACCCCCATGCTGTATATACGTGGCCCAGCTGTGCTCAGATCGACATATATCGACTCAAGAACATCGCCTGTAGGTCCTATATGGCCGTGGGTTGCTTCTGGCTGGTATCAGAGCTACCACCATGCTGTATATACGGCGCCCAGCTGTGCTCAGATCGACATATATCCACTCAATAACATCGCCTATAGGTCCTATATGGCCGTGGGTTGCATCTGGCTGGTATCAGAGCTACCCCCATGCTGTATATACGGGGCCCCAGCTGTGCTGAGATCGACATATATCGACTCAAGAACATCGCCTGTAGGTCCTATATAGCCGTGGGTTGCATCTGGCTGGTATCACAGCTACCCCCATGCTGTATATATGACGCCCACCTGTGCTCAGATCGACATATATCGACTCAAGAACATCGCCTGTAGGTCCTATATGGCCGTGGGTTGCATCTGGCTGGTATCAGAGATACCACCATGCTATATATACGGCGCCCAGCTGTGCTCAGATCGACATATATCCACTCAATAACATCGCCTGTAGGTACTATATGGCCGTGGGTTGCATCTGGCTGGTATCAGAGCTACCCCCATGCTGTATATACGGGGCCCCAGCTGTGCTGACATCGACATATATCGACTCAAGAACATCGCCTGTAGGTCATATATAGCCGTGGGTTGCAGCTGGCTGGTATCACAGCTACCCCCATGCTGTATATACGTGGCCCAGCTGTGCTCAGATCGACATATATCGACTCAAGAACTTCGCCTGTAGGTCCTATACGCCCGTGGGTTGCATCTGGCTGGTATCAGAGCTACCCCCATGCTGTATATACGGGGCCCAGCTGTGCTCAGATCGACATATATCGACTGAAGAACATCGCCTGTAGGTCCTATATGGTCGTGGGTTGCATCTGGCTGGTATCAGAGCTACCCCCATGCTGTATATACGGGGCCCAGCTGTGCTCAGTTCGACATATATCGACTCAAGAACATCGCCTGTAGGTCCTATATGGTCGTGGGTTGCATCTGGCTGGTATCACAGCTACCCCCATGCTGTATATACGGCGCCCAGCTGTGCTCAGATCGACATATATCCACTCAAGAACATCGCCTGTAGGTCCTATATGCCCGTGGGTTGCATCTGGCTGGTATCAGAGCTACCCCCATGCTGTAAATACGGGGCCCAGCTGTGCTCAGATCGACATATATCGACTCAAGAACTTCGCCTGTAGGTCCTATATAGCCGTGGGTTGCAGCTTTCTGGTATCACAGCTACCCCCATGCTGTATATACGTGGCCCAGCTGTGCTCAGATCGACATATATCGACTCAAGAACATCGCCCGTAGGTCGTATATAGCCGTGGGTTGCAGCTGGCTGGTATCACAGCTACAATATATACGTGGCCCAGTTGTGCTCAGATCAACATATATCGACTCAAGAACATCGCCTGTAGGTCCTATATAGCCGTGGGTTGCAGCTGGCTGGTATCACAGCTACCCCCATGCTGTATATACATGGCCCAGCTGTGCTCAGATCGACATATATCGACTCAAGAACATCGCTTGTAGGTCCTAAATTGCCGTGGGATGCATCTGGCTGGTATCAGAGCTACCCCCATGCTGTATATACGGCGCCCAGCTGTGCTCAGATCGACATATATCCACTCAAGAACATCGCCTGTAGGTCGTATATGGCCGTGGGTTGCATCTTGCTGGTATCAGAGCTACCCCCATGCTGTATATACGGGGCCCAGGTGTGCTCAGATCGACATATATCGACTCAAGAACATCGCCTGTAGGTCCTATATAGCCGTGGGTTGCAGCTGGCTGGTATCACAGCTACCCCCATGCTGTATATACGTGGCCCAGCTGTGCTCAGATCGACATATCTCGACTCAAGAACATCACCTGTAGGTCCTATAAAGCCATGGGTTGCAGCTGGCTGGTATCGCAGCCATCCCCATGCTGTATATACGTGGCCCAGCTGTGCTCAGATCGAGATATATCGACTCAAGATCATCGCCTATAGGTCCTATATGGCCGTGGGTTGCATCTGGCTGGTATCATAGCTACCCCCATGCTGTATATACGGTGCCCAGCTGTGCTCAGATCGACATATATCCACTCAAGAACATCGCCTGTAGGTCCTATATGGCCGTGGGTTGCATCTGGCCGGTATCAGAGCTACCCCCATGCTGTATATACGGCGCCCAGCTGTAATCAGATCGACGTATATCCACTCAAGAATATCGCCTGTAGGTCCTATATGGCCGTGGGTTGCATCTGGCTGGTATCAGAGCTACCCCCATGCTGTATATACGGGGCCCAGCTGTGCTCAGATCGACATATATCGACTCAAGAACATCGCCCGTAGGTCGTATATAGCCGTGGGTTGCAGCTGGCTGGTATCACAGCTACAGTATATGCGTGGCCCAGTTGTGCTCAGATCAACATATATCGACTCAAGAACATCGCCTGTAGGTCCTATATGGCCGTGGGTTGCATCTGGCTGGTATCAGAGCTACCCCCATGCTGTATATACGGCGCCCAGCTGTGCTCAGATCGACGTATATCCACTCAAGAATATCGCCTGTAGGTCCTATATGGCCGTGGGTTGCATCTGGCTGGTATCACAACTACCCCCATGCTGTATATACGTGGCCCAGCTGTGCTCAGATCGACATATATCGACTCAAGAACATCGCCTGTAGGTCCTATATAGCCGTGGGTTGCAGCTGGCTGGTATCACAACTACCCCCATGCTGTATATACGTGGCCCAGCTGTGCTCAGATCGACATATATCGACTCAAGAACATCGCCTGTAGGTCCTATATGGCCGTGGGTAGCATCTGGCTGGTATCAGAGCTACCACCATGCTGTATATACGGGGCCCAGCTGTGCTCAGATCGACATATATCCACTCAATAACATCGCCTGTAGGTCCTATATGGCCGTGGGTTGCATCTGGCTGGTATCAGAGCTACCCCCATGCTGTATATACGGGGCCCCAGCTGTGCTGAGATCGACATATATCGACTCAAGAACATCGCCTGTAGGTCCTATATAGCCGTGGGTTGCATCTGGCTGGTATCACAGCTACCCCCATGCTGTATATATGACGCCCACCTGTGCTCAGATCGACATATATCGACTCAAGAACATCGCCTGTAGGTCCTATATGGCCGTGGGTTGCATCTGGCTGGTATCAGAGATACCACCATGCTGTATATACGGCGCCCAGCTGTGCTCAGATCGACATATATCCACTCAATAACATCGCCTGTAGGTACTATATGGCCGTGGGTTGCATCTGGCTGGTATCAGAGCTACCCCCATGCTGTATATACGGGGCCCCAGCTGTGCTGACATCGACATATATCGACTCAAGAACATCGCCTGTAGGTCATATATAGCCGTGGGTTGCAGCTGGCTGGTATCACAGCTACCCCCATGCTGTATATACGTGGCCCAGCTGTGCTCAGATCGACATATATCGACTCAAGAACTTCGCCTGTAGGTCCTATACGCCCGTGGGTTGCATCTGGCTGGTATCAGAGCTACCCCCATGCTGTATATACGGGGCCCAACTGTGCTCAGATCGACATATATCGACTGAAGAACATCGCCTGTAGGTCCTATATGGTCGTGGGTTGCATCTGGCTGGTATCAGAGCTACCCCCATGCTGTATATACGGGGCCCTGCTGTGCTCAGATCGACATATATCGACTCAAGAACATCGCCCGTAGGTCGTATATAGCCGTGGGTTGCAGCTGGCTTCTATCACAGCTACAGTATATACGTGGCCCAGTTGTGCTCAGATCAACATATATCGACTCAAAAACATCGCCTGTAGGTCCTATATAGCCGTGGGTTGCAGCTGGCTGGTATCACAGCTACACCCATGCTGTATATACATGGCCCAGCTGTGCTCAGATCGACATATATCGACCCAAGAACATCGCCTGTAGGTCCTAAATGGCCGTGGGATGCATCTGGCTGGTATCAGAGCTACCCCCATGCTGTATATACGGCGCCCAGCTGTGCTCAGATTGACATATATCCACTCAAGAACATCGCCTGTAGGTCCTATATGGCCGTGGGTTGCATCTTGCTGGTATCAGAGCTACCCCCATGCTGTATATACGGGGCCCAGCTGTGCTCAGATCGACATATATCGACTCAAGGACATCGCCTGTAGGTCCTATATAGCCGTGGGTTGCAGCTGGCTGGTATCACAGCTACAGTATATACATGGCCCAGTTGTGCTCAGATCAACATATATCGACTCAAGAACATCGCCTGTAGGTCCTATATAGCCGTGGGTTGCAGCTGGCTGGTATCACAGCTACCCCCATGCTGTATATACATGGCCCAGCTGTGCTCAGATCGACATATATCGACTCAAGAACATCGCCTGTAGGTCCTAAATGGCCGTGGAATGCATCTGGCTGGTATCAGAGCTACCCCCATGCTGTATATACGGCGCCCAGCTGTGCTCAGATCGACATATATCCACTCAAGAACATCGCCTGTAGGTCCTATATGGCCGTGGGTTGCATCTTGCTGGTATCAGAGCTACCCCCATGCTGTATATACGGGGCCCAGCTGTGCTCAGATCGACATATATCGACTCAAGAACATCGCCTGTAGGTCCTATATAGCCGTGGGTTGCAGCTGGCTGGTATCACAGCTACCCCCATGCTGTATATACGTGGCCCAGCTGTGCTCAGATCGACATATATCGACTCAAGAACATCGCCTGTAGGTCCTATATGACCGTGGGTTGCATCTGGCTGGTATCAGAGCTACACCCATGCTGTATATACGGCGCCCATCTGTGCTCAGATCGACATATATCCACTCAAGAACATCGCCTGTAGGTCCTATATGGCCGTGTGTTGCATCTGGCTGGTATCAGTGCTACCCCCATGCTGTATATACGGGGCCCAGCTGTGCTCAGATCGACATATATCGACTCAAGAACATCGCCTGTAGGTCCTATATAGCCGTGAGTTTCAGCTGGCTGGTATCACAGCTACCCCCATGCTGTATATACGTGGCCCAGCTGTGCTCAGATCGACATATATCGACTCAAGAACATCGCCTGTAGGTCCTATATGGCCGTGGGTTGCTTCTGGCTGGTATCAGAGCTACCACCATGCTGTATATACGGCGCCCAGCTGTGCTCAGATCGACATATATCCACTCAATAACATCGCCTATAGGTCCTATATGGCCGTGGGTTGCATCTGGCTGGTATCAGAGCTACCCCCATGCTGTATATACGGGGCCCCAGCTGTGCTGAGATCGACATATATCGACTCAAGAACATCGCCTGTAGGTCCTATATAGCCGTGGGTTGCATCTGGCTGGTATCACAGCTACCCCCATGCTGTATATATGACGCCCACCTGTGCTCAGATCGACATATATCGACTCAAGAACATCGCCTGTAGGTCCTATATGGCCGTGGGTTGCATCTGGCTGGTATCAGAGATACCACCATGCTATATATACGGCGCCCAGCTGTGCTCAGATCGACATATATCCACTCAATAACATCGCCTGTAGGTACTATATGGCCGTGGGTTGCATCTGGCTGGTATCAGAGCTACCCCCATGCTGTATATACGGGGCCCCAGCTGTGCTGACATCGACATATATCGACTCAAGAACATCGCCTGTAGGTCATATATAGCCGTGGGTTGCAGCTGGCTGGTATCACAGCTACCCCCATGCTGTATATACGTGGCCCAGCTGTGCTCAGATCGACATATATCGACTCAAGAACTTCGCCTGTAGGTCCTATACGCCCGTGGGTTGCATCTGGCTGGTATCAGAGCTACCCCCATGCTGTATATACGGGGCCCAGCTGTGCTCAGATCGACATATATCGACTGAAGAACATCGCCTGTAGGTCCTATATGGTCGTGGGTTGCATCTGGCTGGTATCAGAGCTACCCCCATGCTGTATATACGGGGCCCAGCTGTGCTCAGTTCGACATATATCGACTCAAGAACATCGCCTGTAGGTCCTATATGGTCGTGGGTTGCATCTGGCTGGTATCACAGCTACCCCCATGCTGTATATACGGCGCCCAGCTGTGCTCAGATCGACATATATCCACTCAAGCACATCGCCTGTAGGTCCTATATGCCCGTGGGTTGCATCTGGCTGGTATCAGAGCTACCCCCATGCTGTAAATACGGGGCCCAGCTGTGCTCAGATCGACATATATCGACTCAAGAACTTCGCCTGTAGGTCCTATATAGCCGTGGGTTGCAGCTTTCTGGTATCACAGCTACCCCCATGCTGTATATACGTGGCCCAGCTGTGCTCAGATCGACATATATCGACTCAAGAACATCGCCCGTAGGTCGTATATAGCCGTGGGTTGCAGCTGGCTGGTATCACAGCTACAATATATACGTGGCCCAGTTGTGCTCAGATCAACATATATCGACTCAAGAACATCGCCTGTAGGTCCTATATAGCCGTGGGTTGCAGCTGGCTGGTATCACAGCTACCCCCATGCTGTATATACATGGCCCAGCTGTGCTCAGATCGACATATATCGAATCAAGAATATCGCCTGTAGGTCCTATATGGCCGTGGGTTGCATCTGGCTGGTATCAGAGCTACCCCCATGCTGTATATACGGCGCCCAGCTGTGCTCAGATCGACATATATCAACTCAAAAACATCGCCTGTAGGTCCTATATGGCCGTGGGTTGCATCTGTCTGGTAGCAGAGCTACCCCCATGCTGTATATACGTGGCCCAGCTGTGCTCAGATCGACATATATCGACTCAAAAACATCGCCTGTAGGTCCTATATGGCCGTAGGTTGCATCGGCTGGTATCAGAGCTACCCCCATGCTGTATATACGGCGCCCAGCTGTGCTCAGATCGACATATATCCACTCAAGAACATCGCCTGTAGGTCCTGTATGGCCGTGGATTGCATCTGGCTGGTATCAGAGCTACCCCCATGCTGTATATACGGCGCCCAGCTGTGCTTAGTTCGACATATATCCACTCAAGAACATCGCCTGTAGGTCTTATATGGCCGTGGGTTGCATCTGGTTGGTATCAGAGCAACCCCCATGCTGTATATACGGGGCCCAGCTGTGCTCAGATCGACATATATCGACTCAAGAACATCGCCTGTAGGTACTATATAGCCGTGGGATGCAGCTGGCTGGTATCACAGCTACCCCCATGCTGTATATACGTGGCCCAGCTGTGCTCAGATCGACATATATCGACTCAAGAACATCGCCTGTAGGTCCTATATGGCCGTGGGTTGCATCTGGCTCGTATCAGAGCTACCCCCATGATGTATATACGGCCCCCAGTTGTGCTCAAATCGACATATATCCACTCAAGAACATCGCCTGTAGGTCCTATATGGCCGTGGGTTGCATCTGGCTGGTATCAGAGCTACCCCCATGCTGTATATACGGGGCCCAGCTGTGCTCAGATCGACATATATCGACTCAAGAACATCGCCTGTAGGTCCTATATAGCCGTGGCTTGCAGCTGGCTGGTATCACAGCTAACCCCATGCTGTATATACGTGGCCCAGCTGTGCTCAGATCGACATATATCGACTCAAGAACATCGCCTGTAGGTCCTATATGGCCGTGGGTTGCATCTGGCTGGTATCAGAGCTACCCCCATGCTGTATATACGGCGCCCAGCTGTGCTCAGATCGACATATATCCACTCAAGAACATCGCCTGTAGGTCCTATATGGCCGTGGGTTGCATATGGCTGGTATCAGAGCTACCCCCATGCTGTATATACGGGGCCCTGCTGTGCTCAGATCGACATATATCGACTCAAGAACATCGCCTGTAGGTCCTATATGGCCGTAGGTTGCATCTGGCTGGTATCAGAGCTACCCCCATGCTGTATACACGGCGCCCAGCTGTGCTCAGATCGACATATATCCACTCAAGAACATCGCCTGTAGGTCCTATATGGCCGTGGGTTGCATCTGGCTGGTATCAGAGCTACCCCCATGCTGTATATACGGGGCCCAGCTGTGCTCAGATCGACATATATCGACTCAAGAACATCGCCTGTAGGTCCTATATAGCCGTGGGTTGCATCTGGCTGGTATCAGAGCTACCCCCATGCTGTATATACGGCGCCCAGCTGTGCTCAGATCGACATATATCGACTCAAGAACATCGCCTGTAGGTCATATATAGCCGTGGGTTGCATCTGGCTGGTATCAGAGCTACCCCCATGCTGTATACACGGCGCCCAGCTGTGCTCAGATCGACATATATCCACTCAAGAACATCGCCTGTAGGTCCTATATGGCCGTGGGTTGCATCTGGCTGGTATCAGAGCTACCCCCATGCTGTATATACGGGGCCCAGCTGTGCTCAGATCGACATATATCGACTCAAGAACATCGCCTGTAGGTCCTATATAGCCGTGGGTTGCAGCTGGCTGGTATCACAGCTACCGCCATGCAGTATATACGTGGCCCAGCTGTGCTCAAATCGACATATATCTACTCAAGAACATCGCCTGTAGGTCCTACTATATGGCCAAGGGTTGCATCTGGCTGGTATCAGAGCTACCCCCATGCTGTATATACAGCGCCCAGCTGTGCTCAGATAGACATATATCCACTGAAGAACATCGCCTGTAGGTCCTATATGGCCGTGGGTCGCATCTGGCTGGTATCAGAGCTACCCCCATGCTGTATATACGGGGCCCAGCTGTGCTCAGATCGACATATATCGACTCAAGAACATCGCATGTAGGTCCTATATAGCCGTGGATTGCAGCTGGCTGGTATCACAGCTACAGTATATACGTGGCCCAGTTGTGCTCAGATCAACATATATCGACTCAAGAACATCGCCTGTAGGTCCTATATAGCCGTGGGTTGCAGCTGGCTGGTATCACAGCTACCCCCATGCTGTATATACATGGCCCAGCTGTGCTCAGATCGACATATATCGACTCAAGAACATCGCCTGTAGGTCCTATATAGCCGTGGCTTGCAGCTGGCTGGTATCACAGCTAACCCCATGCTGTATATACGTGGCCCAGCTGTGCTCAGATCGACATATATCGACTCAAGAACATCGCCTGTAGGTCCTATATGGCCGTGGGTTGCATCTGGCTGGTATCAGAGCTACCCCCATGCTGTATATACGGGGCCCTGCTGTGCTCAGATCGACATATATCGACTCAAGAACATCGCCTGTAGGTCCTATATGGCCGTAGGTTGCATCTGGCTGGTATCAGAGCTACCCCCATGCTGTATACACGGCGCCCAGCTGTGCTCAGATCGACATATATCCACTCAAGAACATCGCCTGTAGGTCCTATATGGCCGTGGGTTGCATCTGGCTGGTATCAGAGCTACCCCCATGCTGTATATACGGGGCCCAGCTGTGCTCAGATCGACATATATCGACTCAAGAACATCGCCTGTAGGTCCTATATAGCCGTGGGTTGCATCTGGCTGGTATCAGAGCTACCCCCATGCTGTATATACGGCGCCCAGCTGTGCTCAGATCGACATATATCGACTCAAGAACATCGCCTGTAGGTCATATATAGCCGTGGGTTGCATCTGGCTGGTATCAGAGCTACCCCCATGCTGTATACACGGCGCCCAGCTGTGCTCAGATCGACATATATCCACTCAAGAACATCGCCTGTAGGTCCTATATGGCCGTGGGTTGCATCTGGCTGGTATCAGAGCTACCCCCATGCTGTATATACGGGGCCCAGCTGTGCTCAGATCGACATATATCGACTCAAGAACATCGCCTGTAGGTCCTATATAGCCGTGGGTTGCAGCTGGCTGGTATCACAGCTACCGCCATGCAGTATATACGTGGCCCAGCTGTGCTCAAATCGACATATATCTACTCAAGAACATCGCCTGTAGGTCCTACTATATGGCCAAGGGTTGCATCTGGCTGGTATCAGAGCTACCCCCATGCTGTATATACAGCGCCCAGCTGTGCTCAGATAGACATATATCCACTGAAGAACATCGCCTGTAGGTCCTATATGGCCGTGGGTCGCATCTGGCTGGTATCAGAGCTACCCCCATGCTGTATATACGGGGCCCAGCTGTGCTCAGATCGACATATATCGACTCAAGAACATCGCATGTAGGTCCTATATAGCCGTGGATTGCAGCTGGCTGGTATCACAGCTACAGTATATACGTGGCCCAGTTGTGCTCAGATCAACATATATCGACTCAAGAACATCGCCTGTAGGTCCTATATAGCCGTGGGTTGCAGCTGGCTGGTATCACAGCTACCCCCATGCTGTATATACATGGCCCAGCTGTGCTCAGATCGACATATATCGACTCAAGAACATCGCTTGTAGGTCCTAAATGGCCGTGGGATGCATCTGGCTGGTATCAGAGCTACCCCCATGCTGTATATACGGCGCCCAGCTGTGCTCAGATCGACATATATCCACTCAAGAACATCGCCTGTAGGTCCTATATGGCCGTGGGTTGCATATGGCTGGTATCAGAGCTACCCCCATGCTGTATATACGGGGCCCTGCTGTGCTCAGATCGACATATATCGACTCAAGAACATCGCCTGTAGGTCCTATATGGCCGTAGGTTGCATCTGGCTGGTATCAGAGCTACCCCCATGCTGTATACACGGCGCCCAGCTGTGCTCAGATCGACATATATCCACTCAAGAACATCGCCTGTAGGTCCTATATAGACGTGGGTTGCAGCTGGCTGGTATCACAGCTACCACCATGCTGTATATACGTGGCCCAGCTGTGCTCAGATCGACATATATCGACTCAAGAGCATCGCATGTAGGTCATATATGGCCGTGGGTTGCATCTGGCTGGTATCAGAGCTACCCCCATGCTGTATATACTGCGCCCAGCTGTGCTCACATCGACATATATCCACTGTAGGTCCTATATGGCCGTGGGTTGCATCTGGCTGGTATCAGAGCTACCCCCATGCTGCATATACGGGGCCCAGCTGTGCTCAGATCGACATATATCGACTCAAGAACATCGCCTGTGGTCCTATATAGCCGTGGGTTGCAGCTGGCTGGTATCACAGCTACCCCCATGCTGTATATACGTGGCCCAGCTGTGCTCAGATCGACATATATCGACTCAAGAACATCGCCTGTAGGTCCTATATGGCCGTGGGTTGCATCTGGCTGGTATTAGAGCTACCCCCATGCTGTATATACGGCGCCCAGCTGTGCTCACATCGACATATATCCACTGTAGGTCCTATATATCCGTGGGTTGCATCTGGCTGGTATCAGAGCTACCCCCATGCTGCATATACGGGGCCCAGCTGTGCTCAGATCGACATATATCGACTCAAGAACATCGCCTGTAGGTCCTATATAGCCGTGGGTTGCAGCTGGCTGGTATCACAGCTACCCTCATGCTGTATATACGTGACCCAGCTGTGCTCAGATCGACATATATCGACTCAAGAGCATCGCCTGTAGGTCCTATATGGCCGTGGGTTGCATCTGGCTGGTATGAGAGCTACCCCCATGCTGTATATACGGGGCCCAGCTGTGCTCAGATCGACATATATCGACTCAAGAACATCGCCTGTAGGTCCTATATAGCCGTGGGTTGCAGCTGGCTTGTATCACAGCCACCCCCATGCTGTATATACGTGGCCCAGCTGTGCTCAAATTGATCGCCTGTAGGTCCGATATAGACGTGGGTTGCAGCTGGCTGCTATCACAGCTACCACCATGCTGTATATACGTGGCCCAGCTCTGCTCAGATCGACATATATCGACTCAAGAACATCGCCTGTAGGTCCTATATAGCCGTGGGTTGCATCTGGCTGGTATCACAGCTACCCCCATGCTGTATATACGGCGCCCAGCTGTGCTCAGTTCGACATATATCCACTCAAGAACATCGCCTGTAGGTCTTATATGGCCGTGGGTTGCATCTGGCTGGTATCAGAGCTACCCCCATGCTGTATATACGGGGCACAGCAGTGCTCAGATCGACATATATCGGCTCAAGAACATCGCCTGTAGGTCCTATATAGCCGTGGGTTGCAGCTGGCTGGTATCACAGCTACCCCCATGCTGTATATACGTGGCCCAGCTGTACTCAGATCAACATATATCGACTCAAGAACATCGCCTGTAGGTCCTATATAGCCGTGGGTTGTAGCTGGCTGGTATCACAGCTACCCCCATGCTGTATATACATGGCCCAGCTGTGCTCAGATCGACATATATCGACTCAAGAACATCGCCTGTAGGTCCTATATGGCCGTGGGTTGCATCTGGCCGGTATCAGAGCTACCCCCATGCTGTATATACGGCGCCCAGCTGTGCTCAGATCGACATATATCCACTCAAGAATATCGCCTGTAGGTCCTATATGGCCGTGGGTTGCATCTGCCTGGTATCAGAGCTACCCCCATGCTGTATATACGGGGCCCAGCTGTGCTCAGATCGACATATATCGACTCAAGAACATCGCCCGTAGGTCGTATATAGCCGTGGGTTGCAGCTGGCTGGTATCACAGCTACAGTATATACGTGGCCCAGTTGTGCTCAGATCAACATATATCGACTCAAGAACATCGCCTGTAGGTCCTATATAGCCGTGGGTTGCAGCTGGCTGGTATCACAGCTACCCCCATGCTGTATATACATGGGCCAGCTGTGCTCAGATCGACATATATCGACTCAAGAACATCGCCTGTAGGTCCTATATGGCCGTGGGATGCATCTGGCTGGTATCAGAGCTACCCCCATGCTGTATATACGGCGCCCAGCTGTGCTCAGATCGACATATATCCAGTCAAGAACATCGCCTGTAGGTCCTATATGGCCGTGGGTTGCATCTTGCTGGTATCAGAGCTACCCCCATGCTGTACATACGGGGCCCAGCTGTGCTCAGATCGACATATATCGACTCAAGAACATCGCCTGTAGGTCCTATATAGCCGTGGGTTGCAGCTGGCTGGTATCACAGCTACAGTATATACGTGGCCCAGTTGTGCTCAGATCAACATATATCGACTCAAGAACATCGCCTGTAGGTCCTATATAGCCGCGGGTTGCAGCTGGCTGGTATCACAGCTACCCCCATGCTGTATATACATGGCCCAGCTGTGCTCAGATCGACATATATCGACTCAAGAACATCGCCTGTAGGTCCTAAATGGCTGTGGGATGCATCTGGCTGGTATCAGAGCTACCCCCGTGCTGTATATACGGCGCCCAGCTGTGCTCAGATCGACATATATCCACTCAAGAACATCGCCTGTAGGTCCTATATGGCCGTGGGTTGCATCTTGCTGGTATCAGAGCTACCCCCATGCTGTATATACGGGGCCCAGCTGTGCTCAGATCGACATATATCGACTCAAGAACATCGCCTATAGGTCCTATATGGCCGTGGGTTGCATCTGGCTGGTATCAGAGCTACCCCCATGCTGTATATACGTGGCCCAGCTGTGCTCAGATCGACATATATCGACTCAAGAACATCGCCTGTAGGTCCTATATAGCCGTGGGTTGCAGCTGGCTGGTATCACAGCTACCTCCATGCTGTATATACGTGGCCCAGCTGTGCTCAGATCGACATATATCGACTCAAGAACATCGCCTGTAGGTCCTATAAAGCCATGGGTTGCAGCTGGCTGGTATCACAGGCACCCCCATGCTGTATATACGTGGCCCAGCTGTGCTCAGATCGACATATATCGACACAAGAACATCGCCTATAGGTCCTATATGGCCGTGGGTTGCATCTGGCTGGTATCAGAGCTACCCCCATGCTGTATATACGGCGCCCAGCTGTGCTCAGATCGACTTATATCCACTCAAGAACATCGCCTGTAGGTCCTGTATGGCCGTGGGTTGCATCTGGCCGGTATCAGAGCTACCCCCATGCTGTATATACGGCGCCCAGCTGTAATCAGATCGATGTATATCCACTCAAGAATATCGCCTGTAGGTCCTATATGGCAGTGGGTTGCATCTGGCTGGTATCAGAGCTACCCCCATGCTGTATATACGGGACCCAGCTGTGCTCAGATCGACATATATCGACTCAAGAACATCGGCCGTAGGTCGTATATAGCCGTGGGTTGCAGCTGGCTGGTATCACAGCTACAGTATATACGTGGCCCAGTTGTGCTCAGATCAACATATATCGACTCAAGAACATCGCCTGTAGGTCCTATATAGCTGTGGGTTGCAGCTGGCTGGTATCACAGCTTACCCCATGCTATATATACGTGGCCCAGCTGTACTCAGATCGACATATATCGACTCAAGAATATCGCCTGTAGGTCCTATATGGCCGTGGGTTGCATCTGGCTGGTATCAGAGCTACTCCCATGCTGTATATACGGCGCCCAGCTGTGCTCAAATCGACATATATCCACTCAATAACTTCGCCTGTAGGTCCTATATGGCCGTGGGTTGCATCTGGCTGGTATCAGAGCTACCCCCATGCTGTATATACGGGGCCCAGCTGTGCTCAGATCGACATATATCGGCTCAAGAACATCGCCTGTAGGTCCTATATGGCCGTGGGTTGCATCTGGCTGGTATCAGAGCTACTCCCATGCTGTATATACGGCGCCCAGCTGTGCTCAAATCGACATATATCCACTCAATAACTTCGCCTATAGGTCCTATATGGCCGTGGGTTGCATCTGGCTGGTATCACATCTACCCCCATGCTGTATATACGTGGCCCAGCTGTGCTCAGATCGACATATATCGGCTCAAGAACATCGCCTGTAGGTCCTATATGGCCGTGGGTTGCATCTGGCTGGTATCAGAACTACCCCCATGCTGTATATACGGCGCCCAGCTGTGCTCAGATCGACATATATCCACTCAAGAACATCGCCTGTAGGTCCTATATGGCCGTGGGTTGCATCTGGCCGGTATCAGAGCTACCCCCATGCTGTATATACGGCGCCCAGCTGTAATCAGATCGACGTATATCCACTCAAGAATATCGCCTGTAGGTCCTATATGGCCGTGGGTTGCATCTGGCTGGTATCAGAGCTACCCCCATGCTGTATATACGGGGCCCAGCTGTGCTCAGATCGACATATATCGACTCAAGAACATCGCCCGTAGGTCGTATATAGCCGTGGGTTGCAGCTGGCTGGTATCACAGCTACAGTATATACGTGGCCCAGTTGTGCTCAGATCAACATATATCGACTCAAGAACATCGCCTGTAGGTCCTATATAGCCGTGGGTTGCAGCTGGCTGGTATCACAGCTTACCCCATGCTATATATACGTGGCCCGGCTGTACTCAGATCGACATATATCGACTCAAGAATATCGCCTGTAGGTCCTATATGGCCGTGGGTTGCATCTGGCTGGTATCAGAGCTACTCCCATGCTGTATATACGGCGCCCAGCTGTGCTCAAATCGACATATATCCACTCAATAACTTCGCCTGTAGGTCCTATATGGCCGTGGGTTGCATCTGGCTGGTAACAGAGCTACCCCCATGCTGTATATACGGGGCCCAGCTGTGCTCAGATCGACATATATCGGCTCAAGAACATCGCCTGTAGGTCCTATATGGCCGTGGATTGCATCTGGCTGGTATCAGAGCTACTCCCATGCTGTATATACGGCGCCCAGCTGTGCTCAAATCGACATATATCCACTCAATAACTTCGCCTGTAGGTCCTATATGGCCGTGGGTTGCATCTGGCTGGTATCACATCTACCCCCATGCTGTATATACGTGGCCCAGCTGTGCTCAGATCGACATATATCGGCTCAAGAACATCGCCTGTAGGTCCTATATGGCCGTGGGTTGCATCTGGCTGGTATCAGAACTACCCCCATGCTGTATATACGGCGCCCAGCTATACTCAGATCGACATATATCCACTCAAGAACATCGCCTGTAGGTCCTATATGGCCGTGGGTTGCATCTGGCTGGTATCAGAGCTACCCCCATGCTGTATATACGGGGCCCTGCTGTGCTTAGAGCGACATATAGGACTCAAGAACATCGCCTGCAGGTCCTATATAGCCGTGGGTTGCATCTGGCTGGTTTCAGAGCTACACCCATGCTGTATATACGGGGCCCATCTGTGCTCAGATCGACATATACCGACTAAAGAACATCGCCTGTAGGTCCTATATAGCCGTGGGTTGCAGCTGGCTGGTATCACAGCTACCCCCAAGTTGTATATACGTGGCCCACCTGTGCTCAGATCGACATATATCGACTCAAGAACATCGCCTGTAGGTCCTAAATGGCCGTGGGATGCATCTGGCTGGTATCAGAGCTACCCCCATGCTGTATATACGGCGCCCAGCTATGCTCAGATCGACATATATCCACTCAAGAACATCGCCTGTAGGTCCTATATGGCCGTGGGTTGCATCTTGCTGGTATCAGAGCTACCCCCATGCTGTATATACGGGGCCCAGCTGTGCTCAGATCGACATATATCGACTCAAGAACATCGCCTGTAGGTCCTATATAGCCGTGGGTTGCAGCTGGCTGGTATCACAGCTACAGTATATACGTGGCCCAGTTGTGCTCAGATCAACATATATCGACTCAAGAACATCGCCTGTAGGTCCTATATAGCCGTGGGTTGCAGCTGGCTGGTATCACAGCTACCCCCATGCTGTATATACATGGCCCAGCTGTGCTCAGATCGACATATATCGACTCATGAACATCGCCTGTAGGTCCTAAATGGCTGTGGGATGCATCTGGCTGGTATCAGAGCTACCCCCATGCTGTATATACGGCGCCCAGCTGTGCTCAGATCGACATATATCCACTCAAGAACATCGCCTGTAGGTCCTATATGGCCGTGGGTTGCATCTTGCTGGTATCAGAGCTACCCCCATGCTGTATATACGGGGCCCAGCTGTGCTCAGATCGACATATATCGACTCAAGAACATCGCCTGTAGGTCCTATATAGCCGTGGGTTGCAGCTGGCTGGTATCACAGCTACCCCCATGCTGTATATACGTGGCCCAGCTGTGCTCAGATCGACATATATCGACTCAAGAACATCGCCTGTAGGTCCTAAATGGCTGTGGGATGCATCTGGCTGGTATCAGAGCTACCCCCATGCTGAATATACGGCGCCCAGCTGTGCTCAGATCGACATATATCCACTCAAGAACATCGCCTGTAGGTCCTATATGGCCGTGGGTTGCATCTTGCTGGTATCAGAGCTACCCCCATGCTGTATATACGGGGCCCAGCTGTGCTCAGATCGACATATATCGACTCAAGAACATCGCCTGTAGGTCCTATATAGCCGTGGGTTGCAGCTGGCTGGTATCACAGCCACCCCCATGCTGTATATACATGGCCCAGCTGTGCTCAGATCGACATATATCGACTCAAGAACATCGCCTGTAGGTCCTAAATGGCTGTGGGATGCATCTGGCTGGTATCAGAGCTACCCCCATGCTGTATATACGGCGCCCAGCTGTGCCCAGATCGACATATATCCACTCAAGAACATCGCCTGTAGGTCCTATATGGCCGTGGGTTGCATCTTGCTGGTATCAGAGCTAACCCCATGCTGTATATGCGGGGCCCAGCTGTACTCAGATGGACATATATCGACTCAAGAACATCGCCTGTAGGTCTTATAAAGCCGTGGGTTGCAGCTGGCTGGTATCACAGCTACCCCCATGCTGTATATACGTGGCCCAGCTGTGCTCAGATCGACATATATCGACTCAAGAACATCGCCTGTAGGTCCTATATGGCCGTGGGTTGCATCTGGCTGGTATCAGAAGTACCCCCATGCTGTATATACGGCGCCCAGCTGTGCTTAAAATCGACATATATCCACTCAAGAAAATCGCCTGTAGGTCCTATATGGCCGTGGGTTGCATCTGGCTGGTATCAGAGCTACCCCCATGCTGTATATTCGGCGCCCAGCTGTGCTCAGATCGACATATATCCACTCAAGAACATCGCCTGTAGGTCCTATATGGCCGTGGGTTGCATCTGGCTGGTATCAGAGCTACCCCCATGCTGTATATACGGGGCCCAGCTGTGCTCAGATCGACATATATCGAGCCAAGAATATCGCCTGATGGTCCTATATGGCCGTGGGTTGCATCTGGCTGGTATCAGAGCTACCCCCATGCTATATATACGGCGCCCAGCTGTGCTCAGATCGACATATATCAACTAAAGAACATCGCCTGTAGGTCCTATATGGCCGTGGGTAGCATCTGACTGGTAGCAGAGCTACCCCCATGCTGTATATACGGGGCCCATCTGTGCTCAGATCGACATATATCGACTCAAGCACATCGCCTGTAGGTCCTATAAGGCCTTGGGTTGAATCTGGCTGGTATCAGAGCTACCCCCATGCTGTATATACGGGGCCCAGCTGTGCTCAGATCGACATATATCGACTCAAGAACATCGCCTGTAGGTCCTATATGGCCGTGGGTTGCATTTTGCTGGTATCAGAGCTACCCCCATGCTGTATATACGGGGCCCAGCTGTGCTCATATCGACATATATCGACTCAAGGACATCGCCTGTAGGTCCTATATAGCCGTGGGTTGCAGCTGGCTGGTATCACAGCTACAGTATATACATGGCCCAGTTGTGCTCAGATCAACATATATCGACTCAAGAACATCGCCTGTAGGTCCTATATAGCCGTGGGTTGCTGCTGGCTGGTATCACAGCTACCCCCATGCTGTATATACGTGGCCCAGCTGTGCTCAGATCGACATATATTGACTCAAGAATATCGCCTGTAGGTCGTATATGGCCGTGGCTTGCATCTGGCTGCTATCAGAGCTACCCCCATGCTGTATATACGGCGCCCAGCTGTGCTCAGATCGACATATATCCACTCAAGAACATCGCCTGTGGTCCTATATAGCCGTGGGTTGCATCTGTCTCGTATCAGAGCTACCCCCATGCTGTATATACGGGGCCCAGCTGTGCTCAGATCGACATATATCGACACAAGAACATCGCCTGTAGGTCCTATATAGCCGTGGGTTGCAGCTGGCTGGTATCACAGCTAACCCCATGCTGTATATACGTGGCCCAGCTGTGCTGAGATCGACATAGATCGACTCAAGAACATCGCCTGTAGGTCCTATATGGCCGTGGGTTGCATCTGTCTCGTATCAGAACTACCCCCATGATGTATATACGGCGCCAAGCTGTGCTCAGATCGACATATATCCACTCAAGAACATCGCCTGTAGGTCCTATATGGCCGTGGGTTGTATCTGGCTGGTATCAGAGCTACCCCCATGCTGTATACACGGGGCCCTGCTGTGATCAGATCGACATATATCGACTCAAGAACATCGCCTGTAGGTCCAATATAGCCGTGGGTTGCTGCTGGCTGGTATCAGAGCTACCCCCATGCTGTATATACGTGGCCCAGCTGTGCTCAGATCGACATATATCGACTCAAGAACATCGCCTGTAGGTCCTATATGGCCGTGGGTTGCATCTTGCTGGTATCAGAGCTACCCCCATGCTGTATATACGGGGCCCACCTGTGCTCAGATCGACATATATCGACTCAAGGACATCGCCTGTAGGTCCTATATAGCCGTGGGTTGCAGCTGGCTGGTATCACAGCTACAGTATATACATGGCCCAGTTGTGCTCAGATCAACATATATCGACTCAAGAACATCGCCTGTAGGTCCTATATAGCCGTGGGTTGCTGCTGGCTGGTATCACAGCTACCCCCATGCTGTATATACGTGGCCCAGCTGTGCTCAGATCGACATATATCGACTCAAGAATATCGCCTGTAGGTCCTATATGGCCGTGGCTTGCATCTGGCTGGTATCAGAGCTACCCCCATGCTGTATATACGGCGCCCAGCTGTGCTCAGATCGACATATATCCACTCAAGAACATCGCCTGTAGGTCCTATAAGGCCTTGGGTTGAATCTGGCTGGTATCAGAGCTACCCCCATGCTGTATATACGGGGCCCAGCTGTGCTCAGATCGACATATATCGACTCAAGAACATCGCCTGTAGGTCCTATATAGCCGTGAGTTGCAGCTGGCTGGTATCAGAGCTACCCCCATGCTGTATATACGGCGCCCAGCTGTGCTCAGATCGACATATATCCACTCAAGAACATCGCCTGTAGGTCCTATATGGCCGTGGGTTGCATCTGTCTCGTATCAGAGCTACCCCCATGCTGTATATACGGGGCCCAGCTGTGCTCAGATCGACATATATCGACACAAGAACATCGCCTGTAGGTCCTATATAGCCGTGGGTTGCAGCTGGCTGGTATCACAGCTAACCCCATGCTGTATATACGTGGCCCAGCTGTGCTCAGATCGACATAGATCGACTCAAGAACATCGCCTGTAGGTCCTATATGGCCGTGGGTTGCATCTGTCTCGTATCAGAACTACCCCCATGATGTATATACGGCGCCAAGCTGTGCTCAGATCGACATATATCCACTCAAGAACATCGCCTGTAGGTCCTATATGGCCGTGGGTTGTATCTGGCTGGTATCAGAGCTACCCCCATGCTGTATACACGGGGCCCTGCTGTGATCAGATTGACATATATCGACTCAAGAACATCGCCTGTAGGTCCAATATAGCCGTGGGTTGCTGCTGGCTGGTATCAGAGCTACCCCCATGCTGTATATACGTGGCCCAGCTGTGCTCAGATCGACATATATCGACTCAAGAACATCGCCTGTAAGTCCTATATGGCCGTGGGTCGCATCTGGCTGGTATCAGAGCTACCCCCATGCTGTATATACGGGGCCCAGCTGTGCTCAGATCGACATATATCGACTCAAGAACATCGCCTGTAGGTCCTATAAAGCCATGGGTTGTAGTTGGCTGGTATCACAGCCACCCCCATGCTGTATATACGTGGCCCAGCTGTGCTCAGATCGACATATATCGACTCAAGAACATCGCCTGTAGGTCCTATATAGCCGTGGGTTGCAGCTGGCTGGTATCACAGCTACAGTATATACGTGGCCCAGTTGTGGACAGATCAACATATATCGACTCAAGAACATCGCCTGTAGGTCCTATATAGCCGTGGGTTGCAGCTGGCTGGTATCACAACTACACCCATGCTGTATATACGTGGCCCAGCTGTGCTCAGATCGACATATATCGACTCAAGAACATCGCCTGTAGGTCATATATAGCCGTGGGTTGCAGCTGGCTGGTATCACAGCTACCCCCATGCTGTATATACGTGGCCCATCTGTGCTCAGATCGACATATATCGACTCAAGAACATCGCCTGTAGGTCCTATATGGCCGTGGGTCGCATCTGGCTGGTATCAGAGCTACCCCCATGCTGTATATACGGGGCCCAGCTGTGCTCAGATCGACATATATCGACTCAAGAACATCGCCTGTAGGTCCTATAAAGCCATGGGTTGCAGCTGGCTGGTATCACAGCCACCCCCATGCTGTATATACGTGGCCCAGCTGTGCTCAGATCGACATATATCCACTCAAGAACATCGCCTGTAGGTCCTATATGGCCGTGGGTTGCATCTGGCCGGTATCAGAGCTACCCCCATGCTGTATATACGGGGCCCTGCTGTGCTCAGATCGACATATATCGACTCAAGAACATCGCCCGTAGGTCGTATATAGCCGTGGGTTGCAGCTGGCTTCTATCACAGCTACAGTATATACGTGGCCCAGTTGTGCTCAGATCAACATATATCGACTCAAGAACATCGCCTGTAGGTCCTATATAGCCGTGGGTTGCAGCTGGCTGGTATCACAGCTACACCCATGCTGTATATACATGGCCCAGCTGTGCTCAGATCAACATATATCGACCCAAGAACATCGGCCTGTAGGTCCTAAATGGCCGTGGGATGCATCTGGCTGGTATCAGAGCTACCCCCATGCTGTATATACGGCGCCCAGCTGTGCTCAGATCGACATATATCCACTCAAGAACATCGCCTGTAGGTCCTATATGGCCGTGGGTTGCATCTTGCTGGTATCAGAGCTACCCCCATGCTGTATATACGGGGCCCAGCTGTGCTCAGATCGACATATATCGACTCAATGACATCGCCTGTAGGTCCTATATAGCCGTGGGTTGCAGCTGGCTGGTATCACAGCTACAGTATATACATGGCCCAGTTGTGCTCAGATCAACATATATCGACTCAAGAACATCGCCTGTAGGTCCTATATAGCCGTGGGTTGCAGCTGGCTGGTACCACAGCTACCCCCATGCTGTATATACATGGCCCAGCTGTGCTCAGATCGACATATATCGACTCAAGAACATCGCCTGTAGGTCCTAAATGGCCGTGGAATGCATCTGGCTGGTATCAGAGCTACCCCCATGCTGTATATACGGCGCCCAGCTGTGCTCAGATCGACATATATTCACTCAAGAACATCGCCTGTATGTCCTATATGGCCGTGGGTTGCATCTTGCTGGTATCAGAGCTACCCCCATGCTGTATATACGGGGCCCAGCTGTGCTCAGATCGACATATATCGACTCAAGAACATCGCCTGTAGGTCCTATATAGCCGTGGGTTGCAGATGGCTGGTATCACAGCTACCCCCATGCTGTATATACGTGGCCCAGCTGTGCTCAGATCGACATATATCGACTCAAGAACATCGCCTGTAGGTCCTATATGACCGTGGGTTGCATCTGGCTGGTATCAGAGCTACACCCATGCTGTATATACGGCGCCCATCTGTGCTCAGATCGACATATATCCACTCAAGAACATCGCCTGTAGGTCCTATATGGCCGTGTGTTGTATCTGGCTGGTATCAGTGCTACCCCCATGCTGTATATACGGGGCCCAGCTGTGCTCAGATCGACATATATCGACTCAAGAACATCGCCTGTAGGTCCTATATAGCCGTGAGTTTCAGCTGGCTGGTATCACAGCTACCCCCATGCTGTATATACGTGGCCCAGCTGTGCTCAGATCGACATATATCGACTCAAGAACATCGCCTGTAGGTCCTATATGGCCGTGGGTTGCATCTGGCTGGTATCAGAGCTACCACCATGCTGTATATACGGCGCCCAGCTGTGCTCAGATCGACATATATCGACTCAAGAACATCGCCTGTAGGTCCTATATAGCCGTGGGTTGCAGCTGGCTGGTATCACAGCTAACCCCATGCTGTATATACGTGGCCCAGCTGTGCTCAGATCGACATAGATCGACTCAAGAACATCGCCTGTAGGTCCTATATGGCCGTGGGTTGCATCTGTCTCGTATCAGAACTACCCCCATGATGTATATACGGCGCCAAGCTGTGCTCAGATCGACATATATCCACTCAAGAACATCGCCTGTAGGTCCTATATGGCCGTGGGTTGTATCTGGCTGGTATCAGAGCTACCCCCATGCTGTATACACGGGGCCCTGCTGTGATCAGATTGACATATATCGACTCAAGAACATCGCCTGTAGGTCCAATATAGCCGTGGGTTGCTGCTGGCTGGTATCAGAGCTACCCCCATGCTGTATATACGTGGCCCAGCTGTGCTCAGATCGACATATATCGACTCAAGAACATCGCCTGTAAGTCCTATATGGCCGTGGGTCGCATCTGGCTGGTATCAGAGCTACCCCCATGCTGTATATACGGGGCCCAGCTGTGCTCAGATCGACATATATCGACTCAAGAACATCGCCTGTAGGTCCTATAAAGCCATGGGTTGTAGTTGGCTGGTATCACAGCCACCCCCATGCTGTATATACGTGGCCCAGCTGTGCTCAGATCGACATATATCGACTCAAGAACATCGCCTGTAGGTCCTATATAGCCGTGGGTTGCAGCTGGCTGGTATCACAGCTACAGTATATACGTGGCCCAGTTGTGGACAGATCAACATATATCGACTCAAGAACATCGCCTGTAGGTCCTATATAGCCGTGGGTTGCAGCTGGCTGGTATCACAACTACACCCATGCTGTATATACGTGGCCCAGCTGTGCTCAGATCGACATATATCGACTCAAGAACATCGCCTGTAGGTCATATATAGCCGTGGGTTGCAGCTGGCTGGTATCACAGCTACCCCCATGCTGTATATACGTGGCCCATCTGTGCTCAGATCGACATATATCGACTCAAGAACATCGCCTGTAGGTCCTATATGGCCGTGGGTCGCATCTGGCTGGTATCAGAGCTACCCCCATGCTGTATATACGGGGCCCAGCTGTGCTCAGATCGACATATATCGACTCAAGAACATCGCCTGTAGGTCCTATAAAGCCATGGGTTGCAGCTGGCTGGTATCACAGCCACCCCCATGCTGTATATACGTGGCCCAGCTGTGCTCAGATCGACATATATCCACTCAAGAACATCGCCTGTAGGTCCTATATGGCCGTGGGTTGCATCTGGCCGGTATCAGAGCTACCCCCATGCTGTATATACGGGGCCCTGCTGTGCTCAGATCGACATATATCGACTCAAGAACATCGCCCGTAGGTCGTATATAGCCGTGGGTTGCAGCTGGCTTCTATCACAGCTACAGTATATACGTGGCCCAGTTGTGCTCAGATCAACATATATCGACTCAAGAACATCGCCTGTAGGTCCTATATAGCCGTGGGTTGCAGCTGGCTGGTATCACAGCTACACCCATGCTGTATATACATGGCCCAGCTGTGCTCAGATCAACATATATCGACCCAAGAACATCGGCCTGTAGGTCCTAAATGGCCGTGGGATGCATCTGGCTGGTATCAGAGCTACCCCCATGCTGTATATACGGCGCCCAGCTGTGCTCAGATCGACATATATCCACTCAAGAACATCGCCTGTAGGTCCTATATGGCCGTGGGTTGCATCTTGCTGGTATCAGAGCTACCCCCATGCTGTATATACGGGGCCCAGCTGTGCTCAGATCGACATATATCGACTCAATGACATCGCCTGTAGGTCCTATATAGCCGTGGGTTGCAGCTGGCTGGTATCACAGCTACAGTATATACATGGCCCAGTTGTGCTCAGATCAACATATATCGACTCAAGAACATCGCCTGTAGGTCCTATATAGCCGTGGGTTGCAGCTGGCTGGTACCACAGCTACCCCCATGCTGTATATACATGGCCCAGCTGTGCTCAGATCGACATATATCGACTCAAGAACATCGCCTGTAGGTCCTAAATGGCCGTGGAATGCATCTGGCTGGTATCAGAGCTACCCCCATGCTGTATATACGGCGCCCAGCTGTGCTCAGATCGACATATATTCACTCAAGAACATCGCCTGTATGTCCTATATGGCCGTGGGTTGCATCTTGCTGGTATCAGAGCTACCCCCATGCTGTATATACGGGGCCCAGCTGTGCTCAGATCGACATATATCGACTCAAGAACATCGCCTGTAGGTCCTATATAGCCGTGGGTTGCAGCTGGCTGGTATCACAGCTACCCCCATGCTGTATATACGTGGCCCAGCTGTGCTCAGATCGACATATATCGACTCAAGAACATCGCCTGTAGGTCCTATATGACCGTGGGTTGCATCTGGCTGGTATCAGAGCTACACCCATGCTGTATATACGGCGCCCATCTGTGCTCAGATCGACATATATCCACTCAAGAACATCGCCTGTAGGTCCTATATGGCCGTGTGTTGTATCTGGCTGGTATCAGTGATACCCCCATGCTGTATATACGGGGCCCAGCTGTGCTCAGATCGACATATATCGACTCAAGAACATCGCCTGTAGGTCCTATATAGCCGTGAGTTTCAGCTGGCTGGTATCACAGCTACCCCCATGCTGTATATACGTGGCCCAGCTGTGCTCAGATCGACATATATCGACTCAAGAACATCGCCTGTAGGTCCTATATGGCCGTGGGTTGCATCTGGCTGGTATCAGAGCTACCACCATGCTGTATATACGGCGCCCAGCTGTGCTCAGATCGACATATATCCACTCAATAACATCGCCTGTAGGTCCTACATGGCCGTGGGTTGCATCTGGCTGGTATCAGAGCTACCCCATGCTGTATATACGGGGCCCCAGCTGTGCTGAGATCGACATATATCGACTCAAGAACATCGCCTGTAGGTCCTATATAGCCGTGGGTTGCATCTGGCTGGTATCACAGCTACCCCCATGCTGTATATATGGCGCCCACCTGTGCTCAGATCGACATATATCGACTCAAGAACATCGCCTGTAGGTCCTATATGGCCGTGGGTTGCATCTGGCTGGTATCAGAGATACCACCATGCTGTATATACGGCGCCCAGCTGTGCTCAGATCGACATATATCCACTCAATAACATCGCCTGTAGGTACTATATGGCCGTGGGTTGCATCTGGCTGGTATCAGAGCTACCCCCATGCTGTATATACGGGGCCCCAGCTGTGCTGACATCGACATATATCGACTCAAGAACATCGCCTGTAGGTCATATATAGCCGTGGGTTGCAGCTGGCTGGTATCACAGCTACCCCCATGCTGTATATACGTGGCCCAGCTGTGCTCAGATCGACATATTTCGACTCAAGAACATCGCCTGTAGGTCCTATACGCCCGTGGGTTGCATCTGGCTGGTATCAGAGCTACCCCCATGCTGTATATACGGGGCCCAGCTGTGCTCAGTTCGACATATATCGACTCAAGAACATCGCCTGTAGGTCCTATATGGTCGTGGGTTGCATCTGGCTGGTATCACAGCTACCCCCATGCTGTATATACGGCGCCCAGCTGTGCTCAGATCGACATATATCCACTCAAGAACATCGCCTGTAGGTCCTATATGCCCGTGGGTTGCATCTGGCTGGTATCAGAGCTACCCCCATGCTGTAAATACGGGGCCCAGCTGTGCTCAGATCGACATATATCGACTCAAGAACATCGCCCGTAGGTCGTATATAGCCGTAGGTTGCAGCTGGCTGGTATCACAGCTACAATATATACGTGGCCCAGTTGTGCTCAGATCAACATATATCGACTCAAGAACATCGCCTGTAGGTCTTATATAGCCGTGGGTTGCAGCTGGCTGGTATCACAGCTACCCCCATGCTGTATATACGTGGCCCAGCTGTGCTCAGATCGACATATATCGACTCAAGAACATCGCCCGTAGGTCGTATATAGCCGTGGGTTGCAGCTGGCTGGTATCACAGCTACAATATATACGTGGCCCAGTTGTGCTCAGATCAACATATATCGACTCAAGAACATCGCCTGTAGGTCCTATATAGCCGTGGGTTGCAGCTGGCTGGTATCACAGCTACCCCCATGCTGTATATACGGCGCCCAGCTGTGCTCAGATCGACATATATCCACTCAAGAACATCGCCTGTAGGTCCTATATAGCCGTGGGTTGCAGCTTTCTGGTATCACAGCTACACCCATGCTGTATATACGTGGCCCAGCTGTGCTCAGATCGACATATATCGACTCAAGAACATCGCCCGTAGGTCGTATATAGCCGTGGGTTGCAGCTGGCTGGTATCACAGCTACAATATATACGTGGCCCAGTTGTGCTCAGATCAACATATATCGACTCAAGAACATCGCCTGTAGGTCCTATATAGCCGTGGGTTGCAGCTGGCTGGTATCACAGCTACCCCCATGCTGTATATACATGGCCCAGCTGTGCTCAGATCGACATATATCGAATCAAGAATATCGCCTGTAGGTCCTATATGGCCGTGAGTTGCATCTGGCTGGTATCAGATCTACCCCCATGCTGTATATACGGCGCCCAGCTGTGCTCAGATCGACATATATCAACTCAAAAACATCGCCTGTAGGTCCTATATGGCCGTGGGTTGCATCTGTCTGGTAGCAGAGCTACCCCCATGCTGTATATACGTGGCCCAGCTGTGCTCAGATCGACATATATCGACTCAAAAACATCGCCTGTAGGTCCTATATGGCCGTAGGTTGCATCTGGCTGGTATCAGAGCTACCCCCATGCTGTATATACGGCGCCCAGCTGTGCTCAGATCGACATATATCCACTCAAGAACATCGCCTGTAGGTCCTATATGGCCGTGGATTGCATCTGGCTGGTATCAGAGCTACCCCCATGCTGTATATACGGCGCCCAGCTGTGCTTAGTTCGACATATATCGACTCAAGAACATCGCCTGTAGGTCCTATATAGCCGTGGGTTGCAGCTGGCTGGTATCACAACTACACCCATGCTGTATATACGTGGCCCAGCTGTGCTCAGATCGACATATATCGACTCAAGAACATCGCCTGTAGGTCATATATAGCCGTGGGTTGCAGCTGGCTGTTATCACAGCTACCCCCATGCTGTATATACGTGGCCCAGCTGTGCTCAGATCGACATATATCGACTCAAGAACATCGCCTGTAGGTCCTATATGGCCGTGGGTCGCATCTGGCTGGTATCAGAGCTACCCCCATGCTGTATATACGGGGCCCAGCTGTGCTCAGATCGACATATATCGACTCAAGAACATCGCCTGTAGGTCCTATAAAGCCATGGGTTGCAGCTGGCTGGTATCACAGCCACCCCCATGCTGTATATACGTGGCCCAGCTGTGCTCAGATCGACATATATCGACTCAAGAACATCGCCTATAGGTCCTATATGGCCGTGGGTTGCATCTGGCTGGTATCAGAGCTACCCCCATGTTGTATATACGGCGCCCAGCTGTGCTCAGATCGACATATATCCACTCAAGAACATCGCCTGTAGGTCCTATATGGCCGTGGGTTGCATCTGGCCGGTATCAGAGCTACCCCCATGCTGTATATACGGCGCCCAGCTGTGCTCAGATCGACGTATATCCACTCAAGAATATCGCCTGTAGGTCCTATATGGCCGTGGGTTGCATCTGGCTGGTATCAGAGCTACCCCCATGCTGTATATACGGGGCCCTGCTGTGCTCAGATCGACATATATCGACTCAAGAACATCGCCCGTAGGTCGTATATAGCCGTGGGTTGCAGCTGGCTTCTATCACAGCTACAGTATATACGTGGCCCAGTTGTGCTCAGATCAACATTTATCGACTCAAGAACATCGCCTGTAGGTCCTATATAGCCGTGGGTTGCAGCTGGCTGGTATCACAGCTACACCCATGCTGTATATACATGACCCAGCTGTGCTCAGATCGACATATATCGACCCAAGAACATCGCCTGTAGGTCCTAAATGGCCGTGGGATGCATCTGGCTGGTATCAGAGCTACCCCCATGCTGTATATACGGCGCCCAGCTGTGCTCAGATCGACATATATCCACTCAAGAACATCGCCTGTAGGTCCTATATGGCCGTGGGTTGCATCTTGCTGGTATCAGAGCTACCCCCATGCTGTATATACGGGGCCCAGCTGTGCTCAGATCGACATATATCGACTCAAGGACATCGCCTGTAGGTCCTATATAGCCGTGGGTTGCAGCTGGCTGGTATCACAGCTACAGTATATACATGGCCCAGTTGTGCTCAGATCAACATATATCGACTCAAGAACATCGCCTGTAGGTCCTATATAGCCGTGGGTTGCAGCTGGCTGGTATCACAGCTACCCCCATGCTGTATATACATGGCCCAGCTGTGCTCAGATCGACATATATCGACTCAAGAACATCGCCTGTAGGTCCTAAATGGCCGTGGAATGCATCTGGCTGGTAATAGAGCTACCCCCATGCTGTATATACGGCGCCCAGCTGTGCTCAGATCGACATATATCCACTCAAGAACATCGCATGTAGGTCCTATATGGCCGTGGGTTGCATCTTGCTGGTATCAGAGCTACCCCCATGCTGTATATACGGGGCCCAGCTGTGCTCAGATCGACATATATCGACTCAAGAACATCGCCTGTAGGTCCTATATAGCCGTGGGTTGCAGCTGGCTGGTATCACAGCTACCCCGATGCTGTATATACGTGGCCCAGCTGTGCTCAGATCGACATATATCGACTCAAGAACATCGCCTGTAGGTCCTATATGACCGTGGGTTGCATCTGGCTGGTATCAGAGCTACACCCATGCTGTATATACGGCGCCCATCTGTGCTCAGATCGACATATATCCACTCAAGAACATCGCCTGTAGGTCCTATATAGCCGTGGGTTGCAGCTGGCTGGTATCACAGCTACAGTATATACATGGCCCAGTTGTGCTCAGATCAACATATATCGACTCAAGAACATCGCCTGTAGGTCCTATATAGCCGTGGGTTGCAGCTGGCTGGTATCACAGCTACCCCCATGCTGTATATACATGGCCCAGCTGTGCTCAGATCGACATATATCGACTCAAGAACATCGCCTGTAGGTCCTAAATGGCCGTGGAATGCATCTGGCTGGTATCAGAGCTACCCCCATGCTGTATATACGGCGCCCAGCTGTGCTCAGATCGACATATATCCACTCAAGAACATCGCCTGTAGGTCCTATATGGCCGTGGGTTGCATCTTGCTGGTATCAGAGCTACCCCCATGCTGTATATACGGGGCCCAGCTGTGCTCAGATCGACATATATCGACTCAAGAACATCGCCTGTAGGTCCTATATAGCCGTGGGTTGCAGCTGGCTGGTATCACAGCTACCCCCATGCTGTATATACGTGGCCCAGCTGTGCTCAGATCGACATATATCGACTCAAGAACATCGCCTGTAGGTCCTATATGACCGTGGGTTGCATCTGGCTGGTATCAGAGCTACACCCATGCTGTATATACGGCGCCCATCTGTGCTCAGATCGACATATATCCACTCAAGAACATCGCCTGTAGGTCCTATATGGCCGTGTGTTGCATCTGGCTGGTATCAGTGCTACCCCCATGCTGTATATACGGGGCCCAGCTGTGCTCAGATCGACTTATATCGACTCAAGAACATCGCCTGTAGGTCCTATATAGCCGTGAGTTTCAGCTGGCTGGTATCACAGCTACCCCCATGCTGTATATACGTGGCCCAGCTGTGCTCAGATCGATATATATCGACTCAAGAACATCGCCTGTAGGTCCTATATGGCCGTGGGTTGCATCTGGCTGGTATCAGAGCTACCACCATGCTGTATATACGGCGCCCAGCTGTGCTCAGATCGACATATATCCACTCAATAACATCGCCTGTAGGTCCTATATGGCCGTGGGTTGCATCTGGCTGGTATCAGAGCTACCCCCATGCTGTATATACGGGGCCCCAGCTGTGCTGAGATCGACATATATCGACTCAAGAACATCGCCTGTAGGTCCTATATAGCCGTGGGTTGCATCTGGCTGGTATCACAGCTACCCCGATGCTGTATATATGGCGCCCACCTGTGCTCAGATCGACATATATCGACTCAAGAACATCGCCTGTAGGTCCTATATGGCCGTGGGTTGCATCTGGCTGGTATCAGAGATACCACCATGCTGTATATACGGCGCCCAGCTGTGCTCAGATCGACATATATCCACTCAATAACATCGCCTGTAGGTACTATATGGCCGTGGGTTGCATCTGGCTGGTATCAGAGCTACCCCCATGCTGTATATACGGGGCCCCAGCTGTGCTGACATCGACATATATCGACTCAAGAACATCGCCTGTAGGTCATATATTGCCGTGGGTTGCAGCTGGCTGGTATCACAGCTACCCCCATGCTGTATATACGTGGCCCAGCTGTGCTCAGATCGACATATTTCGACTCAAGAACATCGCCTGTAGGTCCTATACGCCCGTGGGTTGCATCTGGCTGGTATCAGAGCTACCCCCATGCTGTATATACGGGGCCCAGCTGTGCTCAGATCGACATATATCGACTGAAGAACATCGCCTGTAGGTCCTATATGGTCGTGGGTTGCATCTGGCTGGTATCAGAGCTACCCCCATGCTGTATATACGGGGCCCAGCTGTGCTCAGTTCGACATATATCGACTCAAGAACATCGCCTGTAGGTCCTATATGGTCGTGGGTTGCATCTGGCTGGTATCACAGCTACCCCCATGCTGTATATACGGCGCCCAGCTGTGCTCAGATCGACATATATCCACTTAAGAACATCGCCTGTAGGTCCTATATGCCCGTGGTTTGCATCTGGCTGGTATCAGAGCTACCCCCATGCTGTAAATACGGGGCCCAGCTGTGCTCAGATCGACATATATCGACTCAAGAATATCGCCTGTAGGTCCTATATAGCCGTGGGTTGCAGCTGTCTGGTATCACAGCTACCCCCATGCTGTATATACGTGGCCCAGCTGTGCTCAGATCGACATATATCGACTCAAGAACATCGCCCGTAGGTCGTATATAGCCGTGGGTTGCAGCTGGCTGGTATCACAGCTACAATATATACGTGACCCAGTTGTGCTCAGATCAACATATATCGACTCAAGAACATCGCCTGTAGGTCCTATATAGCCGTGGGTTGCAGCTGGCTGGTATCACAGCTACCCCCATGCTGTATATACATGGCCCAGCTGTGCTCAGATCGACATATATCGAATCAAGAATATCGCCTGTAGGTCCTATATGGCCGTGGCTTGCATCTGGCTGGTATCAGAGCTACCGCCATGCTGTATATACGGCGCCCAGCTGTGCTCAGATCGACATATATCCACTCAAGAACATCGCCTGTAGGTCCTATAAGGCCTTGGGTTGAATCTGGCTGGTATCAGAGCTACCCCCATGCTGTATATACGGGGCCCAGCTGTGCTCAGATCGACATATATCGACTCAAGAACATCGCCTGTAGGTCCTATATAGCCGTGAGTTGCAGCTGGCTGGTATCAGAGCTACCCCCATGCTGTATATACGGCGCCCAGCTGTGCTCAGATCGACATATATCCACTCAAGAACATCGCCTGTAGGTCCTATATGGCCGTGGGTTGCATCTGTCTCGTATCAGAGCTACCCCCATGCTGTATATACGGGGCCCAGCTGTGCTCAGATCGACATATATCGACACAAGAACATCGCCTGTAGGTCCTATATAGCCGTGGGTTGCAGCTGGCTGGTATCACAGCTAACCCCATGCTGTATATACGTGGCCCAGCTGTGCTCAGATCGACATAGATCGACTCAAGAACATCGCCTGTAGGTCCTATATGGCCGTGGGTTGCATCTGTCTCGTATCAGAACTACCCCCATGATGTATATACGGCGCCAAGCTGTGCTCAGATCGACATATATCCACTCAAGAACATCGCCTGTAGGTCCTATATGGCCGTGGGTTGTATCTGGCTGGTATCAGAGCTACCCCCATGCTGTATACACGGGGCCCTGGTGTGATCAGATCGACATATATCGACTCAAGAACATCGCCTGTAGGTCCAATATAGCCGTGGGTTGCTGCTGGCTGGTATCAGAGCTACCCCCATGCTGTATATACGTGGCCCAGCTGTGCTCAGATCGACATATATCGACTCAAGAACATCACCTGTAGGTCCTATATGGCCGTGGGTCGCATCTGGCTGGTATCAGAGCTACCCCCATGCTGTATATACGGGGCCCAGCTGTGCTCAGATCGACATATATCGACTCAAGAACATCGCCTGTAGGTCCTATAAAGCCATGGGTTGCAGTTGGCTGGTATCACAGCCACCCCCATGCTGTATATACGTGGCCCAGCTGTGCTCAGATCGACATATATCGACTCAAGAACATCGCCTGTAGGTCCTATATAGCCGTGGGTTGCAGCTGGCTGGTATCACAGCTACAGTATATACGTGGCCCAGTTGTGCACAGATCAACATATATCGACTCAAGAACATCGCCTGTAGGTCCTATATAGCCGTGGGTTGCAGCTGGCTGGTATCACAACTACACCCATGCTGTATATACGTGGCCCAGCTGTGCTCAGATCGACATATATCGACTCAAGAACATCGCCTGTAGGTCATATATAGCCGTGGGTTGCAGCTGGCTGGTATCACAGCTACCCCCATGCTGTATATACGTGGCCCAGCTGTGCTCAGATCGACATATATCGACTCAAGAACATCGCCTGTAGGTCCTATATGGCCGTGGGTCGCATCTGGCTGGTCGCATCTGGCTGGTATCAGAGCTACCCCCATGCTGTATATACGGGGCCCAGCTGTGCTCAGATCGACATATATCGACTCAAGAACATCGCCTGTAGGTCCTATAAAGCCATGGGTTGCAGCTGGCTGGTATCACAGCCACCCCCATGCTGTATATACGTGGCCCAGCTGTGCTCAGATCGACATATATCGACTCAAGAACATCGCCTATAGGTCCTATATGGCCGTGGGTTGCATCTGGCTGGTATCAGAGCTACCCCCATGTTGTATATACGGCGCCCATCTGTGCTCAGATCGACATATATCCACTCAAGAATATCGCCTGTAGGTCCTATATGGCCGTGGGTTGCATCTGGCTGGTATCAGAGCTACCCCCATGCTGTATATACGGGGCCCTGCTGTGCTCAGATCGACATATATCGACTCAAGAACATCGCCCGTAGGTCGTATATAGCCGTGGGTTGCAGCTGGCTTCTATCACAGCTACAGTATATACGTGGCCCAGTTGTGCTCAGATCAACATATATCGACTCAAAAACATCGCCTGTAGGTCCTATATAGCCGTGGGTTGCAGCTGGCTGGTATCACAGCTACACCCATGCTGTATATACATGGCCCAGCTGTGCTCAGATCGACATATATCGACCCAAGAACATCGCCTGTAGGTCCTAAATGGCCGTGGGATGCATCTGGCTGGTATCAGAGCTACCCCCATGCTGTATATACGGCGCCCAGCTGTGCTCAGATTGACATATATCCACTCAAGAACATCGCCTGTAGGTCCTATATGGCCGTGGGTTGCATCTTGCTGGTATCAGAGCTACCCCCATGCTGTATATACGGGGCCCAGCTGTGCTCAGATCGACATATATCGACTCAAGGACATCGCCTGTAGGTCCTATATAGCCGTGGGTTGCAGCTGGCTGGTATCACAGCTACAGTATATACATGGCCCAGTTGTGCTCAGATCAACATATATCGACTCAAGAACATCGCCTGTAGGTCCTATATAGCCGTGGGTTGCAGCTGGCTGGTATCACAGCTACCCCCATGCTGTATATACATGGCCCAGCTGTGCTCAGATCGACATATATCGACTCAAGAACATCGCCTGTAGGTCCTAAATGGCCGTGGAATGCATCTGGCTGGTATCAGAGCTACCCCCATGCTGTATATACGGCGCCCAGCTGTGCTCAGATCGACATATATCCACTCAAGAACATCGCCTGTAGGTCCTATATGGCCGTGGGTTGCATCTTGCTGGTATCAGAGCTACCCCCATGCTGTATATACGGGGCCCAGCTGTGCTCAGATCGACATATATCGACTCAAGAACATCGCCTGTAGGTCCTATATAGCCGTGGGTTGCAGCTGGCTGGTATCACAGCTACCCCCATGCTGTATATACGTGGCCCAGCTGTGCTCAGATCGACATATATCGACTCAAGAACATCGCCTGTAGGTCCTATATGACCGTGGGTTGCATCTGGCTGGTATCAGAGCTACACCCATGCTGTATATACGGCGCCCATCTGTGCTCAGATCGACATATATCCACTCAAGAACATCGCCTGTAGGTCCTATATGGCCGTGTGTTGCATCTGGCTGGTATCAGTGCTACCCCCATGCTGTATATACGGGGCCCAGCTGTGCTCAGATCGACATATATCGACTCAAGAACATCGCCTGTAGGTCCTATATAGCCGTGAGTTTCAGCTGGCTGGTATCACAGCTACCCCCATGCTGTATATACGTGGCCCAGCTGTGCTCAGATCGACATATATCGACTCAAGAACATCGCCTGTAGGTCCTATATGGCCGTGGGTTGCTTCTGGCTGGTATCAGAGCTACCACCATGCTGTATATACGGCGCCCAGCTGTGCTCAGATCGACATATATCCACTCAATAACATCGCCTATAGGTCCTATATGGCCGTGGGTTGCATCTGGCTGGTATCAGAGCTACCCCCATGCTGTATATACGGGGCCCCAGCTGTGCTGAGATCGACATATATCGACTCAAGAACATCGCCTGTAGGTCCTATATAGCCGTGGGTTGCATCTGGCTGGTATCACAGCTACCCCCATGCTGTATATATGACGCCCACCTGTGCTCAGATCGACATATATCGACTCAAGAACATCGCCTGTAGGTCCTATATGGCCGTGGGTTGCATCTGGCTGGTATCAGAGATACCACCATGCTATATATACGGCGCCCAGCTGTGCTCAGATCGACATATATCCACTCAATAACATCGCCTGTAGGTACTATATGGCCGTGGGTTGCATCTGGCTGGTATCAGAGCTACCCCCATGCTGTATATACGGGGCCCCAGCTGTGCTGACATCGACATATATCGACTCAAGAACATCGCCTGTAGGTCATATATAGCCGTGGGTTGCAGCTGGCTGGTATCACAGCTACCCCCATGCTGTATATACGTGGCCCAGCTGTGCTCAGATCGACATATATCGACTCAAGAACTTCGCCTGTAGGTCCTATACGCCCGTGGGTTGCATCTGGCTGGTATCAGAGCTACCCCCATGCTGTATATACGGGGCCCAGCTGTGCTCAGATCGACATATATCGACTGAAGAACATCGCCTGTAGGTCCTATATGGTCGTGGGTTGCATCTGGCTGGTATCAGAGCTACCCCCATGCTGTATATACGGCGCCCAGCTGTGCTCAGATCGACATATATCCACTCAAGAACATCGCCTGTAGGTCCTATATGCCCGTGGGTTGCATCTGGCTGGTATCAGAGCTACCCCCATGCTGTAAATACGGGGCCCAGCTGTGCTCAGATCGACATATATCGACTCAAGAACTTCGCCTGTAGGTCCTATATAGCCGTGGGTTGCAGCTTTCTGGTATCACAGCTACCCCCATGCTGTATATACGTGGCCCAGCTGTGCTCAGATCGACATATATCGACTCAAGAACATCGCCCGTAGGTCGTATATAGCCGTGGGTTGCAGCTGGCTGGTATCACAGCTACAATATATACGTGGCCCAGTTGTGCTCAGATCAACATATATCGACTCAAGAACATCGCCTGTAGGTCCTATATAGCCGTGGGTTGCAGCTGGCTGGTATCACAGCTACCCCCATGCTGTATATACATGGCCCAGCTGTGCTCAGATCGACATATATCGAATCAAGAATATCGCCTGTAGGTCCTATATGGCCGTGGGTTGCATCTGGCTGGTATCAGAGCTACCCCCATGCTGTATATACGGCGCCCAGCTGTGCTCAGATCGACATATATCAACTCAAAAACATCGCCTGTAGGTCCTATATGGCCGTGGGTTGCATCTGTCTGGTAGCAGAGCTACCCCCATGCTGTATATACGTGGCCCAGCTGTGCTCAGATCGACATATATCGACTCAAAAACATCGCCTGTAGGTCCTATATGGCCGTAGGTTGCATCGGCTGGTATCAGAGCTACCCCCATGCTGTATATACGGCGCCCAGCTGTGCTCAGATCGACATATATCCACTCAAGAACATCGCCTGTAGGTCCTATATGGCCGTGGATTGCATCTGGCTGGTATCAGAGCTACCCCCATGCTGTATATACGGCGCCCAGCTGTGCTTAGTTCGACATATATCCACTCAAGAACATCGCCTGTAGGTCTTATATGGCCGTGGGTTGCATCTGGTTGGTATCAGAGCAACCCCCATGCTGTATATACGGGGCCCAGCTGTGCTCAGATCGACATATATCGACTCAAGAACATCGCCTGTAGGTACTATATAGCCGTGGGATGCAGCTGGCTGGTATCACAGCTACCCCCATGCTGTATATACGTGGCCCAGCTGTGCTCAGATCGACATATATCGACTCAAGAACATCGCCTGTAGGTCCTATATGGCCGTGGGTTGCATCTGGCTCGTATCAGAGCTACCCCCATGATGTATATACGGCCCCCAGTTGTGCTCAAATCGACATATATCCACTCAAGAACATCGCCTGTAGGTCCTATATGGCCGTGGGTTGCATCTGGCTGGTATCAGAGCTACCCCCATGCTGTATATACGGGGCCCAGCTGTGCTCAGATCGACATATATCGACTCAAGAACATCGCCTGTAGGTCCTATATAGCCGTGGCTTGCAGCTGGCTGGTATCACAGCTAACCCCATGCTGTATATACGTGGCCCAGCTGTGCTCAGATCGACATATATCGACTCAAGAACATCGCCTGTAGGTCCTATATGGCCGTGGGTTGCATCTGGCTGGTATCAGAGCTACCCCCATGCTGTATATACGGCGCCCAGCTGTGCTCAGATCGACATATATCCACTCAAGAACATCGCCTGTAGGTCCTATATGGCCGTGGGTTGCATATGGCTGGTATCAGAGCTACCCCCATGCTGTATATACGGGGCCCTGCTGTGCTCAGATCGACATATATCGACTCAAGAACATCGCCTGTAGGTCCTATATGGCCGTAGGTTGCATCTGGCTGGTATCAGAGCTACCCCCATGCTGTATACACGGCGCCCAGCTGTGCTCAGATCAACATATATCCACTCAAGAACATCGCCTGTAGGTCCTATATGGCCGTGGGTTGCATCTGGCTGGTATCAGAGCTACCCCCATGCTGTATATACGGGGCCCAGCTGTGCTCAGATCGACATATATCGACTCAAGAACATCGCCTGTAGGTCCTATATAGCCGTGGGTTGCATCTGGCTGGTATCAGAGCTACCCCCATGCTGTATATACGGCGCCCAGCTGTGCTCAGATCGACATATATCGACTCAAGAACATCGCCTGTAGGTCATATATAGCCGTGGGTTGCATCTGGCTGGTATCAGAGCTACCCCCATGCTGTATACACGGCGCCCAGCTGTGCTCAGATCGACATATATCCACTCAAGAACATCGCCTGTAGGTCCTATATGGCCGTGGGTTGCATCTGGCTGGTATCAGAGCTACCCCCATGCTGTATATACGGGGCCCAGCTGTGCTCAGATCGACATATATCGACTCAAGAACATCGCCTGTAGGTCCTATATAGCCGTGGGTTGCAGCTGGCTGGTATCACAGCTACCGCCATGCTGTATATACATGGCCCAGCTGTGCTCAGATCGACATATATCGAATCAAGAATATCGCCTGTAGGTCCTATATGGCCGTGGGTTGCATCTGGCTGGTATCAGAGCTACCCCCATGCTGTATATACGGCGCCCAGCTGTGCTCAGATCGACATATATCAACTCAAAAACATCGCCTGTAGGTCCTATATGGCCGTGGGTTGCATCTGTCTGGTAGCAGAGCTACCCCCATGCTGTATATACGTGGCCCAGCTGTGCTCAGATCGACATATATCGACTCAAAAACATCGCCTGTAGGTCCTATATGGCCGTGGATTGCATCTGGCTGGTATCAGAGCTACCCCCATGCTGTATATACGGCGCCCAGCTGTGCTTAGTTCGACATATATCCACTCAAGAACATCGCCTGTAGGTCTTATATGGCCGTGGGTTGCATCTGGTTGGTATCAGAGCAACCCCCATGCTGTATATACGGGGCCCAGCTGTGCTCAGATCGACATATATCGACTCAAGAACATCGCCTGTAGGTACTATATAGCCGTGGGATGCAGCTGGCTGGTATCACAGCTACCCCCATGCTGTATATACGTGGCCCAGCTGTGCTCAGATCGACATATATCGACTCAAGAACATCGCCTGTAGGTCCTATATGGCCGTGGGTTGCATCTGGCTCGTATCAGAGCTACCCCCATGATGTATATACGGCCCCCAGTTGTGCTCAAATCGACATATATCCACTCAAGAACATCGCCTGTAGGTCCTATATGGCCGTGGGTTGCATCTGGCTGGTATCAGAGCTACCCCCATGCTGTATATACGGGGCCCAGCTGTGCTCAGATCGACATATATCGACTCAAGAACATCGCCTGTAGGTCCTATATAGCCGTGGCTTGCAGCTGGCTGGTATCACAGCTAACCCCATGCTGTATATACGTGGCCCAGCTGTGCTCAGATCGACATATATCGACTCAAGAACATCGCCTGTAGGTCCTATATGGCCGTGGGTTGCATCTGGCTGGTATCAGAGCTACCCCCATGCTGTATATACGGCGCCCAGCTGTGCTCAGATCGACATATATCCACTCAAGAACATCGCCTGTAGGTCCTATATGGCCGTGGGTTGCATATGGCTGGTATCAGAGCTACCCCCATGCTGTATATACGGGGCCCTGCTGTGCTCAGATCGACATATATCGACTCAAGAACATCGCCTGTAGGTCCTATATGGCCGTAGGTTGCATCTGGCTGGTATCAGAGCTACCCCCATGCTGTATACACGGCGCCCAGCTGTGCTCAGATCGACATATATCCACTCAAGAACATCGCCTGTAGGTCCTATATGGCCGTGGGTTGCATCTGGCTGGTATCAGAGCTACCCCCATGCTGTATATACGGGGCCCAGCTGTGCTCAGATCGACATATATCGACTCAAGAACATCGCCTGTAGGTCCTATATAGCCGTGGGTTGCATCTGGCTGGTATCAGAGCTACCCCCATGCTGTATATACGGCGCCCAGCTGTGCTCAGATCGACATATATCGACTCAAGAACATCGCCTGTAGGTCATATATAGCCGTGGGTTGCATCTGGCTGGTATCAGAGCTACCCCCATGCTGTATACACGGCGCCCAGCTGTGCTCAGATCGACATATATCCACTCAAGAACATCGCCTGTAGGTCCTATATGGCCGTGGGTTGCATCTGGCTGGTATCAGAGCTACCCCCATGCTGTATATACGGGGCCCAGCTGTGCTCAGATCGACATATATCGACTCAAGAACATCGCCTGTAGGTCCTATATAGCCGTGGGTTGCAGCTGGCTGGTATCACAGCTACCGCCATGCAGTATATACGTGGCCCAGCTGTGCTCAAATCGACATATATCTACTCAAGAACATCGCCTGTAGGTCCTACTATATGGCCAAGGGTTGCATCTGGCTGGTATCAGAGCTACCCCCATGCTGTATATACAGCGCCCAGCTGTGCTCAGATAGACATATATCCACTGAAGAACATCGCCTGTAGGTCCTATATGGCCGTGGGTCGCATCTGGCTGGTATCAGAGCTACCCCCATGCTGTATATACGGGGCCCAGCTGTGCTCAGATCGACATATATCAACTCAAGAACATCGCATGTAGGTCCTATATAGCCGTGGATTGCAGCTGGCTGGTATCACAGCTACAGTATATACGTGGCCCAGTTGTGCTCAGATCAACATATATCGACTCAAGAACATCGCCTGTAGGTCCTATATAGCCGTGGGTTGCAGCTGGCTGGTATCACAGCTACCCCCATGCTGTATATACATGGCCCAGCTGTGCTCAGATCGACATATATCGACTCAAGAACATCGCTTGTAGGTCCTAAATGGCCGTGGGATGCATCTGGCTGGTATCAGAGCTACCCCCATGCTGTATATACGGCGCCCAGCTGTGCTCAGATCGACATATATCCACTCAAGAACATCGCCTGTAGGTCCTATATGGCCGTGGGTTGCATATGGCTGGTATCAGAGCTACCCCCATGCTGTATATACGGGGCCCTGCTGTGCTCAGATCGACATATATCGACTCAAGAACATCGCCTGTAGGTCCTATATGGCCGTAGGTTGCATCTGGCTGGTATCAGAGCTACCCCCATGCTGTATACACGGCGCCCAGCTGTGCTCAGATCGACATATATCCACTCAAGAACATCGCCTGTAGGTCCTATATGGCAGTGGGTTGCATCTGGCTGGTATCAGAGCTACCCCCATGCTGTATATACGGGGCCCAGCTGTGCTCAGATCGACATATATCGACTCAAGAACATCGCCTGTAGGTCCTATATAGCCGTGGGTTGCATCTGGCTGGTATCAGAGCTACCCCCATGCTGTATATACGGCGCCCAGCTGTGCTCAGATCGACATATATCGACTCAAGAACATCGCCTGTAGGTCATATATAGCCGTGGGTTGCAGCTGGCTGGTATCACAGCTACCCCCATGCTGTATATATGTGGCCCAGCTGTGCTCAGATCGACATATATTGACTCAAGAACATCGCCTGTAGTTCCTATATGGCCGTAGGTTGCATCTGGCTGGTATCAGAGCTACCCCCATGCTGTATACACGGCGCCCAGCTGTGCTCAGATCGACATATATCCACTCAAGAACATCGCCTGTAGGTCCTATATGGCCGTGGGTTGCATCTGGCTGGTATCAGAGCTACCCCCATGCTGTATATACGGGGCCCAGCTGTGCTCAGATCGACATATATCGACTCAAGAACATCGCCTGTAGGTCCTATATAGCCGTGGGTTGCAGCTGGCTGGTATCACAGCTACCGCCATGCAGTATATACGTGGCCCAGCTGTGCTCAAATCGACATATATCGACTCAAGAACATCGCCTGTAGGTCCTACTATATGGCCAAGGGTTGCATCTGGCTGGTATCAGAGCTACCCCCATGCTGTATATACAGCGCCCAGCTGTGCTCAGATAGACATATATCCACTGAAGAACATCGCCTGTAGGTCCTATATGGCCGTGGGTCGCATCTGGCTGGTATCAGAGCTACCCCCATGCTGTATATACGGGGCCCAGCTGTGCTCAGATCGACATATATCGACTCAAGAACATCGCATGTAGGTCCTATATAGCCGTGGATTGCAGCTGGCTGGTATCACAGCTACAGTATATACGTGGCCCAGTTGTGCTCAGATCAACATATATCGACTCAAGAACATCGCCTGTAGGTCCTATATAGCCGTGGGTTGCAGCTGGCTGGTATCACAGCTACCCCCATGCTGTATATACATGGCCCAGCTGTGCTCAGATCGACATATATCGACTCAAGAACATCGCTTGTAGGTCCTAAATTGCCGTGGGATGCATCTGGCTGGTATCAGAGCTACCCCCATGCTGTATATACGGCGCCCAGCTGTGCTCAGATCGACATATATCCACTCAAGAACATCGCCTGTAGGTCGTATATGGCCGTGGGTTGCATCTTGCTGGTATCAGAGCTACCCCCATGCTGTATATACGGGGCCCAGGTGTGCTCAGATCGACATATATCGACTCAAGAACATCGCCTGTAGGTCCTATATAGCCGTGGGTTGCAGCTGGCTGGTATCACAGCTACCCCCATGCTGTATATACGTGGCCCAGCTGTGCTCAGATCGACATATCTCGACTCAAGAACATCACCTGTAGGTCCTATAAAGCCATGGGTTGCAGCTGGCTGGTATCGCAGCCATCCCCATGCTGTATATACGTGGCCCAGCTGTGCTCAGATCGAGATATATCGACTCAAGATCATCGCCTATAGGTCCTATATGGCCGTGGGTTGCATCTGGCTGGTATCATAGCTACCCCCATGCTGTATATACGGTGCCCAGCTGTGCTCAGATCGACATATATCCACTCAAGAACATCGCCTGTAGGTCCTATATGGCCGTGGGTTGCATCTGGCCGGTATCAGAGCTACCCCCATGCTGTATATACGGCGCCCAGCTGTAATCAGATCGACGTATATCCACTCAAGAATATCGCCTGTAGGTCCTATATGGCCGTGGGTTGCATCTGGCTGGTATCAGAGCTACCCCCATGCTGTATATACGGGGCCCAGCTGTGCTCAGATCGACATATATCGACTCAAGAACATCGCCCGTAGGTCGTATATAGCCGTGGGTTGCAGCTGGCTGGTATCACAGCTACAGTATATGCGTGGCCCAGTTGTGCTCAGATCAACATATATCGACTCAAGAACATCGCCTGTAGGTCCTATATGGCCGTGGGTTGCATCTGGCTGGTATCAGAGCTACCCCCATGCTGTATATACGGCGCCCAGCTGTGCTCAGATCGACGTATATCCACTCAAGAATATCGCCTGTAGGTCCTATATGGCCGTGGGTTGCATCTGGCTGGTATCACAACTACCCCCATGCTGTATATACGTGGCCCAGCTGTGCTCAGATCGACATATATCGACTCAAGAACATCGCCTGTAGGTCCTATATAGCCGTGGGTTGCAGCTGGCTGGTATCACAACTACCCCCATGCTGTATATACGTGGCCCAGCTGTGCTCAGATCGACATATATCGACTCAAGAACATCGCCTGTAGGTCCTATATGGCCGTGGGTAGCATCTGGCTGGTATCAGAGCTACCACCATGCTGTATATACGGGGCCCAGCTGTGCTCAGATCGACATATATCCACTCAATAACATCGCCTGTAGGTCCTATATGGCCGTGGGTTGCATCTGGCTGGTATCAGAGCTACCCCCATGCTGTATATACGGGGCCCCAGCTGTGCTGAGATCGACATATATCGACTCAAGAACATCGCCTGTAGGTCCTATATAGCCGTGGGTTGCATCTGGCTGGTATCACAGCTACCCCCATGCTGTATATATGACGCCCACCTGTGCTCAGATCGACATATATCGACTCAAGAACATCGCCTGTAGGTCCTATATGGCCGTGGGTTGCATCTGGCTGGTATCAGAGATACCACCATGCTGTATATACGGCGCCCAGCTGTGCTCAGATCGACATATATCCACTCAATAACATCGCCTGTAGGTACTATATGGCCGTGGGTTGCATCTGGCTGGTATCAGAGCTACCCCCATGCTGTATATACGGGGCCCCAGCTGTGCTGACATCGACATATATCGACTCAAGAACATCGCCTGTAGGTCATATATAGCCGTGGGTTGCAGCTGGCTGGTATCACAGCTACCCCCATGCTGTATATACGTGGCCCAGCTGTGCTCAGATCGACATATATCGACTCAAGAACTTCGCCTGTAGGTCCTATACGCCCGTGGGTTGCATCTGGCTGGTATCAGAGCTACCCCCATGCTGTATATACGGGGCCCAACTGTGCTCAGATCGACATATATCGACTGAAGAACATCGCCTGTAGGTCCTATATGGTCGTGGGTTGCATCTGGCTGGTATCAGAGCTACCCCCATGCTGTATATACGGGGCCCTGCTGTGCTCAGATCGACATATATCGACTCAAGAACATCGCCCGTAGGTCGTATATAGCCGTGGGTTGCAGCTGGCTTCTATCACAGCTACAGTATATACGTGGCCCAGTTGTGCTCAGATCAACATATATCGACTCAAAAACATCGCCTGTAGGTCCTATATAGCCGTGGGTTGCAGCTGGCTGGTATCACAGCTACACCCATGCTGTATATACATGGCCCAGCTGTGCTCAGATCGACATATATCGACCCAAGAACATCGCCTGTAGGTCCTAAATGGCCGTGGGATGCATCTGGCTGGTATCAGAGCTACCCCCATGCTGTATATACGGCGCCCAGCTGTGCTCAGATTGACATATATCCACTCAAGAACATCGCCTGTAGGTCCTATATGGCCGTGGGTTGCATCTTGCTGGTATCAGAGCTACCCCCATGCTGTATATACGGGGCCCAGCTGTGCTCAGATCGACATATATCGACTCAAGGACATCGCCTGTAGGTCCTATATAGCCGTGGGTTGCAGCTGGCTGGTATCACAGCTACAGTATATACATGGCCCAGTTGTGCTCAGATCAACATATATCGACTCAAGAACATCGCCTGTAGGTCCTATATAGCCGTGGGTTGCAGCTGGCTGGTATCACAGCTACCCCCATGCTGTATATACATGGCCCAGCTGTGCTCAGATCGACATATATCGACTCAAGAACATCGCCTGTAGGTCCTAAATGGCCGTGGAATGCATCTGGCTGGTATCAGAGCTACCCCCATGCTGTATATACGGCGCCCAGCTGTGCTCAGATCGACATATATCCACTCAAGAACATCGCCTGTAGGTCCTATATGGCCGTGGGTTGCATCTTGCTGGTATCAGAGCTACCCCCATGCTGTATATACGGGGCCCAGCTGTGCTCAGATCGACATATATCGACTCAAGAACATCGCCTGTAGGTCCTATATAGCCGTGGGTTGCAGCTGGCTGGTATCACAGCTACCCCCATGCTGTATATACGTGGCCCAGCTGTGCTCAGATCGACATATATCGACTCAAGAACATCGCCTGTAGGTCCTATATGACCGTGGGTTGCATCTGGCTGGTATCAGAGCTACACCCATGCTGTATATACGGCGCCCATCTGTGCTCAGATCGACATATATCCACTCAAGAACATCGCCTGTAGGTCCTATATGGCCGTGTGTTGCATCTGGCTGGTATCAGTGCTACCCCCATGCTGTATATACGGGGCCCAGCTGTGCTCAGATCGACATATATCGACTCAAGAACATCGCCTGTAGGTCCTATATAGCCGTGAGTTTCAGCTGGCTGGTATCACAGCTACCCCCATGCTGTATATACGTGGCCCAGCTGTGCTCAGATCGACATATATCGACTCAAGAACATCGCCTGTAGGTCCTATATGGCCGTGGGTTGCTTCTGGCTGGTATCAGAGCTACCACCATGCTGTATATACGGCGCCCAGCTGTGCTCAGATCGACATATATCCACTCAATAACATCGCCTATAGGTCCTATATGGCCGTGGGTTGCATCTGGCTGGTATCAGAGCTACCCCCATGCTGTATATACGGGGCCCCAGCTGTGCTGAGATCGACATATATCGACTCAAGAACATCGCCTGTAGGTCCTATATAGCCGTGGGTTGCATCTGGCTGGTATCACAGCTACCCCCATGCTGTATATATGACGCCCACCTGTGCTCAGATCGACATATATCGACTCAAGAACATCGCCTGTAGGTCCTATATGGCCGTGGGTTGCATCTGGCTGGTATCAGAGATACCACCATGCTATATATACGGCGCCCAGCTGTGCTCAGATCGACATATATCCACTCAATAACATCGCCTGTAGGTACTATATGGCCGTGGGTTGCATCTGGCTGGTATCAGAGCTACCCCCATGCTGTATATACGGGGCCCCAGCTGTGCTGACATCGACATATATCGACTCAAGAACATCGCCTGTAGGTCATATATAGCCGTGGGTTGCAGCTGGCTGGTATCACAGCTACCCCCATGCTGTATATACGTGGCCCAGCTGTGCTCAGATCGACATATATCGACTCAAGAACTTCGCCTGTAGGTCCTATACGCCCGTGGGTTGCATCTGGCTGGTATCAGAGCTACCCCCATGCTGTATATACGGGGCCCAGCTGTGCTCAGATCGACATATATCGACTGAAGAACATCGCCTGTAGGTCCTATATGGTCGTGGGTTGCATCTGGCTGGTATCAGAGCTACCCCCATGCTGTATATACGGGGCCCAGCTGTGCTCAGTTCGACATATATCGACTCAAGAACATCGCCTGTAGGTCCTATATGGTCGTGGGTTGCATCTGGCTGGTATCACAGCTACCCCCATGCTGTATATACGGCGCCCAGCTGTGCTCAGATCGACATATATCCACTCAAGCACATCGCCTGTAGGTCCTATATGCCCGTGGGTTGCATCTGGCTGGTATCAGAGCTACCCCCATGCTGTAAATACGGGGCCCAGCTGTGCTCAGATCGACATATATCGACTCAAGAACTTCGCCTGTAGGTCCTATATAGCCGTGGGTTGCAGCTTTCTGGTATCACAGCTACCCCCATGCTGTATATACGTGGCCCAGCTGTGCTCAGATCGACATATATCGACTCAAGAACATCGCCCGTAGGTCGTATATAGCCGTGGGTTGCAGCTGGCTGGTATCACAGCTACAATATATACGTGGCCCAGTTGTGCTCAGATCAACATATATCGACTCAAGAACATCGCCTGTAGGTCCTATATAGCCGTGGGTTGCAGCTGGCTGGTATCACAGCTACCCCCATGCTGTATATACATGGCCCAGCTGTGCTCAGATCGACATATATCGAATCAAGAATATCGCCTGTAGGTCCTATATGGCCGTGGGTTGCATCTGGCTGGTATCAGAGCTACCCCCATGCTGTATATACGGCGCCCAGCTGTGCTCAGATCGACATATATCAACTCAAAAACATCGCCTGTAGGTCCTATATGGCCGTGGGTTGCATCTGTCTGGTAGCAGAGCTACCCCCATGCTGTATATACGTGGCCCAGCTGTGCTCAGATCGACATATATCGACTCAAAAACATCGCCTGTAGGTCCTATATGGCCGTAGGTTGCATCGGCTGGTATCAGAGCTACCCCCATGCTGTATATACGGCGCCCAGCTGTGCTCAGATCGACATATATCCACTCAAGAACATCGCCTGTAGGTCCTGTATGGCCGTGGATTGCATCTGGCTGGTATCAGAGCTACCCCCATGCTGTATATACGGCGCCCAGCTGTGCTTAGTTCGACATATATCCACTCAAGAACATCGCCTGTAGGTCTTATATGGCCGTGGGTTGCATCTGGTTGGTATCAGAGCAACCCCCATGCTGTATATACGGGGCCCAGCTGTGCTCAGATCGACATATATCGACTCAAGAACATCGCCTGTAGGTACTATATAGCCGTGGGATGCAGCTGGCTGGTATCACAGCTACCCCCATGCTGTATATACGTGGCCCAGCTGTGCTCAGATCGACATATATCGACTCAAGAACATCGCCTGTAGGTCCTATATGGCCGTGGGTTGCATCTGGCTCGTATCAGAGCTACCCCCATGATGTATATACGGCCCCCAGTTGTGCTCAAATCGACATATATCCACTCAAGAACATCGCCTGTAGGTCCTATATGGCCGTGGGTTGCATCTGGCTGGTATCAGAGCTACCCCCATGCTGTATATACGGGGCCCAGCTGTGCTCAGATCGACATATATCGACTCAAGAACATCGCCTGTAGGTCCTATATAGCCGTGGCTTGCAGCTGGCTGGTATCACAGCTAACCCCATGCTGTATATACGTGGCCCAGCTGTGCTCAGATCGACATATATCGACTCAAGAACATCGCCTGTAGGTCCTATATGGCCGTGGGTTGCATCTGGCTGGTATCAGAGCTACCCCCATGCTGTATATACGGCGCCCAGCTGTGCTCAGATCGACATATATCCACTCAAGAACATCGCCTGTAGGTCCTATATGGCCGTGGGTTGCATATGGCTGGTATCAGAGCTACCCCCATGCTGTATATACGGGGCCCTGCTGTGCTCAGATCGACATATATCGACTCAAGAACATCGCCTGTAGGTCCTATATGGCCGTAGGTTGCATCTGGCTGGTATCAGAGCTACCCCCATGCTGTATACACGGCGCCCAGCTGTGCTCAGATCGACACATATCCACTCAAGAACATCGCCTGTAGGTCCTATATGGCCGTGGGTTGCATCTGGCTGGTATCAGAGCTACCCCCATGCTGTATATACGGGGCCCAGCTGTGCTCAGATCGACATATATCGACTCAAGAACATCGCCTGTAGGTCCTATATAGCCGTGGGTTGCATCTGGCTGGTATCAGAGCTACCCCCATGCTGTATATACGGCGCCCAGCTGTGCTCAGATCGACATATATCGACTCAAGAACATCGCCTGTAGGTCATATATAGCCGTGGGTTGCATCTGGCTGGTATCAGAGCTACCCCCATGCTGTATACACGGCGCCCAGCTGTGCTCAGATCGACATATATCCACTCAAGAACATCGCCTGTAGGTCCTATATGGCCGTGGGTTGCATCTGGCTGGTATCAGAGCTACCCCCATGCTGTATATACGGGGCCCAGCTGTGCTCAGATCGACATATATCGACTCAAGAACATCGCCTGTAGGTCCTATATAGCCGTGGGTTGCAGCTGGCTGGTATCACAGCTACCGCCATGCAGTATATACGTGGCCCAGCTGTGCTCAAATCGACATATATCTACTCAAGAACATCGCCTGTAGGTCCTACTATATGGCCAAGGGTTGCATCTGGCTGGTATCAGAGCTACCCCCATGCTGTATATACAGCGCCCAGCTGTGCTCAGATAGACATATATCCACTGAAGAACATCGCCTGTAGGTCCTATATGGCCGTGGGTCGCATCTGGCTGGTATCAGAGCTACCCCCATGCTGTATATACGGGGCCCAGCTGTGCTCAGATCGACATATATCGACTCAAGAACATCGCATGTAGGTCCTATATAGCCGTGGATTGCAGCTGGCTGGTATCACAGCTACAGTATATACGTGGCCCAGTTGTGCTCAGATCAACATATATCGACTCAAGAACATCGCCTGTAGGTCCTATATAGCCGTGGGTTGCAGCTGGCTGGTATCACAGCTACCCCCATGCTGTATATACATGGCCCAGCTGTGCTCAGATCGACATATATCGACTCAAGAACATCGCTTGTAGGTCCTAAATGGCCGTGGGATGCATCTGGCTGGTATCAGAGCTACCCCCATGCTGTATATACGGCGCCCAGCTGTGCTCAGATCGACATATATCCACTCAAGAACATCGCCTGTAGGTCCTATATGGCCGTGGGTTGCATATGGCTGGTATCAGAGCTACCCCCATGCTGTATATACGGGGCCCTGCTGTGCTCAGATCGACATATATCGACTCAAGAACATCGCCTGTAGGTCCTATATGGCCGTAGGTTGCATCTGGCTGGTATCAGAGCTACCCCCATGCTGTATACACGGCGCCCAGCTGTGCTCAGATCGACATATATCCACTCAAGAACATCGCCTGTAGGTCCTATATGGCCGTGGGTTGCATCTGGCTGGTATCAGAGCTACCCCCATGCTGTATATACGGGGCCCAGCTGTGCTCAGATCGACATATATCGACTCAAGAACATCGCCTGTAGGTCCTATATAGCCGTGGGTTGCATCTGGCTGGTATCAGAGCTACCCCCATGCTGTATATACGGCGCCCAGCTGTGCTCAGATCGACATATATCGACTCAAGAACATCGCCTGTAGGTCATATATAGCCGTGGGTTGCAGCTGGCTGGTATCACAGCTACCCCCATGCTGTATATATGTGGCCCAGCTGTGCTCAGATCGACATATATTGACTCAAGAACATCGCCTGTAGTTCCTATATGGCCGTAGGTTGCATCTGGCTGGTATCAGAGCTACCCCCATGCTGTATACACGGCGCCCAGCTGTGCTCAGATCGACATATATCCACTCAAGAACATCGCCTGTAGGTCCTATATGGCCGTGGGTTGCATCTGGCTGGTATCAGAGCTACCCCCATGCTGTATATACGGGGCCCAGCTGTGCTCAGATCGACATATATCGACTCAAGAACATCGCCTGTAGGTCCTATATAGCCGTGGGTTGCAGCTGGCTGGTATCACAGCTACCGCCATGCAGTATATACGTGGCCCAGCTGTGCTCAAATCGACATATATCGACTCAAGAACATCGCCTGTAGGTCCTACTATATGGCCAAGGGTTGCATCTGGCTGGTATCAGAGCTACCCCCATGCTGTATATACAGCGCCCAGCTGTGCTCAGATAGACATATATCCACTGAAGAACATCGCCTGTAGGTCCTATATGGCCGTGGGTCGCATCTGGCTGGTATCAGAGCTACCCCCATGCTGTATATACGGGGCCCAGCTGTGCTCAGATCGACATATATCGACTCAAGAACATCGCATGTAGGTCCTATATAGCCGTGGATTGCAGCTGGCTGGTATCACAGCTACAGTATATACGTGGCCCAGTTGTGCTCAGATCAACATATATCGACTCAAGAACATCGCCTGTAGGTCCTATATAGCCGTGGGTTGCAGCTGGCTGGTATCACAGCTACCCCCATGCTGTATATACATGGCCCAGCTGTGCTCAGATCGACATATATCGACTCAAGAACATCGCTTGTAGGTCCTAAATGGCCGTGGGATGCATCTGGCTGGTATCAGAGCTACCCCCATGCTGTATATACGGCGCCCAGCTGTGCTCAGATCGACATATATCCACTCAAGAACATCGCCTGTAGGTCGTATATGGCCGTGGGTTGCATCTTGCTGGTATCAGAGCTACCCCCATGCTGTATATACGGGGCCCAGGTGTGCTCAGATCGACATATATCGACTCAAGAACATCGCCTGTAGGTCCTATATAGCCGTGGGTTGCAGCTGGCTGGTATCACAGCTACCGCCATGCTGTATATACGTGGCCCAGCTGTGCTCAGATCGACATATCTCGACTCAAGAACATCACTTGTAGGTCCTATAAAGCCATGGGTTGCAGCTGGCTGGTATCGCAGCCATCCCCATGCTGTATATACGTGGCCCAGCTGTGCTCAGATCGAGATATATCGACTCAAGAACATCGCCTATAGGTCCTATATGGCCGTGGGTTGCATCTGGCTGGTATCATAGCTACCCCCATGCTGTATATACGGTGCCCAGCTGTGCTCAGATCGACATATATCCACTCAAGAACATCGCCTGTAGGTCCTATATGGCCGTGGGTTGCATCTGGCCGGTATCAGAGCTACCCCCATGCTGTATATACGGCGCCCAGCTGTAATCAGATCGACGTATATCCACTCAAGAATATCGCCTGTAGGTCCTATATGGCCGTGGGTTGCATCTGGCTGGTATCAGAGCTACCCCCATGCTGTATATACGGGGCCCAGCTGTGCTCAGATCGACATATATCGACTCAAGAACATCGCCCGTAGGTCGTATATAGCCGTGGGTTGCAGCTGGCTGGTATCACAGCTACAGTATATGCGTGGCCCAGTTGTGCTCAGATCAACATATATCGACTCAAGAACATCGCCTGTAGGTCCTATATGGCCGTGGGTTGCATCTGGCTGGTATCAGAGCTACCCCCATGCTGTATATACGGCGCCCAGCTGTGCTCAGATCGACGTATATCTACTCAAGAATATCGCCTGTAGGTCCTATATGGCCGTGGGTTGCATCTGGCTGGTATCACAACTACCCCCATGCTGTATATACGTGGCCCAGCTGTGCTCAGATCGACATATATCGACTCAAGAACATCGCCTGTAGGTCCTATATAGCCGTGGGTTGCAGCTGGCTGGTATCACAACTACCCCCATGCTGTATATACGTGGCCCAGCTGTGCTCAGATCGACATATATCGACTCAAGAACATCGCCTGTAGGTCCTATATGGCCGTGGGTAGCATCTGGCTGGTATCAGAGCTACCACCATGCTGTATATACGGGGCCCAGCTGTGCTCAGATCGACATATATCCACTCAATAACATCGCCTGTAGGTCCTATATGGCCGTGGGTTGCATCTGGCTGGTATCAGAGCTACCCCCATGCTGTATATACGGGGCCCCAGCTGTGCTGAGATCGACATATATCGACTCAAGAACATCGCCTGTAGGTCCTATATAGCCGTGGGTTGCATCTGGCTGGTATCACAGCTACCCCCATGCTGTATATATGACGCCCACCTGTGCTCAGATCGACATATATCGACTCAAGAACATCGCCTGTAGGTCCTATATGGCCGTGGGTTGCATCTGGCTGGTATCAGAGATACCACCATGCTGTATATACGGCGCCCAGCTGTGCTCAGATCGACATATATCCACTCAATAACATCGCCTGTAGGTACTATATGGCCGTGGGTTGCATCTGGCTGGTATCAGAGCTACCCCCATGCTGTATATACGGGGCCCCAGCTGTGCTGACATCGACATATATCGACTCAAGAACATCGCCTGTAGGTCATATATAGCCGTGGGTTGCAGCTGGCTGGTATCACAGCTACCCCCATGCTGTATATACGTGGCCCAGCTGTGCTCAGATCGACATATATCGACTCAAGAACTTCGCCTGTAGGTCCTATACGCCCGTGGGTTGCATCTGGCTGGTATCAGAGCTACCCCCATGCTGTATATACGGGGCCCAACTGTGCTCAGATCGACATATATCGACTGAAGAACATCGCCTGTAGGTCCTATATGGTCGTGGGTTGCATCTGGCTGGTATCAGAGCTACCCCCATGCTGTATATACGGGGCCCAGCTGTGCTCAGTTCGACATATATCGACTCAAGAACATCGCCTGTAGGTCCTATATGGTCGTGGGTTGCATCTGGCTGGTATCACAGCTACCCCCATGCTGTATATACGGCGCCCAGCTGTGCTCAGATCGACATATATCCACTCAAGAACATGGCCTGTAGGTCCTATATGCCCGTGGGTTGCATCTGGCTGGTATCAGAGCTACCCCCATGCTGTAAATACGGGGCCCAGCTGTGCTCAGATCGACATATATCGACTCAAGAACTTCGCCTGTAGGTCCTATATAGCCGTGGGTTGCAGCTTTCTGGTATCACAGCTACCCCCATGCTGTATATACGTGGCCCAGCTGTGCTCAGATCGACATATATCGACTCAAGAACATCGCCCGTAGGTCGTATATAGCCGTGGGTTGCAGCTGGCTGGTATCACAGCTACAATATATACGTGGCCCAGTTGTGCTCAGATCAACATATATCGACTCAAGAACATCGCCTGTAGGTCCTATATAGCCGTGGGTTGCAGCTGGCTGGTATCACAGCTACCCCCATGCTGTATATACATGGCCCAGCTGTGCTCAGATCGACATATATCGAATCAAGAATATCGCCTGTAGGTCCTATATGGCCGTGGGTTGCATCTGGCTGGTATCAGAGCTACCCCCATGCTGTATATACGGCGCCCAGCTGTGCTCAGATCGACATATATCAACTCAAAAACATCGCCTGTAGGTCCTATATGGCCGTGGGTTGCATCTGTCTGGTAGCAGAGCTACCCCCATGCTGTATATACGTGGCCCAGCTGTGCTCAGATCGACATATATCGACTCAAAAACATCGCCTGTAGGTCCTATATGGCCGTAGGTTGCCTCTGGCTGGTATCAGAGCTACCCCCATGCTGTATATACGGCGCCCAGCTGTGCTCAGATCGACATATATCCACTCAAGAACATCGCCTGTAGGTCCTATATGGCCGTGAATTGCATCTGGCTGGTATCAGAGCTACCCCCATGCTGTATATACGGCGCCCAGCTGTGCTTAGTTCGACATATATCCACTCAAGAACATCGCCTGTAGGTCTTATTTGGCCGTGGGTTGCATCTGGTTGGTATCAGAGCAACCCCCATGCTGTATATACGGGGCCCAGCTGTGCTCAGATCGACATATATCGACTCAAGAACATCGCCTGTAGGTACTATATAGCCGTGGGATGCAGCTGGCTGGTATCACAGCTACCCCCATGCTGTATATACGTGGCCCAGCTGTGCTCAGATCGACATATATCGACTCAAGAACATCGCCTGTAGGTCCTATATGGCCGTGGGTTGCATCTGGCTCGTATCAGAGCTACCCCCATGATGTATATACGGCCCCCAGTTGTGCTCAAATCGACATATATCCACTCAAGAACATCGCCTGTAGGTCCTATATGGCCGTGGGTTGCATCTGGCTGGTATCAGAGCTACCCCCATGCTGTATATACGGGGCCCAGCTGTGCTCAGATCGACATATATCGACTCAAGAACATCGCCTGTAGGTCCTATATAGCCGTGGCTTGCAGCTGGCTGGTATCACAGCTAACCCCATGCTGTATATACGTGGCCCAGCTGTGCTCAGATCGACATATATCGACTCAAGAACATCGCCTGTAGGTCCTATATGGCCGTGGGTTGCTTCTGGCTGGTATCAGAGCTACCCCCATGCTGTATATACGGCGCCCAGCTGTGCTCAGATCGACATATATCCACTCAAGAACATCGCCTGTAGGTCCTATATGGCCGTGGGTTGCATATGGCTGGTATCAGAGCTACCCCCATGCTGTATATACGGGGCCCTGCTGTGCTCAGATCGACATATATCGACTCAAGAACATCGCCTGTAGGTCCTATATGGCCGTAGGTTGCATCTGGCTGGTATCAGAGCTACCCCCATGCTGTATACACGGCGCCCAGCTGTGCTCAGATCGACATATATCCACTCAAGAACATCGCCTGTAGGTCCTATATGGCCGTGGGTTGCATCTGGCTGGTATCAGAGCTACCCCCATGCTGTATATACGGGGCCCAGCTGTGCTCAGATCGACATATATCGACTCAAGAACATCGCCTGTAGGTCCTATATAGCCGTGGGTTGCATCTGGCTGGTATCAGAGCTACCCCCATGCTGTATATACGGCGCCCAGCTGTGCTCAGATCGACATATATCGACTCAAGAACATCGCCTGTAGGTCATATATAGCCGTGGGTTGCAGCTGGCTGGTATCACAGCTACCCCCATGCTGTATATATGTGGCCCAGCTGTGCTCAGATCGACATATATTGACTCAAGAACATCGCCTGTAGTTCCTATATGGCCGTAGGTTGCATCTGGCTGGTATCAGAGCTACCCCCATGCTGTATACACGGCGCCCAGCTGTGCTCAGATCGACATATATCCACTCAAGAACATCGCCTGTAGGTCCTATATGGCCGTGGGTTGCATCTGGCTGGTATCAGAGCTACCCCCATGCTGTATATACGGGGCCCAGCTGTGCTCAGATCGACATATATCGACTCAAGAACATCGCCTGTAGGTCCTATATAGCCGTGGGTTGCAGCTGGCTGGTATCACAGCTACCGCCATGCAGTATATACGTGGCCCAGCTGTGCTCAAATCGACATATATCGACTCAAGAACATCGCCTGTAGGTCCTACTATATGGCCAAGGGTTGCATCTGGCTGGTATCAGAGCTACCCCCATGCTGTATATACAGCGCCCAGCTGTGCTCAGATAGACATATATCCACTGAAGAACATCGCCTGTAGGTCCTATATGGCCGTGGGTCGCATCTGGCTGGTATCAGAGCTACCCCCATGCTGTATATACGGGGCCCAGCTGTGCTCAGATCGACATATATCGACTCAAGAACATCGCATGTAGGTCCTATATAGCCGTGGATTGCAGCTGGCTGGTATCACAGCTACAGTATATACGTGGCCCAGTTGTGCTCAGATCAACATATATCGACTCAAGAACATCGCCTGTAGGTCCTATATAGCCGTGGGTTGCAGCTGGCTGGTATCACAGCTACCCCCATGCTGTATATACATGGCCCAGCTGTGCTCAGATCGACATATATCGACTCAAGAACATCGCTTGTAGGTCCTAAATGGCCGTGGGATGCATCTGGCTGGTATCAGAGCTACCCCCATGCTGTATATACGGCGCCCAGCTGTGCTCAGATCGACATATATCCACTCAAGAACATCGCCTGTAGGTCGTATATGGCCGTGGGTTGCATCTTGCTGGTATCAGAGCTACCCCCATGCTGTATATACGGGGCCCAGCTGTGCTCAGATCGACATATATCGACTCAAGAACATCGCCTGTAGGTCCTATATAGCCGTGGGTTGCAGCTGGCTGGTATCACAGCTACCCCCATGCTGTATATACGTGGCCCAGCTGTGCTCAGATCGACATATATCGACTCAAGAACATCACCTGTAGGTCCTATAAAGCCATGGGTTGCAGCTTGCTGGTATCACAGCCATCCCCATGCTGTATATACGTGGCCCAGCTGTGCTCAGATCGAGATATATCGACTCAAGAACATCGCCTATAGGTCCTATATGGCCGTGGGTTGCATCTGGCTGGTATCATAGCTACCCCCATGCTGTATATACGGTGCCCAGCTGTGCTCAGATCGACATATATCCACTCAAGTACATCGCCTGTAGGTCCTATATGGCCGTGGGTTGCATCTGGCCGGTATCAGAGCTACCCCCATGCTGTATATACGGCGCCCAGCTGTAATCAGATCGACGTATATCCACTCAAGAATATCGCCTGTAGGTCCTATATGGCCGTGGGTTGCATCTGGCTGGTATCAGAGCTACCCCCATGCTGTATATACGGGGCCCAGCTGTGCTCAGATCGACATATATCGACTCAAGAACATCGCCCGTAGGTCGTATATAGCCGTGGGTTGCAGCTGGCTGGTATCACAGCTACAGTATATACGTGGCCCAGTTGTGCTCAGATCAACATATATCGACTCAAGAACATCGCCTGTAGGTCCTATATGGCCGTGGGTTGCATCTGGCTGGTATCAGAGCTACCCCCATGCTGTATATACGGCGCCCAGCTGTGCTCAGATCGACGTATATCCACTCAAGAATATCGCCTGTAGGTCCTATATGGCCGTGGGTTGCATCTGGCTGGTATCACAACTACCCCCATGCTGTATATACGTGGCCCAGCTGTGATCAGATCGACATATATCGACTCAAGAACATCGCCTGTAGGTCCTATATAGCCGTGGGTTGCAGCTGGCTGGTATCACAACTACCCCCATGCTGTATATACGTGGCCCAGCTGTGCTCAGATCGACATATATCGACTCAAGAACATCGCCTGTAGGTCCTATATGGCCGTGGGTAGCATCTGGCTGGTATCAGAGCTACCACCATGCTGTATATACGGGGCCCAGCTGTGCTCAGATCGACATATACCGACTCAAGAACATCGCCTGTAGGTCCTATAAAGCCATGGGTTGCAGCTGGCTGGTATTACATCCACCCCCATGCTGTATATACGTGGCCCAACTGTGCTCAGATCGACATATATCGACTCAAGAACATCGCCTATAGGTCCTATATGGCCGAGGGTTGCATCTGGCTGGTATCAGAGCTACCCCCATGCTGTATATACGGCGCCCAGCTGTGCTCAGATCGACATATATCCACTCAAGAACATCGCCTGTAGGTCCTATATGGCGTGGGTTGCATCTTGCTGGTATCAGAGCTACCCCCATGCTGTATATACGGGGCCCAGCTGTGCTCAGATCAACATATATCGACTCAAGAACATCGCCTGTAGGTCGTATATAGCCGTGGGTTGCAGCTGGCTGGTATCACAGCTACAGTATATACGTGGCCCAGTTGTGCTCAGATCAACATATATCGACTCAAGAACATCGCCTGTACGTCCTATATAGCCGTGGGTTGCAGCTGGCTGGTATCACAGCTACCCCCATGCTGTATATACATGGCCCAGCTGTGCTCAGATCGACATATATCGACCCAAGAACATCGCCTGTAGGTCCTAAATGGCCGTGGGATGCATCTGGCTGGTATCAGAGCTACCCCCATGCTGTATATACGGCGCCCAGCTGTGCTCAGATCGACATATATCCACTCAAGAACATCGCCTGTAGGTCCTATATGGCCGTGGGTTGCATCTTGCTGGTATCAGAGCTACCCCCATGCTGTATATACGTGGCCCAGCCGTGCTCAGATCGACATATATCGACTCAAGAACATCGCCTGTAGGTCCTATATGACCGTGGGTTGCATCTGGCTGGTATCAGAGCTACGCCCATGCTGTATATACGGCGCCCATCTGTGCTCAGATCGACATATATCCACTCAGGAACATCGCCTGTAGGTCCTATATGGCCGTGGGTTGCATCTGGCTGATATCAGTGCTACCCCCATGCTGTATATACGGGGCCCAGCTGTGCTCAGATCGACATATATCGACTCAAGAACATCGCCTGTAGGTCCTATATAGCCGTGAGTTTCAGCTGGCTGGTATCACAGCTACCCCCATGCTGTATATACGTGGCCCAGCTGTGCTCAGATCGACATATATCGACTCAAGAACATCGCCTGTAGGTCCTATATGACCGTGGGTTGCATCTGGCTGGTATCAGAGCTACATCCATGCTGTATATACGGCGCCCATCTGTGCTCAGATCGACATATATCCACTCAAGAACATCGCCTGTAGGTCCTATATGGCCGTGGGTTGCATCTGGCTGGTATCAGAGCTACCCCCATGCTGTATATACGGGGCCCAGCTGTGCTCAGATCGACATATATCGACTCAAGAACATCGCGTGTATGTCTTATATAGCAGTGGGTTGCAGCTGGCTGGTATCACAATTACCCCCATGCTGTATATACGTGGCCCAGCTGTGCTCAGATCGACATATATCGACTCAAGAACATCGCCTGTAGGCCATATATAGCCGTGGGTTGCAGCTGGCTGGTATCACAGCTGCCCCCATGCGGTATATACGTGGCCCAGCTGTACTCAGATCGACATATATCGACTCAAGAACATCGCCTGTAGGTCCTATATAGCCGTGGGTTGCTGCTGGCTGGTATCACAGCTACCCCCATGCTGTATATACGTGGCCCAGTTGTGCTCAGATCGACATATATCGACTCAAGAACATCGCCTGTAGGTCCTATATGGCCGTGGGTCGCATCTGGCTGGTATCAGAGCTACCCCCATGCTGTATATACGGGGCCCAGCTGTGCTCAGATCGACATATATCGACTCAAGAACATCGCCTGTAGGTCCTATAAAGCCATGGGTTGCAGCTGGCTGGTATCACAGCCACCCCCATGCTGTATATACGTGGCCCAGCTGTGCTCAGATCGACATATATCGACTCAAGAACATCGCCTGTAGGTCCTATATAGCCGTAGGTTGTAGCTGGCTGGTATCACAGCTACAGTATATACGTGGCCCAGTTGTGCTCAGATCAACATATATCGACTCAAGAACATCGCCTGTAGGTCCTATATAGCCGTGGGTTGCAGCTGGCTGGTATCACAACTACCCCCATGCTGTATATACGTGGCCCAGCTGTGCTCAGATCGACATATATCGACTCAAGAACATCGCCTGTAGGTCATATATAGCCGTGGGTTGCAGCTGGCTGGTAACACAGCTACCCCCATGCTGTATATACGTGGCCCAGCTGTGCTCAGATCGACATATATCGACTCAAGAACATCGCCTGTAGGTCCTATAAAGCCATGGGTTGCAGCTGGCTGGTATCACAGCCACCCCCATGCTGTATATACGTGGCCCAGCTGTGCTCAGATCGACATATATCGACTCAAGAACATCGCCTGTAGGTCCTATATAGCCGTAGGTTGTAGCTGGCTGGTATCACAGCTACAGTATATACGTGGCCCAGTTGTGCTCAGATCAACATATATCGACTCAAGAACATCGCCTGTAGGTCCTATAAAGCCATGGGTTGCAGCTGGCTGGTATCACATCCACCCCCATGCTGTATATACGTGGCCCAGCTGTGCTCAGATCGACATATATCGACTCAAGAACATCGCCTATAGGTCCTATATGGCCGTGGGTTGCATCTGGCTGGTATCAGAGCTACCCCCATGCTGTATATATAGCACCCAGCTGTGCTCAGATCGACGTATATCCACTCAAGAATATCGCCTGTAGGTCCTATATGGCCGTGGGTTGCATCTGGCTGGTATCAGAGCTACCCCCATGCTGTATATACGGGGCCCAGCTGTGCTCAGATCGACATATATCGACTCAAGAACATCGCCTGTAGGTCCTATATAGCCGTGGCTTGCAGCTGGCTGGTATCACAGCTAACCCCATGCTGTATATACGTGGCCCAGCTGTGCTCAGATCGACATATATCGACTCAAGAACATCGCCTGTAGGTCCTATATGGCCGTGGGTTGCATCTGGCTGGTATCAGAGCTACCCCCATGCTGTATATACGGCGCCCAGCTGTGCTCAGATCGACATATATCCACTCAAGAACATCGCCTGTAGGTCCTATATGGCCGTGGGTTGCATATGGCTGGTATCAGAGCTACCCCCATGCTGTATATACGGGGCCCAGCTGTGCTCAGATCGACATATATCGACTCAAGAACATCGCCTGTAGGTCCTATATAGCCGTGGGTTGCAGCTGGCTGGTATCACAGCTACCGCCATGCAGTATATACGTGGCCCAGCTGTGCTCAAATCGACATATATCGACTCAAGAACATCGCCTGTAGGTCCTACTATATGGCCAAGGGTTGCATCTGGCTGGTATCAGAGCTACCCCCATGCTGTATATACAGCGCCCAGCTGTGCTTAGATAGACATATATCCACTGAAGAACATCGCCTGTAGGTCCTATATGGCCGTGGGTCGCATCTGGCTGGTATCAGAGCTACCCCCATGCTGTATATACGGCGCCCAGCTGTGCTCAGATCGACATATATCCACTCAAGAACATCGCCTGTAGGTACTATATGGCCGTGGGTTGCATCTGGCTGGTATCAGAGCTACCCCCATGCTCTATATACGGGGCCCAGCTGTGCTCAGATCGACATATATCGACTCAAGAACATCGCCTGTAGGTCCTATATAGCCGTGGGTTGCAGCTGGCTGGTATCACAGCTACCGCCATGCAGTATATACGTGGCCCTGCTGTGCTCAAATCGACATATATCGACTCAAGAACATCGCCTGTAGGTCCTATATGGCCGTGGGTTGCATCTGGCTGGTATCAGAGCTACCCCCATGCTGTATATACGGCGCCCAGCTGTGCTCAGATCGACATATATCGACTCAAGAATATCGCCTGTAGGTCCTATATGGCCGTGGCTTGCATCTGGCTGGTATCAGAGCTACCCCCATGCTGTATATACGGCGCCCAGCTGTGCTCAGATCGACATATATCCACTCAAGAACATCGCCTCTAGGTCCTATAAGGCCTTGGGTTGAATCTGGCTGGTATCAGAGCTACCCCCATGCTGTATATACGGGGCCCAGCTGTGCTCAGATCGACATATATCGACTCAAGAACATCGCCTGTAGGTCCTATATAGCCGTGAGTTGCAGCTGGCTGGTATCAGAGCTACCCCCATGCTGTATATACGGCGCCCAGCTGTGCTCAGATCGACATATATCCACTCAAGAACATCGCCTGTAGGTCCTATATGGCCGTGGGTTGCATCTGTCTCGTATCAGAGCTACCCCCATGCTGTATATACGGGGCCCAGCTGTGCTCAGATCGACATATATCGACACAAGAACATCGCCTGTAGGTCCTATATAGCCGTGGGTTGCAGCTGGCTGGTATCACAGCTAACCCCATGCTGTATATACGTGGCCCAGCTGTGCTCAGATCGACATAGATCGACTCAAGAACATCGCCTGTAGGTCCTATATGGCCGTGGGTTGCATCTGTCTCGTATCAGAACTACCCCCATGATGTATATACGGCGCCAAGCTGTGCTCAGATCGACATATATCCACTCAAGAACATCGCCTGTAGGTCCTATATGGCCGTGGGTTGTATCTGGCTGGTATCAGAGCTACCCCCATGCTGTATACACGGGGCCCTGCTGTGATCAGATCGACATATATCGACTCAAGAACATCGCCTGTAGGTCCAATATAGCCGTGGGTTGCTGCTGGCTGGTATCAGAGCTACCCCCATGCTGTATATACGTGGCCCAGCTGTGTTCAGATCGACATATATCGACTCAAGAACATCGCCTGTAGGTCCTATATGGCCGTGGGTTGCATCTTGCTGGTATCAGAGCTACCCCCATGCTGTATATACGGGGCCCAGCTGTGCTCAGATCGACATATATCGACTCAAGGACATCGCCTGTAGGTCCTATATAGCCGTGGGTTGCAGCTGGCTGGTATCACAGCTACAGTATATACATGGCCCAGTTGTGCTCAGATCAACATATATCGACTCAAGAACATCGCCTGTAGGTCCTATATAGCCGTGGGTTGCTGCTGGCTGGTATCACAGCTACCCCCATGCTGTATATACGTGGCCCAGCTGTGCTCAGATCGACATATATCGACTCAAGAATATCGCCTGTAGGTCCTATATGGCCGTGGCTTGCATCTGGCTGGTATCAGAGCTACCCCCATGCTGTATATACGGCGCCCAGCTGTGCTCAGATCGACATATATCCACTCAAGAATATCGCCTGTAGGTCCTATAAGGCCTTGGGTTGAATCTGGCTGGTATCAGAGCTACCCCCATGCTGTATATACGGGGCCCAGCTGTGCTCAGATCGACATATATCGACTCAAGAACATCGCCTGTAGGTCCTATATAGCCGTGAGTTGCAGCTGGCTGGTATCAGAGCTACCCCCATGCTGTATATACGGCGCCCAGCTGTGCTCAGATCGACATATATCCACTCAAGAACATCGCCTGTAGGTCCTATATGGCCGTGGGTTGCATCTGTCTCGTATCAGAGCTACCCCCATGCTGTATATACGGGGCCCAGCTGTGCTCAGATCGACATATATCGACACAAGAACATCGCCTGTAGGTCCTATATAGCCGTGGGTTGCAGCTGGCTGGTATCACAGCTAACCCCATGCTGTATATACGTGGCCCAGCTGTGCTCAGATCGACATAGATCGACTCAAGAACATCGCCTGTAGGTCCTATATGGCCGTGGGTTGCATCTGTCTCGTATCAGAACTACCCCCATGATGTATATACGGCGCCAAGCTGTGCTCAGATCGACATATATCCACTCAAGAACATCGCCTGTAGGTCCTATATGGCCGTGGGTTGTATCTGGCTGGTATCAGAGCTACCCCCATGCTGTATACACGGGGCCCTGGTGTGATCAGATCGACATATATCGACTCAAGAACATTGCCTGTAGGTCCAATATAGCCGTGGGTTGCTGCTGGCTGGTATCAGAGCTACCCCCATGCTGTATATACGTGGCCCAGCTGTGCTCAGATCGACATATATCGACTCAAGAACATCACCTGTAGGTCCTATATGGCCGTGGGTCGCATCTGGCTGGATCAGAGCTACCCCCGTGCTGTATATACGGGGCCCAGCTGTGCTCAGATAGACATATATCGACTCAAGAACATCGCCTGTAGGTCCTATAAAGCCATGGGTTGCAGTTGGCTGGTATCACAGCCACCCCCATGCTGTATATACGTGGCCCAGCTGTGCTCAGATCGACATATATCGACTCAAGAACATCGCCTGTAGGTCCTATATAGCCGTGGGTTGCAGCTGGCTGGTATCACAGCTACAGTATATACGTGGCCCAGTTGTGCACAGATCAACATATATCGACTCAAGAACATCGCCTGTAGGTCCTATATAGCCGTGGGTTGCAGCTGGCTGGTATCACAACTACACCCATGCTGTATATACGTGGCCCAGCTGTGCTCAGATCGACATATATCGACTCAAGAACATCGCCTGTAGGTCATATATAGCCGTGGGTTGCAGCTGGCTGGTATCACAGCTACCCCCATGCTGTATATACGTGGCCCAGCTGTGCTCAGATCGACATATATCGACTCAAGAACATCGCCTGTAGGTCCTATATGGCCGTGGGTCGCATCTGGCTGGTATCAGAGCTACCCCCATGCTGTATATACGGGGCCCAGCTGTGCTCAGATCGACATATATCGACTCAAGAACATCGCCTGTAGGTCCTATAAAGCCATGGGTTGCAGCTGGCTGGTATCACAGCCACCCCCATGCTGTATATACGTGGCCCAGCTGTGCTCAGATCGACATATATCGACTCAAGAACATCGCCTATAGGTCCTATATGGCCGTGGGTTGCATCTGGCTGGTATCAGAGCTTACCCATGTTGTATATACGGCGCCCAGCTGTGCTCAGATCGACATATATCCACTCAAGAACATCGCCTGTAGGTCCTATATGGCCGTGGGTTGCATCTGGCCGGTATCAGAGCTACCCCCATGCTGTATATACGGCGCCCAGCTGTGCTCAGATCGACGTATATCCACTCAAGAATATCGCCTGTAGGTCCTATATGGCCGTGGGTTGCATCTGGCTGGTATCAGAGCTACCCCCATGCTGTATATACGGGGCCCTGCTGTGCTCAGATCGACATATATCGACTCAAGAACATCGCCCGTAGGTCGTATATAGCCGTGGGTTGCAGCTGGCTTCTATCACAGCTACAGTATATACGTGGCCCAGTTGTGCTCAGATCAACATATATCGACTCAAGAACATCGCCTGTAGGTCCTATATAGCCGTGGGTTGCAGCTGGCTGGTATCACAGCTACACACATGCTGTATATACATGGCCCAGCTGTGCTCAGATCGACATATATCGACCCAAGAACATCGCCTGTAGGTCCTAAATGGCCGTGGGATGCATCTGGCTGGTATCAGAGCTACCCCCATGCTGTATATACGGCGCCCAGCTGTGCTCAGATTGACATATATCCACTCAAGAACATCGCCTGTAGGTCCTATATGGCCGCGGGTTGCATCTTGCTGGTATCAGAGCTACCCCCATGCTGTATATACGGGGCCCAGCTGTGCTCAGATCGACATATATCGACTCAAGGACATCGCCTGTAGGTCCTATATAGCCGTGGGTTGCAGCTGGCTGGTATCACAGCTACAGTATATACATGGCCCAGTTGTGCTCAGATCAACATATATCGACTCAAGAACATCGCCTGTAGGTCCTATATAGCCGCGGGTTGCAGCTAGCTGGTATCACAGCTACCCCCATGCTGTATATACATGGCCCAGCTGTGCTCAGATCGACATATATCGACTCAAGAACATCGCCTGTAGGTCCTAAATGGCCGTGGAATGCATCTGGCTGGTATCAGAGCTACCCCCATGCTGTATATACGGCGCCCAGCTGTGCTCAGATCGACATATATCCACTCAAGAACATCGCCTGTAGGTCCTATATGGCCGTGGGTTGCATCTTGCTGGTATCAGAGCTACCCCCATGCTGTATATACGGGGCCCAGCTGTGCTCAGATCGACATATATCGACTCAAGAACATCGCCTGTAGGTCCTATATAGCCGTGGGTTGCAGCTGGCTGGTATCACAGCTACCCCCATGCTGTATATACGTGGCCCAGCTGTGCTCAGATTGACATATATCGACTCAAGAACATCGCCTGTAGGTCCTATATGACCGTGGGTTGCATCTGGCTGGTATCAGAGCTACACCTATGCTGTATATACGGCGCCCATCTGTGCTCAGATCGACATATATCCACTCAAGAACATCGCCTGTAGGTCCTATATGGCCGTGTGTTGCATCTGGCTGGTATCAGTGCTACCCCCATGCTGTATATACGGGGCCCAGCTGTGCTCAGATCGACATATATCGACTCAAGAACATCGCCTGTAGGTCCTATATAGCCGTGAGTTTCAGCTGGCTGGTATCACAGCTACCCCCATGCTGTATATACGTGGCCCAGCTGTGCTCAGATCGACATATATCGACTCAAGAACATCGCCTGTAGGTCCTATATGGCCGTGGGTTGCTTCTGGCTGGTATCAGAGCTACCACCATGCTGTATATACGGCGCCCAGCTGTGCTCAGATCGACATATATCCACTCAATAACATCGCCTGTAGGTCCTATATGGCCGTGGGTTGCATCTGGCTGGTATCAGAGCTACCCCCATGCTGTATATACGGGGCCCCAGCTGTGCTGAGATCGACATATATCGACTCAAGAACATCGCCTGTAGGTCCTATATAGCCGTGGGTTGCATCTGGCTGGTATCACAGCTACCCCCATGCTGTATATATGACGCCCACCTGTGCTCAGATCGACATATATCGACTCAAGAACATCGCCTGTAGGTCCTATATGGCCGTGGGTTGCATCTGGCTGGTATCAGAGATACCACCATGCTATATATACGGCGCCCAGCTGTGCTCAGATCGACATATATCCACTCAATAACATCGCCTGTAGGTACTATATGGCCGTGGGTTGCATCTGGCTGGTATCAGAGCTACCCCCATGCTGTATATACGGGGCCCCAGCTGTGCTGACATCGACATATATCGACTCAAGAACATCGCCTGTAGGTCATATATAGCCGTGGGTTGCAGCTGGCTGGTATCACAGCTACCCCCATGCTGTATATACGTGGCCCAGCTGTGCTCAGATCGACATATATCGACTCAAGAACTTCGCCTGTAGGTCCTATACGCCCGTGGGTTGCATCTGGCTGGTATCAGAGCTACCCCCATGCTGTATATACGGGGCCCAGCTGTGCTCAGATCGACATATATCGACTGAAGAACATCGCCTGTAGGTCCTATATGGTCGTGGGTTGCATCTGGCTGGTATCAGAGCTACCCCCATGCTGTATATACGGGGCCCAGCTGTGCTCAGTTCGACATATATCGACTCAAGAACATCGCCTGTAGGTCCTATATGGTCGTGGGTTGCATCTGGCTGGTATCACAGCTACCCCCATGCTGTATATACGGCGCCCAGCTGTGCTCAGATCGACATATATCCACTCAAGAACATCGCCTGTAGGTCCTATATGCCCGTGGGTTGCATCTGGCTGGTATCAGAGCTACCCCCATGCTGTAAATACGGGGCCCAGCTGTGCTCAGATCGACATATATCGACTCAAGAACTTCGCCTGTAGGTCCTATATAGCCGTGGGTTGCAGCTTTCTGGTATCACAGCTACCCCCATGCTGTATATACGTGGCCCAGCTGTGCTCAGATCGACATATATCGACTCAAGAACATCGCCCGTAGGTCGTATATAGCCGTTGGTTGCAGCTGGCTGGTATCACAGCTACAATATATACGTGGCCCAGTTGTGCTCAGATCAACATATATCGACTCAAGAACATCGCCTGTAGGTCCTATATAGCCGTGGGTTGCAGCTGGCTGGTATCACAGCTACCCCCATGCTGTATATACATGGCCCAGCTGTGCTCAGATCGACATATATCGAATCAAGAATATCGCCTGTAGGTCCTATATGGCCGTGGGTTGCATCTGGCTGGTATCAGAGCTACCCCCATGCTGTATATACGGCGCCCAGCTGTGCTCAGATCGACATATATCAACTCAAAAACATCGCCTGTAGGTCCTATATGGCCGTGGGTTGCATCTGTCTGGTAGCAGAGCTACCCCCATGCTGTATATACGTGGCCCAGCTGTGCTCAGATCGACATATATCGACTCAAAAACATCGCCTGTAGGTCCTATATGGCCGTAGGTTGCATCTGGCTGGTATCAGAGCTACCCCCATGCTGTATATACGGCGCCCAGCTGTGCTCAGATCGACATATATCCACTCAAGAACATCGCCTGTAGGTCCTATATGGCCGTGGATTGCATCTGGCTGGTATCAGAGCTACCCCCATGCTGTATATACGGCGCCCAGCTGTGCTTAGTTCGACATATATCCACTCAAGAACATCGCCTGTAGGTCTTATATGGCCGTGGGTTGCATCTGGTTGGTATCAGAGCAACCCCCATGCTGTATATACGGGGCCCAGCTGTGCTCAGATCGACATATATCGACTCAAGAACATCGCCTGTAGGTACTATATAGCCATGGGATGCAGCTGGCTGGTATCACAGCTACCCCCATGCTGTATATACGTGGCCCAGCTGTGCTCAGATCGACATATATCGACTCAAGAACATCGCCTGTAGGTCCTATATGGCCGTGGGTTGCATCTGGCTCGTATCAGAGCTACCCCCATGATGTATATACGGCCCCCAGTTGTGCTCAAATCGACATATATCCACTCAAGAACATCGCCTGTAGGTCCTATATGGCCGTGGGTTGCATCTGGCTGGTATCAGAGCTACCCCCATGCTGTATATACGGGGCCCAGCTGTGCTCAGATCGACATATATCGACTCAAGAACATCGCCTGTAGGTCCTATATAGCCGTGGCTTGCAGCTGGCTGGTATCACAACTAACCCCATGCTGTATATACGTGGCCCAGCTGTGCTCAGATCGACATATATCGACTCAAGAACATCGCCTGTAGGTCCTATATGGCCGTGGGTTGCATCTGGCTGGTATCAGAGCTACCCCCATGCTGTATATACGGCGCCCAGCTGTGCTCAGATCGACATATATCCACTCAAGAACATCGCCTGTAGGTCCTATATGGCCGTGGGTTGCATATGGCTGGTATCAGAGCTACCCCCATGCTGTATATACGGGGCCCTGCTGTGCTCAGATCGACATATATCCACTCAAGAACATCGCCTGTAGGTCCTATATGGCCGTGGGTTGCATCTGGCTGGTATCAGAGCTACCCCCATGCTGTATATACGGGGCCCAGCTGTGCTCAGATCGACATATATCGACTCAAGAACATCGCCTGTAGGTCCTATATAGCCGTGGGTTGCATCTGGCTGGTATCAGAGCTACCCCCATGCTGTATATACGGCGCCCAGCTGTGCTCAGATCGACATATATCGACTCAAGAACATCGCCTGTAGGTCATATATAGCCGTGGGTTGCAGCTGGCTGGTATCACAGCTACCCCCATGCTGTATATATGTGGCCCAGCTGTGCTCAGATCGACATATATTGACTCAAGAACATCGCCTGTAGTTCCTATATGGCCGTAGGTTGCATCTGGCTGGTATCAGAGCTACCCCCATGCTGTATACACGGCGCCCAGCTGTGCTCAGATCGACATATATCCACTCAAGAACATCGCCTGTAGGTCCTATATGGCCGTGGGTTGCATCTGGCTGGTATCAGAGCTACCCCCATGCTGTATATACGGGGCCCAGCTGTGCTCAGATCGACATATATCGACTCAAGAACATCGCCTGTAGGTCCTATATAGCCGTGGGTTGCAGCTGGCTGGTATCACAGCTACCGCCATGCTGTATATACGTGGCCCAGCTGTGCTCAAATCGACATATATCGACTTAAGAACATCGCCTGTAGGTCCTACTATATGGCCAAGGGTTGCATCTGGCTGGTATCAGAGCTACCCCCATGCTGTATATACAGCGCCCAGCTGTGCTCAGATAGACATATATCCACTGAAGAACATCGCCTGTAGGTCCTATATGGCCGTGGGTCGCATCTGGCTGGTATCAGAGCTACCCCCATGCTGTATATACGGGGCCCAGCTGTGCTCAGATCGACATATATCGACTCAAGAACATCGCATGTAGGTCCTATATAGCCGTGGATTGCAGCTGGCTGGTATCACAGCTACAGTATATACGTGGCCCAGTTGTGCTCAGATCAACATATATCGACTCAAGAACATCGCCTGTAGGTCCTATATAGCCGTGGGTTGCAGCTGGCTGGTATCACAGCTACCCCCATGCTGTATATACATGGCCCAGCTGTGCTCAGATCGACATATATCGACTCAAGAACATCGCTTGTAGGTCCTAAATGGCCGTGGGATGCATCTGGCTGGTATCAGAGCTACCCCCATGCTGTATATACGGCGCCCAGCTGTGCTCAGATCGACATATATCCACTCAAGAACATCGCCTGTAGGTCGTATATGGCCGTGGGTTGCATCTTGCTGGTATCAGAGCTACCCCCATGCTGTATATACGGGGCCCAGGTGTGCTCAGATCGACATATATCGACTCAAGAACATCGCCTGTAGGTCCTATATAGCCGTGGGTTGCAGCTGGCTGGTATCACAGCTACCCCCATGCTGTATATACGTGGCCCAGCTGTGCTCAGATCGACATATCTCGACTCAAGAACATCACCTGTAGGTCCTATAAAGCCATGGGTTGCAGCTGGCTGGTATCACAGCCATCCCCATGCTGTATATACGTGGCCCAGCTGTGCTCAGATCGAGATATATCGACTCAAGAACATCGCCTATAGGTCCTATATGGCCGTGGGTTGCATCTGGCTGGTATCATAGCTACCCCCATGCTGTATATACGGTGCCCAGCTGTGCTCAGATCGACATATATCCACTCAAGAACATCGCCTGTAGGTCCTATATGGCCGTGGGTTGCATCTGGCCGGTATCAGAGCTACCCCCATGCTGTATATACGGCGCCCAGCTGTAATCAGATCGACGTATATCCACTCAAGAATATCGCCTGTAGGTCCTATATGGCCGTGGGTTGCATCTGGCTGGTATCAGAGCTACCCCCATGCTGTATATACGGGGCCCAGCTGTGCTCAGATCGACATATATCGACTCAAGAACATCGCCCGTAGGTCGTATATAGCCGTGGGTTGCAGCTGGCTGGTATCACAGCTACAGTATATGCGTGGCCCAGTTGTGCTCAGATCAACATATATCGACTCAAGAACATCGCCTGTAGGTCCTATATGGCCGTGGGTTGCATCTGGCTGGTATCAGAGCTACCCCCATGCTGTATATACGGCGCCCAGCTGTGCTCAGATCGACGTATATCCACTCAAGAATATCGCCTGTAGGTCCTATATGGCCGTGGGTTGCATCTGGCTGGTATCACAACTACCCCCATGCTGTATATACGTGGCCCAGCTGTGCTCAGATCGACATATATCGACTCAAGAACATCGCCTGTAGGTCCTATATAGCCGTGGGTTGCAGCTGGCTGGTATCACAACTACCCCCATGCTGTATATACGTGGCCCAGCTGTGCTCAGATCGACATATATCGACTCAAGAACATCGCCTGTAGGTCCTATATGGCCGTGGGTAGCATCTGGCTGGTATCAGAGCTACCACCATGCTGTATATACGGGGCCCAGCTGTGCTCAGATCGACATATATCGACTCAAGAACATCGCCTGTAGGTCCTATAAAGCCATGGGTTGCAGCTGGCTGGTATCACATCCACCCCCATGCTGTATATACGTGGCCCAGCTGTGCTCAGATCGACATATATCGACTCAAGAACATCGCCTGTAGGTCCTATATGGCCGTGGGTTGCATCTGGCTGGTATCAGAGCTACCACCATGCTGTATATACGGCGCCCAGCTGTGCTCAGATCGACATATATCCACTCAATAACATCGCCTGTAGGTCCTATATGGCCGTGGGTTGCATCTGGCTGGTATCAGAGCTACCCCCATGCTGTATATACGGGGCCCCAGCTGTGCTGAGATCGACATATATCGACTCAAGAACATCGCCTGTAGGTCCTATATAGCCGTGGGTTGCATCTGGCTGGTATCACAGCTACCCCCATGCTGTATATATGACGCCCACCTGTGCTCAGATCGACATATATCGACTCAAGAACATCGCCTGTAGGTCCTATATGGCCGTGGGTTGCATCTGGCTGGTATCAGAGATACCACCATGCTGTATATACGGCGCCCAGCTGTGCTCAGATCGACATATATCCACTCAATAACATCGCCTGTAGGTACTATATGGCCGTGGGTTGCATCTGGCTGGTATCAGAGCTACCCCCATGCTGTATATACGGGGCCCCAGCTGTGCTGACATCGACATATATCGACTCAAGAACATCGCCTGTAGGTCATATATAGCCGTGGGTTGCAGCTGGCTGGTATCACAGCTACCCCCATGCTGTATATACGTGGCCCAGCTGTGCTCAGATCGACATATATCGACTCAAGAACTTCGCCTGTAGGTCCTATACGCCCGTGGGTTGCATCTGGCTGGTATCAGAGCTACCCCCATGCTGTATATACGGGGCCCAGCTGTGCTCAGATCGACATATATCGACTGAAGAACATCGCCTGTAGGTCCTATATGGTCGTGGGTTGCATCTGGCTGGTATCAGAGCTACCCCCATGCTGTATATACGGGGCCCAGCTGTGCTCAGTTCGACATATATCGACTCAAGAACATCGCCTGTAGGTCCTATATGGTCGTGGGTTGCATCTGGCTGGTATCACAGCTACCCCATGCTGTATATACGGCGCCCAGCTGTGCTCAGATCGACATATATCCACTCAAGAACATCGCCTGTAGGTCCTATATGCCCGTGGGTTGCATCTGGCTGGTATCAGAGCTACCCCCATGCTGTAAATACGGGGCCCAGCTGTGCTCAGATCGACATATATCGACTCAAGAACTTCGCCTGTAGGTCCTATATAGCCGTGGGTTGCAGCTTTCTGGTATCACAGCTACCCCCATGCTGTATATACGTGGCCCAGCTGTGCTCAGATCGACATATATCGACTCAAGAACATCGCCCGTAGGTCGTATATAGCCGTGGGTTGCAGCTGGCTGGTATCACAGCTACAATATATACGTGGCCCAGTTGTGCTCAGATCAACATATATCGACTCAAGAACATCGCCTGTAGGTCCTATATAGCCGTGGGTTGCAGCTGGCTGGTATCACAGCTACCCCCATGCTGTATATACATGGCCCAGCTGTGCTCAGATCGACATATATCGAATCAAGAATATCGCCTGTAGGTCCTATATGGCCGTGGGTTGCATCTGGCTGGTATCAGAGCTACCCCCATGCTGTATATACGGCGCCCAGCTGTGCTCAGATCGACATATATCAACTCAAAAACATCGCCTGTAGGTCCTATATGGCCGTGGGTTGCATCCGTCTGGTAGCAGAGCTACCCCCATGCTGTATATACGTGGCCCAGCTGTGCTCAGATCGACATATATCGACTCAAAAACATCGCCTGTAGGTCCTATATGGCCGTAGGTTGCATCTGGCTGGTATCAGAGCTACCCCCATGCTGTATATACGGCGCCCAGCTGTGCTCAGATCGACATATATCCACTCAAGAACATCGCCTGTAGGTCCTATATGGCCGTGAATTGCATCTGGCTGGTATCAGAGCTACCCCTATGCTGTATATACGGCGCCCAGCTGTGCTTAATTCGACATATATCCACTCAAGAACATCGCCTGTAGGTCTTATATGGCCGTGGGTTGCATCTGGTTGGTATCAGAGCAACCCCCATGCTGTATATACGGGGCCCAGCTGTGCTCAGATCGACATATATCGACTCAAGAACATCGCCTGTAGGTACTATATAGCCGTGGGATGCAGCTGGCTGGTATCACAGCTACCCCCATGCTGTATATACGTGGCCCAGCTGTGCTCAGATCGACATATATCGACTCAAGAACATCGCCTGTAGGTCCTATATGGCCGTGGGTTGCATCTGGCTCGTATCAGAGCTACCCCCATGATGTATATACGGCCCCCAGTTGTGCTCAAATCGACATATATCCACTCAAGAACATCGCCTGTAGGTCCTATATGGCCGTGTGTTGCATCTGGCTGGTATCAGAGCTACCCCCATGCTGTATATACGGGGCCCAGCTGTGCTCAGATCGACATATATCGACTCAAGAACATCGCCTGTAGGTCCTATATAGCCGTGGCTTGCAGCTGGCTGGTATCACAGCTAACCCCATGCTGTATATACGTGGCCCAGCTGTGCTCAGATCGACATATATCGACTCAAGAACATCGCCTGTAGGTCCTATATGGCCGTGGGTTGCTTCTGGCTGGTATCAGAGCTACCCCCATGCTGTATATACGGCGCCCAGCTGTGCTCAGATCGACATATATCCACTCAAGAACATCGCCTGTAGGTCCTATATGGCCGTGGGTTGCATATGGCTGGTATCAGAGCTACCCCCATGCTGTATATACGGGGCCCTGCTGTGCTCAGATCGACATATATCGACTCAAGAACATCGCCTGTAGGTCCTATATGGCCGTAGGTTGCATCTGGCTGGTATCAGAGCTACCCCCATGCTGTATACACGGCGCCCAGCTGTGCTCAGATCGACATATATCCACTCAAGAACATCGCCTGTAGGTCCTATATGGCCGTGGGTTGCATCTGGCTGGTATCAGAGCTACCCCCATGCTGTATATACGGGGCCCAGCTGTGCTCAGATCGACATATATCGACTCAAGAACATCGCCTGTAGGTCCTATATAGCCGTGGGTTGCATCTGGCTGGTATCAGAGCTACCCCCATGCTGTATATACGGCGCCCAGCTGTGCTCAGATCGACATATATCGACTCAAGAACATCGCCTGTAGGTCATATATAGCCGTGGGTTGCAGCTGGCTGGTATCATAGCTACCCCCATGCTGTATATATGTGGCCCAGCTGTGCTCAGATCGACATATATTGACTCAAGAACATCGCCTGTAGTTCCTATATGGCCGTAGGTTGCATCTGGCTGGTATCAGAGCTACCCCCATGCTGTATACACGGCGCCCAGCTGTGCTCAGATCGACATATATCCACTCAAGAACATCGCCTGTAGGTCCTATATGGCCGTGGGTTGCATCTGGCTGGTATCAGAGCTACCCCCATGCTGTATATACGGGGCCCAGCTGTGCTCAGATCGACATATATCGACTCAAGAACATCGCCTGTAGGTCCTATATAGCCGTGGGTTGCAGCTGGCTGGTATCACAGCTACCGCCATGCAGTATATACGTGGCCCAGCTGTGCTCAAATCGACATATATCGACTCAAGAACATCGCCTGTAGGTCCTACTATATGGCCAAGGGTTGCATCTGGCTGGTATCAGAGCTACCCCCATGCTGTATATACAGCGCCCAGCTGTGCTCAGATAGACATATATCCACTGAAGAACATCGCCTGTAGGTCCTATATGGCCGTGGGTCGCATCTGGCTGGTATCAGAGCTACCCCCATGCTGTATATACGGGGCCCAGCTGTGCTCAGATCGACATATATCGACTCAAGAACATCGCATGTAGGTCCTATATAGCCGTGGATTGCAGCTGGCTGGTATCACAGCTACAGTATATACGTGGCCCAGTTGTGCTCAGATCAACATATATCGACTCAAGAACATCGCCTGTAGGTCCTATATAGCCGTGGGTTGCAGCTGGCTGGTATCACAGCTACCCCCATGCTGTATATACATGGCCCAGCTGTGCTCAGATCGACATATATCGACTCAAGAACATCGCTTGTAGGTCCTAAATGGCCGTGGGATGCATCTGGCTGGTATCAGAGCTACCCCCATGCTGTATATACGGCGCCCAGCTGTGCTCAGATCGACATATATCCACTCAAGAACATCGCCTGTAGGTCGTATATGGCCGTGGGTTGCATCTTGCTGGTATCAGAGCTACCCCCATGCTGTATATACGGGGCCCAGCTGTGCTCAGATCGACATATATCGACTCAAGAACATCACCTGTAGGTCCTATAAAGCCATGGGTTGCAGCTGGCTGGTATCACAGCCATCCCCATGCTGTATATACGTGGCCCAGCTGTGCTCAGATCGAGATATATCGACTCAAGAACATCGCCTATAGGTCCTATATGGCCGTGGGTTGCATCTGGCTGGTATCATAGCTACCCCCATGCTGTATATACGGTGCCCAGCTGTGCTCAGATCGACATATATCCACTCAAGAACATCGCCTGTAGGTCCTATATGGCCGTGGGTTGCATCTGGCCGGTATCAGAGCTACCCCCATGCTGTATATACGGCGCCCAGCTGTAATCAGATCGACGTATATCCACTCAAGAATATCGCCTGTAGGTCCTATATGGCCGTGGGTTGCATCTGGCTGGTATCAGAGCTACCCCCATGCTGTATATACGGGGCCCAGCTGTGCTCAGATCGACATATATCGACTCAAGAACATCGCCCGTAGGTCGTATATAGCCGTGGGTTGCAGCTGGCTGGTATCACAGCTACAGTATATACGTGGCCCAGTTGTGCTCAGATCAACATATATCGACTCAAGAACATCGCCTGTAGGTCCTATATGGCCGTGGGTTGCATCTGGCTGGTATCAGAGCTACCCCCATGCTGTATATACGGCGCCCAGCTGTGCTCAGATCGACGTATATCCACTCAAGAATATCGCCTGTAGGTCCTATATGGCCGTGGGTTGCATCTGGCTGGTATCACAACTACCCCCATGCTGTATATACGTGGCCCAGCTGTGATCAGATCGACATATATCGACTCAAGAACATCGCCTGTAGGTCCTATATAGCCGTGGGTTGCAGCTGGCTGGTATCACAACTACCCCCATGCTGTATATACGTGGTCCAGCTGTGCTCAGATCGACATATATCGACTCAAGAACATCGCCTGTAGGTCCTATATGGCCGTGGGTAGCATCTGGCTGGTATCAGAGCTACCACCATGCTGTATATACGGGGCCCAGCTGTGCTCAGATCGACATATATCGAGTCAAGAACATCGCCTGTAGGTCCTATAAAGCCATGGGTTGCAGCTGGCTGGTATCACATCCACCCCCATGCTGTATATACGTGGCCCAGCTGTGCTCAGATCGACATATATCGACTCAAGAACATCGCCTATAGGTCCTATATGGCCGAGGGTTGCATCTGGCTGGTATCAGAGCTACCCCCATGCTGTATATACGGCGCCCAGCTGTGCTCAGATCGACATATATCCACTCAAGAACATCGCCTGTAGGTCCTATATGGCCGTGGGTTGCATCTTGCTGGTATCAGAGCTACCCCCATGCTGTATATACGGGGCCCAGCTGTGCTCAGATCAACATATATCGACTCAAGAACATCGCCTGTAGGTCGTATATAGCCGTGGGTTGCAGCTGGCTGGTATCACAGCTACAGTATATACGTGGCCCAGTTGTGCTCAGATCAACATATATCGACTTAAGAACATCGCCTGTAGGTCCTATATAGCCGTGGGTTGCAGCTGGCTGGTATCACAGCTACCCCCATGCTGTATATACATGGCCCAGCTGTGCTCAGATCGACATATATCGACCCAAGAACATCGCCTGTAGGTCCTAAATGGCCGTGGGATGCATCTGGCTGGTATCAGAGCTACCCCCATGCTGTATATACGGCGCCCAGCTGTGCTCAGATCGACATATATCCACTCAAGAACATCGCCTGTAGGTCCTATATGGCCGTGGGTTGCATCTTGCTGGTATCAGAGCTACCCCCATGCTGTATATACGTGGCCCAGCTGTGCTCAGATCGACATATATCGACTCAAGAACATCGCCTGTAGGTCCTATATGACCGTGGGTTGCATCTGGCTGGTATCAGAGCTACGCCCATGCTGTATATACGGCGCCCATCTGTGCTCAGATCGACATATATCCACTCAGGAACATCGCCTGTAGGTCCTATATGGCAGTGGGTTGCATCTGGCTGATATCAGTGCTACCCCCATGCTGTATATACGGGGCCCAGCTGTGCTCAGATCGACATATATCGACTCAAGAACATCGCCTGTAGGTCCTATATAGCCGTGAGTTTCAGCTGGCTGGTATCACAGCTACCCCCATGCTGTATATACGTGGCCCAGCTGTGCTCAGATCGACATATATCGACTCAAGAACATCGCCTGTAGGTCCTATATGACCGCGGGTTGCATCTGGCTGGTATCAGAGCTACATCCATGCTGTATATACGGCGCCCATCTGTGCTCAGATCGACATATATCCACTCAAGAACATCGCCTGTAGGTCCTATATGGCCGTGGGTTGCATCTGGCTGGTATCAGAGCTACCCCCATGCTGTATATACGGGGCCCAGCTGTGCTCAGATCGACATATATCGACTCAAGAACATCGCGTGTAGGTCTTATATAGCAGTGGGTTGCAGCTGGCTGGTATCACAACTACCCCCATGCTGTATATACGTGGCCCAGCTGTGCTCAGATCGACATATATCGACTCAAGAACATCGCCTGTAGGCCATATATAGCCGTGGGTTGCAGCTGGCTGGTATCACAGCTGCCCCCATGCGGTATATACGTGGCCCAGCTGTACTCAGATCGACATATATCGACTCAAGAACATCGCATGTAGGTCCTATATAGCCGTGGGTTGCTGCTGGCTGGTATCACAGCTACCCCCATGCTGTATATACGTGGCCCAGTTGTGCTCAGATCGACATATATCGACTCAAGAACATCGCCTGTAGGTCCTATATGGCCGTGGGTCGCATCTGGCTGGTATCAGAGCTACCCCCATGCTGTATATACGGGGCCCAGCTGTGCTCAGATCGACATATATCGACTCAAGAACATCGCCTGTAGGTCCTATAAAGCCATGGGTTGCAGCTGGCTGGTATCACAGCCACCCCCATGCTGTATATACGTGGCCCAGCTGTGCTCAGATCGACATATATCGACTCAAGAACATCGCCTGTAGGTCCTATATAGCCGTGGGTTGCAGCTGGCTGGTATCACAGCTACAGTATATACGTGGCCCAGTTGTGCTCAGATCAACATATATCGACTCAAGAACATCGCCTGTAGGTCCTATATAGCCGTGGGTTGCAGCTGGCTGGTATCACAACTACCCCCATGCTGTATATACGTGGCCCAGCTGTGCTCAGATCGACATATATCGACTCAAGAACATCGCCTGTAGGTCATATATAGCCGTGGGTTGCAGCTGGCTGGTAACACAGCTACCCCCATGCTGTATATACGTGGCCCAGCTGTGCTCAGATCGACATATATCGACTCAAGAACATCGCCTGTAGGTCCTATATGGCCGTGGGTCGCATCTGGCTGGTATCAGAGCTACCCCCATGCTGTATATACGGGGCCCAGCTGTGCTCAGATCGACATATATCGACTCAAGAACATCGCCTGTAGGTCCTATAAAGCCATGGGTTGCAGCTGGCTGGTATCACATCCACCCCCATGCTGTATATACGTGGCCCAGCTGTGCTCAGATCGACATATATCGACTCAAGAACATCGCCTATAGGTCCTATATGGCCGTGGGTTGCATCTGGCTGGTATCAGAGCTACCCCCATGCTGTATATACGGCACCCAGCTGTGCTCAGATCGACGTATATCCACTCAAGAATATCGCCTGTAGGTCCTATATGGCCGTGGGTTGCAGCTGGCTGGTATCACAGCTACCCCCATGCTGTATATACATGGCCCAGCTGTGCTCAGATCAACATATATCGACTCAAGAACATCGCCTGTAGGTCCTATATAGCCGTGGGATGCATCTGGCTGGAATCAGAGCTACCCGCATGCTGTATATACGGCGCCCAGCTGTGCTCAGATCTACATATATCCACTCAAGAACATCGCCTGTAGGTCCTATATGGCCGTATGTTGCATCTTGCTGGTATCAGAGCTACCCCCATGCTGTATATACGGGGCCCAGCTGTGCTCAGATCAACATATATCGACTCAGGAACATCGCCCGTAGGTCGTATATAGCCGTGGGTTGCAGCTGGCTGGTATCACAGCTACAGTATATACGTGGCCCAGTTGTGCTCAGATTAACATATATCGACTCAAGAACATCGCCTGTAGGTCCTATATAGCCGTGGGTTGCAGCTGGCTGGTATCACAGCTACCCCCATGCTGTATATACATGGCCCAGCTGTGCTCAGATCGACATATATCGACCCAAGAACATCGCCTGTAGGTCCTAAATGGCCGTGGGATGCATCTGGCTGGTATCAGAGCTACCCCCATGCTGTATATACGGCGCCCAGCTGTGCTCAGATCGACATATATCCACTCAAGAACATCGCCTGTAGGTCCTATATGGCCGTGGGTTGCATCTTGCTGGTATCAGAGCTACCCCCATGCTGTATATACGTGGCCCAGCTGTGCTCAGATCGACATATATCGACTCAAGAACATCGCCTGTAGGTCCTATATGACCGTGGGTTGCATCTGGCTGGTATCAGAGCTACACCCATGCTGTATATACGGCGCCCATCTGTGCTCAGATCGACATATATCCACTCAAGAACATCGCCTATAGGTCCTATATGGCCGTGGGTTGCATCTGGCTGATATCAGTGCTACCCCCATGCTGTATATACGGGGCCCAGCTGTGCTCAGATCGACATATATCCACTCAAGAACATCGCCTGTAGGTCCTATATAGCCGTGAGTTGCAGCTGGCTGGTATCAGAGCTACCCCCATGCTGTATATACGGCGCCCAGCTGTGCTCAGATCGACATATATCCACTCAAGAACATCGCCTGTAGGTCCTATATGGCCGTGGGTTGCATCTTGCTGGTATCAGAGCTACCCCCATGCTGTATATACGGGGCCCAGCTGTGCTCAGATCGACATATATCGACTCAAGAACATCGCCTGTAGGTCCTATATAGCCGTGAGTTGCAGCTGGCTGGTATCAGAGCTACCCCCATGCTGTATATACGGCGCCCAGCTGTGCTCAGATCGACATATATCCACTCAAGAACATCGCCTGTAGGTCCTATATGGCCGTGGGTTGCATCTTGCTGGTATCAGAGCTACCCCCATGCTGTATATACGGGGCCCAGCTGTGCTCAGATCGACATATATCGACTCAAGAACATCGCCTGTAGGTCCTATATAGCCGTGGGTTGCAGCTGGCTGGTATCACAGCTACAGTATATACGTGGCCCAGTTGTGCTCAGATCAACATATATCGACTCAAGAACATCGCCTGTAGGTCCTATATAGCCGTGGGTTACAGCTGGCTGGTATCACAACTACCCCCATGCTGTATATACGTGGCCCAGCTGTGCTCAGATCGACATATATCGACTCAAGAACATCGCCTGTAGGTCCTATATGGCCGTGGGTCGCATCTGGCTGGTAGCAGAGCTACCCCCATGCTGTATATACGGGGCCCAGCTGTGCTCAGATCGACATATATCGACTCAAGAACATCGCCTGTAGGTCCTATAAAGCCATGGGTTGCAGCTGGCTGGTATCACAGCCACCCCCATGCTGTATATACGTGGCCCAGCTGTGCTCAGATCGACATATATCGACTCAAGAACATCGCCTATAGGTCCTATATGGCCGTGGGTTGCATCTGGCTGGTATCAGAGCTACCCCCATGCTGTATATACGGCGCCCAGCTGTGCTCAGATCGACATATATCCACTCAAGAACATCGCCTGTAGGTCCTATATGGCCGTGGGTTGCATCTGGCCGGTATCAGAGCTACCCCCATGCTGTATATACGGCGCCCAGCTGTGCTCAGATCGACGTATATCCACTCAAGAATATCGCCTGTAGGTCCTATATGGCCGTGGGTTGCATCTGGCTGGTATCAGAGCTACCCCCATGCTGTATATACGGGGCCCAGCTGTGCTCAGATCGACATATATCGACTCAAGAACATCGCCCGTAAGTCGTATATAGCCGTGGGTTGCAGCTGGCTGGTATCACAGCTACAGTATATACGTGGAACAGTTGTGCTCAGATCAACATATATCGACTCAAGAACATCGCCTGTAGGTCCTATATAGCCGTGGGTTGCAGCTGGCTGGTATCACAGCTACAGTATATACGTGGCCCAGTTGTGCTCAGATCAACATATATCGACTCAAGAACATCGCCTGTAGGTCCTATATAGCCGTGGGTTGCAGCTGGCTGGTATCACAGCTACCCCCATGCTGTATATACATGGCCCAGCTGTGCTCAGATCGACATATATCGACCCAAGAACATCGCCTGTAGGTCCTAAATGGCCGTGGGATGCATCTGGCTGGTATCAGAGCTACCCCCATGCTGTATATACGGCGCCCAGCTGTGCTCAGATCGACATATATCCACTCAAGAACATCGCCTGTAGGTCCTATATGGCCGTGGGTTGCATCTTGCTGGTATCAGAGCTACCCCCATGCTGTATATACGGGGCCCAGCTGTGCTCAGATCGACATATATCGACTCAAGAACATCTCCTGTAGGTCCTATATAGCCGTGGGTTGCAGCTGGCTGGTATCACAGCTACCCCCATGCTGTATATACGTGGCCCAGCTGTGCTCAGATCGACATATATCGACTCAAGAACATCGCCTGTAGGTCCTATATGACCGTGGGTTGCATCTGGCTGGTATCAGAGCTACACCCATGCTATATATACGGCGCCCATCTGTGCTCAGATCGACATATATCCACTCAAGAACATCGCCTGTAGGTCCTATATGGCCGTGGGTTGCATCTGGCTGGTATCAGTGCTACCCCCATGCTGTATATACGGCGCCCATATGTGCTCAGATCGACATATATCCACTCAAGAACATCGCCTATAGGTCCTATATGGCCGTGGGTTGCATCTGGCTGATATCAGTGCTACCCCCATGCTGTATATACGGGGCCCAGCTGTGCTCAGATCGACATATATCGACTCAAGAACATCGCCTGTAGGTCCTATATAGCCGTGAGTTTCAGCTGGCTGGTATCACTGCTACCCCCATGCTGTATATACGTGGCCCAGCTGTGCTCAGATCGACATATATCGACTCAAGAACATCGCCTGTAGGTCCTATATGGCCGTGGGTCGCATCTGGCTGGTATCAGAGCTACCCCCATGCTGTATATACGGGGCCCAGCTGTGCTCAGATCGACATATATCCACTCAAGAACATCGCCTGTAGGTCCTATATGGCCGTGAATTGCATCTGGCTGGTATCAGAGCTACCCCTATGCTGTATATACGGCGCCCAGCTGTGCTTAATTCGACATATATCCACTCAAGAACATCGCCTGTAGGTCTTATATGGCCGTGGGTTGCATCTGGTTGGTATCAGAGCAACCCCCATGCTGTATATACGGGGCCCAGCTGTGCTCAGATCGACATATATCGACTCAAGAACATCGCCTGTAGGTACTATATAGCCGTGGGATGCAGCTGGCTGGTATCACAGCTACCCCCATGCTGTATATACGTGGCCCAGCTGTGCTCAGATCGACATATATCGACTCAAGAACATCGCCTGTAGGTCCTATATGGCCGTGGGTTGCATCTGGCTCGTATCAGAGCTACCCCCATGATGTATATACGGCCCCAGTTGTGCTCAAATCGACATATATCCACTCAAGAACATCGCCTGTAGGTCCTATATGGCCGTGGGTTGCATCTGGCTGGTATCAGAGCTACCCCCATGCTGTATATACGGGGCCCAGCTGTGCTCAGATCGACATATATCGACTCAAGAACATCGCCTGTAGGTCCTATATAGCCGTGGCTTGCAGCTGGCTGGTATCACAGCTAACCCCATGCTGTATATACGTGGCCCAGCTGTGCTCAGATCGACATATATCGACTCAAGAACATCGCCTGTAGGTCCTATATGGCCGTGGGTTGCTTCTGGCTGGTATCAGAGCTACCCCCATGCTGTATATACGGCGCCCAGCTGTGCTCAGATCGACATATATCCACTCAAGAACATCGCCTGTAGGTCCTATATGGCCGTGGGTTGCATATGGCTGGTATCAGAGCTACCCCCATGCTGTATATACGGGGCCCTGCTGTGCTCAGATCGACATATATCGACTCAAGAACATCGCCTGTAGGTCCTATATGGCCGTAGGTTGCATCTGGCTGGTATCAGAGCTACCCCCATGCTGTATACACGGCGCCCAGCTGTGCTCAGATCGACATATATCCACTCAAGAACATCGCCTGTAGGTCCTATATGGCCGTGGGTTGCATCTGGCTGGTATCAGAGCTACCCCCATGCTGTATATACGGGGCCCAGCTGTGCTCAGATCGACATATATCGACTCACGAACATCGCCTGTAGGTCCTATATAGCCGTGGGTTGCATCTGGCTGGTATCAGAGCTACCCCCATGCTGTATATACGGCGCCCAGCTGTGCTCAGATCGACATATATCGACTCAAGAACATCGCCTGTAGGTCATATATAGCCGTGGGTTGCAGCTGGCTGGTATCACAGCTACCCCCATGCTGTATATATGTGGCCCAGCTGTGCTCAGATCGACATATATTGACTCAAGAACATCGCCTGTAGTTCCTATGTGGCCGTAGGTTGCATCTGGCTGGTATCAGAGCTACCCCCATGCTGTATACACGGCGCCCAGCTGTGCTCAGATCGACATATATCCACTCAAGAACATCGCCTGTAGGTCCTATATGGCCGTGGGTTGCATCTGGCTGGTATCAGAGCTACCCCCATGCTGTATATACGGGGCCCAGCTGTGCTCAGATCGACATACATCGACTCAAGAACATCGCCTGTAGGTCCTATATAGCCGTGGGTTGCAGCTGGCTGGTATCACAGCTACCGCCATGCAGTATATACGTGGCCCAGCTGTGCTCAAATCGACATATATCGACTCAAGAACATCGCCTGTAGGTCCTACTATATGGCCAAGGGTTGCATCTGGCTGGTATCAGAGCTACCCCCATGCTGTATATACAGCGCCCAGCTGTGCTCAGATAGACATATATCCACTGAAGAACATCGCCTGTAGGTCCTATATGGCCGTGGGTCGCATCTGGCTGGTATCAGAGCTACCCCCATGCTGTATATACGGGGCCCAGCTGTGCTCAGATCGACATATATCGACTCAAGAACATCGCATGTAGGTCCTATATAGCCGTGGATTGCAGCTGGCTGGTATCACAGCAGTAGGTAGTTTAGGAGAGTTCTAGATCACTTCAACTTTTCTAAGTCCAAACCTTGGTATATTTTTCCGCCGCAAGGGGGCGCTGCACAAAATGTGTTCGGTGCGATTTCAACAACAAAAAAAAAAAAAAAAAAAAAAAAAACCAGACGAGAGTAATGTCCTTTAGAGACACGCATCAACTCGCAAAGAATGTGAAGGTGCAGCCAAGAGTAATGGCCTCCATCATGTTTTTGCATATGTAATTGCATCAACTTGTTCACAAAAAAAAAAAAATGTAATTGCTTGCAAGTGTCTCTCCCAGACAAGCAAGGTCTTGTTGGGAAAAAAAAAGCTGTGTAGTGCACGTGAGAATGTGGATCAAGTGGAAAAAAAGTAGTTTCAGATGCATATAAAAGAGAACATCATCCTATAGTAAGTCAGTTCTCTTCGAGATTCGTACTTACAAGATGAGTTTCCTAAACAAGCTTAACAACGTTGGTGAATTGAAACCATTTGTGAAGTTAGCTAACCTAACACTGGGTAGAAGTTACCCGATTCGTGGAGTACGAAAGATATAGGTCGATCTGAGCACAGCTGGGCCCCGTATATGCAGCATGGGGGTAGCTCTGATACCAGCCAGATGCAACCCACGGCCATATAGGACCCACAGTCGATGTGAGCACAGCTGGGCGCCGTATATACAGCATGGGGGTAGCTCTAATACCAGCCAGATGCAACCCACGGCCATATAGGACCTACAGGCGATGTTCTTGAGTCGATATATGTCGATCTGAGCACAGCTGGGCCACGTATATACAGCATGGGGGTAGCTGTGATACCAGCCAGCTGCAACCCACGGCTATATAGGACCACAGGCGATGTTCTTGAGTCGATATATGTCGATCTGAGCACAGCTGGGCCCCGTATATGCAGCATGGAGGTAGCTGGTAGCTCTGATACCATATAGGACCTACAGTGGATATATGTCGATGTGAGCACAGCTGGGCGCCGTATATACAGCATGGGGGTAGCTCTGATACCAGCCAGATGCAACCCACGGCCATATAGGACCTACAGGCGATGTTCTTGAGTCGATATACGTCGATCTGAGCACAGCTGGGCCCCGTATATACAGCATGGGGGTAGCTCTCATACCAGCCAGATGCAACCCACGGCCATATAGGACCTACAGGCGATGCCATTGAGTCGATATATGTCGATCTGAGCACAGCTGGGCCACGTATATGAAGCATGATGGTAGCTGTGATACCAGCCAGCTGCAACCCACGGCTATATAGGACCTAGAGGCGATGTTCTTGAGTCGATATATGTCGATCTGAGCACAGCTGGGCCCCGTATATGCAGCATGGGGGTAGCTCTGATACCAGCCAGATGCAACCCACGGATATATAGGACCTACAGTGGATATATGTCGATATGAGCACAGCTGGGCGCCGTATATACAGCATGGGGGTAGCTCTAATACCAGCCAGATGCAACCCACGGCCATATAGGACCTACAGGCGATGTTCTTGAGTCGATATATGTCGATCTGAGCACAGCTGGGCCACGTATATACAGCATGGGGGTAGCTGTTATACCAGCCAGCTGCAACCCACGGCTATATAGGACCTACAGGCGATGTTCTTGAGTCGATATATGTCGATCTGAGCACACCCGGGCCCCGTATATACAGCATGGGGGTAGCTCTGCTACCAGCCAGATGCAACCCACGGCCATATAGGACCTACAGGCGATGTTCTTGAATGGATATATGTCGATCTGAGCACAGCTGGGCGCCGTATAAACAGCATGGGGGTGGCTCTGATACCAGCCACATGCAACCCACGGCCATATTGGACCTACAGGCGATGTTCTAGGGTCGATATATGTCGATCTGAGCACAGCTGGGCCACGTATATACAGCATGGGGGTAGCTGTGATACCAGCCAGCTGCAACCCACGGATATATAAGACCTACAGGCGATGTTCTTGAGTCGATATATGTCGATCTGAGCACAGCTGGGCCCCGTATATACAGCATGGGGGTATCTCTGATACCAGCCAGATGCAACCCACGGCCATATAGGACCTACAGGCGATGTTCTTGAGTCGATATATGTCGATCTGAGCACAGGTGGGCCACGTATATACAGCTTGGGGTTAGCTGTGATACCAGCCAGCTGCAACCCACGGCTATATAGGACCTACAGGCGATGTTCTTGAGTCGATATATGTCGATATGAGCACAGATGGGCCCCGAATATACAGCATGGGGGTAGCTCTGAAACCAGCCAGATACAACCCACGGCCATATAGGACCTACAGGCGAAGTTATTGAGTGGATATATGTCGATTTGAGCACAGCTGGGCGCCGTATATACAGCATGGGAGTAGCTCTGATACCAGCCAGATGCAACCCACGGCCATATAGGACCTACAGGCGATGTTCTTGAGTCGATATATGTCCATCTGAGCACAGCTGGGCCACGTATATACAGCATGGGGGTAGCTGTTATACCAGTCAGCAGCAACCCACGGCTATATAGGACCTGCAGGCGATGTTCTTGAGTCGACATATGTCGCTCTAAGCACAGCAGGGCCCCGTATATACAGCATGGGGGGTAGCTCTGATACCAGCCAGATGCAACCCACGGCCATATAGGACCTACAGGCGATGTTCTTGAGTCGATATATGTCGATCTGAGCACAGCTGGGCCACGTATATACAGCATGGGGGTAGCTGTGATACCAGTCAGCAGCAACCCACGGCTATATAGGACCTGCAGGCGATGTTCTTGAGTCGACATATGTCGCTCTAAGCACAGCAGGGCCCCGTATATACAGCATGGGGGTAGCTCTGATACCAGCCAGATGCAACCCACGGCCATATAGGACCTACAGGCGATGTTCTTGAGTCGATATATGTCGATCTGAGCACAGCTGGGCCACGTATATACAGCATGGAGGTAGCTGTGATACCAGCCAGCTGCAACCCACGGCTATATAGGACCTACAGGCGATGTTATTGAGTCGATATATGTCGATCTGAGCACAGCTGGGCCCCGTATATACAGCATGGGTGTAGCTCTGATACCAGCCAGATGCAACCCACGGTCATATAGGACCTACAGGCGATGTTCTTGAGTCGATATATGTCGATCTGAGCACAGCTGGGCCACGTATATACAGCATGGGGGTAGCTGTGATACCAGCCAGCTGCAACCCACGGCTATATAGGACCTACAGGCGATGTTCTTGAGTCGATATATGTCGATCTGAGCACAGCTGGGCCCCGTATATACAGCATGGGGGTAGCTCTGATACCAGCCAGATGCAACCCACGGCCATATAGGACCTATAGGCGATGTTCTTGAGTCGATATATGTCGATCTGAGCACAGCTGGGCCCCGTATATACAGCATGGGGGTAGCTCTGATACCAGCCAGATGCAACCCACGGCCATATAGGACCTATAGGCGATGTTCTTGAGTGGATATATGTCGATCTGAGCAGAGCTGGGCGCCGTATATACAGCATGGGGGTAGCTCTGATACCAGCCAGATGCAACCCACGGCCATATAGGACCTACAGTCGATGTTCTTGAGTGGATATATGTCGATCTGAGCACAGCTGGGCCCCGTATATACAGCATGGGGGTAGCTCTGATACCAGCCAGATGCATCCCACGGCCATTTAGGACCTACAGGCGATGTTCTTGAGTCGATATATGTCGATCTGAGCACAGCTGGGCCATGTATATACAGCATGGGGGTAGCTGTGATACCAGCCAGCTGCAACCCACGGCTATATAGGACCTACAGGCGATGTTCTTGAGTCGATATATGTTAATCTGAGCACAACTGGGCCACGTATATACTGTAGCTGTGATACCAGCCAGCTGCAATCCACGGCTATATAGGACCTACAGGCGATGTTCTTGAGTCGATATATGTCGATCTGAGCACAGCTGGGCCCCGTATATACAGCATGGGGGTAGCTCTGATACCAGCAAGATGCAACCCACGGCCATATAGGACCTACAGACGATGTTCTTGAGTGGATATATGTCGATCTGAGCACAGCTGGGCGCCGTATATACAGCATGGGGGTAGCTCTGATACCAGCCAGATGCATCCCACGGCCATTTAGGACCTACAGGCGATGTTCTTGGGTCGATATATGTCGATCTGAGCACAGCTGGGCCATGTATATACAGCATGGGGGTAGCTGTGATACCAGCCAGCTGCAACCCACGGCTATATAGGACCTACAGGCGATGTTCTTGAGTCGATATATGTTGATCTGAGCACAACTGGGCCACGTATATACTGTAGCTGTGATACCAGCCAGCTGCAACCCACGGCTATATACGACCTACGGGCGATGTTCTTGAGTCGATATATGTCGATCTGAGCACAGCTGGGCCCCGTATATACAGCATGGGGGTAGCTCTGATACCAGCCAGATGCAACACACGGCCATATAGGACCTACAGGCGATATTCTTGAGTGGATATACGTCGATCTGAGCACAGCTGGGCGCCGTATATACAGCATGGGGGTAGCTCTGATACCGGCCAGATGCAACCCACGGCCATTTAGGACCTACAAGCGATGTTCTTGAGTCGATATATGTCGATCTGAGCACAGCTGGGCCATGTATATACAGCATGGGGGTAGCTGTGATACCAGCCAGCTGCAACCCACGGCTATATAGGACCTACAGGCGATGTTCTTGAGTCGATATATGTTGATCTGAGCACAACTGGGCCACGTATATACTGTAGCTGTGAGTAGGTAGTTTAGGAGAGTTCTAGATCACTTCAACTTTTCTAAGTCCAAACCTTGGTATATTTTTCCGCCGCAAGGGGGCGCTGCACAAAATGTGTTCGGTGCGATTTCAACAAAAAAAAAAAAAAAAACCAGACGAGAGTAATGTCCTTTAGAGACACGCATCAACTCGCAAAGAATGTGAAGGTGCAGCCAAGAGTAATGGCCTCCATCATGTTTTTGCATATGTAATTGCATCAACTTGTTCACAAAAAAAAAAAATGTAATTGCTTGCAAGTGTCTCTCCCAGACAAGCAAGGTCTTGTTGGGAAAAAAAAAAGCTGTGTAGTGCACGTGAGAATGTGGATCAAGTGGAAAAAAAGTAGTTTCAGATGCATATAAAAGAGAACATCATCCTATAGTAAGTCAGTTCTCTTCGAGATTCGTACTTACAAGATGAGTTTCCTAAACAAGCTTAACAACGTTGGTGAATTGAAACCATTTGTGAAGTTAGCTAACCTAACACTGGGTAGAAGTTACCCGATTCGTGGAGTACGAAAGATCAACACTCGATATGGAGAAGCAGTAGTGTGCACCCTAGACGATGGAGACCTCATCCTACCGAAAAGATTTTCAGAAATCGACGTGGCAGAATTCAACTCGGCCGTTGTGTCAGGCGGCGGCATTTCAATCTGCAGGAAAGAAGACGTTTCCGGGTCGATTATGTTCATCAAAGCTGCTTAAATATTATTATTATATTTATAAATAATGAAAATTGTAAAATTTGATAATATTGTAACAATATATTATTATCCTAGCGATGTTTTTAATGATTATAATATAAATGCAGCAGATAGGGATAGATTTAAACGTAAAATTCGACAATGTGCACAAGTTTTAGATGTATTTATATTTAACCATTTGAAGATGATAATAAATAATAATATTTAACTTATTGTGTGTGTTATTATTATTATGTATCGACTAATTAATGCAAAACGCCCCAAGTCCGACTCCAATTAAATTGATCCATAGGCATTACGAGCGCGCCGCCGATATTTATTCGGGGAAAGTTGTTTTAAAGGTAAAAGTGGTTTGATTCCATACGCTTTAGGAGCGCGCTGTTTTGTAGGTCGCTGCATCTGCAACTCCAAAATCACAGTAATGCGATTATGGTTTTTATTTATCGAACATCCGACTTATTAATCCAACTGTTGTGTGAAGCATCGAAACCAAGCCATTTAACAAGCATCATATTGCCTTTTCAAGTAAAACTGGTTTAATTCCATACGCTTTACGAGCGCGCGGTTTTTGAGGTTAATATCCGCTAAACTGCATGTATATAGTAATGGAACTAAAATAAGCAGTCAGTTTCGCAGTTACCTTACAGCAAACACCTTCAGTCATGAGTAGCGTAAATAATTTGTGTAATGATGTGTTAGTGAACATTGAAAAAACCATAAATGTATTAAAATCTAAAGAAGATGTGAAAAAGACAATTAGTAATTTAAATAAAATTATTCGAATAGTGTGCAAGACTATAAGAAAGAAATATGCAAACGAATTTCAATTGGGTTCGAAACTGATGCAGCTCCAATGTCTCAAAGAAAAGTTAAAACGAATTAAATTAAACAAAGTGGGAATTAAAAATATTAAAACAGCAATAATTTGGAAAGATTTAGAGTCAGCGTTCAATGGACGAATAAAAACTGGCTTAGTAATAAATAAAGGCATTGTTGATCCGTTGCAGTTTCTAAAGAAATCATTCAGAAGTTTCTCTATTAAAATAAAAAACTCGTTAAAAATTTCTATTTTAAAAGTAAATGTAATATTAAATGCTAAGTTTATGTTACCACATTCAGGTGTCATTGAATTAAAATCGTTTAATACCAGAAATAATGTAATAGATAGACAAACAAATTTAAAACAATTTTATTATGAAAATGTGTTGGATAAATTAATAACAAAATTAGAAGATTTTCAGGAACGGGATTCAGGGTGGACTTTAATTGAAATTTTATCACTACAGGTTAATATTAATAATTATAAACCAATAACTATAGGTACTTATATTCCCTTACCCATTTTTATACAAAATAAAAAGGCTGTAATTAACGTTAAAAATAACGACAAATTCTGTTTTTTGTGGAGTATAATGGCAGCATTGTATCCAGTTAATTTAAATACAAATAGAGTTTCATCATACCCACATTTTAGCACTGTTCTTAAATATGACGAATTTGATTATCCAATGAAGTTAAAAGACATTAGAAAATTTGAAATAATAAATAATCTCAAAATTAATGTATATGTGCTAGTAAATACAGAAATTCAAGTTACATACTTAAGCAAAAATACAACAAAGAATTGTAAGGAAATTCATTTGTTAATGATAAAATCTAAAAATAATTTATATCATTTTACATGGATAAAAAATTTATCTAAATTACTACATAAACAAATTATTAAACGTAATGGTAAACTATATTATTGTCACATATGTTTGAATAGATTCCAATCTAAAATTAAATTAAATGCTCATTCCTTTTACTGCAAAAGTCAGAATAAGTGTAAAATGGAACTGCCTAAGAAAAAAATCATCAAATTTGAACATTATAACCACAAAGAAACAGTTCCATTTGTAGTGTATGCTGATTTTGAATGTATACTAAGGAAAATCAATGATGAAAACAGTTTGGATACGGTTAGCTATCAAAAACACATTCCAATGAGTGCAGCATATTATTTAAAATGTTCTTATGATGATAGTTTATCAACTTTCAAACAATTTCGTGGAGAATATTGTGTAGAATGGTTTATTGACCAACTAAAACAATTAGCCGAAGAAATAGAACCGGTGTTTACAGTGGAAGTTCCAATGGACGCGTTAACTCATGATCAGCATTTCAATTTTGCCAGGTCAACGCATTGTCATATATGCGAGGAATTGTTTAATTCTGATGATATTAAAGTTAAAGATCACAATCACCTCACTGGTTCTTATCGTGGCCCCGCCCACCAGACATGTAATTTACAATATAAAATAAAACATGTCATACCAGTTGTCTTTCATAACTTAAGCGGATACGATTCACATTTGTTTATTAAACAACTAGCAACGCGGTTTGAAGGAACAATTAGTTTATTACCTATAAATAAAGAGAAATACATTTCTTTTACTAAATATGTACAGGAAAATAACGTTCAATTTAGGTTTTTAGATTCATTCAAATTTTTAAGCAGTAGTATTGATACATTGTCTGCGAATTTACTGAACACTGAAAAGAAAATACTATATAATTATTTTCCTGAAAAATGTAAATTTGACTTATTATCGAGAAAGGGTATTTTTCCATATGATTACGTAGATTCATTCAAAGTATTAGAAGAAACACAACCTCCAGAACAAACTAAATTTTTTAATATCTTGAATAATCAACATATTACTGATGATGATTATAAACATGTTGTAAATGTGTGGAATACATTTAAAATTAAAACGCTTGGAGAATATTCAGATTTATATGTAAAAACAGATGTCTTACTGCTAGCAGATATAATGGAGAATTTCAGAAAGCATATCTTAAATATTTACAATTTAGATCCTTTGCATTATTTCACTGCGCCCGGTCTTGCATTCGATGCAATGCTGAAAATGACAAAAGTTCAGCTCGATCTGCTAGATGATGTAGACCAAATTCTTTTCATAGAGAAAGGTTTAAGAGGAGGAGTAGCACAGTGTTCTAACAGATATGGCAAAGCAAACAATGAGTATATGCCTCAATACAACTGCAATGAAAAGAAATCATATTTAATGTATTTCGATATAAATAATATGTATGGGGCAGCTATGAGCAACAGTTTACCATACGGGGACTTTCAATGGGTTGACGATTTATGTTCCATTGATTTGGATAATCTAAAAGATGATGATGAGTACGGTTACATTTATGAGGTGGATTTGGAATATCCAGAGAAACTTTTCGAATTGCATAAAGATTTACCTTTGTGTCCAGATCATTTAATTCCACCCCACTCAAAACAATCAAAATTAATGCTAACCTTACATAATAAAACCAATTATGTTACACATTATAGAAACTTACAACAGTGTTTAAGTTTAGGTCTGGTATTGACGAAAATACATAGAATATTAAAATTTAAACAATCCAAGTGGATGAAACCATATATTGATTGCAATACGAAATTGAGAACTGCCTCAAAAACAGAATTTGAGAAAAGTCTTTATAAATTATTAAACAATGCTGTATTCGGAAAAACAATGGAAAATGTTAGAAAATATAAAGACGTTAAATTACTTACGAAATGGGAGGGTCCTTATGGTGCAAAATCTTACATTTCCAAACCTAATTTTCACAGTTCTATGGTATTTAATAAAGATCTTATAATAGTTGAAATGAATAAAACAAGTGTAGTATTTAATAAACCAATTTATGTAGGATTTACCATATTGGATACATCAAAAATAATGCTGTATGATTTTCACTATAATTTTGTTAAAAAAACATATAATGACAATTCTAAATTATTGTATACTGATACTGATTCCTTAATATATCATTTTTTTAATACAAACATTTATGAGGTTATGAGGAACAATTTAGACAAATTTGATACATCAGATTACGGTAACAATAATGCGTTTAATATTCCATTAGTAAATAAAAAAATGTTAGGCTTAATGAAAGATGAATGCAATGGATTCATAATGACTGAATTTATAGCACTGCGTGCAAAAATGTATGCATATATAGTAGATAATTATATTACAAAAAAAGCGAAAGGTGTTACAAAAACTACCCTTAGAACAATTACTTTCGATAATTATTACGATTGTTTATTAAAAAATATGGAAATAACAGGATACCAAAATTTGATACGAACAAAGAAACATGAACTCTACTCAATAAAACAGAAGAAAAAGTTGTTGAGTCCATTCGACGATAAGCGAGAACTAATTCCGAATTCCACCGATACGCTTCCATTTGGCTACAATAAGATGGGTTTCTAACGAGAGATTCAGTATGAGTCTTGCCGCTGCTGCACGAATATGGACATCGAACCACCACCGCGACAAGCAGCATCCGTCGAATTATATGACGTGAAATTTCAAGTTCTACGAGCAAGTGAACGCGTTTTTCTGAACTGTCTGCAGAAAAGTATAATGACAAAAAATAGTGAAGTGACAACGTATATTTTAAATCACATTGGTGTGGTTGATGAAGTGCTAACGTTTGATGTCATTCAAAAAACAAGTGTCGATATAATGATAAATGTATTAAAATGTAAAATGCGTTTAGATGAGTTTGCTCATTCATTTATCAATTTAAAACTAGAAAATATTGATTTAAATGTTATTACTGATTTTATTAATAATGATACCATTTTAGAATACAATAATTTATATAAACTGTTTATAATTGTGAATTTATGTAGCAATGAATGTATATATGAATCCTCAAGTGAATTGTTAACACTGAAAAATATGTTAGTTAATTATAAAAATATATCATATTTTGTCGATAAATTGTTTTGTGATGCTGTATACAATGCAAATCACAATTTTTTGACTTTTTTTGTGGAGGAAACGACGCGTTTGGGCATTGCACCAAAGTTTCAACCGAATAGCAGAACCAGCCACCAACAATTATTGAAATGGATATTTAACAACTTGAACAACATCAAAATCGGAAAACATGTTGGTTGGCGTTGTGGACCTGATACAGGAAATTGGCCATCAGATGAACCAACAGATTACATAAATACATACAAATTCTTAACAAAATATTATAATTTGTGAGGGATGACAATGAAATAAAAACATTTTTAATTAATAATATATTTATATTAAAAAAAAAAATAATACAATGTGAGTTTTTTTTAACCAACTTTTTTTCCTTTTCAGATATACAAATAGAACAATATTACTGTGATCGTTCATTTAATACTTTAATCATATTTTGAATATCATTCTCCGATATTTTAATCTGGTCGATTAGTTTTTGAATAACACGTTCGACATCAACCATTGCTTTCCTAACTAACGCATCTACATATGATTTATTTGCACAATCTGAATCGAGTTTTGGGTCGACAATATGTGTAATAACTTTCCAGTGTGCGTTTAATGTAGTGTCATTCAGAACATCTATAGGAAATTCACGTTGTTTAATTTTAGTTTCAATCATTTCTTCAAGCTTTTCATTTAATTTGATATTCGCTTTCCGGTCATCATGATGTCTTTGTATGTGGCGTCCAAATTTGTCGAGAGTCATGTTAATAATAAAGCACCTCCTTAGTAAATATATCCACTTTCCTTAAGTTCTTCTAATATAGATATTATCTCGTTGTGAACAGATGTGTTGCCAGCCTGTTCTGCACTAATCAAGAGTTCAAGACGTTGTGTTAATTCATTTGGATCATTCCAAAATTTATACGTAATGTTATTATTGTTGTTGGTAAGCCATATTCCATGACCTTCAGAGGTTTTCGAACTTCTGCTCCGTGTTGAGACACTAGTAGTTCGAGGTGGAAATAAATCTTTGATAATGCGTTCGTACTTGATTCCTCGTCGTACCATCAATTTTCCTGCCCCATAGTCTTGATAGTGAGCTCGTGTTGTTTTCAGTATTTCTTTGTAATCACCTAGATCAATTGTCGTATATCCCATGGGTTGTTTCATAAAGAGTAACTGATAGAGACCTTTGGTGCCACGGTAAGTTTTGTCAAGTATATGAAAATCGTTGTCATCAAATGCAATAGTACAAGTGCCTAGCATCCATTTGTTATTGTCCGTATTAAATCGTACACCTGATACATAATCCATTACGTCTCCTTGTTTCACCAGCAAATTGATATACTTTCTGGGTAAATCTCCTAACGAGTTCAAGTACTCTTCACCCTGTTGTGTAGTGTTTAAAACTTCATTAAGATCACTATAACCCCCAATTACGCTTGTCTCAGGTTCTGATGCCACAGGCGGATTCGATATTTCGAATACCTCAACATTATCATCATAAGCATCATAATCTCCACCATCATCATCTGCGCTTTTCTTAAAAGGTTCACTTCTCCGACCTTGCCAACGCGTTTGTTTCTCTTCACCATTTTCTCGCCTAGCATCATCATCATCATGGTCTGTCTTGATTTCATCATCATCTCTCTTAATTTCAGCTTTTACGCCTATATTATCGTTGTCGTTGGGTTGTCCTTTAATTTTTGTGATAAGTTCTTGCAGCGGATGTACCAGAGGTCGCAGATTCGATGAAATGACATCATCAGATTGAGCTCTTGACGCTTTCAATCTCTGCAGTTTCTTTCGTATATGTTTTCGAGTTTTTATAAGTTCTCTGGTGACATGGGGTTGTATTTCACGACGTCGTTGCATCGTGAATGTTGAATACGAAACGCACTTATGGGTATATATACGTATCAAATCCTTTACGAAATCTTTTACCAGACTCCAATGTCGAATCTTTATCTATTACTAAAAATCCAAATTTTTCCCTCCAACAGAGTTTACAAATTTTTTTAAACTGATCGAATGTCATGTCCATGCTCACGTGATCTTCATAAACGTGTCGCATACTACAGATATCCGTTAGAAAGAGACATATCAAGTTTGCATTGTCGCGGATTAATTGCTTGCTTGCACGTGCATATGACTGAATGAGAAAAAAAGAACACACATTAAAATGTCTCCCCATCGTAAAATACTCACGAATTATACTTTGTGGCGAGCACGCCAAGTCATCAAATATCATAATTGAGTTAGGTTTAATTTTACTTGGATGTAGTATAGTCTCCGATTCAGAATGGGGGTAATATCCAATGGCCTTTATTGAATTCAGTAATTCACCTAGATATGTATACTTTGGTTGATTTAATGATTTACTATAAAGATATACATTTTCAAACGATAGTCCGTTTGGATTTTCCAACAGACTCAACATAACATTTGTTTTGCCACAGCCTGAACTTCCTGCGATTATAGCACGAATTGAATGAGGCAAAAGAGTGCCGTGTTTAGATTGTGTTGTGGTGGTGATGGAATTTGTTGATAAATCTTTATTCTCGACTTTCAGTTGTTCATTAGCACAAACTAGTCGCATGATGAATGACGTTGATACGTTGGTGCTATGGTATAAATACGAAAGCGTTCAGTTTTTTTCTCAGTATATAAATGTCTACCGTGATAGACAGAATTATTAATAAATTACCATTTGAAATACATATTCCTCACTACCAATTTTGTGGACCTGGAACTCGCCTAGCACACAGACTACATCGAGGTGATAAGGGCATCAACGAATTAGATAAAGCCTGCATGGAACACGACATAGCATACAGCAATCCAAGAATCAACAGAAAAGAGGCTGATAGGAAATTAGCAGACCAAGCTTGGCAGCGTGTAAAAAGTAGAGACGCTTCTATTGGTGAAAAAGCTGCAGCTTGGCTAGTCACAAACATTATGAAGGCAAAGACGGGGAAAATTGGAGGACGTATACGTCGTCGTCATCGTCGTCGACAACAACGCGTATCGTTCCGAAAAGCTCTAGTTACACCTGCGATGAACGCAATTAAGAGATCAGATGCGAAAACATTGTCAGACAAAGCGAACGTAGGGTATGAGGCTGCTCGACATGCTCTCAAACTTGCTAAAGGGAAAAAGATTACTTTGCCTCGTATTATACCCATTCCTAAATATGGGGGGTTCATCATACCCCTAATGTCTGGCTTGGCAGCCCTGGGTAGCTTAATCGGCGCTGGTACTGGAGTAGCAAAGGCTGTACAGGAGGCTAAGACAGCCAGGAAACAGCTGGATGAGACTCAACGACATAATCGTCAAATGGAAGCAGTCGCTTTGAGTGGAAAATCTGGGGCTGGATTATTTCTTAAACCATATCGCAAAGGACTCGGCCTTTTCATACATCAAAAAAACCGTTAAGATTACCCCGTAAACCTCTCACGGATCGCGACATTACGCGATACGTTAGAGTGAATAAAATCGACGGATTTCGCGGGGTATTTATGAAGGACCAATTTGCCAAGTTACGACCATTAATGCGTGAGTGTGCAATTGTTAATCTTGATAATAGCAACGGACCTGGAACCCACTGGTGTGCGTATCGTAAGAACGCGAACAAGGTGATATGGTTGATAGCTATGGTGATTTATCACCACCACTTGAATTAAAACAATATTTATTTGGATGTGATATTGTTTACAATTACGATAGATATCAATTAAAATCATATGACTGTGGACATCAGTGTTTAGAATTTTTATATAAAAGCGTGTAACGTGTACACCCAAACCATAGTATGAATCTAACATTCACATTAAGAGGAAGCGGAACAAATATTTTGTCTGCACAGTATCATCCCCCCATTGATCTCGACTCGAACATCAACTACGGACTCGGTTTGATTGGTTTCTACTCATACAACTCAATCCCGAATATTGAGGAGGATTGTAATAAATTTTACTATAAAACCAAGAACTCTTCTAACCCCTACCAACAACTAGAGATACCAACAGGTTCTTATGAGATATATGATATCGAGAAATATCTGAAAAGTAAACTTTCCGGTGGAATTTCACTGAAGGCTAACAACAATACCCTAAAGTGTGAACTACACAGTGATAAATACGATATTAACTTCACAGAAAAAGATTCGATTAGGAAAATTCTTGGATTTTCTGCCCGAGAATATCTTGGCGGTAAATCTTACCAGTCAGAAAATCCTGTGGAAATACTGCGCGTTACAACAATTCGTGTAGAATCCAGCATTACATCCGGTTCCTATTACAACGATATTCTACAGCATACCATTCACGAGTTTTCACTGAAAGTTGCACCGGGCTTTGCAATCAGCGAGGAGCCTACAAATATCATATATCTGCCTGTCAACGTACGCACCATATCAAGTATATATTTACGTATTGTTGATCAAGATTCACGACCGATTAATTTTCGACAAGAACTCGTAGTAGTCCGTTTACATTTGAAAAAATATGGGGCTCAAAATTCGGAGTTGTGAAGCATATAAAAGAAACGCACATACAACACCTGGCATGAGTTCATTAATAGCTTTGAACGCAAATAGTATTCGGTTCCTCAAATCTATAGGTGTACAAATTCGCAACATACGAGGATGTTGAACATATACGATGTACCCGAGTTCGATGAACGTGTAAGCAAGTATGAATATCATACATACCAACCATACGCATCATCAACATTTAACCACAACGATGAAATACGCATTCCAATTCAAACACAAGATATATACACAGCTCCATGCAACAGTTACCTATACATCGAGGGAAAGTTTACAAGCAAAAAATCTAGCAAGTTGGTTAAAAATGCGTACGCATTTTTATTCGATGAAATTAGATACGAGTTAAATGGAGTAGAAATTGATAGAATTCGAGATTGTGGTATGACTTCAACACTCAAGGGTCTTGTTTCGTTCAATAAAAATGAACTTAACGCACTGTCCGTCGCCGGCTGGTTTGGAGGACAAGGAGAGTCAGCAAGTGCAACCCATCATGTAGATGACATCAATGCGTGTGTTCCTCTAAAAACACTGCTCGGGTTCTGCGAGGACTATCGTAAAATTATCGTAAACGCAAAACAAGAGCTTGTTCTAATACGATCGCGCAACGACGTCAATTTGTACAAGGGTGAAGACGGAGAGTTCACACTAACAAAAATTGAGTGGCATGTACCACATGTACAGCTGAGCGATGAATTGAAATTGAAAGTTTTGAAAAATATGAAAACACCCATTTATCTACCGTTTCGCAGTTGGGAACTACACCACTTGCCCGCTTTGCGTGAAAACACATCCGATAATTGGGCAGTACGATCCTCGACGCAGCTGGAGAAACCTAGATATGTTGTTGTAGCCTTCCAGGCTGATAAACGTGAAAAGTCCACCGAAGACATAACCTCGCTTAGTAACGTTAATATTCGCAATGTCCGACTACTGCTGAACTCTGATATATACCCGTATGACAAACAAAATTGCAACTTCGCGAAAGGTCGTTACTCTAACGCTTACTACTCATATTCACAATTCCAAAGTAGTTACTATGAACGTGAAAACGATCCAATGATTTCATTGGCTGAATTTAAAGATGCTCCAGTATTTGTAATTGACTGTTCAAAACAAAACGAAACCGTGAAATCATCGACAGTCGACATTCAGCTGGAGTTCGAAGCAGACCAAAATTTCCCCAAGAAGACACACGCTTACTGTTTGATATTACACGATATTATCGTAAAGTACAATCCTCTGACAGGTGTAGTTCAGAAAGAAGTATGATTGTTATCGACATTCAAGGATATCAAGTAAATAACCGGTTTATCATAAAGGAGTTGGCAGCCTACAATGGATATGCTACAGAACATTATATTTTCAAACCACCGTGTCCGTTTAATGAACTCAGTAATAGTGACAAAAAGTGCGTTGGATGGTTAGAAAATAATTATCACGGTCTTCGTTGGAGCACTGGACACACCAACATATCGGAGTTAACATCAATCTTGAAACATCTTATTGATTTAGAAGAAAGCGTGTGTGTGAAAGGTAAAATGAAAATTGACTTTTTACGAAATTATATGGATGGTGTGAAAATATTTGAATATCCAGAATCAAATCAACCCTCTCTGCGTAAATATACATCTGTACCTAGATGTCTCTACCATAGACTAACAAAAACACGATGCGCTGTCTCCAATGCCAAATTACTATTTGAGTATATGCAGGGGAAGATGTGATTCAGTTTAGACATATCCGTGATGCAGAACATACCGGTTTTATTTGTGCTCTTGGGTACCTTCATGAAGGAGCTGCACATATATCAACCACCTGATTTGGATGTAAAATCGGTGCGTTTTACGTCTCGCTTCTCCGATTTGCCATACCATTACGACGACGACAACAACACATCGTTGGACTGGACCCGTATGACAACTAATGGTTCATTGTTCAAAATAACGATTTCTGTGAATCAAAGTTCAACTTCATTTCTACATTTCAAAACAGAATATATCTTGAACGATAATCAAACGAAAATTTCCAATTGGACTACGACGGTTTGGAATGAATCAAGGATAACATTTTATTACGTTACATCAATAATATATTTAATAGTGAATATGATGATAATTATAGCTTTATTTTGTGTATATGTTTATAATCATTACAGAAGACATACATATTTGTAATTATTTTTTTAAGAACAATGTTAATTTTAGTACTTTTTGTATCAATAAATATTTAAAAATACTTTTGTTGTTGTTTAATATGAAGGTATAATTTCTTTTTTTTCAGCAGTATATATACCAGTGCATTCTTGTCATTATTATAAACATTCAAGAATGAAGACTAATGTTAAAAGAGAAATAGTTGAAGCGCTACATAAGCCTGCACGGAGAAATTATTTACGTCGACGAGTTATTATCAAAGGTTTAAATGATTTATATCAAGCCGATCTGGTTGAAATGCTCCCTTATTCAAAAATAAATCGGGGATTTCGCTATATATTAGTGCTCATTGATACATTCTCTAAATTTGTTTGGGCTCAACCTGTGAAAAATAAAACTGGAACAGAAGTTACAAAAGCCATTAAAAAAATTCTTGTTTCACCGTTTGTTCCGAAAAATTTACAAACGGATCAAGGTAAAGAGTTTTATAATAAACAATTTAAAACTTTAATGGAGAAGTTAAATATAAACCATTATTCTACATATAGCGTTATGAAGGCTTCCATTGTTGAAAGAGTGAATAGAACTCTTAAATCCATGATGTGGAAAGAGTTTAGTATGCAAGGTTCCTACAAGTGGTTATCACTATTGCAGTCAATAGTTTTGAAATATAATAATACAAAACATAAAACAATCAATATGAAACCGGTCGATGTGTCATACAAAAATGAAAAGATGTTGTTAAATAATTCTTTTAATAGAATTAAGATATCAACATTAAACACAAAATTTAAAAAGGGTGATTATGTACGTTTAAGCAAATATAGACAAATATTTGATAAAGGATATACCGCAAATTGGACAAATGAAGTATTTAAAATACGAGATGTTAAATATACTAACCCTGTGACATACTTGCTAGAGGATGCATCAAAGCAACCAATACTAGGGGGATTTTATGAAATGGAACTACAACTATCGAAATATTCTGACATAAACTTAGTTGAAAAGGTGATTAGAAGAAAAGGAAATATGATGCTTGTTAAATGGCTTGGTTTCGATGCTTCACACAACAGTTGGATTAATAAGTCGGATGTTCGATAAATAAAAACCATAATCGCATTACTGTGATTTTGGAGTTGCAGATGCAGCGACCTACAAAACAGCGCGCTCGTAAAGCGTATGGAATCAAACCACTTTTACCTTTAAAACAACTTTCCCCGAATAAATATCGGCGGCGCGCTCGTAATGCCTATGGATCAATTTAATTGGAGTCGGACTTGGGGCGTTTTGCATTAATTAGTCGATACATAATAATAATAACACACACAATAAGTTAAATATTATTATTTATTATCATCTTCAAATGGTTAAATATAAATACATCTAAAACTTGTGCACATTGTCGAATTTTACGTTTAAATCTATCCCTATCTGCTGCATTTATATTATAATCATTAAAAACATCGCTAGGATAATAATATATTGTTACAATATTATCAAATTTTACAATTTTCATTATTTATAAATATAATAATAATATTTAAGCAGCTTTGATGAACATAATCGACCCGGAAACGTCTTCTTTCCTGCAGATTGAAATGCCGCCGCCTGACACAACGGCCGAGTTGAATTCTGCCACGTCGATTTCTGAAAATCTTTTCGGTAGGATGAGGTCTCCATCGTCTAGGGTGCACACTACTGCTTCTCCATATCGAGTGTTGATCTTTCGTACTCCACGAATCGGGTAACTTCTACCCAGTGTTAGGTTAGCTAACTTCACAAATGGTTTCAATTCACCAACGTTGTTAAGCTTGTTTAGGAAACTCATCTTGTAAGTACGAATCTCGAAGAGAACTGACTTACTATAGGATGATGTTCTCTTTTATATGCATCTGAAACTACTTTTTTTCCACTTGATCCACATTCTCACGTGCACTACACAGCTTTTTTTTTTCCCAACAAGACCTTGCTTGTCTGGGAGAGACACTTGCAAGCAATTACATTTTTTTTTTTTGTGAACAAGTTGATGCAATTACATATGCAAAAACATGATGGAGGCCATTACTCTTGGCTGCACCTTCACATTCTTTGCGAGTTGATGCGTGTCTCTAAAGGACATTACTCTCGTCTGGTTTTTTTTTTTTTTTGTTGAAATCGCACCGAACACATTTTGTGCAGCGCCCCCTTGCGGCGGAAAAATATACCAAGGTTTGGACTTGAAGTGATCTAGAACTCTCCTAAACTACCTACTCACAGCTACAGTATATACGTGGCCCAGTTGTGCTCAGATCAACATATATCGACTCAAGAACATCGCCTGTAGGTCCTATATAGCCGTGGGTTGCAGCTGGCTGGTATCACAGCTACCCCCATGCTGTATATACATGGCCCAGCTGTGCTCAGATCGACATATATCGACTCAAGAACATCGCTTGTAGGTCCTAAATGGCCGTGGGATGCATCTGGCTGGTATCAGAGCTACCCCCATGCTGTATATACGGCGCCCAGCTGTGCTCAGATCGACATATATCCACTCAAGAACATCGCCTGTAGGTCGTATATGGCCGTGGGTTGCATCTTGCTGGTATCAGAGCTACCCCCATGCTGTATATACGGGGCCCAGCTGTGCTCAGATCGACATATATCGACTCAAGAACATCGCCTGTAGGTCCTATATAGCCGTGGGTTGCAGCTGGCTGGTATCACAGCTACCCCCATGCTGTATATACGTGGCCCAGCTGTGCTCAGATCGACATATATCGACTCAAGAACATCACCTGTAGGTCCTATAAAGCCATGGGTTGCAGCTGGCTGGTATCACAGCCATCCCCATGCTGTATATACGTGGCCCAGCTGTGCTCAGATCGAGATATATCGACTCAAGAACATCGCCTATAGGTCCTATATGGCCGTGGGTTGCATCTGGCTGGTATCATAGCTACCCCCATGCTGTATATACGGTGCCCAGCTGTGCTCAGATCGACATATATCCACTCAAGAACATCGCCTGTAGGTCCTATATGGCCGTGGGTTGCATCTGGCCGGTATCAGAGCTACCCCCATGCTGTATATACGGCGCCCAGCTGTAATCAGATCGACGTATATCCACTCAAGAATATCGCCTGTAGGTCCTATATGGCCGTGGGTTGCATCTGGCTGGTATCAGAGCTACCCCCATGCTGTATATACGGGGCCCAGCTGTGCTCAGATCGACATATATCGACTCAAGAACATCGCCCGTAGGTCGTATATAGCCGTGGGTTGCAGCTGGCTGGTATCACAGCTACAGTATATACGTGGCCCAGTTGTGCTCAGATCAACATATATCGACTCAAGAACATCGCCTGTAGGTCCTATATGGCCGTGGGTTGCATCTGGCTGGTATCAGAGCTACCCCCATGCTGTATATACGGCGCCCAGCTGTGCTCAGATCGACGTATATCCACACAAGAATATCGCCTGTAGGTCCTATATGGCCGTGGGTTGCATCTGGCTGGTATCACAACTACCCCCATGCTGTATATACGTGGCCCAGCTGTGATCAGATCGACATATATCGACTCAAGAACATCGCCTGTAGGTCCTATATAGCCGTGGGTTGCAGCTGGCTGGTATCACAACTACCCCCATGCTGTATATACGTGGCCCAGCTGTGCTCAGATCGACATATATCGACTCAAGAACATCGCCTGTAGGTCCTATATGGCCGTGGGTAGCATCTGGCTGGTATCAGAGCTACCACCATGCTGTATATACGGGGCCCAGCTGTGCTCAGATCGACATATATCGACTCAAGAACATCGCCTGTAGGTCCTATAAAGCCATGGGTTGCAGCTGGCTGGTATCACATCCACCCCCATGCTGTATATACGTGGCCCAGCTATGCTCAGATCGACATATATCGACTCAAGAACATCGCCTATAGGTCCTATATGGCCGAGGGTTGCATCTGGCTGGTATCAGAGCTACCCCCATGCTGTATATACGGCGCCCAGCTGTGCTCAGATCGACATATATCCACTCAAGAACATCGCCTGTAGGTCCTATATGGCCGTGGGTTGCATCTTGCTGGTATCAGAGCTACCCCCATGCTGTATATACGGGGCCCAGCTGTGCTCAGATCAACATATATCGACTCAAGAACATCGCCTGTAGGTCGTATATAGCCGTGGGTTGCAGCTGGCTGGTATCACAGCTACAGTATATACGTGGCCCAGTTGTGCTCAGATCAACATATATCGACTCAAGAACATCGCCTGTAGGTCCTATATAGCCGTGGGTTGCAGCTGGCTGGTATCACAGCTACCCCCATGCTGTATATACATGGCCCAGCTGTGCTCAGATCGACATATATCGACCCAAGAACATCGCCTGTAGGTCCTAAATGGCCGTGGGATGCATATGGCTGGTATCAGAGCTACCCCCATGCTGTATATACGGCGCCCAGCTGTGCTCAGATCGACATATATCCACTCAAGAACATCGCCTGTAGGTCCTATATGGCCGTGGGTTGCATCTTGCTGGTATCAGAGCTACCCCCATGCTGTATATACGTGGCCCAGCTGTGCTCAGATCGACATATATCGACTCAAGAACATCGCCTGTAGGTCCTATATGACCGTGGGTTGCATCTGGCTGGTATCAGAGCTACGCCCATGCTGTATATACGGCGCCCATCTGTGCTCAGATCGACATATATCCACTCAGGAACATCGCCTGTAGGTCCTATATGGCCGTGGGTTGCATCTGGCTGATATCAGTGCTACCCCCATGCTGTATATACGGGGCCCAGCTGTGCTCAGATCGACATATATCGACTCAAGAACATCGCCTGTAGGTCCTATATAGCCGTGAGTTTCAGCTGGCTGGTATCACAGCTACCCCCATGCTGTATATACGTGGCCCAGCTGTGCTCAGATCGACATATATCGACTCAAGAACATCGCCTGTAGGTCCTATATGGCCGTGGGTCGCATCTGGCTGGTATCAGAGCTACCCCCATGCTGTATATACGGGGCCCAGCTGTGCTCAGATCGACATATATCGACTCAAGAACATCGCCTGTAGGTCCTATAAAGCCATGGGTTGCAGCTGGCTGGTATCACATCCACCCCCATGCTGTATATACGTGGCCCAGCTGTGCTCAGATCGACATATATCGACTCAAGAACATCGCCTATAGGTCCTATATGGCCGTGGGTTGCATCTGGCTGGTATCAGAGCTACCCCCATGCTGTATATACGGCACCCAGCTGTGCTCAGATCGACGTATATCCACTCAAGAACATCGCCTGTAGGTCCTATATGGCCGTGGGTCGCATCTGGCTGGTATCAGAGCTACCCCCATGCTGTATATACGGGGCCCAGCTGTGCTCAGATCGACATATATCGACTCAAGAACATCGCCTGTAGGTCCTATAAAGCCATGGGTTGCAGCTGGCTGGTATCACATCCACCCCCATGCTGTATATACGTGGCCCAGCTGTGCTCAGATCGACATATATCGACTCAAGAACATCGCCTGTAGGTCCTATATAGCCGTGGGTTGCAGCTGGCTGGTATCACAGCTACCGCCATGCAGTATATACGTGGCCCAGCTGTGCTCAAATCGACATATATCGACTCAAGAACATCGCCTGTAGGTCCTACTATATGGCCAAGGGTTGCATCTGGCTGGTATCAGAGCTACCCCCATGCTGTATATACAGCGCCCAGCTGTGCTCAGATAGACATATATCCACTGAAGAACATCGCCTGTAGGTCCTATATGGCCGTGGGTCGCATCTGGCTGGTATCAGAGCTACCCCCATGCTGTATATACGGGGCCCAGCTGTGCTCAGATCGACATATATCGACTCAAGAACATCGCATGTAGGTCCTATATAGCCGTGGATTGCAGCTGGCTGGTATCACAGCTACAGTATATACGTGGCCCAGTTGTGCTCAGATCAACATATATCGACTCAAGAACATCGCCTGTAGGTCCTATATAGCCGTGGGTTGCAGCTGGCTGGTATCACAGCTACCCCCATGCTGTATATACATGGCCCAGCTGTGCTCAGATCGACATATATCGACTCAAGAACATCGCTTGTAGGTCCTAAATGGCCGTGGGATGCATCTGGCTGGTATCAGAGCTACCCCCATGCTGTATATACGGCGCCCAGCTGTGCTCAGATCGACATATATCCACTCAAGAACATCGCCTGTAGGTCGTATATGGCCGTGGGTTGCATCTTGCTGGTATCAGAGCTACCCCCATGCTGTATATACGGGGCCCAGCTGTGCTCAGATCGACATATATCGACTCAAGAACATCGCCTGTAGGTCCTATATAGCCGTGGGTTGCAGCTGGCTGGTATCACAGCTACCCCCATGCTGTATATACGTGGCCCAGCTGTGCTCAGATCGACATATATCGACTCAAGAACATCACCTGTAGGTCCTATAAAGCCATGGGTTGCAGCTGGCTGGTATCACAGCCATCCCCATGCTGTATATACGTGGCCCAGCTGTGCTCAGATCGAGATATATCGACTCAAGAACATCGCCTATAGGTCCTATATGGCCGTGGGTTGCATCTGGCTGGTATCATAGCTACCCCCATGCTGTATATACGGTGCCCAGCTGTGCTCAGATCGACATATATCCACTCAAGAACATCGCCTGTAGGTCCTATATGGCCGTGGGTTGCATCTGGCCGGTATCAGAGCTACCCCCATGCTGTATATACGGCGCCCAGCTGTAATCAGATCGACGTATATCCACTCAAGAATATCGCCTGTAGGTCCTATATGGCCGTGGGTTGCATCTGGCTGGTATCAGAGCTACCCCCATGCTGTATATACGGGGCCCAGCTGTGCTCAGATCGACATATATCGACTCAAGAACATCGCCCGTAGGTCGTATATAGCCGTGGGTTGCAGCTGGCTGGTATCACAGCTACAGTATATACGTGGCCCAGTTGTGCTCAGATCAACATATATCGACTCAAGAACATCGCCTGTAGGTCCTATATGGCCGTGGGTTGCATCTGGCTGGTATCAGAGCTACCCCCATGCTGTATATACGGCGCCCAGCTGTGCTCAGATCGACGTATATCCACTCAAGAATATCGCCTGTAGGTCCTATATGGCCGTGGGTTGCATCTGGCTGTTATCACAACTACCCCCATGCTGTATATACGTGGCCCAGCTGTGATCAGATCGACATATATCGACTCAAGAACATCGCCTGTAGGTCCTATATAGCCGTGGGTTGCAGCTGGCTGGTATCACAACTACCCCCATGCTGTATATACGTGGCCCAGCTGTGCTCAGATCGACATATATCGACTCAAGAACATCGCCTGTAGGTCCTATATGGCCGTGGGTAGCATCTGGCTGGTATCAGAGCTACCACCATGCTGTATATACGGGGCCCAGCTGTGCTCAGATCGACATATATCGAGTCAAGAACATCGCCTGTAGGTCCTATAAAGCCATGGGTTGCAGCTGGCTGGTATCACATCCACCCCCATGCTGTATATACGTGGCCCAGCTGTGCTCAGATCGACATATATCGACTCAAGAACATCGCCTATAGGTCCTATATGGCCGAGGGTTGCATCTGGCTGGTATCAGAGCTACCCCCATGCTGTATATACGGCGCCCAGCTGTGCTCAGATCGACATATATCCACTCAAGAACATCGCCTGTAGGTCCTATATGGCCGTGGGTTGCATCTTGCTGGTATCAGAGCTACCCCCATGCTGTATATACGGGGCCCAGCTGTGCTCAGATCAACATATATCGACTCAAGAACATCGCCTGTAGGTCGTATATAGCCGTGGGTTGCAGCTGGCTGGTATCACAGCTACAGTATATACGTGGCCCAGTTGTGCTCAGATCAACATATATCGACTCAAGAACATCGCCTGTAGGTCCTATATAGCCGTGGGTTGCAGCTGGCTGGTATCACAGCTACCCCCATGCTGTATATACATGGCCCAGCTGTGCTCAGATCGACATATATCGACCCAAGAACATCGCCTGTAGGTCCTAAATGGCCGTGGGATGCATCTGGCTGGTATCAGAGCTACCCCCATGCTGTATATACGGCGCCCAGCTGTGCTCAGATCGACATATATCCACTCAAGAACATCGCCTGTAGGTCCTATATGGCCGTGGGTTGCATCTTGCTGGTATCAGAGCTACCCCCATGCTGTATATACGTGGCCCAGCTGTGCTCAGATCGACATATATCGACTCAAGAACATCGCCTGTAGGTCCTATATGACCGTGGGTTGCATCTGGCTGGTATCAGAGCTACGCCCATGCTGTATATACGGCGCCCATCTGTGCTCAGATCGACATATATCCACTCAGGAACATCGCCTGTAGGTCCTATATGGCCGTGGGTTGCATCTGGCTGATATCAGTGCTACCCCCATGCTGTATATACGGGGCCCAGCTGTGCTCAGATCGACATATATCGACTCAAGAACATCGCCTGTAGGTCCTATATAGCCGTGAGTTTCAGCTGGCTGGTATCACAGCTACCCCCATGCTGTATATACGTGGCCCAGCTGTGCTCAGATCGACATATATCGACTCAAGAACATCGCCTGTAGGTCCTATATGACCGTGGGTTGCATCTGGCTGGTATCAGAGCTACATCCATGCTGTATATACGGCGCCCATCTGTGCTCAGATCGACATATATCCACTCAAGAACATCGCCTGTAGGTCCTATATGGCCGTGGGTTGCATCTGGCTGGTATCAGAGCTACCCCCATGCTGTATATACGGGGCCCAGCTGTGCTCAGATCGACATATATCGACTCAAGAACATCGCGTGTAGGTCTTATATAGCAGTGGGTTGCAGCTGGCTGGTATCACAACTACCCCCATGCTGTATATACGTGGCCCAGCTGTGCTCAGATCGACATATATCGACTCAAGAACATCGCCTGTAGGCCATATATAGCCGTGGGTTGCAGCTGGCTGGTATCACAGCTGCCCCCATGCGGTATATACGTGGCCCAGCTGTACTCAGATCGACATATATCGACTCAAGAACATCGCCTGTAGGTCCTATATAGCCGTGGGTTGCTGCTGGCTGGTATCACAGCTACCCCCATGCTGTATATACGTGGCCCAGTTGTGCTCAGATCGACATATATCGACTCAAGAACATCGCCTGTAGGTCCTATATGGCCGTGGGTCGCATCTGGCTGGTATCAGAGCTACCCCCATGCTGTATATACGGGGCCCAGCTGTGCTCAGATCGACATATATCGACTCAAGAACATCGCCTGTAGGTCCTATAAAGCCATGGGTTGCAGCTGGCTGGTATCACAGCCACCCCCATGCTGTATATACGTGGCCCAGCTGTGCTCAGATCGACATATATCGACTCAAGAACATCGCCTGTAGGTCCTATATAGCCGTGGGTTGCAGCTGGCTGGTATCACAGCTACAGTATATACGTGGCCCAGTTGTGCTCAGATCAACATATATCGACTCAAGAACATCGCCTGTAGGTCCTATATAGCCGTGGGTTGCAGCTGGCTGGTATCACAACTACCCCCATGCTGTATATACGTGGCCCAGCTGTGCTCAGATCGACATATATCGACTCAAGAACATCGCCTGTAGGTCATATATAGCCGTGGGTTGCAGCTGGCTGGTAACACAGCTACCCCCATGCTGTATATACGTGGCCCAGCTGTGCTCAGATCGACATATATCGACTCAAGAACATCGCCTGTAGGTCCTATATGGCCGTGGGTCGCATCTGGCTGGTATCAGAGCTACCCCCATGCTGTATATACGGGGCCCAGCTGTGCTCAGATCGACATATATCGACTCAAGAACATCGCCTGTAGGTCCTATAAAGCCATGGGTTGCAGCTGGCTGGTATCACATCCACCCCCATGCTGTATATACGGCGCCCAGCTGTGCTCAGATCGAGATATATCCACTCAAGAACATCGCCTGTAGGTCCTATATGGCCGTGGGTTGCATCTGGCCGGTATCAGAGCTACCCCCATGCTGTATATACGGCGCCCAGCTGTGCTCAGATCGACGTATATCCACTCAAGAATATCGCCTGTAGGTCCTATATGGCCGTGGGTTGCATCTGGCTGGTATCAGAGCTACCCCCATGCTGTATATACGGGGCCCAGCTGTGCTCAGATCGACATATATCGACTCAAGAACATCGCCCGTAGGTCGTATATAGCCGTGGGTTGCAGCTGGCTGGTATCACAGCTACAGTATATACGTGGAACAGTTGTGCTCAGATCAACATATATCGACTCAAGAACATCGCCTGTAGGTCCTATATAGCCGTGGGTTGCAGCTGGCTGGTATCACAGCTACAGTATATACGTGGCCCAGTTGTGCTCAGATCAACATATATCGACTCAAGAACATCGCATGTTGGTCCTATATAGCCGTGGGTTGCAGCTGGCTGGTATCACAGCTACCCCCATGCTGTATATACATGGCCCAGCTGTGCTCAGATCGACATATATCGACCCAAGAACATCGCCTGTAGGTCCTAAATGGCCGTGGGATGCATCTGGCTGGTATCAGAGCTACCCCCATGCTGTATATACGGCGCCCAGCTGTGCTCAGATCGACATATATCCACTCAAGAACATCGCCTGTAGGTCCTATATGGCCGTGGGTTGCATCTTGCTGGTATCAGAGCTACCCCCATGCTGTATATACGGGGCCCAGCTGTGCTCAGATCGACATATATCGACTCAAGAACATCTCCTGTAGGTCCTATATAGCCGTGGGTTGCAGCTGGCTGGTATCACAGCTACCCCCATGCTGTATATACGTGGCCCAGCTGTGCTCAGATCGACATATATCGACTCAAGAACATCGCCTGTAGGTCCTATATGACCGTGGGTTGCATCTGGCTGGTATCAGAGCTACACCCATGCTGTATATACGGCGCCCATCTGTGCTCAGATCGACATATATCAACTCAAGAACATCGCCTGTAGGTCCTATATGGCCGTGGGTTGCATCTGGCTGGTATCAGTGCTACCCCCATGCTGTATATACGGGGCCCAGCTGTGCTCAGATCGACATATATCGACTCAAGAACATCGCCTGTAGGTCTTATATAGCCGTGAGTTTCAGCTGGCTGGTATCACAGCTACCCCCATGCTGTATATACGTGGCCCAGCTGTGCTCAGATCGACATATATCGACTCAAGAACATCGCCTGTAGGTCCTATATGGCCGTGGGTTGCATCTGGCTGTATATACGTGGCCCATCAGATCGACATATATCGACTCAAGAACATCGCCTGTAGGTCCTATATGACCGTGGGTTGCATCTGGCTGGTATCAGAGCTACACCCATGCTGTATATACGGCGCCCATCTGTGCTCAGATCGACATATATCCACTCAAGAACATCGCCTGTAGGTCCTATATGGCCGTGAGTTGCATCTGGCTGGTATCAGTGCTACCCCCATGCTGTATATACGGGGCCCAGCTGTGCTCAGATCGACATATATCCACTCAAGAACATCGCCTGTAGGTCCTATATGGCCGTGGGTCGCATCTGGCTGGTATCAGAGCTACCCCCATGCTGTATATACGGGGCCCAGCTGTGCTCAGATCGACATATATCGACTCAAGAACATCGCCTGTAGGTCCTATAAAGCCATGGGTTGCAGTTGACTGGTATCACAGCCACCCCCATGCTGTATATACGTGGCCCAGCTGTGCTCAGATCGACATATATCGACTCAAGAACATCGCCTGTAGGTCCTATATAGCCGTGGGTTGCAGCTGGCTGGTATCACAGCTACAGTATATACGTGGCCCAGTTGTGCTCAGATCAACATATATCGACTCAAGAACATCGCGTGTAGGTCCTATATAGCCGTGGGTTGCAGCTGGCTGGTATCACAACTACCCCCATGCTGTATATACGTGGCCCAGCTGTGCTCAGATCGACATATATCGACTCAAGAACATTGCCTGTAGGTCATATATAGCCGTGGGTTGCAGCTGGCTGGTATCACAGCTACCCCCATGCTGTATATACGTGGCCCAGCTGTGCTCAGATCGACATATATCGACTCAAGAACATCGCCTGTAGGTCCTATATGGCCGTGGGTCGCATCTGGCTGGTATCAGAGCTACCCCCATGCTGTATTTACGGGGCCCAGCTGTGCTCAGATCGACATATATCGACTCAAGAACATCGCCTGTAGGTCCTATAAAGCCATGGGTTGCAGCTGGCTGGTATCACAGCCACCCCCATGCTGTATATACGTGGCCCAGCTGTGCTCAGATCGACATATATCCACTCAAGAACATCGCCTGTAGGTCCTATATGGCCGTGGGTCGCATCTGGCTGGTATCAGAGCTACCCCCATGCTGTATATACGGGGCCCAGCTGTGCTCAGATCGACATATATCGACTCAAGAACATCGCCTGTAGGTCCTATAAAGCCATGGGTTGCAGTTGACTGGTATCACAGCCACCCCCATGCTGTATATACGTGGCCCAGCTGTGCTCAGATCGACATATATCGACTCAAGAACATCGCCTGTAGGTCCTATATAGCCGTGGGTTGCAGCTGGCTGGTATCACAGCTACAGTATATACGTGGCCCAGTTGTGCTCAGATCAACATATATCGACTCAAGAACATCGCGTGTAGGTCCTATATAGCCGTGGGTTGCAGCTGGCTGGTATCACAACTACCCCCATGCTGTATATACGTGGCCCAGCTGTGCTCAGATCGACATATATCGACTCAAGAACATTGCCTGTAGGTCATATATAGCCGTGGGTTGCAGCTGGCTGGTATCACAGCTACCCCCATGCTGTATATACGTGGCCCAGCTGTGCTCAGATCGACATATATCGACTCAAGAACATCGCCTGTAGGTCCTATATGGCCGTGGGTCGCATCTGGCTGGTATCAGAGCTACCCCCATGCTGTATTTACGGGGCCCAGCTGTGCTCAGATCGACATATATCGACTCAAGAACATCGCCTGTAGGTCCTATAAAGCCATGGGTTGCAGCTGGCTGGTATCACAGCCACCCCCATGCTGTATATACGTGGCCCAGCTGTGCTCAGATCGACATATATCGACTCAAGAACATCGCATAGGTCCTATATGGCCGTGGGTTGCATCTGGCTGGTATCAGAGCTACCCCCATGCTGTATATACGGCGCCCAGCTGTGCTCAGATCGACATATATCCACTCAAGAACATCGCCTGTAGGTCCTATATGGCCGTGGGTTGCATCTGGCCGGTATCAGAGCTACCCCCATGCTGTATATACGGCGCCCAGCTGTGCTCAGATCGACGTATATCCACTCAAGAATATCGCCTGTAGGTCCTATATGGCCGTGTGTTGCATCTGGCTGGTATCAGAGCTACCCCCATGCTGTATATACGGGGCCCAGCTGTGCTCAGATCGACATATATCGACTCAAGAACATCGCCCGTAGGTCGTATATAGCCGTGGGTTGCAGCTGGCTGGTATCACAGCTACAGTATATACGTGGCCCAGTTGTGCTCAGATCAACATATATCGACTCAAGAACATCGCCTGTAGGTCCTATATAGCCGTGGGTTGCAGCTGGCTGGTATCACAGCTACCCCCATGCTGTATATACATGGCCCAGCTGTGCTCAGATCGACATATATCGACCCAAGAACATCGCCTGTAGGTCCTAAATGGCCGTGGGATGCATCTGGCTGGTATCAGAGCTACCCCCATGCTGTATATACGGCGCCCAGCTGTGCTCAGATCGACATATATCCACTCAAGAACATCGTCTGTAGGTCCTATATAGCCGTGGGTTGCATCTTGCTGGTATCAGAGCTACCCCCATGCTGTATATACGGGGCCCAGCTGTGCTCAGATCGACATATATCGACTCAAGAACATCGCCTGTAGGTCCTATATAGCCGTGGATTGCAGCTGGCTGGTATCACAGCTACAGTATATACGTGGCCCAGTTGTGCTCAGATTAACATATATCGACTCAAGAACATCGCCTGTAGGTCCTATATAGCCGTGGGTTGCAGCTGGCTGGTATCACAGCTACCCCCATGCTGTATATACATGGCCCAGCTGTGCTCAGATCGACATATATCGACTCAAGAACATCGCCTGTAGGTCCTAAATGGCCGTGGGATGCATCTGGCTGGTATCAGAGCTACCCCCATGCTGTATATACGGGGCCCAGCTGTGCTCAGATCGACATATATCCACTCAAGAACATCGACTGTAGGTCCTATATGGCCGTGGGTTGCATCTGGCTGGTATCAGAGCTACCCCCATGCTGTATATACGGCGCCCAGCTCTGCTCAGATCGACATATATCCACTCAAGAACATCGCCTATAGGTCCTATATGGCCGTGGGTTGCATCTGGCTGGTATCAGAGCTACCCCCATGCTGTATATACGGGGCCCAGCTGTGCTCAGATCGACATATATCGACTCAAGAACATCGCCTATAGGTCCTATATGGCCGTGGGTTGCATCTGGCTGGTATCAGAGCTACCCCCATGCTGTATATACGGGGCCCAGCTGTGCTCAGATCGACATATATCGACTCAAGAACATCGCCTGTAGGTCCTATATAGCCGTGGGTTGCAGCTGGCTGGTATCACAGCTACCCCCATGCTGTATATACGTGGCCCAGCTGTGCTCAGATCGACATATATCGACTCAAGAACATCGCCTGTAGGTCCTATATGGCCGTGGGTTGCATCTGGCTGGTATCAGAGCTACCCCCATGCTGTATATACGGGGCCCTGCTGTGCTTAGAGCGACATATGTCGACTCAAGAACATCGCCTGCAGGTCCTATATAGCCGTGGGTTGCTGCTGACTGGTATCACAGCTACCCCCATGCTGTATATACGTGGCCCAGCTGTGCTCAGATCGACATATATCGACTCAAGAACATCGCCTGTAGGTCCTATATGGCCGTGGGTTGCATCTGGCTGGTATCAGAGCTACCCCCATGCTGTATATACGGGGCCCTGCTGTGCTTAGAGCGACATATGTCGACTCAAGAACATCGCCTGCAGGTCCTATATAGCCGTGGGTTGCTGCTGACTGGTATCACAGCTACCCCCATGCTGTATATACGTGGCCCAGCTGTGCTCAGATCGACATATATCGACTCAAGAACATCGCCTGTAGGTCCTATATGGCCGTGGGTTGCATCTGGCTGGTATCAGAGCTACCCCCCATGCTGTATATACGGGGCCCTGCTGTGCTTAGAGCGACATATGTCGACTCAAGAACATCGCCTGCAGGTCCTATATAGCCGTGGGTTGCTGCTGACTGGTATAACAGCTACCCCCATGCTGTATATACGTGGCCCAGCTGTGCTCAGATGGACATATATCGACTCAAGAACATCGCCTGTAGGTCCTATATGGCCGTGGGTTGCATCTGGCTGGTATCAGAGCTACTCCCATGCTGTATATACGGCGCCCAGCTGTGCTCAAATCGACATATATCCACTCAATAACTTCGCCTGTAGGTCCTATATGGCCGTGGGTTGTATCTGGCTGGTTTCAGAGCTACCCCCATGCTGTATATTCGGGGCCCATCTGTGCTCAGATCGACATATATCGACTCAAGAACATCGCCTGTAGGTCCTATATAGCCGTGGGTTGCAGCTGGCTGGTATCACAGCTAACCCCAAGCTGTATATACGTGGCCCACCTGTGCTCAGATCGACATATATCGACTCAAGAACATCGCCTGTAGGTCCTATATGGCCGTGGGTTGCATCTGGCTGGTATCAGAGATACCCCCATGCTGTATATACGGGGCCCAGCTGTGCTCAGATCGACATATATCGACTCAAGAACATCGCCTGTAGGTCTTATATATCCGTGGGTTGCAGCTGGCTGGTATCACAGCTACCCCCATGCTGTATAAACGTGGCCCAGCTGTGCTCAGATCGACATATATCGACCCTAGAACATCGCCTGTAGGTCCAATATGGCCGTGGGTTGCATGTGGCTGGTATCAGAGCCACCCCCATGCTGTTTATACGGCGCCCAGCTGTGCTCAGATCGACATATATCCATTCAAGAACATCGCCTGTAGGTCCTATATGGCCGTGGGTTGCATCTGGCTGGTAGCAGAGCTACCCCCATGCTGTATATACGGGGCCCGGGTGTGCTCAGATCGACATATATCGACTCAAGAACATCGCCTGTAGGTCCTATATAGCCGTGGGTTGCAGCTGGCTGGTATAACAGCTACCCCCATGCTGTATATACGTGGCCCAGCTGTGCTCAGATCGACATATATCGACTCAAGAACATCGCCTGTAGGTCCTATATGGCCGTGGGTTGCATCTGGCTGGTATTAGAGCTACCCCCATGCTGTATATACGGCGCCCAGCTGTGCTCATATCGACATATATCCACTGTAGGTCCTATATATCCGTGGGTTGCATCTGGCTGGTATCAGAGCTACCCCCATGCTGCATATACGGGGCCCAGCTGTGCTCAGATCGACATATATCGACTCAAGAACATCGCCTGTAGGTCCTATATAGCCGTGGGTTGCAGCTGGCTGGTATCACAGCTACCATCATGCTTCATATACGTGGCCCAGCTGTGCTCAGATCGACATATATCGACTCAATGGCATCGCCTGTAGGTCCTATATGGCCGTGGGTTGCATCTGGCTGGTATGAGAGCTACCCCCATGCTGTATATACGGGGCCCAGCTGTGCTCAGATCGACGTATATCGACTCAAGAACATCGCCTGTAGGTCCTATATGGCCGTGGGTTGCATCTGGCTGGTATCAGAGCTACCCCCATGCTGTATATACGGCGCCCAGCTGTGCTCACATCGACATATATCCACTGTAGGTCCTATATGGTATCAGAGCTACCAGCTACCTCCATGCTGCATATACGGGGCCCAGCTGTGCTCAGATCGACATATATCGACTCAAGAACATCGCCTGTGGTCCTATATAGCCGTGGGTTGCAGCTGGCTGGTATCACAGCTACCCCCATGCTGTATATACGTGGCCCAGCTGTGCTCAGATCGACATATATCGACTCAAGAACATCGCCTGTAGGTCCTATATGGCCGTGGGTTGCATCTGGCTGGTATTAGAGCTACCCCCATGCTGTATATACGGCGCCCAGCTGTGCTCACATCGACTGTGGGTCCTATATGGCCGTGGGTTGCATCTGGCTGGTATCAGAGCTACCCCCATGCTGCATATACGGGGCCCAGCTGTGCTCAGATCGACCTATATCGACTCAAGCACATCGCCTGTAGGTCCTATATAGCCGTGGGTTGCAGCTGGCTGGTATCACAGCTACCCCCATGCTGTATATACGTGGCCCAGCTGTGCTCAGATCGACATATATCGACTCAAGAACATCGCCTGTAGGTCCTATATAGCCGTGGGTTGCAAGTGGCTTGTATGACAGCCACCCCCATGCTGTATATACGTGGCCCAGCTGTGCTCAGATCGACATATATCGACTCAAGAACATCGCCTGTAGGTCCTATATGGCCGTTGGTTGCATCTGGCTGGTATTAAAGCTAACCAAATGCTGTATATACGGCGCCCAGCTGTGCTCAGATCGACATATATCCACTGTAGGTCCTATATGGCCGTGGGTTGCATCTGGCAGGTATCAGAGCTACCCCCATGCTGCATATACGGGGCCCAGCTGTACTCAGATCGACATATATCGACTCAAGAACATCGCCTGTAGTTCCTATATAGCCGTGGGTTGCAGCTGGCTGGTATCACAGCTACCCCCATGCTGTATATACGTGGCCCAGCTGTGCTCAGATCGACATATATCGACTCAAGAGCATCGCCTGTAGGTCCTATATGGCCGTGGGTTGCATCTGGCTGGTATCAGAGCTACCCCCATGCTGTATATACGGCGCCCAGCTGTGCTCACATCGACATATATCCACTGTAGGTCCTATATGGCCGTGGGTTGCATCTGGCTGGTATCAGAGCTACCCCCATGCTGCATATACGGGGCCCAGCTGTGCTCAGATCGACATATATCGACTCAAGAACATCGCCTGTAGGTCCTATATGGCCGTGGGTTGCATCTGGCTGGTATTAGATCTACCCCCATGCTGTATATACGGCGCCCAGCTGTGCTCACATCGACATATATCCACTGTAGGTCCTATATGGCCGTGGGTTGCATCTGGCTGGTATCAGAGCTACCCCCATGCTGTATATACGGCGCCCAGCTGTGCTCACATCGACATATATCCACTGTAGGTCCTATATGGCCGTGGGTTGCATCTGGCTGGTATCAGAGCTACCCCCATGCTGTATATACGGGGCCCAGCTGTGCTCAGATCGACATATATCGACTCAAGAACATCGCCTGTTGGTCCTATATAGCCGTGGGTTGCAGCTGTCTTGTATCACAGCCACCCCCATGCTGTATATACGTGGCCCAGCTGTGCTCAGATCGACATATATCGACTCAAGAACATCGCCTGTAGGTCCTATATGGCCGTGGGTTGCATCTGGCTGGTATTATAGCTACCCCCATGCTGTATATACGGCGCCCAGCTGTGCTCACATCGACATATATCCACTGTAGGTCCTATATGGCCGTGGGTTGCATCTGGCTGGTATCAGAGCTACCCCCATGCTGCATATACGGGGCCCAGCTGTGCTCAGATCGACATATATCGACTCAAGAACATCGCCTGTAGGTCCTATATAGCCGTGGGTTGCAGCTGGCTGGTATCACAGCTACCCCCATGCTGTATATACGTGGCCCAGCTGTGCTCAGATCGACATATATCGACTCAAGAACATCGCCTGTAGGTCCTATATGGCCGTGGGTTGCATCTGGCTGGTATTAGAGCTACCCCCATGCTGTATATACGGCGCCCAGCTGTGCTCACATCGACATATATCCACTGTAGGTCCTATATGGCCGTGGGTTGCATCTGGCTGGTATCAGAGCTACCCCCATGCTGCATATACGGGGCCCAGCTGTGCTCAGATCGACATATATCGTCTCAAGAACATCGCCTGTAGGTCCTATATAGCCGTGGGTTGCAGCTGGCTGGTATCACAGCTACCCCCATGCTGTATATACGTGGCCCAGCTGTGCTCAGATCGACATATATCGACTCAAGAGCAGCGCCTGTAGGTCCTATATGGCCGTGGGTTGCATCTGGCTGGTATCAGAGCTACCCCCATGCTGTATATACGGGGCCCAGCTGTGCTCAGATCGACATATATCGACTCAATAACATCGCCTGTAGGTCCTATATAGCCGTGGGTTGCAGCTGGCTTGTAACACAGCCACCCCCATGCTGTATATACGTGGCCCAGCTGTGCTCTGATCGACATATATCGACTCAAGAACATCGCCTGTAGGTCCTATATGGCCGTGGGTTGCATCTGGCTGGTATTAGAGCTACCCCCATGCTGTATATACGGCGCCCAGCTGTGCTCAGATCGACATATATCCACTGTAGGTCCTATATGGCCGTGGGTTGCATCTGGCTGGTATCAGAGCTACCCCCATGCTGCATATACGGGGCCCAGCTGTGCTCAGATCGACATATATCGACTCAAGAACATCGCCTGTAGGTCCTATATAGCCGTGGGTTGCAGCTGGCTGGTATCACAGCTACCCCCATGCTGTATATACGTGGCCCAGCTGTGCTCAGATCGACATATATCGACTCAAGAGCATCGCCTGTAGGTCCTATATGGCCCTGGGTTGCATCTGGCTGGTATCAGAGCTACCCCCATGCTGTATATACGGCGCCCAGCTGTGCTCACATCGACATATATCCACTGTAGGTCCCATATGGCCGTGGGTTGCATCTGGCTGGTATCAGAGCTACCCCCATGCTGCATATACGGGGCCCAGCTGTGCTCAGATCGACATATATCGACTCAAGAACATCGCCTGTAGGTCCTATATAGCCGTGGGTTGCAGCTGGCTGGTATCACAGCTACCCCCATGCTGTATATACGTGGCCCAGCTGTGCTCAGATCGACATATATCGACTCAAGAACATCGCCTGTGGTCCTATATAGCCGTGGGTTGCAGCTGGCTGGTATCACAGCTAGCACCATGCTGTATATACGTGGCCCAGCTGTGCTCAGATCGACATATATCGACTAAAGAACATCGCCTGTAGGTCCAATATGGCCGTGGGTTGCATCTGGCTGGTATTAGAGCTACCCCCATGCTGTATATACGGCGCCCAGCTCTGCTCACATGGACATATATCCACTGTAGGTCCTATATATCCGTGGGTTGCATCTGGCTGGTATCAGAGCTACCCCCATGCTGCATATACGGGGTCCAGCTGTGCTCAGATCGACATATATCGACTCAAGAACATCGCCTGTAGGTCCTATATAGCCGTGGGTTGCAGCTGGCTGGTAACACAGCTACCCCCATGCTGTATATACGTGGCCCAGCTGTGCTCAGATCGACATATATCGACTCAAGAGCATCGCCTGTAGGTCCTATATGGCCGTGGGTTGCATCTGGCTGGTATGAGAGCTACCCCCATGCTGTATATACGGGGCCCAGCCGTGCTCAGATCGACATATATCGACTCAAGAATATCGCCTGTGGTCCTATATAGCCTTGGATTGCAGCTGGCTGGTATAACAGCTACCCCGATGCTGTATATACGTGGCCCAGCTGTGCTCAGATCGACATATATCGACTCAAGAACATCGCCTGTAGGTCCTATATGGCCGTGGGTTGCATCTGGCTGGTATTAGAGCTACCCCCATGCTGTATATACGGCGCCCAGCTGTGCTCACATCGACGTATATCCACTGTAGGTCCTATATGGCCGTGGGTTGCATCTGGCTGGTATCAGAGCTACCCCCATGCTGCATATACGGGGCCCAGCTGTGCTCAGATCGACATATATCGACTCAAGAACATCGCCTGTATGTCCTATATAGCCGTGGGTTGCATCTGGCTGGTATCAGAGCTACACCCATGCTGCATATACGGGGCCCAGCTGTGCTCAGATCGACATATATCGACTCAAGAACATCGCCTGTGGTCCTATATAGCCGTGGGTTGCAGCTGGCTGGTATCACAGCGACCCCCATGATGTATATACGTGGCCCAGCTGTGCTCAGATCGACATATATCGACTCAAGAACACCGCCTGTAGGTCCTATATGGCCGTGGGTTGCATCTGGCTGGTATCAGAGCTACCCCCATGCTGTATAAACGAGGCCCAGCTGTGCTCAGATCGACATATATCGACTCAAGAACATCGCCTGTAGGTCCTATATAGCAGTGGGTTGCAGCTGGCTTGTATCACAGCCACCCCCATGCTGTATATACGTGGCCCAGCTGTGCTCAGATCGACATATATCGACTCAAGAACATCGCCTGTAGGTCCTATATGGCCGTGGGTTGCATCTGGCTGGTATCAGAGCTACCCCCATGCTGCATATACGGGGCCCAGCAGTGCTCAGATCGACATATATTGACTCAAGAACATCGCCTGTAGGTCCTATATAGCCGCGGGTTGCAGCTGGCTGGTTACACAGCTACCCCCATGCTGTATATACGCGGCCCAGCTGTGCTCAGATCGACATATATCGACTCAAGAGCATCGCCTGTAGGTCCTATATGGCCGTGGGTTGCATCTGGCTGGTATCAGACCTACCCCCATGCTGTATATACGGCGCCCAGCTGTGCTCACATCGACATATATCCACTGTAGGTCCTATATGGCCGTGGGTTGCATCTGGCTGGTATCAGAGCTACCCCCATGCTGCATATACGGGGCCCAGCTGAGCTCAGATCGACATATATCAACTCAAGAACATCGCCTGTGGTCCTATATAGCCGTGGGTTGCAGCTGGCTGGTATCACAGCTACCCCCATGATGTATATACGTGGCCCAGCTGTGCTCAAATCGACATATATCGACTCAAGAACACCGCCTGTAGGTCCTATATGGCCGTGGGTTGCATCTGGCTGGTATCAGAGCTACCCCCATGCTGTATATACGGGGCCCAGCTGTGCTCAGATCGACATATATCGACTCAAGAACATCGCCTGTAGGTCCTATATAGCCGTGGGTTGCAGCTGGCTTGTATCACAGCCACCCTCATGCTGTATATACGTGGCCCAGCTGTGCTCAGATCGACATATATCGACTCAAGAGCATCGCCTGTAGGTCCTATATGGCCGTGGGTTGCATCTAGCTGGTATCAGAGCTACCCCCATGCTGTATATACGGGGCCCAGCTGTGCTCAGATCGACATATATCGACTCAAGAACATCGCCTGTAGGTCCTATATAGCCGTGGGTTGCGGCTGGCTTGTATCACAGCCACCCCCATGCTGTATATACGTGGCCCAGCTGTGCTCAGATCGACATATATCGACTCAAGAACATCGCCTGTAGGTCCTATATGGCCGTGGGTTGCATCTGGCTGGTATTAGAGCTACCCCCATGCTGTATATACGGCGCCCAGCTGTGCTCAGATCGACATATATCCACTGTAGGTCCTATATGGCCGTGGGTTGCATCTGGCTGGTATCAGAGCTACCCCCATGCTGCATATACGGGGCCCAGCTGTGCTCAGATCGACATATATCGACTCGAGAACATCGCCTGTAGGTCCTATATAGCCGTGGGTTGCAGCTGGCTGGTATCACAGCTACCCCCATGCTGTATATACGTGGCCCAGCTGTGCTTAGATCGACATATATCGACTCAAGAGTATCGCCTGTAGGTCCTATATAGCCGTGGGTTGCATCTGGCTGGTATCAGAGCTACCCCCATGCTGTATATACAGCGCCCAGCTGTGCTCACATCGACATATATCCACTGTAGGTCCTATATGGCCGTGGGTTGCATCTGGCTGGTATCAGAGCTACCCCCATGCTGCATATACGGGGCCCAGCTGTGCTCAGATCGACATATATCGACTCAAGAACATCGCCTGTGGTCCTATATAGCCGTGGGTTGCAGCTGGCTGGTATCACAGCTACCCCCATGCTGTATATACGTGGCCCAGCTGTGCTCAGATCGACATATATCGACTCAAGAACATCGCCTGTAGGTCCTATATGGCCGTGGGTTGCATCTGGCTTATATCAGAGCTACTCCCATGCTGTATATACGGGGCCCAGCTGTGCTCAGATCGACATATATCGACTCAAGAACATCGCCTGTAGGTACTATATAGCCGTGGGTTGCAGCTGGCTTGTATCACAGCCACCCCCATGCTGTATATACGTGGCCCAGCTGTGCTCAGATCGACATATATCGACTCAAGAACATCGCCTGTAGGTCCTATATGGCCGTGGGTTGCATCTGGCTGGTATCAGAGCTACCCCCATGCTGCATATACGGGGCCCAGCAGTGCTCAGATCGACATATATTGACTCAAGAACATCGCCTGTAGGTCCTATATAGCCGCGGGTTGCAGCTGGCTGGTTACACAGCTACCCCCATGCTGTATATACGCGGCCCAGCTGTGCTCACATCGACATATATCCACTGTAGGTCCTATATGGCCGTGGGTTGCATCTGGCTGGTATCAGAGCTACCCCCATGCTGCATATACGGGGCCCAGCTGAGCTCAGATCGACATATATCAACTCAAGAACATCGCCTGTGGTCCTATATAGCCGTGGGTTGCAGCTGGCTGGTATCACAGCTACCCCCATGATGTATATACGTGGCCCAGCTGTGCTCAAATCGACATATATCGACTCAAGAACACCGCCTGTAGGTCCTATATGGCCGTGGGTTGCATCTGGCTGGTATCAGAGCTACCCCCATGCTGTATATACGGGGCCCAGCTGTGCTCAGATCGACATATATCGACTCAAGAACATCGCCTGTAGGTCCTATATAGCCGTGGGTTGCAGCTGGCTTGTATCACAGCCACCCCCATGCTGTATATACGTGGCCCAGCTGTGCTCAGATCGACATATATCGACTCAAGAGCATCGCCTGTAGGTCCTATGTGGCCGTGGGTTGCATCTGGCTGGTATCAGAGCTACCCCCATGCTGTATATACGGGGCCCAGCTGTGCTCACATCGACATATATCCACTGTAGGTCCTATATGGCCGTGGGTTGCATCTGGCTGGTATCAGAGCTACCCCCATGCTGCATATACGGGGCCCAGCTGTGCTCAGATCGACATATATCGACTCAAGAACATCGCCTGTGGTCCTATATAGCCGTGGGTTGCAGCTGGCTGGTATCACAGCTACCCCCATGCTGTATATACGTGGCCCAGCTGTGCTCAGATCGACATATATCGACTCAAGAACATCGCCTGTAGGTCCTATATGGCCGTGGGTTGCATCTGGCTTATATCAGAGCTACTCCCATGCTGTATATACGGGGCCCAGCTGTGCTCAGATCGACATATATCGACTCAAGAACATCGCCTGTAGGTACTATATAGCCGTGGGTTGCAGCTGGCTTGTATCACAGCCACCCTTATGCTGTATATACGTGGCCGAGCTGTGCTCAGATCGACATATATCGACTCAAGAACATCGCCTGTAGGTCCTATATGGCCGTGGGTTGCATCTGGCTGGTATTAGAGCTACCCCCATGCTGTATATACGGCGCCCAGCTGTGCTCAGATCGACATATATCCACTGTAGGTCCTATATGGCCGTGGGTTGCATCTGGCTGGTATCAGAGCTACCCCCATGCTGCATATACGGGGCCCAGCTATGCTCAGATCGACATATATCGACTCAAGAACATCGCCTGTTGTCCTATATAGCCGTGGGTTGCAGCTGGCTGGTATCACAACTACCCCCATGCTGTATATACGTGGCCCAGCTGTGCTCAGATCGACATATATCGACTCAAGAACATCGCCTGTAGGTCCTATATGGCCGTGGGTTGCATCTGGCTGGTATTAGAGCTACCCCCATGCTGTATATACGGCGCCCAGCTGTGCTCACATCGACATATATCCACTGTAGGTCCTATATATCTGTGGGTTGCATCTGGCTGGTATCAGAGCTACCCCCATGCTGCATATACGGGGCCCAGCTGTGCTCAGATCGACATATATCGACTCAAGAACATCGCCTGTAGGTCCTATATAGCCGTGGGTTGCAGCTGGCTGGTATCACAGCTACCCCCATGCTGTATATACGGCCCCAGCTGTGCTCACATCGACATATATCCACTGTAGGTCCTATATGGCCGTGGGTTGCATCTGGCTGTTATCAGAGCTACTCCCATGCTGCATATACGGGGCCCAGCTGTGCTCAGATCGACATATATCGACTCCAAGAACATCGCCTGTGGTCCTATATAGCCGTGGGTTGCAGCTGACTGGTATCAGAGCTACCCCCATGTTGCATATACGGGGCCCAGCTGTGCTCAGATCGACATATATCGACTCAAGAACATCGCCTGTAGGTCCTATATAGCCGTGGGTTGCATCTGGCTGTTATCAGAGCTACTCCCATGCTGCATATACGGGGCCCAGCTGTGCTCAGATCGACATATATCGACTCCAAGAACATCGCCTGTGGTCCTATATAGCCGTGGGTTGCATCTGACTGGTATCAGAGCTACCCCCATGTTGCATATACGGGGCCCAGCTGTGCTCAGATCGACATATATCGACTCAAGAACATCGCCTGTAGGTCCTATATAGCCGTGGGTTGCATCTGGCTGTTATCAGAGCTACTCCCATGCTGCATATACGGGGCCCAGCTGTGCTCAGATCGACATATATCGACTCCACATATAGCTGGCTTGTATCACAGCCACCCCCATGCTGTATATACGTGGCCCAGCTGTGCTCAGATCGACATATATCGACTCAAGAACATCGCCTGTAGGTCCTATACGGCCGTGGGTTGCATCTGGCTAGTATTAGAGCTACCCCCATGCTGTATATACGGCGCCCAGCTGTGCTCAGATCGACATATAGCCACTGTAGGTCCTATATGGCCGTGGGTTGCATCTAGCTGGTATCAGAGCTACCCCCATGCTGCATATACGGGGCCCAGCTGTGCTCAGATCGACATATATCGACTCAAGAACATCGCCTGTAGGTCCTATATAGCCGTGGGTTGCAGCTGGCTGGTATAACAGCTACCCCCATGCTGTATATACGTGGCCCAGCTGTGCTCAGATCGACATATATCGACTCAAGAACATCGCCTGTAGGTCCTATATGGCCGTGGGTTGCATCTGGCTGGTATCAGAGCTACCCCCATGCTGTATATACGGCGCCCAGATGTGCTCACATCGACATATATCCACTGTAGGTCCTATATGGCCGTGGGTTGCATCTGGCTGGTATCAGAGCTACCCCCATGCTGCATATACGGGGCCCAGCTGTGCTCAGATCGACATATATCGACTCAAGAACATTGCCTGTGGTCCTATATGGCCGTGGGTTGCATCTGGCTGGAATTAGAGCTACCTTAATGCTGTATATACGGCGCCCAGCTGTGCTCACATCGACATATATCCACTGTAGGTCCTATATATCCGTGGGTTGCATCTGGCTGGTATCAGAGCTACCCCCATGCTGCATATATGGGGCCCAGCTGTGCTCAGATCGACATATATCGACTCAAGAACATCGCCTGTAGGTCCTATATAGCCGTGGGTTGCAGCTGGCTGGTATCACAGCTACCCCCATGCTGTATATACGTGGCCCAGCTGTGCTCAGATCGACATATATCGACTCAAGAGCATCGCATGTAGGTCCTATATGGCCGTGGGTTGCATCTGGCTGGTTTGAGAGCTACCCCCATGCTGTATATACGGGGCCCAGCTGTGCTCAGATCGACGTATATCGACTCAAGAACATCGCCTGTAGATCCTATATAGCCGTGGGTTGCAGCTGGCTTGTATCACAGCCACCCCCATGCTGTATATACGTGGCCCAGCTGTGCTCAGATGGACATATATCGACTCAAGAACATCGCCTGTAGGTCATATATGGCCGTGGGTTGCATCTGGCTGGTATTAGAGCTACACCCATGCTCTATATACGGTGCCCAGCTGTGCTCAGATCGACATATATCCACTGTAGGTCCTATATGGCCGTGGGTTGCAACTGGCTGGTATCAGAGCTACCCCCATGCTGCATATACGGGGCCCAGCTGTGCTCAGATCGTCATATATCGACTCAAGAACATCGCCTGTAGGTCCTATATAGCCGTGGGTTGCAGCTGGCTGGTATCACAGCTACCCCCATGCTGTATATGCGTGGCCCAGCTGTGCTCAGATCGACATATATCGACTCAAGAGCATCGCCTGTAGGTCCTATATGGCCGTGGGTTGCATCTGGCTGGTATCAGAGCTACCCCCATGCTGTATATACGGGCCCAGCTGTGCTCAGATCGACATATGTCGACTCAAGAACATCGCCTGTAGGTCCTATATAGCCGTGGGTTGCAGCTGGCTTATATCACAGCCACCCCCATGCTGTATATACGTGGCCCAGCTGTGCTCAGATCGACATATATCGACTCAAGAGCATCGCCTGTAGGTCCTATATGGCCGTGGGTTGCATCTAGCTGGTATCAGAGCTACCCCCATGCTGTATATACGGGGCCCAGCTGTGCTCAGATCGACATATATCGACTCAAGAACATCGCCTGTAGGTCCTATATAGCCGTGGGTTGCGGCTGGCTTGTATCACAGCCACCCCCATGCTGTATATACGTGGCCCAGCTGTGCTCAGATCGACATATATCGACTCAAGAACATCGCCTGTAGGTCCTATATGGCCGAGGGTTGCATCTGGCTGGTATTAGAGCTACCCCCATGCTGTATATACGGCGCCCAGCTGTGCTCAGATCGACATATATCCACTGTAGGTCCTATATGGCCGTGGGTTGCATCTGGCTGGTATCAGAGCTACCCCCATGCTGCATATACGGGGCCCAGCTGTGCTCAGATCGACATATATCGACTCGAGAACATCGCCTGTAGGTCCTATATAGCCGTGGGTTGCAGCTGGCTGGTATCACAGCTACCCCCATGCTGTATATACGTGGCCCAGCTGTGCTTAGATCGACATATATCGACTCAAGAGTATCGCCTGTAGGTCCTATATGGCCGTGTGTTGCATCTGGCTGGTATCAGAGCTACCCCCATGCTGTATATACAGCGCCCAGCTGTGCTCACATCGACATATATCCACTCTAGGTCCTATATGGCCGTGGGTTGCATCTGGCTGGTATCAGAGCTACCCCCATGCTGCATATACGGGGCCCAGCTGTGCTCAGATCGACATATATCGACTCAAGAACATCGCCTGTGGTCCTATATAGCCGTGGGTTGCAGCTGGCTGGTATAACAGCTACCCCCATGCTGTATATACGTGGCCCAGCTGTGCTCAGATCGACATATATCGACTCAAGAACATCGCCTGTAGGTCCTATATGGCCGTGGGTTGCATCTGGCTGGTATCAGAGCTACCCCCATGCTGTATATACGCGGCCCAGCTGTGCTCACATCGACATATATCCACTGTAGGTCCTATATGGCCGTGGGTTGCATCTGGCTGGTATCAGAGCTACCCCCATGCTGCATATACGGGGCCCAGCTGAGCTCAGATCGACATATATCAACTCAAGAACATCGCCTGTGGTCCTATATAGCCGTGGGTTGCAGCTGGCTGGTATCACAGCTACCCCCATGATGTATATACGTGGCCCAGCTGTGCTCAAATCGACATATATCGACTCAAGAACACCGCCTGTAGGTCCTATATGGCCGTGGGTTGCATCTGGCTGGTATCAGAGCTACCCCCATGCTGTATATACGGGGCCCAGCTGTGCTCAGATCGACATATATCGACTCAAGAACATCGCCTGTAGGTCCTATATAGCCGTGGGTTGCAGCTGGCTTGTATCACAGCCACCCCCATGCTGTATATACGTGGCCCAGCTGTGCTCAGATCGACATATATCGACTCAAGAGCATCGCCTGTAGGTCCTATGTGGCCGTGGGTTGCATCTGGCTGGTATCAGAGCTACCCCCATGCTGTATATACGGGGCCCAGCTGTGCTCACATCGACATATATCCACTGTAGGTCCTATATGGCCGTGGGTTGCATCTGGCTGGTATCAGAGCTACCCCCATGCTGCATATACGGGGCCCAGCTGTGCTCAGATCGACATATATCGACTCAAGAACATCGCCTGTGGTCCTATATAGCCGTGGGTTGCAGCTGGCTGGTATCACAGCTACCCCCATGCTGTATATACGTGGCCCAGCTGTGCTCAGATCGACATATATCGACTCAAGAACATCGCCTGTAGGTCCTATATGGCCGTGGGTTGCATCTGGCTTATATCAGAGCTACTCCCATGCTGTATATACGGGGCCCAGCTGTGCTCAGATCGACATATATCGACTCAAGAACATCGCCTGTAGGTACTATATAGCCGTGGGTTGCAGCTGGCTTGTATCACAGCCACCCCCATGCTGTATATACGTGGCCGAGCTGTGCTCAGATCGACATATATCGACTCAAGAACATCGCCTGTAGGTCCTATATGGCCGTGGGTTGCATCTGGCTGGTATTAGAGCTACCCCCATGCTGTATATACGGCGCCCAGCTGTGCTCAGATCGACATATATCCACTGTAGGTCCTATATGGCCGTGGGTTGCATCTGGCTGGTATCAGAGCTACCCCCATGCTGCATATACGGGGCCCAGCTATGCTCAGATCGACATATATCGACTCAAGAACATCGCCTGTTGTCCTATATAGCCGTGGGTTGCAGCTGGCTGGTATCACAGCTACCCCCATGCTGTATATACGTGGCCCAGCTGTGCTCAGATCGACATATATCGACTCAAGAACATCGCCTGTAGGTCCTATATGGCCGTGGGTTGCATCTGGCTGGTATTAGAGCTACCCCCATGCTGTATATACGGCGCCCAGCTGTGCTCACATCGACATATATCCACTGTAGGTCCTATATATCTGTGGGTTGCATCTGGCTGGTATCAGAGCTACCCCCATGCTGCATATACGGGGCCCAGCTGTGCTCAGATCGACATATATCGACTCAAGAACATCGCCTGTAGGTCCTATATAGCCGTGGGTTGCAGCTGGCTGGTATCACAGCTACCCCCATGCTGTATATACGTGGCCCAGCTGTGCTCACATCGACATATATCCACTGTAGGTCCTATATGGCCGTGGGTTGCATCTGGCTGGTATCAGAGCTACCCCCATGCTGCATATACGGGGCCCAGCTGTGCTCAGATCGACATATATCGACTCAAGAACATCGCCTGTGGTCCTATATAGCCGTGGGTTGCAGCTGGCTGGTATCACAGCTACCCCCATGCTGTATATACGTGGCACAGCTGTGCTCAGATCGACACATATCGACTCAACAACATCGCCTGTAGGTCCTATATGGCCGTGGGTTGCATCTGGCTGGTATTAGATCTACCCCCATGCTGTATATACGGCGCCCAGCTGTGCTCACATCGACATATTTCCACTGTAGGTCCTATATGGCCGTGGGTTGCATCTGGCTGGTATCAGAGCTACCCCCATGCTGCATATACGGGGCCCAGCTGTGCTCAGATCGACATATATCGACTCAAGAACATCGCCTGTAGGTCCTATATAGCCGTGGGTTGCAGCTGGCTGGCATCACAGCTACCCCCATGCTGTATATGCGTGGCCCAGCTGTGCTCAGATCGACATATATCGACTCAAGAGCATCGCCTGTAGGTCCTATATGGCCGTGGGTTGCATCTGGCTGGTATCAGAGCTACCCCCATGCTGTATATACGGGCCCAGCTGTGCTCAGATCGACATATATCGACTCAAGAACATCGCCTGTAGGTCCTATATAGCCGTGGGTTGCAGCTGGCTGGTATAACAGCTACCCCCATGCTGTATATACGTGGCCCAGCTGTGCTCAGATCGACATATATCGACTCAAGAACATCGCCTGTAGGTCCTATATGGCCGTGGGTTGCATCTGGCTGGTATCAGAGCTACCCCCATGCTGTATATACGGCGCCCAGATGTGCTCACATCGACATATATCCACTGTAGGTCCTATATGGCCGTGGGTTGCATCTGGCTGGTATCAGAGCTACCCCCATGCTGCATATACGGGGCCCAGCTGTGCTCAGATCGACATACATCGACTCAAGAACATCGCCTGTGGTCCTATATAGCCGTGGGTTGCAGCTGGCTGGTATCACAGCTACCTCCATGCTGTATATACGTGTCCCAGCTGTGCTCAGATCGACATATATCGACTCAAGAACATCGCCTGTAGGTCCTATATGGCCGTGGGTTGCATCTGGCTGGTATTAGAGCTACCCCAATGCTGTATATACGGCGCCCAGCTGTGCTCACATCGACATATATCCACTGTAGGTCCTATATATCCGTGGGTTGCATCTGGCTGGTATCAGAGCTACCCCCATGCTGCATATATGGGGCCCAGCTGTGCTCAGATCGACATATATCGACTCAAGAACATCGCCTGTAGGTCCTATATAGCCGTGGGTTGCAGCTGGCTGGTATCACAGCTACCCCCATGCTGTATATACGTGGCCCAGCTGTGCTCAGATCGACATATATCGACTCAAGAGCATCGCCTGTAGGTCCTATATGGCCGTGGGTTGCATCTGGCTGGTTTGAGAGCTACCCCCATGCTGTATATACGGGGCCCAGCTGTGCTCAGATCGACGTATATCGACTCAAGAACATCGCCTGTAGATTCTATATAGCCGTGGGTTGCAGCTGGCTTGTATCACAGCCACCCCCATGCTGTATATACGTGGCCCAGCTGTGCTCAGATGGACATATATCGACTCAAGAACATCGCCTGTAGGTCATATATGGCCGTGGGTTGCATCTGGCTGGTATTAGAGCTACACCCATGCTCTATATACGGTGCCCAGTTGTGCTCAGATCGACATATATCCACTGTAGGTCCTATATGGCCGTGGGTTGCAACTGGCTGGTATCAGAGCTACCTCCATGCTGCATATACGGGGCCCAGCTGTGCTCAGATCGACATATATCGACTCAAGAACATCGCCTGTAGGTCCTATATAGCCGTGGGTTGCAGCTGGCTGGTATCACAGCTACCCCCATGCTGTATATGCGTGGCCCAGCTGTGCTCAGATCGACATATATCGACTCAAGAGCATCGCCTGTAGGTCCTATATGGCCGTGGGTTGCATCTGGCTGGTATCAGAGCTACCCCCATGCTGTATATACGGGCCCAGCTGTGCTCAGATCGACATATGTCGACTCAAGAACATCGCCTGTAGGTCCTATATAGCCGTGGGTTGCAGCTGGCTTGTATCACAGCCACCACCATGCTGTATATACGTGGCCCAGCTGTGCTCAGATCGACATATATCGACTCAAGAACATCGCCTGTAGGTCCTATATGGCCGTGGGTTGCATCTGGCTGGTATTAGAGCTACCCCCATGCTGTATATACGGTGCCCAGCTGTGCTCAGATCGACATATATCCACTGTAGGTCCTATATGGCCGTGGGTTGCATCTGGCTGGTATCAGAGCTACCCCCATGCTGCATATACGGGGCCCAGATGTGCTCAGATCGACATATATCGACTCAAGAACATCGCCTGTAGGTCCTATATAGCCGTGGGTTGCAGCTGGCTGGTATCACAGCTACCCCCATGCTGTATATACGTGGCCCAGCTGTGCTCAGATCGACATATATCGACTCAAGAGCATCGCCTGTAGGTCCTATATGGCCGTGGGTTGCATCTGGCTGGTATCAGAGCTACCCCCATGCTGTATATACGGCGCCCAGCTGTGCTCACATCGACATATATCCACTGTAGGTCTTATATGGCCGTGGGTTGCATCTGGCTGGTATCAGAGCTACCCCCATGCTGCATATACGGGGCCCAGCTGTGCTCAGATCGACATATATCGACTCAAGAACATCGCCTGTGGTCCTATATAGCCGTGGGTTGCAGCTGGCTGGTATCACAGCTACCCCCATGCTGTATATACGTGGCACAGCTGTGCTCAGATCGACACATATCGACTCAACAACATCGCCTGTAGGTCCTATATGGCCGTGGGTTGCATCTGGCTGGTATTAGATCTACCCCCATGCTGTATATACGGCGCCCAGCTGTGCTCACATCGACATATTTCCACTGTAGGTCCTATATGGCCGTGGGTTGTATCTGGCTGGTATCAGAGCTACCCCCATGCTGCATATACGGGGCCCAGCTGTGCTCAGATCGACATATATCGACTCAAGAACATCGCCTGTAGGTCCTATATAGCCGTGGGTTGCAGCTGGCTGGCATCACAGCTACCCCCATGCTGTATATGCGTGGCCCAGCTGTGCTCAGATCGACATATATCGACTCAAGAGCATCGCCTGTAGGTCCTATATGGCCGTGGGTTGCATCTGGCTGGTATCAGAGCTACCCCCATGCTGTATATACGGGCCCAGCTGTGCTCAGATCGACATATATCGACTCAAGAACATCGCCTGTAGGTCCTATATAGCCGTGGGTTGCAGCTGGCTTGTATCACAGCCACCCCCATGCTGTATATACGTGGCCCAGCTGTGCTCAGATCGACATATATCGACTCAAGAACATCGCCTGTAGGTCCTATATGGCCGTGGGTTGCATCTGGCTGGTATTAGAGCTACCCCCATGCTGTATATACGGCGCCCAGCTGTGCTCAGATCGACATATATCCACTGTAGGTCCTATATGGCCGTGGGTTGCATCTGGCTGGTATAAGAGCTACCCCCATGCTGCATATACGGGGCCCAGCTGTGCTCAGATCGACATATATCGACTCAAGAACATCGCCTGTAGGTCCTATATAGCCGTGGGTTGCAGCTGGCTGGTATCACAACTACCCCCATGCTGTATATACGTTGCCCAGCTGTGCTCAGATCGACATATATCAACTCAAGAGCATCGCCTGTAGGTCCTATATGGCCGTGGGTTGCATCTGGCTGGTATCAGAGCTACCCCCATGCTGTATATACGGCGCCTAGCTGTGCCCACATCGACATATATCCATTGTAGGTCCTATATGGCCGTGGGTTGCATCTGGCTGGTATCAGAGCTACCCCCATGCTGCATATACGGGGCTTAGCTGTGCTCAGATCGACATATATCGACTCAAGAACATGGCCTGTGGTCCTATATAGCCGTGGGTTGCAGCTGGCTGGTATCACAGCTACCCCCATGCTGTATATACGTGGCCCAGCTGTGCTCAGATCGACATATATCGACTCAAGAACATCGCCTGTAGGTCCTATATGGCCGTGGGTTGCATCTGGCTGGTATTAGAGCTACCCCCATGTGTATATACGGCGCCCAGCTGTGCTCACATCGATATATATCCACTGTAGGTCCTATATGGCCGTGGGTTGCATCTGGCTGGTATCAGAGCTACCCCCATGCTGCATATACGGGGCCCAGCTGTGCTCAGATCGACATATATCGACTCAAGAGCATCGCCTGTAGGTCCTATATGGCCGTGGGTTGCATCTGGCTGGTATTAGAGCTACCCCCATGCTGTATATACGGGGCCCAGCTGTGCTCAGATCGACATATATCGACTCAAGAACATCGCCTGTAGGTCCTATATAGCCGTGGGTTGCATCTGGCTGGTATAAGAGCTACCCCCATGCTGCATATACGGGGCCCAGCTGTGCTCAGATCGACATATATCGACTCAAGAACATTGCCTGTAGGTCCTATATAGCCGTGGGTTGCAGCTGGCTGGTATCACAACTACCCCCATGCTGTATATACGTTGCCCAGCTGTGCTCAGATCGACATATATCGACTCAAGAGCATCGCCTGTAGGTCCTATATGGCCGTGGGTTGCATCTGGCTGGTATCAGAGCTACCCCCATGCTGTATATACGGCGCCCAGCTGTGCCCACATCGACATATATCCACTGTAGGTCCTATATGGCCGTGGGTTGCATCTGGCTGGTATCAGAGCTACCCCCATGCTGCATATACGGGGCCCAGCTGTGCTCAGATCGACATATATCGACTCAAGAACATCGCCTGTAGGTCCTATATAGCCGTGGGTTGCAGCTGGCTGGCATCATCAGCTACCCCCATGCTGTATATGCGTGGCCCAGCTGTGCTCAGATCGACATATATCGACTCAAGAGCATCGCCTGTAGGTCCTATATGGCCGTGGGTTGCATCTGGCTGGTATCAGAGCTACCCCCATGCTGTATATACGGGCCCAGCTGTGCTCAGATCGACATATATCGACTCAAGAACATCGCCTGTAGGTCCTATATGGCCGTGGGTTGCATCTGGCTGGTATTAGAGCTACCCCCATGCTGTATATACGGCGCCCAGCTGTGCTCACATCGACATATATCCACTGTAGGTCCTATATGGCCGTGGGTTGCATATGGCAGGTATCAGAGCTACCCCCATGCTGCATATACGGGGCCCAGCTGTACTCAGATCGACATATATCGACTCAAGAACATCGCCTGTAGGTCCTATATAGACGTGGGTTGCAGCTGGCTGGTATCACAGCTACCCCCATGCTGTATATACGTGGCCCAGCTGTGCTCAGATCGACATATATCGACTCAAGAGCATTGCATGTAGGTCCTATATGGCCGTGGGTTGCATCTGGCTGGTATCAGAGCTACCCCCATGCTGCATATACGGGGCCCAGCTGTGCTCAGATCGACATATATCGACTCAAGAACATCGCCTGTGGTCCTATATAGCCGTGGGTTGCAGCTGGCTGGTATCACAGCTACCCCCATGCTGTATATACGTGGCCCAGCTGTGCTCAGATCGACATATATCGACTCAAGAACATCGCCTGTAGGTCCTATATGGCCGTGGGTTGCATCTGGCTGGTATTAGAGCTACCCCCATGCTGTATATACGGCGCCCAGCTGTGCTCACATCGACATATATCCACTGTAGGTCCTATATATCTGTGGGTTGCATCTGGCTGGTATCAGAGCTACCCCCATGCTGCATATATGGGGCCCAGCTGTGCTCAGATCGACATATATCGACTCAAGAACATCGCCTGTAGGTCCTATATAGCCGTGGGTTGCAGCTGGCTGGTATCACAGCTACCCCCATGCTGTATATGCGTGGCCCAGCTGTGCTCAGATCGACATATATCGACTCAAGAGCATCGCCTGTAGGTCCTATATGGCCGTGGGTTGCATCTGGCTGGTATCAGAGCTACCCCCATGCTGTATATATGGGCCCAGCTGTGCTCAGATCGACATATATCGACTCAAGAACATCGCCTGTATGTCCTATATAGCCGTGGGTTGCAGCTGGCTTGTATCACAGCCACCCCCATGCTGGATATACGGGGCCCAGCTGTGCTCAGATCGACATATATCGACTCAAGAGCATCGCCTGTAGGACCTATATGGCCGTGGGTTGCATCTGGCTGGTATCAGAGCTACCCCCATGCTGTATATACGGGGCCCAGCTGTGCTCAGATCGACATATATCGACTCAAGAACATCGCCTGTAGGTCCTATATGGCCGTGGGTTGCATCTGGCTGGTATTAGAGCTACCCCCATGCTGTATATACGGCGCCCAGCTGTGCTCAGATCGACATGTATCCACTGTAGGTCCTATATGGCCGTGGGTTGCATCTGGCTGGTATAAGAGCTACCCCCATGCTGCATATACGGGGCCCAGCTGTGCTCAGATCGACGTATATCGACTCAAGAACATCGCCTGTAGGTCCTATATAGCCGTGGGTTGCAGCTGGCTTGTATCACAGCCACCCCCATGCTGTATATACGTGGCTCAGCTGTGCTCAGATTGACATATATCGACTCAAGAACATCGCATGTAGGTCATATATGGCCGTGGGTTGCATCTGGCTGGTATTAGAGCTACACCCATGCTGTATATACGGCGTCCAGCTGTGCTCAGATCGACATATATCCACTGTAGGTCCTATATGGCCGTGGGTTGCATCTGGCTGGTATCAGAGCTACCCCCATGCTGCATATACGGGGCCCAGCTGTGCTCAGATCGACATATATCGACTCAAGAACATCGCCTGTAGGTCCTATATAGCCGTGGGTTGCAGCTGGCTGGAATCACAGCTACCCCCATGCTGCATATACGTGGCCCAGCTGTGCTCAGATCGACATATATCGAATCAAGAGCATCGCCTGTAGGTCCTATATGGCCGTGGGTTGCATCTGGCTGGTATCAGAGCTACCCCCATGCTGTATATACGGCCCCAGCTGTGCTCACATCGACATATATCCACTGTAGGTCCTATATGGCCGTGGGTTGCATCTGGCTGTTATCAGAGCTACTCCCATGCTGCATATACGGGGCCCAGCTGTGCTCAGATCGACATATGTCGACTCCAAGAACATCGCCTGTGGTCCTATATAGCCGTGGGTTGCAGCTGGCTGGTATAACAGCTACCCCGATGCTGTATATACGTGGCCCAGCTGTGCTCAGATCGACATATATCGACTCAAGAACATCGCCTGTAGGTCCTATATGGCCGTGGGTTGCATCTGGCTGGTATTAGAGCTACCCCCATGCTGTATATACTGCGCCCAGCTGTGCTCACATCGACATATATCCACTGTAGGTCCTATATGGCCGTGAGTTGCATCTGACTGGTATCAGAGCTACCCCCATGTTGCATATACGGGGCCCAGCTGTGCTCAGATCGACATATATCGACTCAAGAACATCGCCTGTAGGTCCTATATAGCCGTGGGTTGCAGCTGGCTTGTATCACAGCCACCCCCATGCTGTATATACGTGGCCCAGCTGTGCTCAGATCGACATATATCGACTCAAGAACATCGCCTGTAGGTCCTATATGGCCGTGGGTTGCATCTGGCTAGTATTAGAGCTACCCCCATGCTGTATATACGGCGCCCAGCTATGCTCAGATCGACATATATCCACTGTAGGTCCTATATGGCCGTGGGTTGCATCTGGCAGGTATCAGAGCTACCCCCATGCTGCATATACGGGGCCCAGCTGTGCTCAGATCGACATATATCGACTCAAGAACATCGCCTGTAGGTCCTATATAGCCGTGGGTTGCAGCTGGCTGGTATAACAGCTACCCCCATGCTGTATATACGTGGCCCAGCTGTGCTCAGATCGACATATATCGACTCAAGAACATCGCCTGTAGGTCCTATATGGCCGTGGGTTGCATCTGGCTGGTATCAGAGCTACCCCCATGCTGTATATACGGCGCCCAGATGTGCTCACATCGACATATATCCACTGTAGGTCCTATATGGCCGTGGGTTGCATCTGGCTGGTATCAGAGCTACCCCCATGCTGCATATACGGGGCCCAGCTGTGCTCAGATCGACATATATCGACTCAAGAACATCGCCTGTGGTCCTATATGGCCGTGGGTTGCATCTGGCTGGAATTAGAGCTACCTTAATGCTGTATATACGGCGCCCAGCTGTGCTCACATCGACATATATCCACTGTAGGTCCTATATATCCGTGGGTTGCATCTGGCTGGTATCAGAGCTACCCCCATGCTGCATATATGGGGCCCAGCTGTGCTCAGATCGACATATATCGACTCAAGAACATCGCCTGTAGGTCCTATATAGCCGTGGGTTGCAGCTGGCTGGTATCACAGCTACCCCCATGCTGTATATACGTGGCCCAGCTGTGCTCAGATCGACATATATCGACTCAAGAGCATCGCCTGTAGGTCCTATATGGCCGTGGGTTGCATCTGGCTGGTTTGAGAGCTACCCCCATGCTGTATATACGGGGCCCAGCTGTGCTCAGATCGACGTATATCGACTCAAGAACATCGCCTGTAGATCCTATATAGCCGTGGGTTGCAGCTGGCTTGTATCACAGCCACCCCCATGCTGTATATACGTGGCCCAGCTGTGCTCAGATGGACATATATCGACTCAAGAACATCGCCTGTAGGTCATATATGGCCGTGGGTTGCATCTGGCTGGTATTAGAGCTACACCCATGCTCTATATACGGTGCCCAGCTGTGCTCAGATCGACATATATCCACTGTAGGTCCTATATGGCCGTGGGTTGCAACTGGCTGGTATCAGAGCTACCCCCATGCTGCATATACGGGGCCCAGCTGTGCTCAGATCGACATATATCGACTCAAGAACATCGCCTGTAGGTCCTATATAGCCCTGGGTTGCAGCTGGCTGGTATCACAGCTACCCCCATGCTGTATATGCGTGGCCCAGCTGTGCTCAGATCGACATATATCGACTCAAGAGCATCGCCTGTAGGTCCTATATGGCCGTGGGTTGCATCTGGCTGGTATCAGAGCTACCCCCATGCTGTATATACGGGCCCAGCTGTGCTCAGATCGACATATGTCGACTCAAGAACATCGCCTGTAGGTCCTATATAGCCGTGGGTTGCAGCTGGCTTGTATCACAGCCACCCCCATGCTGTATATACGTGGCCCAGCTGTGCTCAGATCGACATATATCGACTCAAGAACATCGCCTGTAGGTCCTATATGGCCGTGGGTTGCATCTGGCTGGTATTAGAGCTACCCCCATGCTGTATATACGGTGCCCAGCTGTGCTCAGATCGACATATATCCACTGTAGGTCCTATATGGCCGTGGGTTGCATCTGGCTGGTATCAGAGCTACCCCCATGCTGCATATACGGGGCCCAGATGTGCTCAGATCGACATATATCGACTCAAGAACATCGCCTGTAGGTCCTATATAGCCGTGGGTTGCAGCTGGCTGGTATCACAGCTACCCCCATGCTGTATATACGTGGCCCAGCTGTGCTCAGATCGACATATATCGACTCAAGAGCATCGCCTGTAGGTCCTATATGGCCGTGGGTTGCATCTGGCTGGTATCAGAGCTACCCCCATGCTGTATATACGGCGCCCAGCTGTGCTCACATCGACATATATCCACTGTAGGTCCTATATGGCCGTGGGTTGCATCTGGCTGGTATCAGAGCTACCCCCATGCTGCATATACGGGGCCCAGCTGTGCTCAGATCGACATATATCGACTCAAGAACATCGCCTGTGGTCCTATATAGCCGTGGGTTGCAGCTGGCTGGTATCACAGCTACCCCCATGCTGTATATACGTGGCACAGCTGTGCTCAGATCGACACATATCGACTCAACAACATCGCCTGTAGGTCCTATATGGCCGTGGGTTGCATCTGGCTGGTATTAGATCTACCCCCATGCTGTATATACGGCGCCCAGCTGTGCTCACATCGACATATTTCCACTGTAGGTCCTATATGGCCGTGGGTTGCATCTGGCTGGTATCAGAGCTACCCCCATGCTGCATATACGGGGCCCAGCTGTGCTCAGATCGACATATATCGACTCAAGAACATCGCCTGTAGGTCCTATATAGCCGTGGGTTGCAGCTGGCTGGCATCACAGCTACCCCCATGCTGTATATGCGTGGCCCAGCTGTGCTCAGATCGACATATATCGACTCAAGAGCATCGCCTGTAGGTCCTATATGGCCGTGGGTTGCATCTGGCTGGTATCAGAGCTACCCCCATGATGTATATACGGGCCCAGCTGTGCTCAGATCGACATATATCGACTCAAGAACATCGCCTGTAGGTCCTATATAGCCGTGGGTTGCAGCTGGCTGGTATAACAGCTACCCCCATGCTGTATATACGTGGCCCAGCTGTGCTCAGATCGACATATATCGACTCAAGAACATCGCCTGTAGGTCCTATATGGCCGTGGGTTGCATCTGGCTGGTATCAGAGCTACCCCCATGCTGTATATACGGCGCCCAGATGTGCTCACATCGACATATATCCACTGTAGGTCCTATATGGCCGTGGGTTGCATCTGGCTGTTATCAGAGCTACCCCCATGCTGCATATACGGGGCCCAGCTGTGCTCAGATCGACATATATCGACTCAAGAACATCGCCTGTGGTCCTATATAGCCGTGGGTTGCAGCTGGCTGGTATCACAGCTACCCCCATGCTGTATATACGTGTCCCAGCTGTGCTCAGATCGACATATATCGACTCAAGAACATCGCCTGTAGGTCCTATATGGCCGTGGGTTGCATCTGGCTGGTATTAGAGCTACCCCCATGCTGTATATACGGCGCCCAGCTGTGCTCAGATCGACATATATCCACTGTAGGTCCTATATGGCCGTGGGTTGCATCTGGCTGGTATAAGAGCTACCCCCATGCTGCATATACGGGGCCTAGCTGTGCTCAGATCGACATATATCGACTCAAGAACATCGCCTGTAGGTCCTATATAGCCGTGGGTTGCAGCTGGCTGGTATCACAACTACCCCCATGCTGTATATACGTTGCCCAGCTGTGCTAAGATCGACATATATCAACTCAAGAGCATCGCCTGTAGGTCCTATATGGCCGTGGGTTGCATCTGGCTGGTATCAGAGCTACCCCCATGCTGTATATACGGCGCCTAGCTGTGCCCACATCGACATATATCCATTGTAGGTCCTATATGGCCGTGGGTTGCATCTGGCTGGTATCAGAGCTACCCCCATGCTGCATATACGGGGCTTAGCTGTGCTCAGATCGACATATATCGACTCAAGAACATGGCCTGTGGTCCTATATAGCCGTGGGTTGCAGCTGGCTGGTATCACAGCTACCCCCATGCTGTATATACGTGGCCCAGCTGTGCTCAGATCGACATATATCGACTCAAGAACATCGCCTGTAGGTCCTATATGGCCGTGGGTTGCATCTGGCTGGTATTAGAGCTACCCCCATGTGTATATACGGCGCCCAGCTGTGCTCACATCGACATATATCCACTGTAGGTCCTATATGGCCGTGGGTTGCATCTGGCTGGTATCAGAGCTACCCCCATGCTGCATATACGGGGCCCAGCTGTGCTCAGATCGACATATATCGACTCAAGAGCATCGCCTGTAGGTCCTATATGGCCGTGGGTTGCATCTGGCTGGTATTAGAGCTACCCCCATGCTGTATATACGGGGCCCAGCTGTGCTCAGATCGACATATATCGACTCAAGAGCATCGCCTGTAGGTCCTATACGGCCGTGGGTTGCATCTGGCTGGTATTAGAGCTACCCCCATGCTGTATATACGGGGCCCAGCTGTGCTCAGATCGACATATATCGACTCAAGAACATTGCCTGTAGGTCCTATATAGCCGTGGGTTGCAGCTGGCTGGTATCACAACTACCCCCATGCTGTATATACGTTGCCCAACTGTGCTCAGATCGACATATATCGACTCAAGAGCATCGCCTGTAGGTCCTATATGGCCGTGGGTTGCATCTGGCTGGTATCAGAGCTACCCCCATGCTGTATATACGGCGCCCAGCTGTGCCCACATCGACATATATCCACTGTAGGTCCTATATGGCCGTGGGTTGCATCTGGCTGGTATCAGAGCTACCCCCATGCTGCATATACGGGGCCCAGCTGTGCTCAGTTCGACATATATCGACTCAAGAACATCGCCTGTAGGTCCTATATAGCCGTGGGTTGCAGCTGGCTGGCATCATCAGCTACCCCCATGCTGTATATGCGTGGCCCAGCTGTGCTCAGATCGACATATATCGACTCAAGAGCATCGCCTGTAGGTCCTATATGGCCGTGGGTTGCATCTGGCTGGTATCAGAGCTACCCCCATGCTGTATATACGGGCCCAGCTGTGCTCAGATCGACATATATCGACTCAAGAACATCGCCTGTAGGTCCTATATGGCCGTGGGTTGCATCTGGCTGGTATTAGAGCTACCCCCATGCTGTATATACGGCGCCCAGCTGTGCTCACATCGACATATATCCACTGTAGGTCCTATATGGCCGTGGGTTGCATATGGCAGGTATCAGAGCTACCCCCATGCTGCATATACGGGGCCCAGCTGTACTCAGATCGACATATATCGACTCAAGAACATCGCCTGTAGGTCCTATATAGACGTGGGTTGCAGCTGGCTGGTATCACAGCTACCCCCATGCTGTATATACGTGGCCCAGCTGTGCTCAGATCGACATATATCGACTCAAGAGCATCGCATGTAGGTCCTATATGGCCGTGGGTTGCATCTGGCTGGTATCAGAGCTACCCCCATGCTGCATATACGGGGCCCAGCTGTGCTCAGATCGACATATATCGACTCAAGAACATCGCCTGTGGTCCTATATAGCCGTGGGTTGCAGCTGGCTGGTATCACAGCTACCCCCATGCTGTATATACGTGGCCCAGCTGTGCTCAGATCGACATATATCGACTCAAGAACATCGCCTGTAGGTCCTATATGGCCGTGGGTTGCATCTGGCTGGTATTAGAGCTACCCCCATGCTGTATATACGGCGCCCAGCTGTGCTCACATCGACATATATCCACTGTAGGTCCTATATATCTGTGGGTTGCATCTGGCTGGTATCAGAGCTACCCCCATGCTGCATATATGGGGCCCAGCTGTGCTCAGATCGACATATATCGACTCAAGAACATCGCCTGTAGGTCCTATATAGCCGTGGGTTGCAGCTGGCTGGTATCACAGCTACCCCCATGCTGTATATACGTGGCCCAGCTGTGCTCAGATCGACATATATCGACTCAAGAGCATCGCCTGTAGGTCCTATATGGCCGTGGGTTGCATCTGGCTGGTATGAGAGCTACCCCCAAGCTGTATATACGGGGCCCAGCTGCTCAGATCGACGTATATCGACTCAAGAACATCGCCTGTAGGTCCTATATAGCCGTGGGTTGCAGCTGGCTTGTATCACAGCCACCCCCATGCTGTATATACGTGGCTCAGCTGTGCTCAGATTGTCATATATCGACTCAAGAACATCGCATGTAGGTCATATATGGCCGTGGGTTGCATCTGGCTGGTATTAGAGCTACACCCATGCTCTATATACGGTGCCCAGCTGTGCTCAGATCGACATATATCCACTGTAGGTCCTATATGGCCGTGGGTTGCAACTGGCTGGTATCAGAGCTACCCCCATGCTGCATATACGGGGCCCAGCTGTGCTCAGATCGACATATATCGACTCAAGAACATCGCCTGTAGGTCCTATATAGCCGTGGGTTGCAGGTGGCTGGTATCACAGCTACCCCCATGCTGTATATGCGTGGCCCAGCTGTGTTCAGATCGACATATATCGACTCAAGAGCATCGCCTGTAGGTCCTATATGGCCGTGGGTTGCATCTGGCTGGTATCAGAGCTACCCCCATGCTGTATATATGGGCCCAGCTGTGCTCAGATCGACATATATCGACTCAAGAACATCGCCTGTAGGTCCTATATAGCCGTGGGTTGCAGCTGGCTTGTATCACAGCCACCCCCATGCTGTATATACGTGGCCCAGCTGTGCTCAGATCGACATATATCGACTCAAGAACATCGCCTGTAGGTCCTATATGGCCGTGGGTTGCATCTGGCTGGTATTAGAGCTACCCCCATGCTGTATATACGGCGCCCAGCTGTGCTCAGATCGACATATATCCACTGTAGGTCCTATATGGCCGTGGGTTGCATCTGGCTGGTATAAGAGCTACCCCCATGCTGGATATACGGGGCCCAGCTGTGCTCAGATCGACATATATCGACTCAAGAGCATCGCCTGTAGGACCTATATGGCCGTGGGTTGCATCTGGCTGGTATCAGAGCTACCCCCATGCTGTATATACGGGGCCCAGCTGTGCTCAGATCGACATATATCGACTCAAGAACATCGCCTGTAGGTCCTATATGGCCGTGGGTTGCATCTGGCTGGTATTAGAGCTACCCCCATGCTGTATATACGGCGCCCAGCTGTGCTCAGATCGACATGTATCCACTGTAGGTCCTATATGGCCGTGGGTTGCATCTGGCTGGTATAAGAGCTACCCCCATGCTGCATATACGGGGCCCAGCTGTGCTCAGATCGACATATATCGACTCAAGAGCATCGCCTGTAGGACCTATATGGCCGTGGGTTGCATCTGGCTGGTATCAGAGCTACCCCCATGCTGTATATACGGGGCCCAGCTGTGCTCAGAACGACATATATCGACTCAAGAACATCCCCTGTAGGTCCTATATAGCCGTGGGTTGTAGCTGGCTTGTATCACAGCCACCCCCATGCTGTATATACGTGGCCCAGCTGTGCTCAGATCGACATATATCGACTCAAGAACATCGCCTGTAGGTCCTATATGGCCGTGGGTTGCATCTAGCTGGTATTAGAGCTACCCCCATGCTGTATATACGGCGCCCAGCTGTGCTCAGATCGACATATATCCACTGTAGGTCCTATATGGCCGTGGGTTGCATCTGGCAGGTATCAGAGCTACCTCCATGCTGCATATACGGGGCCCAGCTGTACTCAGATCGACATATATCGACTCAAGAACATCGCCTGTAGGTCCTATATAGACGTGGGTTGCAGCTGGCTGGTATAACAGCTACCCCCATGCTGTATATACGTGGCCCAGCTGTGCTCAGATCGACATATATCGACTCAAGAGCATCGCATGTAGGTCCTATATGGCCGTGGGTTGCATCTGGCTGGTATCAGAGCTACCCCCATGCTGTATATACGGCGCCCAGCTGTGCTCACATCGACATATATTCACTGTAGGTCCTATATGGCCGTGGGTTGCATCTGGCTGGTATCAGAGCTACCCCCATGCTGCATATACGGGGCCCAGCTGTGCTCAGATCGACATATATCGACTCAAGAACATCGCCTGTGGTCCTATATAGCCGTGGGTTGCAGCTGGCTGGTATCACAGCTACCCCCATGCTGTATATACGTGGCCCAACTGTGCTCAGATCGACATATATCGACTCAAGAACATCGCCTGTAGGTCCTATATGGCCGTGGGTTGCATCTGGCTGGTATTAGAGCTACCCCCATGCTGTATATACGGCGCCCAGCTGTGCTCATATCGACATATATCCACTGTAGGTCCTATATATCCGTGGGTTGCATCTGGCTGGTATCAGAGCTACCCCCATGCTGCATATACGGGGCCCAGCTGTGCTCAGATCGACATATATCGACTCAAGAACATCGCCTGTAGGTCCTATATAGCCGTGGGTTGCAGCTGGCTGGTATCACAGCTACCCTCATGCTGTATATACGTGGCCCAGCTGTGCTCAGATCGACATATATCGACTCAAGAGCATCGCCTGCAGGTCCTATATGGCCGTGGGTTGCATCTGGCTGGTATGATAGCTACCCCCATGCTGTATATACGGGGCCCAGCTGTGCTCAGATCGACGTATATCGACTCAAGAACATCGCCTGTAGGTCCTATATAGCCGTGGGTTGCAGCTGGCTTGTATCACAGCCACCCCCATGCTGTATATACGTGGCCCAGCTGTGCTCAGATCGACATATATCGACTCAAGAGCATCGCATGTAGGTCCTATATGGCCGTGGGTTGCATCTGGCTGGTATCAGAGCTACCCCCATGCTGTATATACGGCGCCCAGCTGTGCTCACATCGACATATATTCACTGTAGGTCCTATATGGCCGTGGGTTGCATCTGGCTGGTATCAGAGCTACCCCCATGCTGCATATACGGGGCCCAGCTGTGCTCAGATTGACATATATCGACTCAAGAACATCGCATGTAGGTCATATATGGCCGTGGGTTGCATCTGGCTTGTATTAGAGCTACACCCATGCTGTATATACGGCGCCCAGCTGTGCTCAGATCGACATATATCCACTGTAGGTCCTATATGGCCGTGGGTTGCATCTGGCTGGTATCAGAGCTACCCCCATGCTGCATATACGGGGCCCAGCTGTACTCAGATCGACATATATCGACTCAAGAACATCGCCTGTAGGTCCTATATAGACGTGGGTTGCAGCTGGCTGGTATCACAGCTACCCCCATGCTGTATATACGTGGCCCAGCTGTGCTCAGATCGACATATATCGACTCAAGAGCATCGCATGTAGGTCCTATATGGCCGTGGGTTGCATCTGGCTGGTATCAGAGCTACCCCCATGCTGTATATACGGCGCCCAGCTGTGCTCACATCGACATATATTCACTGTAGGTCCTATATGGCCGTGGGTTGCATCTGGCTGGTATCAGAGCTACCCCCATGCTGCATATACGGGGCCCAGCTGTGCTCAGATCGACATATATCGACTCAAGAACATCGCCTGTGGTCCTATATAGCCGTGGGTTGCATCTGGCTGGTATCAGAGCTACCCCCATGCTGCATATACGGGGCCCAGATGTGCTCAGATCGACATATATCGACTCAAGAACATCGCCTGTAGGTCCTATATAGCCGTGGGTTGCAGCTGGCTGGTATCACAGCTACCCCCATGCTGTATATACGTGGCCCAGCTGTGCTCAGATCGACATATATCGACTCAAGAGCATCGCCTGTAGGTCCTATATGGCCGTGGGTTGCATCTGGCTGGTATCAGAGCTACCCCCATGCTGTATATACGGCGCCCAGCTGTGCTCACATCGACATATATCCACTGTAGGTCCTACATGGCCGTGGGTTGCATCTGGCTGGTATCAGAGCTACCCCCATGCTGCATATACGGGGCCCAGCTGTGCTCAGATCGACATATATCGACTCAAGAACATCGCCTGTGGTCCTATATAGCCGTGGGTTGCAGCTGGCTGGTATCACAGCTACCCCCATGCTGTATATACGTGGCACAGCTGTGCTCAGATCGACACATATCGACTCAACAACATCGCCTGTAGGTCCTATATGGCCGTGGGTTGCATCTGGCTGGTATTAGATCTACCCCCATGCTGTATATACGGCGCCCAGCTGTGCTCACATCGACATATTTCCACTGTAGGTCCTATAGGGCCGTGGGTTGCATCTGGCTGGTATCAGAGCTACCCCCATGCTGCATATACGGGGCCCAGCTGTGCTCAGATCGACATATATCGACTCAAGAACATCGCCTGTAGGTCCTATATAGCCGTGGGTTGCAGCTGGCTGGCATCACAGCTACCCCCATGCTGTATATGCGTGGCCCAGCTGTGCTCAGATCGACATATATCGACTCAAGAGCATCGCCTGTAGGTCCTATATGGCCGTGGGTTGCATCTGGCTGGTATTAGAGCTACCCCCATGCTGTATATACGGCGCCCAGCTGTGCTCAGATCGACATATATCCACTGTAGGTCCTATATGGCCGTGGGTTGCATCTGGCTGGTATCAGAGCTACCCCCATGCTGCATATACGGGGCCCAGCTGTGCTCAGATCGACATATATCGACTCAAGAACATCGCCTGTGGTCCTATATAGCCGTGGGTTGCAGCTGGCTGGTATCACAACTACCCCCATGCTGTATATACGTTGCCCAGCTGTGCTAAGATCGACATATATCAACTCAAGAGCATCGCCTGTAGGTCCTATATGGCCGTGGGTTGCATCTGGCTGGTATCAGAGCTACCCCCATGCTGTATATACGGCGCCTAGCTGTGCCCACATCGACATATATCCATTGTAGGTCCTATATGGCCGTGGGTTGCATCTGGCTGGTATCAGAGCTACCCCCATGCTGCATATACGGGGCTTAGCTGTGCTCAGATCGACATATATCGACTCAAGAACATGGCCTGTGGTCCTATATAGCCGTGGGTTGCAGCTGGCTGGTATCACAGCTACCCCCATGCTGTATATACGTGGCCCAGCTGTGCTCAGATCGACATATATCGACTCAAGAACATCGCCTGTAGGTCCTATATGGCCGTGGGTTGCATCTGGCTGGTATTAGAGCTACCCCCATGTGTATATACGGCGCCCAGCTGTGCTCACATCGACATATATCCACTGTAGGTCCTATATGGCCGTGGGTTGCATCTGGCTGGTATCAGAGCTACCCCCATGCTGCATATACGGGGCCCAGCTGTGCTCAGATCGACATATATCGACTCAAGAGCATCGCCTGTAGGTCCTATATGGCCGTGGGTTGCATCTGGCTGGTATTAGAGCTACCCCCATGCTGTATATACGGGGCCCAGCTGTGCTCAGATCGACATATATCGACTCAAGAGCATCGCCTGTAGGTCCTATACGGCCGTGGGTTGCATCTGGCTGGTATTAGAGCTACCCCCATGCTGTATATACGGGGCCCAGCTGTGCTCAGATCGACATATATCGACTCAAGAACATTGCCTGTAGGTCCTATATAGCCGTGGGTTGCAGCTGGCTGGTATCACAACTACCCCCATGCTGTATATACGTTGCCCAACTGTGCTCAGATCGACATATATCGACTCAAGAGCATCGCCTGTAGGTCCTATATGGCCGTGGGTTGCATCTGGCTGGTATCAGAGCTACCCCCATGCTGTATATACGGCGCCCAGCTGTGCCCACATCGACATATATCCACTGTAGGTCCTATATGGCCGTGGGTTGCATCTGGCTGGTATCAGAGCTACCCCCATGCTGCATATACGGGGCCCAGCTGTGCTCAGTTCGACATATATCGACTCAAGAACATCGCCTGTAGGTCCTATATAGCCGTGGGTTGCAGCTGGCTGGCATCATCAGCTACCCCCATGCTGTATATGCGTGGCCCAGCTGTGCTCAGATCGACATATATCGACTCAAGAGCATCGCCTGTAGGTCCTATATGGCCGTGGGTTGCATCTGGCTGGTATCAGAGCTACCCCCATGCTGTATATACGGGCCCAGCTGTGCTCAGATCGACATATATCGACTCAAGAACATCGCCTGTATGTCCTATATGGCCGTGGGTTGCATCTGGCTGGTATTAGAGCTACCCCCATGCTGTATATACGGCGCCCAGCTGTGCTCACATCGACATATATCCACTGTAGGTCCTATATGGCCGTGGGTTGCATATGGCAGGTATCAGAGCTACCCCCATGCTGCATATACGGGGCCCAGCTGTACTCAGATCGACATATATCGACTCAAGAACATCGCCTGTAGGTCCTATATAGACGTGGGTTGCAGCTGGCTGGTATCACAGCTACCCCCATGCTGTATATACGTGGCCCAGCTGTGCTCAGATCGACATATATCGACTCAAGAGCATCGCATGTAGGTCCTATATGGCCGTGGGTTGCATCTGGCTGGTATCAGAGCTACCCCCATGCTGCATATACGGGGCCCAGCTGTGCTCAGATCGACATATATCGACTCAAGAACATCGCCTGTGGTCCTATATAGCCGTGGGTTGCAGCTGGCTGGTATCACAGCTACCCCCATGCTGTATATACGTGGCCCAGCTGTGCTCAGATCGACATATATCGACTCAAGAACATCGCCTGTAGGTCCTATATGGCCGTGGGTTGCATCTGGCTGGTATTAGAGCTACCCCCATGCTGTATATACGGCGCCCAGCTGTGCTCACATCGACATATATCCACTGTAGGTCCTATATATCTGTGGGTTGCATCTGGCTGGTATCAGAGCTACCCCCATGCTGCATATATGGGGCCCAGCTGTGCTCAGATCGACATATATCGACTCAAGAACATCGCCTGTAGGTCCTATATAGCCGTGGGTTGCAGCTGGCTGGTATCACAGCTACCCCCATGCTGTATATACGTGGCCCAGCTGTGCTCAGATCGACATATATCGACTCAAGAGCATCGCCTGTAGGTCCTATATGGCCGTGGGTTGCATCTGGCTGGTATGAGAGCTACCCCCAAGCTGTATATACGGGGCCCAGCTGTGCTCAGATCGACGTATATCGACTCAAGAACATCGCCTGTAGGTCCTATATAGCCGTGGGTTGCAGCTGGCTTGTATCACAGCCACCCCCATGCTGTATATACGTGGCTCAGCTGTGCTCAGATTGTCATATATCGACTCAAGAACATCGCATGTAGGTCATATATGGCCGTGGGTTGCATCTGGCTGGTATTAGAGCTACACCCATGCTCTATATACGGTGCCCAGCTGTGCTCAGATCGACATATATCCACTGTAGGTCCTATATGGCCGTGGGTTGCAACTGGCTGGTATCAGAGCTACCCCCATGCTGCATATACGGGGCCCAGCTGTGCTCAGATCGACATATATCGACTCAAGAACATCGCCTGTAGGTCCTATATAGCCGTGGGTTGCAGGTGGCTGGTATCACAGCTACCCCCATGCTGTATATGCGTGGCCCAGCTGTGTTCAGATCGACATATATCGACTCAAGAGCATCGCCTGTAGGTCCTATATGGCCGTGGGTTGCATCTGGCTGGTATCAGAGCTACCCCCATGCTGTATATATGGGCCCAGCTGTGCTCAGATCGACATATATCGACTCAAGAACATCGCCTGTAGGTCCTATATAGCCGTGGGTTGCAGCTGGCTTGTATCACAGCCACCCCCATGCTGTATATACGTGGCCCAGCTGTGCTCAGATCGACATATATCGACTCAAGAACATCGCCTGTAGGTCCTATATGGCCGTGGGTTGCATCTGGCTGGTATTAGAGCTACCCCCATGCTGTATATACGGCGCCCAGCTGTGCTCAGATCGACATATATCCACTGTAGGTCCTATATGGCCGTGGGTTGCATCTGGCTGGTATAAGAGCTACCCCCATGCTGGATATACGGGGCCCAGCTGTGCTCAGATCGACATATATCGACTCAAGAGCATCGCCTGTAGGACCTATATGGCCGTGGGTTGCATCTGGCTGGTATCAGAGCTACCCCCATGCTGTATATACGGGGCCCAGCTGTGCTCAGATCGACATATATCGACTCAAGAACATCGCCTGTAGGTCCTATATGGCCGTGGGTTGCATCTGGCTGGTATTAGAGCTACCCCCATGCTGTATATACGGCGCCCAGCTGTGCTCAGATCGACATGTATCCACTGTAGGTCCTATATGGCCGTGGGTTGCATCTGGCTGGTATAAGAGCTACCCCCATGCTGCATATACGGGGCCCAGCTGTGCTCAGATCGACATATATCGACTCAAGAGCATCGCCTGTAGGACCTATATGGCCGTGGGTTGCATCTGGCTGGTATCAGAGCTACCCCCATGCTGTATATACGGGGCCCAGCTGTGCTCAGAACGACATATATCGACTCAAGAACATCCCCTGTAGGTCCTATATAGCCGTGGGTTGTAGCTGGCTTGTATCACAGCCACCCCCATGCTGTATATACGTGGCCCAGCTGTGCTCAGATCGACATATATCGACTCAAGAACATCGCCTGTAGGTCCTATATGGCCGTGGGTTGCATCTAGCTGGTAGTAGAGCTACCCCCATGCTGTATATACGGCGCCCAGCTGTGCTCAGATCGACATATATCCACTGTAGGTCCTATATGGCCGTGGGTTGCATCTGGCAGGTATCAGAGCTACCTCCATGCTGCATATACGGGGCCCAGCTGTACTCAGATCGACATATATCGACTCAAGAACATCGCCTGTAGGTCCTATATAGACGTGGGTTGCAGCTGGCTGGTATCACAGCTACCCCCATGCTGTATATACGTGGCCCAGCTGTGCTCAGATCGACATATATCGACTCAAGAGCATCGCCTGCAGGTCCTATATGGCCGTGGGTTGCATCTGGCTGGTATGATAGCTACCCCCATGCTGTATATACGGGGCCCAGCTGTGCTCAGATCGACGTATATCGACTCAAGAACATCGCCTGTAGGTCCTATATAGCCGTGGGTTGCAGCTGGCTTGTATCACAGCCACCCCCATGCTGTATATACGTGGCCCAGCTGTGCTCAGATCGACATATATCGACTCAAGAGCATCGCATGTAGGTCCTATATGGCCGTGGGTTGCATCTGGCTGGTATCAGAGCTACCCCCATGCTGCATATACGGGGCCCAGCTGTGCTCAGATTGACATATATCGACTCAAGAACATCGCATGTAGGTCATATATGGCCGTGGGTTGCATCTGGCTTGTATTAGAGCTACACCCATGCTGTATATACGGCGCCCAGCTGTGCTCAGATCGACATATATCCACTGTAGGTCCTATATGGCCGTGGGTTGCATCTGGCTGGTATCAGAGCTACCCCCATGCTGCATATACGGGGCCCAGCTGTACTCAGATCGACATATATCGACTCAAGAACATCGCCTGTAGGTCCTATATAGACGTGGGTTGCAGCTGGCTGGTATCACAGCTACCCCCATGCTGTATATACGTGGCCCAGCTGTGCTCAGATCGACATATATCGACTCAAGAGCATCGCATGTAGGTCCTATATGGCCGTGGGTTGCATCTGGCTGGTATCAGAGCTACCCCCATGCTGTATATACGGCGCCCAGCTGTGCTCACATCGACATATATTCACTGTAGGTCCTATATGGCCGTGGGTTGCATCTGGCTGGTATCAGAGCTACCCCCATGCTGCATATACGGGGCCCAGCTGTGCTCAGATCGACATATATCGACTCAAGAACATCGCCTGTGGTCCTATATAGCCGTGGGTTGCATCTGGCTGGTATCAGAGCTACCCCCATGCTGCATATACGGGGCCCAGATGTGCTCAGATCGACATATATCGACTCAAGAACATCGCCTGTAGGTCCTATATAGCCGTGGGTTGCAGCTGGCTGGTATCACAGCTACCCCCATGCTGTATATACGTGGCCCAGCTGTGCTCAGATCGACATATATCGACTCAAGAGCATCGCCTGTAGGTCCTATATGGCCGTGGGTTGCATCTGGCTGGTATCAGAGCTACCCCCATGCTGTATATACGGCGCCCAGCTGTGCTCACATCGACATATATCCACTGTAGGTCCTACATGGCCGTGGGTTGCATCTGGCTGGTATCAGAGCTACCCCCATGCTGCATATACGGGGCCCAGCTGTGCTCAGATCGACATATATCGACTCAAGAACATCGCCTGTGGTCCTATATAGCCGTGGGTTGCAGCTGGCTGGTATCATAGCTACCCCCATGCTGTATATACGTGGCACAGCTGTGCTCAGATCGACACATATCGACTCAACAACATCGCCTGTAGGTCCTATATGGCCATGGGTTGCATCTGGCTGGTATTAGATCTACCCCCATGCTGTATATACGGCGCCCAGCTGTGCTCACATCGACATATTTCCACTGTAGGTCCTATAGGGCCGTGGGTTGCATCTGGCTGGTATCAGAGCTACCCCCATGCTGCATATACGGGGCCCAGCTGTGCTCAGATCGACATATATCGACTCAAGAACATCGCCTGTAGGTCCTATATAGCCGTGGGTTGCAGCTGGCTGGCATCACAGCTACCCCCATGCTGTATATGCGTGGCCCAGCTGTGCTCAGATCGACATATATCGACTCAAGAGCATCGCCTGTAGGTCCTATATGGCCGTGGGTTGCATCTGGCTGGTATCAGAGCTACCCCCATGCTGTATATACGGGCCCAGCTGTGCTCAGATCGACATATATCGACTCAAGAACATCGCCTGTAGGTCCTATATAGCCGTGGGTTGCAGCTGGCTTGTATCACAGCCACCCCCATGCTGTATATACGTGGCCCAGCTGTGCTCAGATCGACATATATCGACTCAAGAACATCGCCTGTAGGTCCTATATGGCCGTGGGTTGCATCTGGCTGGTATTAGAGCTACCCCCATGCTGTATATACGGCGCCCAGCTGTGCTCAGATCGACATATATCCACTGTAGGTCCTATATGGCCGTGGGTTGCATCTGGCTGGTATAAGAGCTACCCCCATGCTGCATATACGGGGCCCAGCTGTGCTCAGATCGACATATATCGACTCAAGAACATCGCCTGTAGGTCCTATATAGCCGTGGGTTGCAGCTGGCTGGTTTCACAACTACCCCCATGCTGTATATACGTTGCCCAGCTGTGCTCAGATCGACATATATCAACTCAAGAGCATCGCCTGTAGGTCCTATATGGCCGTGGGTTGCATCTGGCTGGTATCAGAGCTACCCCCATGCTGTATATACGGCTCCCAGCTGTGCCCACATCGACATATATCCATTGTAGGTCCTATATGGCCGTGGGTTGCATCTGGCTGGTATCAGAGCTACCCCCATGCTGCATATACGGTGCTTAGCTGTGCTCAGATCGACATATATCGACTCAAGAACATGGCCTGTGGTCCTATATAGCCGTGGGTTGCAGCTGGCTGGTATCACAGCTACCCCCATGCTGTATATACGTGGCCCAGCTATGCTCAGATCGACATATATCGACTCAAGAACATCGCCTGTAGGTCCTATATGGCCGTGGGTTGCATCTGGCTGGTATTAGGTCCTATATGGCCGTGGGTTGCATCTGGCTGGTATCACAGCTACCCCCATGCTGTATATACGTGGCACAGCTGTGCTCAGATCGACACATATCGACTCAACAACATCGCCTGTAGGTCCTATATGGCCGTGGGTTGCATCTGGCTGGTATTAGATCTACCCCCATGCTGTATATACGGCGCCCAGCTGTGCTCACATCGACATATTTCCACTGTAGGTCCTATAGGGCCGTGGGTTGCATCTGGCTGGTATCAGAGCTACCCCCATGCTGCATATACGGGGCCCAGCTGTGCTCAGATCGACATATATCGACTCAAGAACATCGCCTGTAGGTCCTATATAGCCGTGGGTTGCAGCTGGCTGGCATCACAGCTACCCCCATGCTGTATATGCGTGGCCCAGCTGTGCTCAGATCGACATATATCGACTCAAGAGCATCGCCTGTAGGTCCTATATGGCCGTGGGTTGCATCTGGCTGGTATCAGAGCTACCCCCATGCTGTATATACGGGCCCAGCTGTGCTCAGATCGACATATATCGACTCAAGAACATCGCCTGTAGGTCCTATATAGCCGTGGGTTGCAGCTGGCTTGTATCACAGCCACCCCCATGCTGTATATACGTGGCCCAGCTGTGCTCAGATCGACATATATCGACTCAAGAACATCGCCTGTAGGTCCTATATGGCCGTGGGTTGCATCTGGCTGGTATTAGAGCTACCCCCATGCTGTATATACGGCGCCCAGCTGTGCTCAGATCGACATATATCCACTGTAGGTCCTATATGGCCGTGGGTTGCATCTGGCTGGTATAAGAGCTACCCCCATGCTGCATATACGGGGCCCAGCTGTGCTCAGATCGACATATATCGACTCAAGAACATCGCCTGTAGGTCCTATATAGCCGTGGGTTGCAGCTGGCTGGTATCACAACTACCCCCATGCTGTATATACGTTGCCCAGCTGTGCTCAGATCGACATATATCAACTCAAGAGCATCGCCTGTAGGTCCTATATGGCCGTGGGTTGCATCTGGCTGGTATCAGAGCTACCCCCATGCTGTATATACGGCGCCCAGCTGTGCCCACATCGACATATATCCATTGTAGGTCCTATATGGCCGTGGGTTGCATCTGGCTGGTATCAGAGCTACCCCCATGCTGCATATACGGTGCTTAGCTGTGCTCAGATCGACATATATCGACTCAAGAACATGGCCTGTGGTCCTATATAGCCGTGGGTTGCAGCTGGCTGGTATCACAGCTACCCCCATGCTGTATATACGTGGCCCAGCTATGCTCAGATCGACATATATCGACTCAAGAACATCGCCTGTAGGTCCTATATGGCCGTGGGTTGCATCTGGCTGGTATTAGGTCCTATATGGCCGTGGGTTGCATCTGGCTGGTATTAGAGCTACCCCCATGTGTATATACGGCGCCCAGCTGTGCTCACATCGACATATATCCACTGTAGGTCCTATATGGCCGTGGGTTGCATCTGGCTGGTATCAGAGCTACCCCATGCTGCATATACGGGGCCCAGCTGTGCTCAGATCGACATATATCGACTCAAGAGCATCGCCTGTAGATCCTATATGGCCGTGGGTTGCATCTGGCTGGTATTAGAGCTACCCCCATGCTGTATATACGGGGCCCAGCTGTGCTCAGATCGACATATATCGACTCAAGAACATCGCCTGTAGGTCCTATATAGCCGTGGGTTGCATCTGGCTGGTATAAGAGCTACCCCCATGCTGCATATACGGGGCCCAGCTGTGCTCAGATCGACATATATCGACTCAAGAAAATCGCCTGTAGGTCCTATATAGCCGTGCGTTGCAGCTGGCTGGTATCACAACTACCCCCATGCTGTATATACGTTGCCCAGCTGTGCTCAGATCGACATATATCGACTCAAGAGCATCGCCTGTAGGTCCTATATGGCCGTGGGTTGCATCTGGCTGGTATCAGAGCTACCCCCATGCTGTATATACGGGCCCAGCTGTGCTCAGATCGACATATATCGACTCAAGAACATCGCCTGTAGGTCCTATATGGCCGTGGGTTGCATCTGGCTGGTATTAGAGCTACCCCCATGCTGTATATACGGCGCCCAGCTGTGCTCACATCGACATATATCCACTGTAGGTCCTATATGGCCGTGGGTTGCATCTGGCAGATATCAGAGCTACCCCCATGCTGCATATACGGGGCCCAGCTGTACTCAGATCGACATATATCGACTCAAGAACATCGCCTGTAGGTCCTATATAGACGTGGGTTGCAGCTGGCTGGTATCACAGCTACCCCCATGCTGTATATACGTGGCCCAGCTGTGCTCAGATCGACATATATCGACTCAAGAGCATCGCATGTAGGTCCTATATGGCCGTGGGTTGCATCTGGCTGGTATCAGAGCTACCCCCATGCTGCATATACGGGGCCCAGCTGTGCTCAGATCGACATATATCGACTCAAGAACATCGCCTGTGGTCCTATATAGCCGTGGGTTGCAGCTGGCTGGTATCACAGCTACCCCCATGCTGTATATACGTGGCCCAGCTGTGCTCAGATTGACATATATCGACTCAAGAACATCGCCTGTAGGTCCTATATGGCCGTGGGTTGCATCTGGCTGGTATTAGAGCTACCCCCATGCTGTATATACGGCGCCCAGCTGTGCTCACATCGACATATATCCACTGTAGGTCCTACATGGCCGTGGGTTGCATCTGGCTGGTATCAGAGCTACCCCCATGCTGCATATACGGGGCCCAGCTGTGCTCAGATCGACATATATCGACTCAAGAACATCGCCTGTGGTCCTATATAGCCGTGGGTTGCAGCTGGCTGGTATCACAGCTACCCCCATGCTGTATATACGTGGCACAGCTGTGCTCAGATCGACACATATCGACTCAACAACATCGCCTGTAGGTCCTATATGGCCGTGGGTTGCATCTGGCTGGTATTAGATCTACCCCCATGCTGTATATACGGCGCCCAGCTGTGCTCACATCGACATATTTCCACTGTAGGTCCTATATGGCCGTGGGTTGCATCTGGCTGGTATCAGAGCTACCCCCATGCTGCATATACGGGGCCCAGCTGTGCTCAGATCGACATATATCGACTCAAGAACATCGCCTGTAGGTCCTATATAGCCGTGGGTTGCAGCTGGCTGGCATCACAGCTACCCCCATGCTGTATATGCGTGGCCCAGCTGTGCTCAGATCGACATATATCGACTCAAGAGCATCGCCTGTAGGTCCTATATGGCCGTGGGTTGCATCTGGCTGGTATCAGAGCTACCCCCATGCTGTATATACGGGCCCAGCTGTGCTCAGATCGACATATATCGACTCAAGAACATCGCCTGTAGGTCCTATATAGCCGTGGGTTGCAGCTGGCTTGTATCACAGCCACCCCCATGCTGTATATACGTGGCCCAGCTGTGCTCAGATCGACATATATCGACTCAAGAACATCGCCTGTAGGTCCTATATGGCCGTGGGTTGCATCTGGCTGGTATTAGAGCTACCCCCATGCTGTATATACGGCGCCCAGCTGTGCTCAGATCGACATATATCCACTGTAGGTCCTATATGGCCGTGGGTTGCATCTGGCTGGTATAAGAGCTAGCCCCATGCTGCATATACGGGGCCCAGCTGTGCTCAGATCGACATATATCGACTCAAGAACATCGCCTGTAGGTCCTATATAGCCGTGGGTTGCAGCTGGCTGGTATCACAACTACCCCCATGCTGTATATACGTTGCCCAGCTGTGCTCAGATCGACATATATCAACTCAAGAGCATCGCCTGTAGGTCCTATATGGCCGTGGGTTGCATCTGGCTGGTATCAGAGCTACCCCCATGCTGTATATACGGCGCCCAGCTGTGCCCACATCGACATATATCCATTGTAGGTCCTATATGGCCGTGGGTTGCATCTGGCTGGTATCAGAGCTACCCCCATGCTGCATATACGGGGCTTAGCTGTGCTCAGATCGACATATATCGACTCAAGAACATGGCCTGTGGTCCTATATAGCCGTGGGTTGCAGCTGGCTGGTATCACAGCTACCCCCATGCTGTATATACGTGGCCCAGCTGTGCTCAGATCGACATATATCGACTCAAGAACATCGCCTGTAGGTCCTATATGGCCGTGGGTTGCATCTGGCTGGTATTAGGTCCTATATGGCCGTGGGTTGCATCTGGCTGGTATTAGAGCTACCCCCATGTGTATATACGGCGCCCAGCTGTGCTCACATCGACATATATCCACTGTAGGTCCTATATGGCCGTGGGTTGCATCTGGCTGGTATCAGAGCTACCCCATGCTGCATATACGGGGCCCAGCTGTGCTCAGATCGACATATATCGACTCAAGAGCATCGCCTGTAGATCCTATATGGCCGTGGGTTGCATCTGGCTGGTATTAGAGCTACCCCCATGCTGTATATACGGGGCCCAGCTGTGCTCAGATCGACATATATCGACTCAAGAACATCGCCTGTAGGTCCTATATAGCCGTGGGTTGCATCTGGCTGGTATAAGAGCTACCCCCATGCTGCATATACGGGGCCCAGCTGTGCTCAGATCGACATATATCGACTCAAGAAAATCGCCTGTAGGTCCTATATAGCCGTGCGTTGCAGCTGGCTGGTATCACAACTACCCCCATGCTGTATATACGTTGCCCAGCTGTGCTCAGATCGACATATATCGACTCAAGAGCATCGCCTGTAGGTCCTATATGGCCGTGGGTTGCATCTGGCTGGTATCAGAGCTACCCCCATGCTGTATATACGGGCCCAGCTGTGCTCAGATCGACATATATCGACTCAAGAACATCGCCTGTAGGTCCTATATGGCCGTGGGTTGCATCTGGCTGGTATTAGAGCTACCCCCATGCTGTATATACGGCGCCCAGCTGTGCTCACATCGACATATATCCACTGTAGGTCCTATATGGCCGTGGGTTGCATCTGGCAGATATCAGAGCTACCCCCATGCTGCATATACGGGGCCCAGCTGTACTCAGATCGACATATATCGACTCAAGAACATCGCCTGTAGGTCCTATATAGACGTGGGTTGCAGCTGGCTGGTATCACAGCTACCCCCATGCTGTATATACGTGGCCCAGCTGTGCTCAGATCGACATATATCGACTCAAGAGCATCGCATGTAGGTCCTATATGGCCGTGGGTTGCATCTGGCTGGTATCAGAGCTACCCCCATGCTGCATATACGGGGCCCAGCTGTGCTCAGATCGACATATATCGACTCAAGAACATCGCCTGTGGTCCTATATAGCCGTGGGTTGCAGCTGGCTGGTATCACAGCTACCCCCATGCTGTATATACGTGGCCCAGCTGTGCTCAGATTGACATATATCGACTCAAGAACATCGCCTGTAGGTCCTATATGGCCGTGGGTTGCATCTGGCTGGTATTAGAGCTACCCCCATGCTGTATCTACGGCGCCCAGCTGTGCTCACATCGACATATATCCACTGTAGGTCCTATATATCTGTGGGTTGCATCTGGCTGGTATCAGAGCTACCCCCATGCTGCATATATGGGGCCCAGCTGTGCTCAGATCGACATATATCGACTCAAGAACATCGCCTGTAGGTCCTATATAGCCGTGGGTTGCAGCTGGCTTGTATCACAGCCACCCCCATGCTGTATATACGTGGCCCAGCTGTGCTCAGATCGACATATATCGACTCAAGAACATCGCCTGTAGGTCCTATATGGCCGTGGGTTGCACCTGGCTGGTATTAGAGCTACTCCCATGCTGTATATACGGCGCCCAGCTGTGCTCAGATCGACATATATCCACTGTAGGTCCTATATGGCCGTGGGTTGCATCTGGCTGGTATAAGAGCTACCCCCATGCTGGATATACGGGGCCCAGCTGTGCTCAGATCGACATATATCGACTCAAGAGCATCGCCTGTAGGACCTATATGGCCGTGGGTTGCATCTGGCTGGTATCAGAGCTACCCCCATGCTGTATATACGGGGCCCAGCTGTGCTCAGATCGACATATATCGACTCAAGAACATCGCCTGTAGGTCCTATATGGCCGTGGGTTGCATCTGGCTGGTATTAGAGCTACCCCCATGCTGTATATACGGCGCCCAGCTGTGCTCAGATCGACATGTATCCACTGTAGGTCCTATATGGCCGTGGGTTGCATCTGGCTGGTATAAGAGCTACCCCCATGCTGCGTATACGGGGCCCAGCTGTGCTCAGATCGACATATATCGACTCAAGAGCATCGCCTGTAGGACCTATATGGCCGTGGGTTGCATCTTGCTGGTATCAGAGCTACCCCCATGCTGTATATACGGGGCCCAGCTGTGCTCAGATCGACATATATCGACTCAAGAACATCGCCTGTAGGTCCTATATAGCCGTGGGTTGTAGCTGGCTTGTATCACAGCCACCCCCATGCTGTATATACGTGGCCCAGCTGTGCTCAGATCGACATATATCGACTCAAGAACATCGCCTGTAGGTCCTATATAGACGTGGGTTGCAGCTGGCTGGTATCACAGCTACCCCCATGCTGTATATACGTGGCCCAGCTGTGCTCAGATCGACATATATCGACTCAAGAGCATCGCATGTAGGTCCTATATGGCCGTGGGTTGCATCTGGCTGGCATCAGAGCTACCCCCATGCTGTATATACGGCGCCCAGCTGTGCTCACATCGACATATATTCACTGTAGGTCCTATATGGCCGTGGGTTGCATCTGGCTGGTATCAGAGCTACCCCCATGCTGCATATACGCGGCCCAGCTGTGCTCAGATCGACATATATCGACTCAAGAACATCGCCTGTGGTCCTATATAGCCGTGGGTTGCAGCTGGCTGGTATCACAGCTACCCCCATGCTGTATATACGTGGCCCAGCTGTGCTCAGATCGACATATATCGACTCAAGAACATCGCCTGTAGGTCCTATATGGCCGTGGGTTGCATCTGGCTGGTATTAGAGCTAACCCCATGCTGTATATACGGCGCCCAGCTGTGCTCATATCGACATATATCCACTGTAGGTCCTATATATCCGTGGGTTGCATCTGGCTGGTATCAGAGCTACCCCCATGCTGCATATACGGGGCCCAGCTGTGCTCAGATCGACATATATCGACTCAAGAACATCGCCTGTAGGTCCTATATAGCCGTGGGTTGCAGCTGGCTGGTATCACAGCTACCCTCATGCTGTATATACGTGGCCCAGCTGTGCTCAGATCGACATATATCGACTCAAGAGCATCGCCTGTAGGTCCTATATGGCCGTGGGTTGCATCTGGCTGGTATGAGAGCTACCCCCATGCTGTATATACGGGGCCCAGCTGTGCTCAGATCGACGTATATCGACTCAAGAACATCGCCTGTAGGTCCTATATAGCCGTGGGTTGCAGCTGGCTTGTATCACAGCCACCCCCATGCTGTATATACGTGGCCCAGCTGTGCTCAGATTGAAATATATCGACTGAAGAACATCGCATGTAGGTCATATATGGCCGTGGGTTGCATCTGGCTTGTATTAGAGCTACACCCATGCTGTATATACGGCGCCCAGCTGTGCTCAGATCGACATATATCCACTGTAGGTCCTATATGGCCGTGGGTTGCATCTGGCTGGTATCAGAGCTACCCCCATGCTGCATATACGGGGCCCAGCTGTGCTCAGATCGACATATATCGACTCAAGAACATCGCCTGTAGGTCCTATATAGCCCTGGGTTGCAGCTGGCTCGTATCACAACTACCCCCATGCTGTATATACGTGGCCCAGCTGTGCTCAGATCGACATATATCGAATCAAGAGCATCGCCTGTATGTCCTATATGGCCGTGGGTTGCATCTGGCTGGTATCAGAGCTACCCCCATGCTGTATATACGGCCCCAGCTGTTCTCACATCGACATATATCCACTGTAGGTCTTATATGGCCGTGGGTTGCATATTTCTGGTATCAGAGCTACCCCCATGCTGCATATACGGGGCCCAGCTGTGCTCAGATCGACATATATCGACTCAAGAACATCGCCTGTAGGTCCTATATGGCCGTGGGTTGCATCTGGCTGGCATTAGAGCTACCCCCATGCTGTATATACGGCGCCCAGCTGTGCTCACATCGACATATATCCACTGTAGGTCCTATATGGCCGTGAGTTGCATCTGACTGGTATCAGAGCTACCCCTATGGTGCATATACGGGGCCCAGCTGTGCTCAGATCGACATATATCGATTCAAGAACATCCCCTGTAGGTCCTATATAGCCGTGGGTTGCAGCTGGCTGGTATCACAGCTACCCCCATGCTGTATATACGTGGCCCAGCTGTGCTTAGATCGACATATATCCACTGTTGGTCCTATATGGCCGTGGATTGCATCTGGCTGGTATCAGAGCTACACCCATGCTGCATATACGGGGCCCAGCTGTGCTCAGATCGACATATATCGACTCAAGAACATCGCCTGTAGGTCCTATATAGCCGTGGGTTGCAGCTGGCTGGTATCACAGCTACCCCCATGCTGTATATACGTGGCCCAGCTGTGCTCAGATCGACATATATCGACTCAAGAACATCGCCTGTAGGTCCTATATGGCCGTGGGTTGCATCTGGCTGGTATCAGAGCTACCCCCATGCTGTATATACGGCGCCCAGCTGTGCTCACATCGACATATATCCACTGTAGGTCCAATATGGCCGTGGGTTGCATCTGGCTGGTATCAGAGCTACCCCCATGCTGCATATACGGGGCCCAGCTGTGCTCAGATCGACATATATCGACTCAAGAACATCGCCTGTGGTCCTATATAGCCGTGGGTTGCAGCTGGCTGGTATCACAGCTACCCCCATGCTGTATACACGTGGCCCAGCTGTGCTCAGATCGACATATATCGACTTAAGAACATCGCCTGTAGGTCCTATATGGCCGTGGGTTGCATCTGGCTGGTATTAGAGCTACCCCCATGCTGTATATACGGCGCCCAGCTGTGCTCACATCGACATATATCCACTGTAGGTCCTATATATCCGTGGGTTGCATCTGGCTGGTATCAGAGCTACCCCCATGCTGCATATACGGGGCCCAGCTGTGCTCAGATCGACATATATCGACTCAAGAACATCGCCTGTAGGTCCTATATAGCCGTGGGTTGCAGCTGGCTGGTATCAGAGCTACCCCCATGCTGCATATACGGGGCCCAGCTGTGGTCAGATCGACATATATCGACTCAAGAACATCGCCTGTAGGTCCTATATAGCCGTGGGTTGCAGCTGGCTGGTATCACAGCTACCCCCATGCTGTATATACGTGGCCCAGCTGTGCTCAGATCGACATATATCGAATCAAGAGCATCGCCTGTATGTCCTATATGGCCGTGGGTTGCATCTGGCTGGTATCAGAGCTACCCCCATGCTGTATATACGGCCCCAGCTGTGCTCACATCGACATATATCCACTGTAGGTCCTATATGGCCGTGGGTTGCATCTGGCTGGTATCAGAGCTACCCCCATGCTGCATATACGGGACCCAGCTGTGCTCAGATCGACATATATCGACTCAAGAACATCGCCTGTGGTCCTATATAGCCGTGGGTTGCAGCTGGCTGGTATAACAGCTACCCCGATGCTGTATATACGTGGCCCAGCTGTGCTCAGATCGACATATATCGACTCAAGACCATCGCCTGTAGGTCCTATATGGCCGTGGGTTGCATCTGGCTGGTATTAGAACTACCCCCATGCTGTATATACGGCGCCCAGCTGTGCTCACATCGACATATATCCACTGTAGGTCCTATATGGCCGTGAGTTGCATCTGACTGGTATCAGAGCTACCCCCATGCTGCATATACGGGGCCCAGCTGTGCTCAGATCGACATATATCGACTCAAGAACATCGCCTGTGGTCCTATATAGCCGTGGGTTGCAGCTGGCTGGTATCACAGCTACCCCCATGCTGTATATACGTGGCCCAGCTGTGCTCAGATCGACATATATCGACTCAAGAACATCGCCTGTAGGTCCTATATGGCCGTGGGTTGCATCTGGCTGGTATTAGAGCTACCCCCATGCTGTATATACGGCGCCCAGCTGTGCTCACATCGACATATATCCACTGTAGGTCCTATATATCCGTGGGTTGCATCTGGCTGGTATCAGAGCTACCCCCATGCTGCATATACGGGGCCCAGCTGTGCTCAGATCGACATATATCGACTCAAGAACATCGCCTGTAGGTCCTATATGGCCGTGGGTTGCAGCTGGCTGGTATCACAGCTACCCCCATGCAGTATATACTTGGCCCAGCTGTGCTCAGATCGACATATATCGACTCAAGAGCATCGCCTGTAGGTCCTATATGGCCGTGGGTTGCATCTGTCTGGTATGAGAGCTACCCCCATGCTGTATATACGGGGCCCAGCTGTGCTCAGATCGACGTATATCGACTCAAGAACATCGCCTGTAGGTCCTATATAGCCGTGGGTTGCAGCTGGCTTGTATCACAGCCACCCCCATGCTGTATATACGTGGCCCAGCTGTGCTCAGATTGACATATATCGACTCAAGAACATCGCATGTAGGTCATATATGGCCGTGGGTTGCATCTGGCTTGTATTAGAGCTACACCCATGCTGTATATACGGCGCCCAGCTGTGCTCAGATCTACATATATCCACTGTAGGTCCTATATGGCCGTGGGTTGCATCTGGCTGGTATCAGAGCTACCCCCATGCTGCATATACGGGGCCCAGCTGTGCTCAGATCGACATATATCGACTCAAGAACATCGCCTGTGGTCCTATATAGCCGTGGGTTGCAGCTGGCTGGTATAACAGCTACCCCGATGCTGTATATACGTGGCCCAGCTGTGCTCATATCGACATATATCGACTCAAGAACATCGCCTGTAGGTCCTATATGGCCGTGGGTTGCAGGTGGCTGGTATTAGAGCTACCCCCATGCTGTATATACGGCGCCCAGCTGTGCTCACATCGACATATATCCACTGTAGGTCCTATATGGCCGTGAGTTGCATCTGACTGGTATCAGAGCTACCACCATGCTGCATATACGGGGCCCAGCTGTGCTCAGATCGACATATATCGACTCAAGAACATCGCCTGTAGGTCCTATATAGCCGTGGGTTGCAGCTGGCTTGTATCACAGCCACCCCCATGCTGTATATACGTGGCCCAGCTGTGATCAGATCGACATATATCGACTCAAGAACATCGCCTGTATGTCCTATATGGCCGTGGGTTGCATCTGGCTGGTATCAGAGCTACCCCCATGCTGTATATACGGCGCCCAGCTGTGCTCACATCGACATATATCCACTGTAGGTCCTATATGGCCGTGGGTTGCATCTGGCTGGTATCAGAGCTACCCCCATGCTGCATATACGGGGCCCAGCTGTGCTCAGATCGACATATATCGACTCAAGAACATCGCCTGTGGTCCTATATAGCCGTGGGTTGCAGCTGGCTGGTATCACAGCTATCCCCATGCTGTATATACGTGGCCCAGCTGTGCTCAGATCGACATATATCGACTCAAGAACATCGCTTGTAGGTCCTATATGGCCGTGGGTTGCATCTGGCTGGTATTAGAGCTACCCCCATGCTGTATATACGGCGCCCAGCTGTGCTCACATCGACATATATCCACTGTAGGTCCTATATATCCGTGGGTTGCATCTGGCTGGTATCAGAGCTACCCCCATGCTGCATATACGGGGCCCAGCTATGCTCAGATCGACATATATCGACTCAAGAACATCGCCTGTAGGTTCTATATAGCCGTGGGTTGCAGCTGGCTGGTATCACAGCTACCCCCATGCTGTATATACGTGGCCCAGCTGTGCTCAGATCGACATATATCGACTCAAGAGCATCGCCTGTAGGTCCTATATGGCCGTGGGTTGCATCTGGCTGGTTTGAGAGCTACCCCCATGCTGTATATACGGGGCCCAGCTGTGCTCAGATCGACGTATATCGACTCAAGAACATCGCCTGTAGGTCTTATATAGCCGTGGGTTGCAGCTGGCTTGTATCACAGCCACCCCCATGCTGTATATACGTGGCCCAGCTGTGCTCAGATGGACATATATCGACTCAAGAACATCGCCTGTAGGTCATATATGGCCGTGGGTTGCATCTAGCTGGTATTAGAGCTACACCCATGCTCTATATACGGTGCCCAGCTGTGCTCAGATCGACATATATCCACTGTAGGTCCTATATGGCCGTGGGTTGCATCTGGCTGGTATCAGAGCTACCCCCATGCTGCATATACGGGGCCCAGCTGTGCTCAGATCGACATATATCGACTCAAGAACATCGCCTGTTGGTCCTATATAGCCGTGGGTTGCAGCTGGCTGGTATCACAGCTACCCCCATGCTGTATATACGTGGCCCAGCTGTGCTCAGATCGACATATATCGACTCAAGAGCATCGCCTGTAGGTCCTATATAGCCGTGGATTGCATCTGGCTGGTATCAGAGCTACCCCCATGCTGTATATACGGCCCCAGCTGTGCTCACATCGATATATATCCACTGTAGGTCCTATATGGCCGTGGGTTGCATCTGGCTGGTATCACAGCTACCCCCATGCTGTATATGCGTGGCCCAGCTGTGCTCAGATCGACATATATCGACTCAAGAGCATCGCCTGTAGGTCCTATATGGCCGTGGGTTGCATCTGGCTGGTATCAGAGCTACCCCCATGCTGTATATACGGGGCCCAGCTGTGCTCAGATCGACATATATCGACTCAAGAACATCGCCTGTAGGTCCTATATAGCCGTGGGTTGCAGCTGTCTTGTATCACAGCCACCCCCATGCTGTATATACGTGGCCCAGCTGTGCTCAGATCGACATATATCGACTCAAGAACATCGCCTGTAGGTCCTATATGGCCGTGGGTTGCATCTGGCTGGTATTAGAGCTACCCCCATGCTGTATATACGGCGCCCAGCTGTGCTCAGATCGACATATATCCACTTTAGGTCCTATATGGCCGTGGGTTGCATCTGGCTGGTATCAGAGCTACCCCCATGCTGCATATACGGGGCCCAGCTGTGCTCTGATCGACATATATCGACTCAAGAACATCGCCTGTAGGTCCTATATAGCCGTGGGTTGCAGCTGGCTGGTATCACAGCTACCCCCATGCTGTATATACGTGGCCCAGCTGTGCTCAGATCGACATATATCGACTCAAGAGCATCGCCTGTAGGTCCTATATGGCCGTGGGTTGCATCTGGCTGGTATCAGAGCTACCCCCATGCTGTATATAGGGCGCCCAGCTGTGCTCACATCGACATATATCCACTGTAGGTCCTATATGGCCGTGGGTTGCATGTGGCTGGTATCAGAGCTACCAGCTACCTCCATGCTGCATATACGGGGCCCAGCTGTGCTCAGATCGACATATATCGACTCAAGAACATTGCCTGTGATCCTATATAGCCGTGGGTTGCAGCTGGCTGGTATCACAGCTACCCCCATGCTGTATATACGTGGCCCAGCTGTGCTCAGATCGACATATATCGACTCAAGAACATCGCCTGTAGGTCCTATATGGCCGTGGGTTGCATCTGGCTGGTATTAGAGCTACCCCCATGCTGTATATACGGCGCCCAGCTGTGCTCACATCGACATATATCCACTGTGGGTCCTATTTGGCCGTGGGTTGCATCTGGCTGGTATCAGAGCTACCCCCATGCTGCATATACGGGGCCCAGCTGTGCTCAGATCGACATATATCGACTCAAGAACATCGCCTGTAGGTCCTATATAGCCGTGGGTTGCAGCTGGCTGGTATCACAGCTACCCCCATGCTGTATATACGTGGCCCAGCTGTGCTCAGATCGACATATATCGACTCAAGAGCATCGCCTGTAGGTCCTATATGGCCGTGGGTTGCATCTGGCTGGTATCAGAGCTACCCCCATACTGTATATACGGGGCCCAGCTGTGCTCAGATCGACATACATCGACTCAAGAACATCGCCTGTAGGTCCTATATAGCCGTGGGTTGCAAGTGGCTTGTATCACAGCCACCCCCATGCTGTATATACGTGGCCCAGCTGTGCTCAGATCGACATATATCGACTCAAGAACATCGCCTGTAGGTCCTATATGGCCGTTGGTTGCATCTGGCTGGTATTAGAGCTAACCAAATGCTGTATATACGGCGCCCAGCTGTGCTCAGATCAACATATATCCACTGTAGGTCATATATGGCCGTGGGTTGCATCTGGCAGGTATCAGAGCTACCCCCATGCTGCATATACGGGGCCCAGCTGTACTCAGATCGACATATATCGACTGAAGAACATCGCCTGTAGGTCCTATATAGCCGTGGGTTGCACCTGGCTGGTATCACAGCTACCCCCATGCTGTATATACGTGGCCCAGCTGTGCTCAGATCGACATATATCGACTCAAGAGCATCGCCTGTAGGTCCTATATGGCCGTGGGTTGCATCTGGCTGGTATCAGAGCTACCCCCATGCTGTATATACGGCGCCCAGCTGTGCTCACATCGACATATATCCACTGTAGGTCCTATATGGCCGTGGGTTGCATCTGGCTGGTATCAGAGCTACCCCCATGCTGTATATACGTGGCCCAGCTGTGCTCAGATCGACATATATCGACTCAAGAGCAGCGCCTGTAGGTCCTATATGGCCGTGGGTTGCATCTGGCTGGTATCAGAGCTACCCCCATGCTGTATATACGGGGCCCAGCTGTGCTCAGATCGACATATATCGACTCAATAACATCGCATGTAGGTCCTATATAGCCGTGGGTTGCAGCTGGCTTGTAACACAGCCACCCCCATGCTGTATATACGTGGCCCAGCTGTGCTCTGATCGACATATATCGACTCAAGAACATCGCCTGTAGGTCCTATATGGCCGTGGGTTGCATCTGGCTGGTATTAGAGCTACCCCCATGCTGTATATACGGCGCCCAGCTGTGCTCAGATCGACATATATCCACTGTAGGTCCTATATGGCCGTGGGTTGCATCTGGCTGGTATCAGAGCTACCCCCACGCTGCATATACGGGGCCCAGCTGTGCTCAGATCGACATATATCGAGTCAAGAACATCGCCTGTAGGTCCTATATAGCCGTGGGTTGCAGGTGGCTGGTATCACAGCTACCCCCATGCTGTATATGCGTGGCCCAGCTGTGCTCAGATCGACATATATCGACTCAAGAGCATCGCCTGTAGGTCCTATATGGCCGTGGGTTGCATCTGGCTGGTATCAGAGCTACCCCCATGCTGTATATATGGGCCCAGCTGTGCTCAGATCGACATATATCGACTCAAGAACATCGCCTGTAGGTCCTATATAGCCGTGGGTTGCAGCTGGCTTGTATCACAGCCACCCCCATGCTGTATATACGTGGCCCAGCTGTGCTCAGATCGACATATATCGACTCAAGAACATCGCCTGTAGGTCCTATATGGCCGTGGGTTGCATCTGGCTGGTATTAGAGCTACCCCCATGCTGTATATACGGCGCCCAGCTGTGCTCAGATCGACATATATCCACTGTAGGTCCTATATGGCCGTGGGTTGCATCTGGCTGGTATAAGAGCTACCCCCATGCTGGATATACGGGGCCCAGCTGTGCTCAGATCGACATATATCGACTCAAGAGCATCGCCTGTAGGACCTATATGGCCGTGGGTTGCATCTGGCTGGTATCAGAGCTACCCCCATGCTGTATATACGGGGCCCAGCTGTGCTCAGATCGACATATATCGACTCAAGAACATCGCCTGTAGGTCCTATATGGCCGTGGGTTGCATCTGGCTGGTATTAGAGCTACCCCCATGCTGTATATACGGCGCCCAGCTGTGCTCAGATCGACATGTATCCACTGTAGGTCCTATATGGCCGTGGGTTGCATCTGGCTGGTATAAGAGCTACCCCCATGCTGCATATACGGGGCCCAGCTGTGCTCAGATCGACATATATCGACTCAAGAGCATCGTCTGTAGGACCTATATGGCCGTGGGTTGCATCTGGCTGGTATCAGAGCTACCCCCATGCTGTATATACGGGGCCCAGCTGTGCTCAGAACGACATATATCGACTCAAGAACATCCCCTGTAGGTCCTATATAGCCGTGGGTTGTAGCTGGCTTGTATCACAGCCACCCCCATGCTGTATATACGTGGCCCAGCTGTGCTCAGATCGACATATATCGACTCAAGAACATCGCCTGTAGGTCCTATATGGCCGTGGGTTGCATCTAGCTGGTATTAGAGCTACCCTTATGCTGTATATACGGCGCCCAGCTGTGCTCAGATCGACATATATCCACTGTAGGTCCTATATGGCCGTGGGTTGCATCTGGCAGGTATCAGAGCTACCTCCATGCTGCATATACGGGGCCCAGCTGTACTCAGATCGACATATATCGACTCAAGAACATCGCCTGTAGGTCCTATATAGACGTGGGTTGCAGCTGGCTGGTATCACAGCTACCCCCATGCTGTATATACGTGGCCCAGCTGTGCTCAGATCGACATATATCGACTCAAGAGCATCGCATGTAGGTCCTATATGGCCGTGGGTTGCATCTGGCTGGTATCAGAGCTACCCCCATGCTGTATATACGGCGCCCAGCTGTGCTCACATCGACATATATTCACTGTAGGTCCTATATGGCCGTGGGTTGCATCTGGCTGGTATCAGAGCTACCCCCATGCTGCATATACGGGGCCCAGCTGTGCTCAGATCGACATATATCGACTCAAGAACATCGCCTGTGGTCCTATATAGCCGTGGGTTGCAGCTGGCTGGTATCACAGCTACCCCCATGCTGTATATACGTGGCCCAGCTGTGCTCAGATCGACATATATCGACTCAAGAACATCGCCTGTAGGTCCTATATGGCCGTGGGTTGCATCTGGCTGGTATTAGAGCTACCCCCATGCTGTATATACGGCGCCCAGCTGTGCTCATATCGACATATATCCACTGTAGGTCCTATATATCCGTGGGTTGCATCTGGCTGGTATCAGAGCTACCCCCATGCTGCATATACGGGGCCCAGCTGTGCTCAGATCGACATATATCGACTCAAGAACATCGCCTGTAGGTCCTATATAGCCGTGGGTTGCAGCTGGCTGGTATCACAGCTACCCTCATGCTGTATATACGTGGCTCAGCTGTGCTCAGATCGACATATATCGACTCAAGAGCATCGCCTGTAGGTCCTATATGGCCGTGGGTTGCATCTGGCTGGTATGATAGCTACCCCCATGCTGTATATACGGGGCCCAGCTGTGCTCAGATCGACGTATATCGACTCAAGAACATCGCCTGTAGGTCCTATATAGCCGTGGGTTGCAGCTGGCTTGTATCACAGCCACCCCCATGCTGTATATACGTGGCCCAGCTGTGCTCAGATCGACATATATCGACTCAAGAGCATCGCATGTAGGTCCTATATGGCCGTGGGTTGCATCTGGCTGGTATCAGAGCTACCCCCATGCTGTATATACGGCGCCCAGCTGTGCTCACATCGACATATATTCACTGTAGGTCCTATATGGCCGTGGGTTGCATCTGGCTGGTATCAGAGCTACCCCCATGCTGCATATACGGGGCCCAGCTGTGCTCAGATTGACATATATCGACTCAAGAACATCGCATGTAGGTCATATATGACCGTGGGTTGCATCTGGCTTGTATTAGAGCTACACCCATGCTGTATATACGGCGCCCAGCTGTGCTCAGATCGACATATATCCACTGTAGGTCCTATATGGCCGTGGGTTGCATCTGGCTGGTATCAGAGCTACCCCCATGCTGCATATACGGGGCCCAGCTGTACTCAGATCGACATATATCGACTCAAGAACATCGCCTGTAGGTCCTATATAGACGTGGGTTGCAGCTGGCTGGTATCACAGCTACCCCCATGCTGTATATACGTGGCACAGCTGTGCTCAGATCGACATATATCGACTCAAGAGCATCGCATGTAGGTCCTATATGGCCGTGGGTTGCATCTGGCTGGTATCAGAGCTACCCCCATGCTGCATATACGGGGCCCAGCTGTGCTCAGATCGACATATATCGACTCAAGAACATCGCCTGTGGTCCTATATAGCCGTGGGTTGCATCTGGCTGGTATCAGAGCTACCCCCATGCTGCATATACGGGGCCCAGATGTGCTCAGATCGACATATATCGACTCAAGAACATCGCCTGTAGGTCCTATATAGCCGTGGGTTGCAGCTGGCTGGTATCACAGCTACCCCCATGCTGTATATACGTGGCCCAGCTGTGCTCAGATCGACATATATCGACTCAAGAGCATCGCCTGTAGGTCCTATATGGCCGTGGGTTGCATCTGGCTGGTATCAGAGCTACCCCCATGCTGTATATACGGCGCCCAGCTGTGCTCACATCGACATATATCCACTGTAGGTCCTACATGGCCGTGGGTTGCATCTGGCTGGTATCAGAGCTACCCCCATGCTGCATATACGGGGCCCAGCTGTGCTCAGATCGACATATATCGACTCAAGAACATCGCCTGTGGTCCTATATAGCCGTGGGTTGCAGCTGGCTGGTATCACAGCTACCACCATGCTGTATATACGTGGCACAGCTGTGCTCAGATCGACACATATCGACTCAACAACATCGCCTGTAGGTCCTATATGGCCGTGGGTTGCATCTGGCTGGTATTAGATCTACCCCCATGCTGTATATACGGCGCCCAGCTGTGCTCACATCGACATATTTCCACTGTAGGTCCTATATGGCCGTGGGTTGCATCTGGCTGGTATCAGAGCTACCCCCATGCTGCATATACGGGGCCCAGCTGTGCTCAGATCGACATATATCGACTCAAGAACATCGCCTGTAGGTCCTATATAGCCGTGGGTTGCAGCTGGCTGGCATCACAGCTACCCCCATGCTGTATATGCGTGGCCCAGCTGTGCTCAGATCGACATATATCGACTCAAGAGCATCGCCTGTAGGTCCTATATGGCCGTGGGTTGCATCTGGCTGGTATCAGAGCTACCCACATGCTGTATATACGGGCCCAGCTGTGCTCAGATCGACATATATCGACTCAAGAACATCGCCTGTAGGTCCTATATAGCCGTGGGTTGCAGCTGGCTTGTATCACAGCCACCCCCATGCTGTATATACGTGGCCCAGCTGTGCTCAGATCAACATATATCGACTCAAGAACATCGCCTGTAGGTCCTATATGGCCGTGGGTTGCATCTGGCTGGTATTAGAGCTACCCCCATGCTGTATAGACGGCGCCCAGCTGTGCTCAGATCGACATATATCCACTGTAGGTCCTATATGGCCGTGGGTTGCATCTGGCTGGTATAAGAGCTACCCCCATGCTGCATATACGGGGCCCAGCTGTGCTCAGATCGACATATATCGACTCAAGAACATCGCCTGTAGGTCCTATATAGCCGTGGGTTGCAGCTGGCTGGTATCACAACTACCCCCATGCTGTATATACGTTGCCCAGCTGTGCTCAGATCGACATATATCAACTCAAGAGCATCGCCTGTAGGTCCTATATGGCCGTGGGTTGCATCTGGCTGGTATCAGAGCTACCCCCATGCTGTATATACGGCGCCCAGCTGTGCCCACATCGACATATATCCATTGTAGATCCTATATGGCCGTGGGTTGCATCTGGCTGGTATCAGAGCTACCCCCATGCTGCATATACGGGGCTTAGCTGTGCTCAGATCGACATATATCGACTCAAGAACATGGCCTGTGGTCCTATATAGCCGTGGGTTGCAGCTGGCTGGTATCACAGCTACCCCCATGCTGTATATACGTGGCCCAGCTGTGCTCAGATCGACATATATCGACTCAAGAACATCGCCTGTAGGTCCTATATGGCCGTGGGTTGCATCTGGCTGGTATTAGGTCCTATATGGCCGTGGGTTGCATCTGGCTGGTATTAGAGCTACCCCCATGTGTATATACGGCGCCCAGCTGTGCTCACATCGACATATATCCACTGTAGGTCCTATATGGCCGTGGGTTGCATCTAGCTGGTATCAGAGCTACCCAATGCTGCATATACGGGGCCCAGCTGTGCTCAGATCGACATATATCGACTCAAGAGCATCGCCTGTAGATCCTATATGGCCGTGGGTTGCATCTGGCTGGTATTAGAGCTACCCCCATGCTGTATATACGGGGCCCAGCTGTGCTCAGATCGACATATATCGACTCAAGAACATCGCCTGTAGGTCCTATATAGCCGTGGGTTGCATCTGGCTGGTATAAGAGCTACCCCCATGCTGCATATACGGGGCCCAGCTGTGCTCAGATCGACATATATCGACTCAAGAAAATCGCCTGTAGGTCCTATATAGCCGTGCGTTGCAGCTGGCTGGTATCACAACTACCCCCATGCTGTATATACGTTGCCCAGCTGTGCTCAGATCGACATATATCGACTCAAGAGCATCGCCTGTAGGTCCTATATGGCCGTGGGTTGCATCTGGCTGGTATCAGAGCTACCCCCATGCTGTATATACGGGCCCAGCTGTGCTCAGATCGACATATATCGACTCAAGAACATCGCCTGTAGGTCCTATATGGCCGTGGGTTGCATCTGGCTGGTATTAGAGCTACCCCCATGCTGTATATACGGCGCCCAGCTGTGCTCACATCGACATATATCCACTGTAGGTCCTATATGGCCGTGGGTTGCATCTGGCAGATATCAGAGCTACCCCCATGCTGCATATACGGGGCCCAGCTGTACTCAGATCGACATATATCGACTCAAGAACATCGCCTGTAGGTCCTATATAGACGTGGGTTGCAGCTGGCTGGTATCACAGCTACCCCCATGCTGTATATACGTGGCCCAGCTGTGCTCAGATCGACATATATCGACTCAAGAGCATCGCATGTAGGTCCTATATGGCCGTGGGTTGCATCTGGCTGGTATCAGAGCTACCCCCATGCTGCATATACGGGGCCCAGCTGTGCTCAGATCGACATATATCGACTCAAGAACATCGCCTGTGGTCCTATATAGCCGTGGGTTGCAGCTGGCTGGTATCACAGCTACCCCCATGCTGTATATACGTGGCCCAGCTGTGCTCAGATTGACATATATCGACTCAAGAACATCGCCTGTAGGTCCTATATGGCCGTGGGTTGCATCTGGCTGGTATTAGAGCTACCCCCATGCTGTATCTACGGCGCCCAGCTGTGCTCACATCGACATATATCCACTGTAGGTCCTATATATCTGTGGGTTGCATCTGGCTGGTATCAGAGCTACCCCCATGCTGCATATATGGGGCCCAGCTGTGCTCAGATCGACATATATCGACTCAAGAACATCGCCTGTAGGTCCTATATAGCCGTGGGTTGCAGCTGGCTTGTATCACAGCCACCCCCATGCTGTATATACGTGGCCCAGCTGTGCTCAGATCGACATATATCGACTCAAGAACATCGCCTGTAGGTCCTATATGGCCGTGGGTTGCACCTGGCTGGTATTAGAGCTACCCCCATGCTGTATATACGGCGCCCAGCTGTGCTCAGATCGACATATATCCACTGTAGGTCCTATATGGCCGTGGGTTGCATCTGGCTGGTATAAGAGCTACCCCCATGCTGGATATACGGGGCCCAGCTGTGCTCAGATCGACATATATCGACTCAAGAGCATCGCCTGTAGGACCTATATGGCCGTGGGTTGCATCTGGCTGGTATCAGAGCTACCCCCATGCTGTATATACGGGGCCCAGCTGTGCTCAGATCGACATATATCGACTCAAGAACATCGCCTGTAGGTCCTATATGGCCGTGGGTTGCATCTGGCTGGTATTAGAGCTACCCCCATGCTGTATATACGGCGCCCAGCTGTGCTCAGATCGACATGTATCCACTGTAGGTCCTATATGGCCGTGGGTTGCATCTGGCTGGTATAAGAGCTACCCCCATGCTGCATATACGGGGCCCAGCTGTGCTCAGATCGACATATATCGACTCAAGAGCATCGCCTGTAGGACCTATATGGCCGTGGGTTGCATCTTGCTGGTATCAGAGCTACCCCCATGCTGTATATACGGGGCCCAGCTGTGCTCAGATCGACATATATCGACTCAAGCACATCGCCTGTAGGTCCTATATAGCCGTGGGTTGTAGCTGGCTTGTATCACAGCCACCCCCATGCTGTATATACGTGGCCCAGCTGTGCTCAGATCGACATATATCGACTCAAGAACATCGCCTGTAGGTCCTATATAGACGTGGGTTGCAGCTGGCTGGTATCACAGCTACCCCCATGCTGTATATACGTGGCCCAGCTGTGCTCAGATCGACATATATCGACTCAAGAGCATCGCATGTAGGTCCTATATGGCCGTGGGTTGCATCTGGCTGGCATCAGAGCTACCCCCATGCTGTATATACGGCGCCCAGCTGTGCTCACATCGACATATATTCACTGTAGGTCCTATATGGCCGTGGGTTGCATCTGGCTGGTATCAGAGCTACCCCCATGCTGCATATACGGGGCCCAGCTGTGCTCAGATCGACATATATCGACTCAAGAACATCGCCTGTGGTCCTATATAGCCGTGGGTTGCAGCTGGCTGGTATCACAGCTACCCCCATGCTGTATATACGTGGCCCAGCTGTGCTCAGATTGACATATATCGACTCAAGAACATCGCCTGTAGGTCCTATATGGCCGTGGGTTGCATCTGGCTGGTATTAGAGCTACCCCCATGCTGTATCTACGGCGCCCAGCTGTGCTCACATCGACATATATCCACTGTAGGTCCTATATATCTGTGGGTTGCATCTGGCTGGTATCAGAGCTACCCCCATGCTGCATATATGGGGCCCAGCTGTGCTCAGATCGACATATATCGACTCAAGAACATCGCCTGTAGGTCCTATATAGCCGTGGGTTGCAGCTGGCTTGTATCACAGCCACCCCCATGCTGTATATACGTGGCCCAGCTGTGCTCAGATCGACATATATCGACTCAAGAACATCGCCTGTAGGTCCTATATGGCCGTGGGTTGCACCTGGCTGGTATTAGAGCTACCCCCATGCTGTATATACGGCGCCCAGCTGTGCTCAGATCGACATATATCCACTGTAGGTCCTATATGGCCGTGGGTTGCATCTGGCTGGTATTAGAGCTACCCCCATGCTGTATATACGGCGCCCAGCTGTGCTCAGATCGACATGTATCCACTGTAGGTCCTATATGGCCGTGGGTTGCATCTGGCTGGTATAAGAGCTACCCCCATGCTGCATATACGGGGCCCAGCTGTGCTCAGATCGACATATATCGACTCAAGAGCATCGCCTGTAGGACCTATATGGCCGTGGGTTGCATCTTGCTGGTATCAGAGCTACCCCCATGCTGTATATACGGGGCCCAGCTGTGCTCAGAGCGACATATATCGACTCAAGAACATCGCCTGTAGGTCCTATATAGCCGCGGGTTGTAGCTGGCTTGTATCACAGCCACCCCCATGCTGTATATACGTGGCCCAGCTGTGCTCAGATCGACATATATCGACTCAAGAACATCGCCTGTAGGTCCTATATAGACGTGGGTTGCAGCTGGCTGGTATCACAGCTACCCCCATGCTGTATATACGTGGCCCAGCTGTGCTCAGATCGACATATATCGACTCAAGAGCATCGCATGTAGGTCCTATATGGCCGTGGGTTGCATCTGGCTGGCATCAGAGCTACCCCCATGCTGTATATACGGCGCCCAGCTGTGCTCACATCGACATATATTCACTGTAGGTCCTATATGGCCGTGGGTTGCATCTGGCTGGTATCAGAGCTACCCCCATGCTGCATATACGGAGCCCAGCTGTGCTCAGATCGACATATATCGACTCAAGAACATCGCCTGTGGTCCTATATAGCCGTGGGTTGCAGCTGGCTGGTATCACAGCTACCCCCATGCTGTATATACGTGGCCCAGCTGTGCTCAGATCGACATATATCGACTCAAGAACATCGCCTGTAGGTCCTATATGGCCGTGGGTTGCATCTGGCTGGTATTAGAGCTACCCCCATGCTGTATATACGGCGCCCAGCTGTGCTCATATCGACATATATCCACTGTAGGTCCTATATATCCGTGGGTTGCATCTGGCTGGTATCAGAGCTACCCCCATGCTGCATATACGGGGCCCAGCTGTGCTCAGATCGACATATATCGACTCAAGAACATCGCCTGTAGGTCCTATATAGCCGTGGGTTGCAGCTGGCTGGTATCACAGCTACCCTCATGCTGTATATACGTGTCCCAGCTGTGCTCAGATCGACATATATCGACTCAAGAGCATCGCCTGTAGGTCCTATATGGCCGTGGGTTGCATCTGGCTGGTATGAGAGCTACCCCCATGCTGTATATACGGGGCCCAGCTGTGCTCAGATCGACGTATATCGACTCAAGAACATCGCCTGTAGGTCCTATATAGCCGTGGGTTGCAGCTGGCTTGTATCACAGCCACCCCCATGCTGTATATACGTGGCCCAGCTGTGCTCAGATTGAAATATATCGACTGAAGAACATCGCATGTAGGTCATATATGGCCGTGGGTTGCATCTGGCTTGTATTAGAGCTACACCCATGCTGTATATACGGCGCCCAGCTGTGCTCAGATCGACATATATCCACTGTAGGTCCTATATGGCCGTGGGTTGCATCTGGCTGGTATCAGAGCTACCCCCATGCTGCATATACGGGGCCCAGCTGTGCTCAGATCGACATATATCGACTCAAGAACATCGCCTGTAGGTCCTATATAGCCCTGGGTTGCAGCTGGCTGGTATCACAACTACCCCCATGCTGTATATACGTGGCCCAGCTGTGCTCAGATCGACATATATCGACTCAAGAACATCGCCTGTAGGTCCTATATAGCCGTGGGTTGCAGCTGGCTGGTATCACAGCTACCCCCATGCTGTATATACGTGGCCCAGCTGTGCTCAGATCGACATATATCGACTCAAGAACATCGCCTGTAGGTCCTATATGGCCGTGGGTTGCATCTGGCTGGTATCAGAGCTACCCCCATGCTGTATATACGGCGCCCAGCTGTGCTCACATCGACATATATCCACTGTAGGTCCAATATGGCCGTGGGTTGCATCTGGCTGGTATCAGAGCTACCCCCATGCTGCATATACGGGGCCCAGCTGTGCTCAGATCGACATATATCGACTCAAGAACATCGCCTGTGGTCCTATATAGCCGTGGGTTGCAGCTGGCTGGTATCACAGCTACCCCCATGCTGTATACACGTGGCCCAGCTGTGCTCAGATCGACATATATCGACTTAAGAACATCGCCTGTAGGTCCTATATGGCCGTGGGTTGCATCTGGCTGGTATTAGAGCTACCCCCATGCTGTATATACGGCGCCCAGCTGTGCTCACATCGACATATATCCACTGTAGGTCCTATATATCCGTGGGTTGCATCTGGCTGGTATCAGAGCTACCCCCATGCTGCATATACGGGGCCCAGCTGTGCTCAGATCGACATATATCGACTCAAGAACATCGCCTGTAGGTCCTATATAGCCGTGGGTTGCAGCTGGCTGGTATCACAGCTACCCCCATGCTGTATATACGTGGCCCAGCTGTGCTCAGATCGACATATATCGACTCAAGAGCATCGCCTGTAGGTCCTATATGGCCGTGGGTTGCATCTGGCTTGTATTAGAGCTACACCCATGCTGTATATACGGCGCCCAGCTGTGCTCAGATCGACATATATCCACTGTAGGTCCTATATGGCCGTGGGTTGCATCTGGCTGGTATCAGAGCTACCCCCATGCTGCATATACGGGGCCCAGCTGTGCTCAGATCGACATATATCGACTCAAGAACATCGCCTGTAGGTCCTATATAGCCGTGGGTTGCAGCTGGCTGGTATCACAGCTACCTCCATGCTGTATATACTTGGCCCAGCTGTGCTCAGATCGACATATATCGACTCAAGAGCATCGCCTGTAGGTCCTATATGGCCGTGGGTTGCATCTGTCTGGTATGAGAGCTACCCCCATGCTGTATATACGGGGCCCAGCTGTGCTCAGATCGACGTATATCGACTCAAGAACATCGCCTGTAGGTCCTATATAGCCGTGGGTTGCAGCTGGCTTGTATCACAGCCACCCCCATGCTGTATATACGTGGCCCAGCTGTGCTCAGATTGACATATATCGACTCAAGAACATCGCATGTAGGTCATATATGACCGTGGGTTGCATCTGGCTTGTATTAGAGCTACACCCATGCTGTATATACGACGCCCAGCTGTGCTCAGATCGACATATATCCACTGTAGGTCCTATATGGCCGTGGGTTGCATCTGGCTGGTATCAGAGCTACCCCCATGCTGCATATACGGGGCCCAGCTGTGCTCAGATCGACATATATCGACTCAAGAACATCGCCTGTGGTCCTATATAGCCGTGGGTTGCAGCTGGCTGGTATAACAGCTACCCCGATGCTGTATATACGTGGCCCAGCTGTGCTCATATCGACATATATCGACTCAAGAACATCGCCTGTAGGTCCTATATGGCCGTGGGTTGCAGCTGGCTGGTATTAGAGCTACCCCCATGCTGTATATACGGCGCCCAGCTGTGCTCACATCGACATATATCCACTTTAGGTCCTATATGGCCGTGAGTTGCATCTGACTGGTATCAGAGCTACCCCCATGCTGCATATACGGGGCCCAGCTGTGCTCAGATCGACATATATCGACTCAAGAACATCGCCTGTAGGTCCTATATAGCCGTGGGTTGCAGCTGGCTTGTATCACAGCCACCCCCATGCTGTATATACGTGGCCCAGCTGTGATCAGATCGACATATATCGACTCAAGAACATCGCCTGTATGTCCTATATGGCCGTGGGTTGCATCTGGCTGGTATCAGAGCTACCCCCATGCTGTATATACGGCGCCCAGCTGTGCTCACATCGACATATATCCACTGTAGGTCCTATATGGCCGTGGGTTGCATCTGGCTGGTATCAGAGCTACCCCCATGCTGCATATACGGGGCCCAGCTGTGCTCAGATCGACATATATCGACTCAAGAACATCGCCTGTGGTCCTATATAGCCGTGGGTTGCAGCTGGCTGGTATCACAGCTATCCCCATGCTGTATATACGTGGCCCAGCTGTGCTCAGATCGACATATATCGACTCAAGAACATCGCTTGTAGGTCCTATATGGCCGTGGGTTGCATCTGGCTGGTATTAGAGCTACCCCCATGCTGTATATACGGCGCCCAGCTGTGCTCACATCGACATATATCCACTGTAGGTCCTATATATCCGTGGGTTGCATCTGGCTGGTATCAGAGCTACCCCCATGCTGCATATACGGGGCCCAGCTATGCTCAGATCGACATATATCGACTCAAGAACATCGCCTGTAGGTTCTATATAGCCGTGGGTTGCAGCTGGCTGGTATCACAGCTACCCCCATGCTGTATATACGTGGCCCAGCTGTGCTCAGATCGATATATATCGACTCAAGAGCATCGCCTGTAGGTCCTATATGGCCGTGGGTTGCATCTGGCTGGTTTGAGAGCTACCCCCATGCTGTATATACGGGGCCCAGCTGTGCTCAGATCGACGTATATCGACTCAAGAACATCGCCTGTAGGTCTTATATAGCCGTGGGTTGCAGCTGGCTTGTATCACAGCCACCCCCATGCTGTATATACGTGGCCCAGCTGTGCTCAGATGGACATATATCGACTCAAGAACATCGCCTGTAGGTCATATATGGCCGTGGGTTGCATCTAGCTGGTATTAGAGCTACACCCATGCTCTATATACGGTGCCCAGCTGTGCTCAGATCGACATATATCCACTGTAGGTCCTATATGGCCGTGGGTTGCATCTGTCTGGTATCAGAGCTACCCCCATGCTGCATATACGGGGCCCAGCTGTGCTCAGATCGACATATATCGACTCAAGAACATCGCCTGTTGGTCCTATATAGCCGTGGGTTGCAGCTGGCTGGTATCACAGCTACCCCCATGCTGTATATACGTGGCCCAGCTGTGCTCAGATCGACATATATCGACTCAAGAGCATCGCCTGTAGGTCCTATATAGCTGTGGATTGCATCTGGCTGGTATCAGAGCTACCCCCATGCTGTATATACGGCCCCAGCTGTGCTCACATCGATATATATCCACTGTAGGTCCTATATGGCCGTGGGTTGCATCTGGCTGGTATCAGAGCTACCCCCATGCTGCATATACGGGGCCCAGCTGTGCTCAGATCGACCTATATCGACTCAAGAACATCGCCTGTAGGTCCTATATAGCCGTGGGTTGCAGCTGGCTGGTATCACAGCTACCCCCATGCTGTATATACGTGGCCCAGCTGTGCTCAGATCGACATATATCGACTCAAGAACATCGCCTGTAGGTCCTATATAGCCGTGGGTTGCAAGTGGCTTGTATGACAGCCACCCCCATGCTGTATATACGTGGCCCAGCTGTGCTCAGATCGACATATATCGACTCAAGAACATCGCCTGTAGGTCCTATATGGCCGTTGGTTGCATCTGGCTGGTATTAAAGCTAACCAAATGCTGTATATACGGCGCCCAGCTGTGCTCAGATCGACATATATCCACTGTAGGTCCTATATGGCCGTGGGTTGCATCTGGCAGGTATCAGAGCTACCCCCATGCTGCATATACGGGGCCCAGCTGTGCTCAGATCGACATATATCGACTCAAGAACATCGCCTGTAGGTCCTATATGGCCGTGGGTTGCATCTGGCTGGCATTAGAGCTACCCCCATGCTGTATATACGGCGCCCAGCTGTGCTCACATCGACATATATCCACTGTAGGTCCTATATGGCCGTGAGTTGCATCTGGCTGGTATCAGAGCTACCCCCATGCTGTATATACGGGGCCCAGCTGTGCTCAGATCGACATATATCGACTCAAGAACATCGCCTGTAGGTCCTATATAGCCGTGGGTTGCAGCTGTCTTGTATCACAGCCACCCCCATGCTGTATATACGTGGCCCAGCTGTGCTCAGATCGACATATATCGACTCAAGAACATCGCCTGTAGGTCCTATATGGCCGTGGGTTGCATCTGGCTGGTATTAGAGCTACCCCCATGCTGTATATACGGCGTCCAGCTGTGCTCAGATCGACATATATCCACTTTAGGTCCTATATGGCCGTGGGTTGCATCTGGCTGGTATCAGAGCTACCCCCATGCTGCATATACGGGGCCCAGCTGTGCTCTGATCGACATATATCGACTCAAGAACATCGCCTGTAGGTCCTATATAGCCGTGGGTTGCAGCTGGCTGGTATCACAGCTACCCCCATGCTGTATATACGTGGCCCAGCTGTGCTCAGATCGACATATATCGACTCAAGAGCATCGCCTGTAGGTCCTATATGGCCGTGGGTTGCATCTGGCTGGTATCAGAGCTACCCCCATGCTGTATATAGGGCGCCCAGCTGTGCTCACATCGACATATATCCACTGTAGGTCCTATATGGCCGTGGGTTGCATGTGGCTGGTATCAGAGCTACCAGCTACCTCCATGCTGCATATACGGGGCCCAGCTGTGCTCAGATCGACATATATCGACTCAAGAACATTGCCTGTGGTCCTATATAGCCGTGGGTTGCAGCTGGCTGGTATCACAGCTACCCCCATGCTGTATATACGTGGCCCAGCTGTGCTCAGATCGACATATATCGACTCAAGAACATCGCCTGTAGGTCCTATATGGCCGTGGGTTGCATCTGGCTGGTATTAGAGCTACCCCCATGCTGTATATACGGCGCCCAGCTGTGCTCACATCGACATATATCCACTGTGGGTCCTATTTGGCCGTGGGTTGCATCTGGCTGGTATCAGAGCTACCCCCATGCTGCATATACGGGGCCCAGCTGTGCTCAGATCGACATATATCGACTCAAGAACATCGCCTGTAGGTCCTATATAGCCGTGGGTTGCAGCTGGCTGGTATCACAGCTACCCCCATGCTGTATATACGTGGCCCAGCTGTGCTCAGATCGACATATATCGACTCAAGAGCATCGCCTGTAGGTCCTATATGGCCGTGGGTTGCATCTGGCTGGTATCAGAGCTACCCCCATACTGTATATACGGGGCCCAGCTGTGCTCAGATCGACATACATCGACTCAAGAACATCGCCTGTAGGTCCTATATAGCCGTGGGTTGCAAGTGGCTTGTATCACAGCCACCCCCATGCTGTATATACGTGGCCCAGCTGTGCTCAGATCGACATATATCGACTCAAGAACATCGCCTGTAGGTCCTATATGGCCGTTGGTTGCATCTGGCTGGTATTAGAGCTAACCAAATGCTGTATATACGGCGCCCAGCTGTCCTCAGATCAACATATATCCACTGTAGGTCATATATGGCCGTGGGTTGCATCTGGCAGGTATCAGAGCTACCCCCATGCTGCATATACGGGGCCCAGCTGTACTCAGATCGACATATATCGACTCAAGAACATCGCCTGTAGGTCCTATATAGCCGTGGGTTGCACCTGGCTGGTATCACAGCTACCCCCATGCTGTATATACGTGGCCCAGCTGTGCTCAGATAGACATATATCGACTCAAGAGCATCGCCTGTAGGTCCTATATGGCCGTGGGTTGCATCTGGCTGGTATCAGAGCTACCCCCATGCTGTATATACGGCGCCCAGCTGTGCTCACATCGACATATATCCACTGTAGGTCCTATATGGCCGTGGGTTGCATCTGGCTGGTATCAGAGCTACCCCCATGCTGCATATACGGGGCCCAGCTGTGCTCAGATCGACATATATCGACTCAAGAACATCGCCTGTGGTCCTATATAGCCGTGGGTTGCAGCTGGCTGGTATCACAGCTACCCCCATGCTGTATATACGTGGCACAGCTGTGCTCAGATCGACATATATCGACTCAAGAACATCGCCTGTAGGTCCTGTTTGGCCGTGGGTTGCATCTGGCTGGTATTAGAGCTACCTTCATGCTGTATATACGGCGCCCAGCGGTGCTCACATCGACATATATCCACTGTAGGTCCTATATATCCGTGGGTTGCATCTGGCTGGTATCAGAGCTACCCCCATGCTGCATATACGGGGCCCAGCTGTGCTCAGATCGACATATATCGACTCAAGAGCATCGGCTGTAGGTCCTATATTGCCGTGGGTTGCATCTGGCTGGTATCACAGCTACCTCCATGCTGTATATACGTGGCCCAGCTGTGCTCAGATCGACATATATCGATTCAAGAGCATCGCCTGTAGGTCCTATATGGCCGTGGGTTGCATCTGGCTGGTATGAGAGCTACCCCCATGCTGTATATACGGGGCCCAGCTGTGCTCAGATCGACGTATATCGACTCAAGAACATCGCCTGTAGGTCCTATATAGCCGTGGGTTGCAGCTGGCTTGTATCACAGCCACCCCCATGCTGTATCTACGTGGCCCAGCTGTGCTCAGATCGACATATATCGACTCAAGAACATCGCCTGTAGGTCATATATGGCCGTGGGTTGCATCTGGCTGGTATTAGAGCTACACCCATGCTGTATATACGGCGCCCAGCTGTGCTCAGATCGACATATATCCACTGTAGGTCCTATATGGCCGTGGGTTGCATCTGGCTGGTATCAGAGCTACCCCCTTGCTGCATATACGGGGCCCAGCTGTGCTCAGATCGACATATATCGACTCCAGAACATCGCCTGTAGGTCCTATATAGCCGTGGGTTGCTGCTGGCTGGTATCACAGTTAACCCCATGCTGTATATACGTGGCCCAGCTGTGCTCAGATCGACATATATTCGACTCAAGAGCATCGCCTGTAGGTCCTATATGGCCGTGGGTTGCATCTGGCTGGTATCAGAGCTACCCCCATACTGTATATACGGCCCCAGCTGTGCTCACATCGACATATATCCACTGTAGGTCCTATATGGCCGTGGGTTGCATCTGGCTGGTATCAGAGCTACCCCCATGCTGCATATACGGGGCCCAGCTGTGCTCAGATCGACATATATCGCCTCAAGAGCATCGCCTGTAGGTCCTATATGGCCGTGGGTTGCATCTGGCTGGTATGAGAGCTACCCCCATGCTGTATATACGGGGCCCAGCTGTGCTCCGATCGACGTATATCGACTCAAGAACATCGCCTGTAGGTCCTATATAGCCGTGGGTTGCAGCTTGCTTGTATCACAGCCACCCCCATGCTGTAAATACGTGGCCCAGCTGTGCTCAGATCGACATATATCGACTCAAGAACATCGCCTGTAGGTCATATATGGCCGTGGGTTGCATCTGGCTGGCATTAGAGCTACACCCATGCTGTATATACGGCGCCCAGCTGTGCTCAGATCGACATATATCCACTGTAGGTCCTATATGGCCGTGGGTTGCATCTGGCTGGTATCACAGCTACCCCCATGCTGCATATACGGGGCCCAGCTGTGCTCAGATCGACATATATCGACTCAAGAACATCGCCTGTAGGTCCTATATAGCCGTGGGTTGCAGCTGGCTGGTATCACAGCTACCCCCATGCTGTATATACGTGGCCCAGCTGTGCTCAGATCGACATATATCGACTCAAGAGCATCGCCTGTAGGTCCTATATGGCCGTGGGTTGCATCTGGCGGGTATCAGAGCTACCCCCATGCTGTATATGCGGCCCCAGCAGTGCTCACATCGACATATATCCACTGTAGGTCTTATATGGCCGTGGGTTGCATCTGGCTGGTATCAGAGCTACCCCCATGCTTCATATACGGGGCCCAGCTGTGCTCAGATCGACATATATCGACTCAAGAACATCGCCTGTGGTCCTATATAGCCGTGGGTTGCAGCTGGCTAGTATAACAGCTACCCCGATGCTGTATATACGTGGCCCAGCTGTGCTCAGATCGACATTTATCGACTCAAGAACATCGCCTGTAGGTCCTATATGGCCGTGGGTTGCATCTGGCTGGTATTAGAGCTACCCCCATGCTGTATATACGGCGCCCAGCTGTGCTCACATCGACATATATCCACTGTAGGTCCTATATGGCCGTGGGTTGCATCTGGCTGGTATCAGAGCTACCCCCATGCTGCATATACGGGGCCCAGCTGTGCTCAGATCGACATATATCGACTCAAGAACATCGCCTGTAGGTCCTATATAGCCGTGGGTTGCAGCTGGCTGGTATCACAGCTACCCCCATGCTGTATATACGTGGCCCAGCTGTGCTCAGATCGACATATATCGACTCAAGAACATCGCCTGTAGGTCCTATATGGCCGTGGGTTGCATCTGGCTGGTATTAGAGCTACCCCCATGCTGTATATACGGCGCCCAGCTGTGCTCACATCGACATATATCCACTGTAGGTCCTATATGGCCGTGGGTTGCATCTGGCTGGTATCAGAGCTACCCCCATGCTGTATATACGTGGCCCAGCTGTGCTCAGATCGACATATATCGACTCAAGAGCAGCGCCTGTAGGTCCTATATGGCCGTGGGTTGCATCTGGCTGGTATCAGAGCTACCCCCATGCTGTATATACGGCGCCCAGCTGTGCTCACATCGACATATATCGACTCAAGAACATCGCCTGTAGGTCCTATATAGCCGTGGGTTGCAGCTGGCTGGTATCACAGCTACCCCCATGCTGTATATACGTGGCCCAGCTGTGCTCAGATCGACATATATCGACTCAAGAACATCGCCTGTGGTCCTATATAGCCGTGGGTTGCAGCTGGCTGGTATCACAGCTAGCACCATGCTGTATATACGTGGCCCAGCTGTGCTCAGATCGACATATATCGACTCAAGAACATCGCCTGTAGGTCCAATATGGCCGTGGGTTGCATCTGGCTGGTATTAGAACTACCCCCATGCTGTATATACGGCGCCCAGCTGTGCTCACATCGACATATATCCACTGTAGGTCCTATATATCCGTGGGTTGCATCTGGCTGGTATCAGAGCTACCCCCATGCTGCATATACGGGGCCCAGCTGTGCTCAGATCGACATATATCGACTCAAGAACATCGCCTGTAGGTCCTATATAGCCGTGGGTTGCAGCTGGCTGGTAACACAGCTACCCCCATGCTGTATATACGTGGCCCAGCTGTGCTCAGATCGACATATATCGACTCAAGAGCATCGCCTGTAGGTCCTATATGGCCGTGGGTTGCATCTGGCTGGTATGAGAGCTACCCCCATGCTGTATATACGGAGCCCAGCCGTGCTCAGATCGACGTATATCGACTCAAGAACATCGCCTGTAGGTCCTATAGAGCCGTGGGTTGCAGCTGGCTTGTATCACAGCCACCCCTATGATGTATATACGTGGCCCAGCTGTGCTCAGATCGACATATATCGACTCAAGAACATCGCCTGCAGGTCATATATGGCCGTGGGTTGCATCTGGCTGGTATTAGAGCTACACCCATTATGTATATACGGCGCCCAGCTGTGCTCAGATCGACATATATCCACTGTATGTCCTATATGGCCGTGGGTTGCATCTGGCTGGTATCAGAGCTACCCCCATGCTGCATATACGGGGCCCAGCTGTGCTCTGATCGACATATATCGACTCAAGAACATCGCCTGTAGGTCCTATATAGCCGTGGGTTGCAGCTGGCTGGTATCACAGCTACCCCCATGCTGTATATACGTGGCCCAGCTGTGCTCAGATCGACATATATCGACTCAAGTGCATCGCCTGTAGGTCCTATATGGCCGTGGGTTGCATCTGGCTGGTATCAGAGCTACCCCCATGCTGCATATACGGGGCCCAGCTGTGCTCAGATCGACATATATCGACTCAAGAATATCGCCTGTGGTCCTATATAGCCTTGGATTGCAGCTGGCTGGTATAACAGCTACCCCGATGCTGTATATACGTGGCCAAGCTGTGCTCAGATCGACATATATCGACTCAAGAACATCGCCTGTAGGTCCTATATGGCCGTGGGTTGCATCTGGCTGGTATTAGATCTACCCCCATGCTGTATATACGGCGCCCAGCTGTGCTCACATCGACATATATCCACTGTAGGTCCTATATGGCCGTGGGTTGCATCTGGCTGGTATCAGAGCTACCCCCATGCTGTATATACGGCGCCCAGCTGTGCTCACATCGACATATATCCACTGTAGATCCTATATGGCCGTGGGTTGCATCTGGCTGGTATCAGAGCTACCCCCATGCTGCATATACGGGGCCCAGCTGTGCTCAGATCGACATATATCGACTCAAGAACATCGCATGTGGTCCTATATAGCCGTGGGTTGCAGCTGGCTGGTATCACAGCTACCCCCATGCTGTATATACGTGGCCCAGCTGTGCTCAGATCGACACATATCGACTCAAGAACATCGCCTGTAGGTCCTATATGGCCGTGGGTTGCATCTGGCTGGTATTAGATCTACCCCCATGCTGTATATACGGCGCCCAGCTGTGCTCACATCGACATATATCCACTGTAGGTCCTATATGGCCGTGGGTTGCATCTGGCTGGTATCAGAGCTACCCCCATGCTGCATATACGGGGCCCAGCTGTGCTCAGATCGACATATATCGACTCAAGAACATCGCCTGTAGGTCCTATATAGCCGTGGGTTGCAGCTGGCTGGTATCACAGCTACCCCCATGCTGTATATGCGTGGCCCAGCTGTGCTCAGATCGACATATATCGACTCAAGAGCATCGCCTGTAGGTCCTATATGGCCGTGGGTTGCATCTGGCTGGTATCAGAGCTACCCCCATGCTGTATATACGGGGCCCAGCTGTGCTCAGATCGACATATATCGACTCAAGAACATCGCCTGTAGGTCCTATATAGCCGTGGGTTGCAGCTGTCTTGTATCACAGCCACCCCCATGCTGTATATACGTGGCCCAGCTGTGCTCAGATCGACATATATCGACTCAAGAACATCGCCTGTAGGTCCTATATGGCCGTGGGTTGCATCTGGCTGGTATTAGAGCTACCCCCATGCTGTATATACGGCGCCCAGCTGTGCTCAGATCGACATATATCCACTTTAGGTCCTATATGGCCGTGGGTTGCATCTGGCTGGTATCAGAGCTACCTCCATGCTGCATATACGGGGCCCAGCTGTGCTCTGATCGACATATATCGACTCAAGAACATCGCCTGTAGGTCCTATATAGCCGTGGGTTGCAGCTGGCTGGTATCACAGCTACCCCCATGCTGTATATACGTGGCCCAGCTGTGCTCAGATCGACATATATCGACTCAAGAGCATCGCCTGTAGGTCCTATATGGCCGTGGGTTGCATCTGGCTGGTATCAGAGCTACCCCCATGCTGTATATAGGGCGCCCAGCTGTGCTCACATCGACATATATCCACTGTAGGTCCTATATGGCCGTGGGTTGCATGTGGCTGGTATCAGAGCTACCAGCTACCTCCATGCTGCATATACGGGGCCCAGCTGTGCTCAGATCGACATATATCGACTCAAGAACATTGCCTGTGATCCTATATAGCCGTGGGTTGCAGCTGGCTGGTATCACAGCTACCCCCATGCTGTATATACGTGGCCCAGCTGTGCTCAGATCGACATATATCGACTCAAGAACATCGCCTGTAGGTCCTATATGGCCGTGGGTTGCATCTGGCTGGTATTAGAGCTACCCCCATGCTGTATATACGGCGCCCAGCTGTGCTCACATCGACATATATCCACTGTGGGTCCTATTTGGCCGTGGGTTGCATCTGGCTGGTATCAGAGCTACCCCCATGCTGCATATACGGGGCCCAGCTGTGCTCAGATCGACATATATCGACTCAAGAACATCGCCTGTAGGTCCTATATAGCCGTGGGTTGCAGCTGGCTGGTATCACAGCTACCCCCATGCTGTATATACGTGGCCCAGCTGTGCTCAGATCGACATATATCGACTCAAGAGCATCGCCTGTAGGTCCTATATGGCCGTGGGTTGCATCTGGCTGGTATCAGAGCTACCCCCATACTGTATATACGGGGCCCAGCTGTGCTCAGATCGACATACATCGACTCAAGAACATCGCCTGTAGGTCCTATATAGCCGTGGGTTGCAAGTGGCTTGTATCACAGCCACCCCCATGCTGTATATACGTGGCCCAGCTGTGCTCAGATCGACATATATCGACTCAAGAACATCGCCTGTAGGTCCTATATGGCCGTTGGTTGCATCTGGCTGGTATTAGAGCTAACCAAATGCTGTATATACGGCGCCCAGCTGTGCTCAGATCAACATATATCCACTGTAGGTCATATATGGCCGTGGGTTGCATCTGGCAGGTATCAGAGCTACCCCCATGCTGCATATACGGGGCCCAGCTGTACTCAGATCGACATATATCGACTGAAGAACATCGCCTGTAGGTCCTATATAGCCGTGGGTTGCACCTGGCTGGTATCACAGCTACCCCCATGCTGTATATACGTGGCCCAGCTGTGCTCAGATCGACATATATCGACTCAAGAGCATCGCCTGTAGGTCCTATATGGCCGTGGGTTGCATCTGGCTGGTATCAGAGCTACCCCCATGCTGTATATACGGCGCCCAGCTGTGCTCACATCGACATATATCCACTGTAGGTCCTATATGGCCGTGGGTTGCATCTGGCTGGTATCAGAGCTACCCCCATGCTGTATATACGTGGCCCAGCTGTGCTCAGATCGACATATATCGACTCAAGAGCAGCGCCTGTAGGTCCTATATGGCCGTGGGTTGCATCTGGCTGGTATCAGAGCTACCCCCATGCTGTATATACGGGGCCCAGCTGTGCTCAGATCGACATATATCGACTCAATAACATCGCCTGTAGGTCCTATATAGCCGTGGGTTGCAGCTGGCTTGTAACACAGCCACCCCCATGCTGTATATACGTGGCCCAGCTGTGCTCTGATCGACATATATCGACTCAAGAACATCGCCTGTAGGTCCTATATGGCCGTGGGTTGCATCTGGCTGGTATTAGAGCTACCCCCATGCTGTATATACGGCGCCCAGCTGTGCTCAGATCGACATATATCCACTGTAGGTCCTATATGGCCGTGGGTTGCATCTGGCTGGTATCAGAGCTACCCCCATGCTGCATATACGGGGCCCAGCTGTGCTCAGATCGACATATATCGACTCAAGAACATCGCCTGTAGGTCCTATATAGCCGTGGGTTGCAGCTGGCTGGTATCACAGCTACCCCCATGCTGTATATACGTGGCCCAGCTGTGCTCAGATCGACATATATCGACTCAAGGGCATCGCCTGTAGGTCCTATATGGCCCTGGGTTGCATCTGGCTGGTATCAGAGCTACCCCCATGCTGTATATACGGCGCCCAGCTGTGCTCACATCGACATATATCCACTGTAGGTCCTATATGGCCGTGGGTTGCATCTGGCTGGTATCAGAGCTACCCCCATGCTGCATATACGGGGCCCAGCTGTGCTCAGATCGACATATATCGACTCAAGAACATCGCCTGTGGTCCTATATAGCCGTGGGTTGCAGCTGGCTGGTATCACAGCTAGCACCATGCTGTATATACGTGGCCCAGCTGTGCTCAGATCGACATATATCGACTCAAGAACATCGCCTGTAGGTCCAATATGGCGGTGGGTTGCATCTGGCTGGTATTAGAGCTACCCCCATGCTGTATATACGGCGCCCAGCTGTGCTCACATCGACATATATCCACTGTAGGTCCTATATATCCGTGGGTTGCATCTGGCTGGTATCAGAGCTACCCCCATGCTGCATATACGGGGCCCAGCTGTGCTCAGATCGACATATATCGACTCAAGAACATCGCCTGTAGGTCCTATATAGCCGTGGGTTGCAGCTGGCTGGTAACACAGCTACCCCCATGCTGTATATACGTGGCCCAGCTGTGCTCAGATCGACATATATCGACTCAAGAGCATCGCCTGTAGGTCCTATATGGCCGTGGGTTGCATCTGGCTGGTATGAGAGCTACCCCCATGCTGTATATACGGAGCCCAGCCGTGCTCAGATCGACGTATATCGACTCAAGAACATCGCCTGTAGGTCCTATAGAGCCGTGGGTTGCAGCTGGCTTGTATCACAGCCACCCCCATGATGTATATACGTGGCCCAGCTGTGCTCAGATCGACATATATCGACTCAAGAACATCGCCTGCAGGTCATATATGGCCGTGGGTTGCATCTGGCTGGTATTAGAGCTACACCCATGATGTATATACGGCGCCCAGCTGTGCTCAGATCGACATATATCCACTGTATGTCCTATATGGCCGTGGGTTGCATCTGGCTGGTATCAGAGCTACCCCCATGCTGCATATACGGGGCCCAGCTGTGCTCTGATCGACATATATCGACTCAAGAACATCGCCTGTAGGTCCTATATAGCCGTGGGTTGCAGCTGGCTGGTATCACAGCTACCCCCATGCTGTATATACGTGGCCCAGCTGTGCTCAGATCGACATACATCGACTCAAGTGCATCGCCTGTAAGTCCTATATGGCCGTGGGTTGCATCTGGCTGGTATCAGAGCTACCCCCATGCTGCATATACGGGGCCCAGCTGTGCTCAGATCGACATATATCGACTCAAGAATATCGCCTGTGGTCCTATATAGCCTTGGATTGCAGCTGGCTGGTATAACAGCTACCCCGATGCTGTATATACGTGGCCCAGCTGTGCTCAGATCGACATATATCGACTCAAGAACATCGCCTGTAGGTCCTATATGGCCGTGGGTTGCATCTGGCTGGTATTAGATCTACCCCCATGCTGTATATACGGCGCCCAGCTGTGCTCACATCGACATATATCCACTGTAGGTCCTATATGGCCGTGGGTTGCATCTGGCTGGTATCAGAGCTACCCCCATGCTGTATATACGGCGCCCAGCTGTGCTCACATCGACATATATCCACTGTAGGTCCTATATGGCCGTGGGTTGCATCTGGCTGGTATCAGAGCTACCCCCATGCTGCATATACGGGGCCCAGCTGAGCTCAGATCGACATATATCGACTCAAGAACATCGCATGTGGTCCTATATAGCCGTGGGTTGCAGCTGGCTGGTATCACAGCTACCCCCATGCTGTATATACGTGGCCCAGCTGTGCTCAGATCGACACATATCGACTCAAGAACATCGCCTGTAGGCCTATATGGCCGTGGGTTGCATCTGGCTGGTATTAGATCTACCCCCATGCTGTATATACGGCGCCCAGCTGTGCTCACATCGACATATATCCACTGTAGGTCCTATATGGTCGTGGGTTGCATCTGGCTGGTATCAGAGCTACACCCATGCTGCATATACGGGGCCCAGCTGTGCTCAGATCGACATATATCGACTCAAGAACATCGCCTGTAGGTCCTATATAGCCGTGGGTTGCAGCTGGCTGGTATCACAGCTACCCCCATGCTGTATATGCGTGGCCCAGCTGTGCTCAGGTCGACATATATCGACTCAAGAGCATCGCCTGTAGGTCCTATATGGCCGTGGGTTGCATCTGGCTGGTATCAGAGCTACCCCCATGCTGTATATACGGGGCCCAGCTGTGCTCAGATCGACATATATCGACTCAAGAACATCGCCTGTAGGTCCTATATAGCCGTGGGTTGCAGCTGTCTTGTATCACAGCCACCCCCATGCTGTATATACGTGGCCCAGCTGTGCTCAGATCGACATATATCGACTCAAGAACATCGCCTGTAGGTCCTATATGGCCGTGGGTTGCATCTGGCTGGTATTAGAGCTACCCCCATGCTGTATATACGGCGCCCAGCTGTGCTCAGATCGACATATATCCACTTTAGGTCCTATATGGCCGTGGGTTGCATCTGGCTGGTATCAGAGCTACCCCCATGCTGCATATACGGGGCCCAGCTGTGCTCTGATCGACATATATCGACTCAAGAACATCGCCTGTAGGTCCTATATAGCCGTGGGTTGCAGCTGGCTGGTATCACAGCTACCCCCATGCTGTATATACGTGGCCCAGCTGTGCTCAGATCGACATATATCGACTCAAGAGCATCGCCTGTAGGTCCTATATGGCCGTGGGTTGCATCTGGCTGGTATCAGAGCTACCCCCATGCTGTATATAGGGCGCCCAGCTGTGCTCACATCGACATATATCCACTGTAGGTCCTATATGGCCGTGGGTTGCATGTGGCTGGTATCAGAGCTACCAGCTACCTCCATGCTGCATATACGGGGCCCAGCTGTGCTCAGATCGACATATATCGACTCAAGAACATTGCCTGTGATCCTATATAGCCGTGGGTTGCAGCTGGCTGGTATCACAGCTACCCCCATGCTGTATATACGTGGCCCAGCTGTGCTCAGATCGACATATATCGACTCAAGAACATCGCCTGTAGGTCCTATATGGCCGTGGGTTGCATCTGGCTGGTATTAGAGCTACCCCCATGCTGTATATACGGCGCCCAGCTGTGCTCACATCGACATATATCCACTGTGGGTCCTATTTGGCCGTGGGTTGCATCTGGCTGGTATCAGAGCTACCCCCATGCTGCATATACGGGGCCCAGCTGTGCTCAGATCGACATATATCGACTCAAGAACATCGCCTGTAGGTCCTATATAGCCGTGGGTTGCAGCTGGCTGGTATCACAGCTACCCCCATGCTGTATATACGTGGCCCAGCTGTGCTCAGATCGACATATATCGACTCAAGAGCATCGCCTGTAGGTCCTATATGGCCGTGGGTTGCATCTGGCTGGTATCAGAGCTACCCCCATACTGTATATACGGGGCCCAGCTGTGCTCAGATCGACATACATCGACTCAAGAACATCGCCTGTAGGTCCTATATAGCCGTGGGTTGCAAGTGGCTTGTATCACAGCCACCCCCATGCTGTATATACGTGGCTCAGCTGTGCTCAGATCGACATATATCGACTCAAGAACATCGCCTGTAGGTCCTATATGGCCGTTGGTTGCATCTGGCTGGTATTAGAGCTAACCAAATGCTGTATATACGGCGCCCAGCTGTGCTCAGATCAACATATATCCACTGTAGGTCATATATCGCCGTGGGTTGCATCTGGCAGGTATCAGAGCTACCCCCATGCTGCATATACGGGGCCCAGCTGTACTCAGATCGACATATATCGACTCAAGAACATCGCCTGTAGGTCCTATATAGCCGTGGGTTGCACCCGGCTGGTATCACAGCTACCCCCATGCTGTATATACGTGGCCCAGCTGTGCTCAGATCGACATATATCGACTCTAGAGCATCGCCTGTAGGTCCTATATGGCCGTGGGTTGCATCTGGCTGGTATCAGAGCTACCCCCATGCTGTATATACGGCGCCCAGCTGTGCTCACATCGACATATATCCACTGTAGGTCCTATATGGCCGTGGGTTGCATCTGGCTGGTATCAGAGCTACCCCCATGCTGCATATACGGGGCCCAGCTGTGCTCAGATCGACATATATCGACTCAAGAACATCGCCTGTGGTCCTATATAGCCGTGGGTTGCAGCTGGCTGGTATCACAGCTACCCCCATGCTGTATATACGTGGCACAGCTGTGCTCAGATCGACATATATCGACTCAAGAACATCGCCTGTAGGTCCTATATGGCCGTGGGTTGCATCTGGCTGGTATTAGAGCTACCTTCATGCTGTATATACGGCGCCCAGCGGTGCTCACATCGACATATATCCACTGTAGGTCCTATATATCCGTGGGTTGCATCTGGCTGGTATCAGAGCTACCCCCATGCTGCATATACGGGGCCCAGCTGTGCTCAGATCGACATATATCGACTCAAGAGCATCGGCTGTAGGTCCTATATAGCCGTGGGTTGCATCTGGCTGGTATCACAGCTACCTCCATGCTGTATATACGTGGCCCAGCTGTGCTCAGATCGACATATATCGATTCAAGAGCATCGCCTGTAGGTCCTATATGGCCGTGGGTTGCATCTGGCTGGTATGAGAGCTACCCCCATGCTGTATATACGGGGCCCAGCTGTGCTCTGATCGACGTATATCGACTCAAGAACATCGCCTGTAGGTCCTATATAGCCGTGGGTTGCAGCTGGCTTGTATCACAGCCACCCCCATGCTGTATCTACGTGGCCCAGCTGTGCTCAGATCGACATATATCGACTCAAGAACATCGCCTGTAGGTCATATATGGCCGTGGGTTGCATCTGGCTGGTATTAGAGCTACACCCATGCTGTATATACGGCGCCCAGCTGTGCTCAGATCGACATATATCCACTGTAGGTCCTATATGGCCGTGGGTTGCATCTGGCTGGTATCAGAGCTACCCCCTTGCTGCATATACGGGGCCCAGCTGTGCTCAGATCGACATAGATCGACTCAAGAACATCGCCTGTAGGTCCTATATAGCCGTGGGTTGCTGCTGGCTGGTATCACAGCTACCCCCATGCTGTATATACGTGGCCCAGCTGTGCTCAGATCGACATATATCGACTCAAGAGCATCGCCTGTATGTCCTATATGGCCGTGGGTTGCATCTGGCTGGTATCAGAGCTACCCCCATACTGTATATACGGCCCCAGCTGTGCTCACATCGACATATATCCACTGTAGGTCCTATATGGCCGTGGGTTGCATCTGGCTGGTATCAGAGCTACCCCCATGCTGCATATACGGGGCCCAGCTGTGCTCAGATCGACATATATCGACTCAAGAGCATCGCCTGTCGGTCCTATATGGCCGTGGGTTGCATCTGGCTGGTATGAGAGCTACCCCCATGCTGTATATACGGGGCCCAGCTGTGCTCCGATCGACGTATATCGACTCAAGAACATCGCCTGTAGGTCCTATATAGCCGTGGGTTGCAGCTTGCTTGTATCACAGCCACCCCCATGCTGTAAATACGTGGCCCAGCTGTGCTCAGATCGACATATATCGACTCAAGAACATCGCCTGTAGGTCATATATGGCCGTGGGTTGCATCTGGCTGGCATTAGAGCTACACCCATGCTGTATATACGGCGCCCAGCTGTGCTCAGATCGACATATATCCACTGTAGGTCCTATATGGCCGTGGGTTGCATCTGGCTGGTATCACAGCTACCCCCATGCTGCATATACGGGGCCCAGCTGTGCTCAGATCGACATATATCGACTCAAGAACATCGCCTGTAGGTCCTATATAGCCGTGGGTTGCAGCTGGCTGGTATCACAGCTACCCCCATGCTGTATATACGTGGCCCTGCTGTGCTCAGATCGACATATATCGACTCAATAGCATCGCCTGTAGGTCCTATATGGCCGTGGGTTGCATCTGGCGGGTATCAGAGCTACCCCCATGCTGTATATGCGGCCCCAGCTGTGCTCACATCGACATATATCCACTTTAGGTCCTATATGGCCGTGGGTTCCATCTGGCTGGTATCAGAGCTACCCCCATGCTGCATATACGGGGCCCAGCTGTGCTCTGATCGACATATATCGACTCAAGAACATCTCCTGTAGGTCCTATATAGCCGTGGGTGGCAGCTGGCTGGTATCACAGGTACCCCCATGCTGTATATACGTGGCCCAGCTGTGCTCAGATCGACATATATCGACTCAAGAGCATCGCCTGTAGGTCCTATATGGCCTTGGGTTGCATCTGGCTGGTATCAGAGCTACCCCCATGCTGTATATAGGGCGCCCAGCTGTGCTCACATCGACATATATCCACTGTAGGTCCTATATGGCCGTGGGTTGCATGTGGCTGGTATCAGAGCTACCAGCTACCTCTATGCTGCATATACGGGGCCCAGCTGTGCTCAGATCGACATATATCGACTCAAGAACATTGCCTGTGGTCCTATATAGCCGTGGGTTGCAGCTGGCTGGTATCACAGCTACCCCCATGCTGTATATACGTGGCCCAGCTGTGCTCAGATCGACATATATCGACTCAAGAACATCGCCTGTAGGTCCTATATGGCCGTGGGTTGCATCTGGCTGGTATTAGAGCTACCCCCATGCTGTATATACGGCGCCCAGCTGTGCTCACATCGACATATATCCACTGTGGGTCCTATTTGGCCGTGGGTTGCATCTGGCTGGTATCAGAGCTACCCCCATGCTGCATATACGGGGCCCAGCTGTGCTCAGATCGACATATATCGACTCAAGAACATCGCCTGTAGGTCCTATATAGCCGTGGGTTGCAGCTGGCTGGTATCACAGCTACCCCCATGCTGTATATACGTGGCCCAGCTGTGCTCAGATCGACATATATCGACTCAAGAGCATCGCCTGTAGGTCCTATATGGCCGTGGGTTGCATCTGGCTGGTATCAGAGCTACCCCCATACTGTATATACGGGGCCCAGCTGTGCTCAGATCGACATACATCGACTCAAGAACATCGCCTGTAGGTCCTATATAGCCGTGGGTTGCAAGTGGCTTGTATCACAGCCACCCCCATGCTGTATATACGTGGCCCAGCTGTGCTCAGATCGACATTATATCGACTCAAGAACATCGCCTGTAGGTCCTATATGGCCGTTGGTTGCATCTGGCTGGTATTAGAGCTAACCAAATGCTGTATATACGGCGCCCAGCTGTGCTCAGATCAACATATATCCACTGTAGGTCATATATGGCCGTGGGTTGCATCTGGCAGGTATCAGAGCTACCCCCATGCTGCATATACGGGGCCCAGCTGTACTCAGATCGACATATATCGACTCAAGAACATCGCCTGTAGGTCCTATATAGCCGTGGGTTGCAACTGGCTGGTATCACAGCTACCCCCATGCTGTATATACGTGGCCCAGCTGTGCTCAGATCGACATATATCGACTCAAGAGCATCGCCTGTAGGTCCTATATGGCCGTGGGTTGCATCTGGCTGGTATCAGAGCTACCCCCATGCTGTATATACGGCGCCCAGCTGTGCTCACATCGACATATATCCACTGTAGGTCCTATATGGCCGTGGGTTGCATCTGGCTGGTATCAGAGCTACCCCCATGCTGCATATACGGGGCCCAGCTGTGCTCAGATCGACATATATCGACTCAAGAACATCGCCTGTGGTCCTATATAGCCGTGGGTTGCAGCTGGCTGGTATCACAGCTACCCCCATGCTGTATATACGTGGCACAGCTGTGCTCAGATCGACATATATCGACTCAAGAACATCGCCTGTAGGTCCTATATGGCCGTGGGTTGCATCTGGCTGGTATTAGAGCTACCTTCATGCTGTATATACGGCGCCCAGCGGTGCTCACATCGACATATATCCACTGTAGGTCCTATATATCCGTGGGTTGCATCTGGCTGGTATCAGAGCTACCCCCATGCTGCATATACGGGGCCCAGCTGTGCTCAGATCGACATATATCGACTCAAGAGCATCGGCTGTAGGTCCTATATTGCCGTGGGTTGCATCTGGCTGGTATCACAGCTACCTCCATGCTGTATATACGTGGCCCAGCTGTGCTCAGATCGACATATATCGATTCAAGAGCATCGCCTGTAGGTCCTATATGGCCGTGGGTTGCATCTGGCTGGTATGAGAGCTACCCCCATGCTGTATATACGGGGCCCAGCTGTGCTCAGATCGACGTATATCGACTCAAGAACATCGCCTGTAGGTCCTATATAGCCGTGGGTTGCAGCTGGCTTGTATCACAGCCACCCCCATGCTGTATCTACGTGGCCCAGCTGTGCTCAGATCGACATATATCGACTCAAGAACATCGCCTGTAGGTCATATATGGCCGTGGGTTGCATCTGGCTGGTATTAGAGCTACACCCATGCTGTATATACGGCGCCCAGCTGTGCTCAGATCGACATATATCCACTGTAGGTCCTATATGGCCGTGGGTTGCATCTGGCTGGTATCAGAGCTACCCCCTTGCTGCATATACGGGGCCCAGCTGTGCTCAGATCGACATATATCGACTCAAGAACATCGCCTGTAGGTCCTATATAGCCGTGGGTTGCTGCTGGCTGGTATCACAGCTACCCCCATGCTGTATATACGTGGCCCAGCTGTGCTCAGATCGACATATATCGACTCAAGAGCATCGCCTGTAGGTCCTATATGGCCGTGGGTTGCATCTGGCTGGTATCAGAGCTACCCCCATACTGTATATACGGCCCCAGCTGTGCTCACATCGACATATATCCACTGTAGGTCCTATATGGCCGTGGGTTGCATCTGGCTGGTATCAGAGCTGCCCCCATGCTGCATATACGGGGCCCAGCTGTGCTCAGATCGACATATATCGACTCAAGAGCATCGCCTGTAGGTCCTATATGGCCGTGGGTTGCATCTGGCTGGTATGAGAGCTACCCCCATGCTGTATATACGGGGCCCAGCTGTGCTCCGATCGACGTATATCGACTCAAGAACATCGCCTGTAGGTCCTATATAGCCGTGGGTTGCAGCTTGCTTGTATCACAGCCACCCCCATGCTGTAAATACGTGGCCCAGCTGTGCTCAGATCGACATATATCGACTCAAGAACATCGCCTGTAGGTCATATATGGCCGTAAGTTGCATCTGGCTGGCATTAGAGCTACACCCATGCTGTATATACGGCGCCCAGCTGTGCTCAGATCGACATATATCCACTGTAGGTCCTATATGGCCGTGGGTTGCATCTGGCTGGTATCACAGCTACCCCCATGCTGCATATACGGGGCCCAGCTGTGCTCAGATCGACATATATCGACTCAAGAACATCGCCTGTAGGTCCTATATAGCCGTGGGTTGCAGCTGGCTGGTATCACAGCTACCCCCATGCTGTATATACGTGGCCCAGCTGTGCTCAGATCGACATATATCGACTCAAGAGCATCGCCTGTAGGTCCTATATGGCCGTGGGTTGCATCTGGCGGGTATCAGAGCTACCCCCATGCTGTATATGCGGCCCCAGCTGTGCTCACATCGACATATATCCACTGTAGGTCCTATATGGCCGTGGGTTGCATCTGGCTGGTATCAGAGCTACCCCCATGCTGCATATACGGGGCCCAGCTGTGCTCAGATCGACATATATCGACTCAAGAACATCGCCTGTAGGTCCTATATAGCCGTGGGTTGCAGCTGGCTGGTATCACAGCTACCCCCATGCTGTATATACGTGGCCCAGCTGTGCTCAGATCGACATATATCGACTCAAGAGCATCGCCTTTAGGTCCTATATGGCCCTGGGTTACATCTGGCTGGTATCAGAGCTACCCCCATGCTGTATATACGGCGCCCAGCTGTGCTCACATCGACATATATCCACTGTAGGTCCGATATGGCCGTGGGTTGCATCTGGCTGGTATCAGAGCTACCCCCATACTGCATATACGGGGCCCAGCTGTGCTCAGATCGACATATATCGACTCAAGAACATCGCCTGTAGGTCCTATATAGCCGTGGGTTGCAGCTGGCTGGTATCACAGCTACCCCCATGCTGTATATACGTGGCCCAGCTGTGCTCAGATCGACATATATCGACTCAAGAACATCGCCTGTAGGTCCTATATGGCCGTGGGTTGCATCTGGCTGGTATTAGAGCTACCCCCATGCTGTATATACGGCGCCCAGCTGTGCTCAGATCGACATATATCCACTGTAGGTCCTATATGGCCGTGGGTTGCATCTGGCTGGTATCAGAGCTACCCCCATGCTGCATATACGGGGCCCAGCTGTGCTCAGATCGACATATATCGTCTCAAGAACATCGCCTGTCGGTCCTATATAGCCGTGGGTTGCAGCTGGCTGGTATCACAGCTACCCCCATGCTGTATATACGTGGCCCAGCTGTGCTCAGATCGACATATATCGACTCAAGAGCAGCGCCTGTAGGTCCTATATGGCCGTGGGTTGCATCTGGCTGGTATCAGAGCTACCCCCATGCTGCATATACGGGGCCCAGCTGTGCTCAGATCGACATATATCGACTCAAGAACATCGCCTGTAGGTCCTATATAGCCGTGGGTTGCAGCTGGCTGGTAACACAGCTACCCCCATGCTGTATATACGTGGCCCAGCTGTGCTCAGATCGACATATATCGACTCAAGAGCATCGCCTGTAGGTCCTATATGGCCGTGGGTTGCATCTGGCTGGTATGAGAGCTACCCCCATGCTGTATATACGGGGCCCAGCCGTGCTCAGATCGACGTATATCGACTCAAGAACATCGCCTGTAGGTCCTATAGAGCCGTGGGTTGCAGCTGGCTTGTATCACAGCCACCCCTATGATGTATATACGTGGCCCAGCTGTGCTCAGATCGACATATATCGACTCAAGAACATCGCCTGCAGGTCATATATGGCCGTGGATTGCATCTGGCTGGTATTAGAGCTACACCCATGATGTATATACGGCGCCCAGCTGTGCTCAGATCGACATATATCCACTGTATGTCCTATATGGCCGTGGGTTGCATCTGGCTGGTATCAGAGCTACCCCCATGCTGCATATACGGGGCCCAGCTGTGCTCTGATCGACATATATCGACTCAAGAACATCGCCTGTAGGTCCTATATAGCCGTGGGTTGCAGCTGGCTGGTATCACAGCTACCCCCATGCTGTATATACGTGGCCCAGCTGTGCTCAGATCGACATATATCGACTCAAGTGCATCGCCTGTAGGGCCTATATGGCCGTGGGTTGCATCTGGCTGGTATCAGAGCTACCCCCATGCTGCATATACGGGGCCCAGCTGTGCTCAGATCGACATATATCGACTCAAGAATATCGCCTGTGGTCCTATATAGCCTTGGATTGCAGCTGGCTGGTATAACAGCTACCCCGATGCTGTATATACGTTGCCCAGCTGTGCTCAGATCGACATATATCGACTCAAGAACATCGCCTGTAGGTCCTATATGGCCGTGGGTTGCATCTGGCTGGTATTAGAGCTACCCCCATGCTGTATATACGGCGCCCAGCTGTGCTCACATCGACGTATATCCACTGTAGGTCCTATATGGCCGTGGGTTGCATCTGGCTGGTATCAGAGCTACCCCCATGCTGCATATACGGGGCCCAGCTGTGCTCAGATCGACATATATCGACTCAAGAACATCGCCTGTATGTCCTATATAGCCGTGGGTTGCAGCTGGCTGGTATCACAGCTACCCCCATGCTGTATATACGTGGCCCAGCTGTGCTCAGATCGACATATATCGACTCAAGAGCATCGCCTGTAGGTCCTATATGGCCGTGGGTTGCATCTGGCTGGTATATACGGGGCCCAGCTGTGATCAGATCGACATATATCGACTCAAAAACATCGCCTGTAGGTCCTATATAGCCGTGGGTTGCAGCTGGCTTGTATCACAGCCACCCCCATGCTGTATATACGTGGCCCAGCTGTGCTCAGATCGACATATATCGACTCAAGAACATCGCCTGTAAGTCCTATATGGCCGTGGGTTGCATCTGGCTGGTATTAGAGCTACCCCCATGCTGTATATACGGCGCCCAGCTGTGCTCAGATCGACATATATCCACTGTAGGTCCTATATGGCCGTGGGTTGCATCTGGCTGGTATCAGAGCTACACCCATGCTGCATATACGGGGCGCAGCTGTGCTCAGATCGACATATATCGACTCAAGAACATCGCCTGTGGTCCTATATAGCCGTGGGTTGCAGCTGGCTGGTATCACAGCGACCCCCATGATGTATATACGTGGCCCAGCTGTGCTCAGATCGACATATATCGACTCAAGAACACCGCCTGTAGGTCCTATATGGCCGTGGGTTGCATCTGGCTGGTATCAGAGCTACCCCCATGCTGTATAAACGAGGCCCAGCTGTGCTCAGATCGACATATATCGACTCAAGAACATCGCCTGTAGGTCCTATATAGCAGTGGGTTGCAGCTGGCTTGTATCACAGCCACCCCCATGCTGTATATACGTGGCCCAGCTGTGCTCAGATCGACATATATCGACTCAAGAACATCGCCTGTAGGTCCTATGTGGCCGTGGGTTGCATCTGGCTGGTATCAGAGCTACCCCCATGCTGCATATACGGGGCCCAGCAGTGCTCAGATCGACATATATCGACTCAAGAACATCGCCTGTAGGTCCTATATAGCCGCGGGTTGCAGCTGGCTGGTTACACAGCTACCCCCATGCTGTATATACGCGGCCCAGCTCTGCTCAGATCGACATATATCGACTCAATAGCATCGCCTGTAGGTCCTATATGGCCGTGGGTTGCATCTGGCTGGTATCAGACCTACCCCCATGCTGTATATACGGCGCCCAGCTGTGCTCACATCGACATATATCCACTGTAGGTCCTATATGGCCGTGGGTTGCATCTGGCTGGTATCAGAGCTACCCCCATGCTGCATATACGGGGCCCAGCTGAGCTCAGATCGACATATATCAACTCAAGAACATCGCCTGTGGTCCTATATAGCCGTGGGTTGCAGCTGGCTGGTATCACAGCTACCCCCATGGTGTATATACGTGGCCCAGCTGTGCTCAAATCGACATATATCGACTCAAGAACACCGCCTGTAGGTCCTATATGGCCGTGGGTTGCATCTGGCTGGTATCAGAGCTACCCCCATGCTGTATATACGGGGCCCAGCTGTGCTCAGATCGACATATATCGACTCAAGAACATCGCCTGTAGGTCCTATATAGCCGTGGGTTGCAGCTGGCTTGTATCACAGCCACCCCCATGCTGTATATACGTGGCCCAGCTGTGCTCAGATCGACATATATCGACTCAAGAGCATCGCCTGTAGGTCCTATATGGCCGTGGGTTGCATCTGGCTGGTATCAGAGCTACCCCCATGCTGTATATACGGGGCCCAGCTGTGCTCAGATCGACATATATCGACTCAAGAACATCGCCTGTAGGTCGTATATAGCCGTGGGTTGCAGCTGGCTTGTATCACAGCCACCCCCATGCTGTATATACGTGGCCCAGCTGTGCTCAGATCGACATATATCGACTCAAGAACATCGCCTGTAGGTCCTATATGGCCGTGGGTTGCATCTGGCTGGTATTAGAGCTACCCCCATGCTGTATATACGGCGCCCAGCTGTGCTCAGATCGACATATATCCACTGTAGGTCCTATATGGCCGTGGGTTGCATCTGGCTGGTATCAGAGCTACCCCCATGCTGCATATACGGGGCCCAGCTGTGCTCAGATCGACATATATCGACTCGAGAACATCGCCTGTAGGTCCTATATAGCCGTGGGTTGCAGCTGGCTGGTATCACAGCTACCCCCATGCTGTATATACGTGGCCCAGCTGTGCTTAGATCGACATATATCGACTCAAGAGTATCGCCTGTAGGTCCTATATGGCCGTGGGTTGCATCTGGCTGGCATCAGAGCTACCCCCATGCTGTATATACAGGGCCCAGCTGTGCTCACATCGACATATATCCACTGTAGGTCCTATATGGCCGTGGGTTGCATCTGGCTGGTATCAGAGCTACCCCCATGCTGCATATACGGGGCCCAGCTGTGCTCAGATCGACATATATCGACTCAAGAACATCGCCTGTGGTCCTATATAGCCGTGGGTTGCAGCTGGCTGGTATCACAGCTACCCCCATGCTGTATATACGTGGCCCAGCTGTGCTCAGATCGACATATATCGACTCAAGAACATCGCCTGTAGGTCCTATATGGCCGTGGGTTGCATCTGGCTTATATCAGAGCTACTCCCAAGCTGTATATACGGGGCCCAGCTGTGCTCAGATCGACATATATCGACTCAAGAACATCGCCTGTAGGTACTATATAGCCGTGGGTTGCAGCTGGCTTGTATCACAGCCACCCCCATGCTGTATATACGTGGCCGAGCTGTGCTCAGATCGACATATATCGACTCAAGAACATCGCCTGTAGGTCCTATATGGCCGTGGGTTGCATCTGGCTGGTATTAGAGCTACCCCCATGCTGTATATACGGCGCCCAGCTGTGCTCAGATCGACATATATCCACTGTAGGTCCTATATGGCCGTGGGTTGCATCTGGCTGGTATCAGAGCTACCCCCATGCTGCATATACGGGGCCCAGCTATGCTCAGATCGACATATATCGACTCAAGAACATCGCCTGTTGTCCTATATAGCCGTGGGTTGCAGCTGGCTGGTATCACAGCTACCCCCATGCTGTATATACGTGGCCCAGCTGTGCTCAGATCGACATATATCGACTCAAGAACATCGCCTGTAGGTCCTATATGGCCGTGGGTTGCATCTGGCTGGTATTAGAGCTACCCCCATGCTGTATATACGGCGCCCAGCTGTGCTCACATCGACATATATCCACTGTAGGTCCTATATATCTGTGGGTTGCATCTGGCTGGTATCAGAGCTACCCCCATGCTGCATATACGGGGCCCAGCTGTGCTCAGATCGACATATATCGACTCAAGAACATCGCCTGTAGGTCCTATATAGCCGTGGGTTGCAGCTGGCTGGTATCACAGCTACCCCCATGCTGTATATACGTGGCCCAGCTGTGCTCAGATCGACATATATCGACTCAAGAGCATGGCCTGTAGGTCCTATATGGCCGTGGGTTGCATCTGGCTGGTATGAGAGCTACCCCCATGCTGTATATACAGGGCCCAGCTGTGCTCAGATCGACGTATATCGACTCAAGAACATCGCCTGTAGGTCCTATATAGCCGTGGGTTGCAGCTGGCTTGTATCACAGCCACCCCCATGCTGTATATACGTGGCTCAGCTGTGCTCAGATTGACATATATCGACTCAAGAACATCGCATGTAGGTCATATATGGCCGTGGGTTGCATCTGGCTGGTATTAGAGCTACACCCATGCTGTATATACGGCGTCCAGCTGTGCTCAGATCGACATATATCCACTGTAGGTCCTATATGGCCGTGGGTTGCATCTGGCTGGTATCAGAGCTACCCCCATGCTGCATATACGGGGCCCAGCTGTGCTCAGATTGACATATATCGACTCAAGAACATCGCATGTAGGTCATATATGGCCGTGGGTTGCATCTGGCTGGTATTAGAGCTACACCCATGCTGTATATACGGCGTCCAGCTATATACTATATAGCCGTGGGTTGCAGCTGGCTTGTATCACAGCCACCCCCATGCTGTATATACGTGGCCGAGCTGTGCTCAGATCGACATATATCGACTCAAGAACATCGCCTGTAGGTCCTATATGGCCGTGGGTTGCATCTGGCTGGTATTAGAGCTACCCCCATGCTGTATATACGGCGCCCAGCTGTGCTCAGATCGACATATATCCACTGTAGGTCCTATATGGCCGTGGGTTGCATCTGGCTGGTATCAGAGCTACCCCCATGCTGCATATACGGGGCCCAGCTGTGCTCAGATCGACATATATCGACTCAAGAACATCGCCTGTAGGTCCTATATGGCCGTGGGTTGCATCTGGCTGGTATTAGAGCTACCCCCATGCTGTATATACGGCGCCCAGCTGTGCTCACATCGACATATATCCACTGTAGGTCCTATATATCTGTGGGTTGCATCTGGCTGGTATCAGAGCTACCCCCATGCTGCATATACGGGGCCCAGCTGTGCTCAGATCGACATATATCGACTCAAGAACATCGCCTGTAGGTCCTATATAGCCGTGGGTTGCAGCTGGCTGGAATCACAGCTACCCCCATGCTGTATATACGTGGCCCAGCTGTGCTCAGATCGACATATATCGAATCAAGAGCATCGCCTGTAGGTCCTATATGGCCGTGGGTTGCATCTGGCTGGTATCAGAGCTACCCCCATGCTGTATATACGGCCCCAGCTGTGCTCACATCGACATATTTGTTGCTCACATCGACATATATCCACTGTAGGTCCTATATGGCCGTGAGTTGCATCTGACTGGTATCAGAGCTACCCCCATGTTGCATATACGGGGCCCAGCTGTGCTCAGATCGACATATATCGACTCAAGAACATCGCCTGTAGGTCCTATATAGCCGTGGGTTGCAGCTGGCTTGTATCACAGCCACCCCCATGCTGTATATACGTGGCCCAGCTGTGCTCAGATCGACATATATCGACTCAAGAACATCGCCTGTAGGTCCTATATGGCCGTGGGTTGCATCTGGCTGGTATTAGAGCTACCCCCATGCTGTATATACGGCGCCCAGCTGTGCTCAGATCGACATATATCCACAGTAGGTCCTATATGGCCGTGGGTTGCATCTGGCTGGTATCAGAGCTACCCCCATGCTGCATATACGGGGCCCAGCTGTGCTCAGATCGACATATATCGACTCAAGAACATCGCCTGTAGGTCCTATATAGCCGTGGGTTGCAGCTGGCTGGTATAACAGCTACCCCCATGCTGTATATACGTGGCCCAGCTGTGCTCAGATCGACATATATCGACTCAAGAACATCGCCTGTAGGTCCTATATGGCCGTGGGTTGCATCTGGCTGGTATCAGAGCTACCCCCATGCTGTATATACGGCGCCCAGATGTGCTCACATCGACATATATCCACTGTAGGTCCTATATGGCCGTGGGTTGCATCTGGCTGGTATCAGAGCTACCCCCATGCTGCATATACGGGGCCCAGCTGTGCTCAGATCGACATATATCGACTCAAGAACATCGCCTGTGGTCCTATATAGCCGTGGGTTGCAGCTGGCTTGTATCACAGCTACCCCATGCTGTATATACGTGTCCCAGCTGTGCTCAGATCGACATATATCGACTCAAGAACATCGCCTGTAGGTCCTATATGGCCGTGGGTTGCATCTGGCTGGTATTAGAGCTACCTTAATGCTGTATATACGGCGCCCAGCTGTGCTCACATCGACATATATCCACTGTAGGTCCTATATATCCGTGGGTTGCATCTGGCTGGTATCAGAGCTACCCCCATGCTGCATATATGGGGCCCAGCTGTGCTCAGATCGACATATATCGACTCAAGAACATCGCCTGTAGGTCCTATATAGCCGTGGGTTGCAGCTGGCTGGTATCACATCTACCCCCATGCTGTATATACGTGGCCCAGCTGTGCTCAGATCGACATATATCGACTCAAGAGCATCGCCTGTAGGTCCTATATGGCCGTGGGTTGCATCTGGCTGGTTTGAGAGCTACCCCCATGCTGTATATACGGGGCCCAGCTGTGCTCAGATCGACGTATATCGACTCAAGAACATCGCCTGTAGATCCTATATAGCCGTGGGTTGCAGCTGGCTTGTATCACAGCCACCCCCATGCTGTATATACGTGGCCCAGCTGTGCTGAGATGGACATATATCGACTCAAGAACATCGCCTGTAGGTCATATATGGCCGTGGGTTGCATCTGGCTGGTATTAGAGCTACACCCATGCTCTATATACGGTGCCCAGCTGTGCTCAGATCGACATATATCCACTGTAGGTCCTATATGGCCGTGGGTTGCAACTGGCTGGTATCAGAGTTACCCCCATGCTGCATATACGGGGCCCAGCTGTGCTCAGATCGACATATATCGACTCAAGAGCATCGCCTGTAGGTCCTATATGGCCGTGGGTTGCATCTGGCTGGTATCAGAGCTACCCCCATGCTGTATATACGGGCCCAGCTGTGCTCAGATCGACATATGTCGACTCAAGAACATCGCCTGTAGGTCCTATATAGCCGTGGGTTGCAGCTGGCTTGTATCACAGCCACCCCCATGCTGTATATACGTGGCCCAGCTGTGCTCAGATCGACATATATCGACTCAAGAACATCGCCTGTAGGTCCTATATGGCCGTGGGTTGCATCTGGCTGGTATTAGAGCTACCCCCATGCTGTATATACGGTGCCCAGCTGTGCTCAGATCGACATATATCCACTGTAGGTCCTATATGGCCGTGGGTTGCATCTGGCTGGTATCAGAGCTACCCCCATGCTGCATATACGGGGCCCAGATGTGCTCAGATCGACATATATCGACTCAAGAACATCGCCTGTAGGTCCTATATAGCCGTGGGTTGCAGCTGGCTGGTATCACAGCTACCCCCATGCTGTATATACGTGGCCCAGCTGTGCTCAGATCGACATATATCGACTCAAGAGCATCGCCTGTAGGTCCTATATGGCCGTGGGTTGCATCTGGCTGGTATCAGAGCTACCCCCATGCTGTATATACGGCGCCCAGCTGTGCTCACATCGACATATATCCACTGTAGGTCCTATATGGCCGTGGGTTGCATCTGGCTGGTATCAGAGCTACCCCCATGCTGCATATACGGGGCCCAGCTGTGCTCAGATCGACATATATCGACTCAAGAACATCGCCTGTGGTCCTATATAGCCGTGGGTTGCAGCTGGCTGGTATCACAGCTACCCCCATGCTGTATATACGTGGCACAGCTGTGCTCAGATCGACACATATCGACTCAACAACATCGCCTGTAGGTCCTATATGGCCGTGGGTTGCATCTGGCTGGTATTAGATCTACCCCCATGCTGTATATACGGCGCCCAGCTGTGCTCACATCGACATATTTCCACTGTAGGTCCTATATGGCCGTGGGTTGCATCTGGCTGGTATCAGAGCTACCCCCATGCTGCATATACGGGGCCCAGCTGTGCTCAGATCGACATATATCGACTCAAGAACATCGCCTGTAGGTCCTATATAGCCGTGGGTTGCAGCTGGCTGGCATCACAGCTACCCCCATGCTGTATATGCGTGGCCCAGCTGTGCTCAGATCGACATATATCGACTCAAGAGCATCGCCTGTAGGTCCTATATGGCCGTGGGTTGCATCTGGCTGGTATCAGAGCTACCCCCATGCTGCATATACGGGGCCCAGATGTGCTCAGATCGACATATATCGACTCAAGAACATCGCCTGTGGTCCTATATAGCCGTGGGTTGCAGCTGGCTGGTATCACAGCTACCCCCATGCTGTATATACGTGGCACAGCTGTGCTCAGATCGACACATATCGACTCAACAACATCGCCTGTAGGTCCTATATGGCCGTGGGTTGCATCTGGCTGGTATTAGATCTACCCCCATGCTGTATATACGGCGCCCAGCTGTGCTCACATCGACATATTTCCACTGTAGGTCCTATATGGCCGTGGGTTGCATCTGGCTGGTATCAGAGCTACCCCCATGCTGCATATACGGGGCCCAGCTGTGCTCAGATCGACATATATCGACTCAAGAACATCGCCTGTAGGTCCTATATAGCCGTGGGTTGCAGCTGGCTGGCATCACAGCTACCCCCATGCTGTATATGCGTGGCCCAGCTGTGCTCAGATCGACATATATCGACTCAAGAGCATCGCCTGTAGGTCCTATATGGCCGTGGGTTGCATCTGGCTGGTATCAGAGCTACCCCCATGCTGTATATACGGGCCCAGCTGTGCTCAGATCGACATATATCGACTCAAGAACATCGCCTGTAGGTCCTATATAGCCGTGGGTTGCAGCTGGCTGGTATAACAGCTACCCCCATGCTGTATATACGTGGCCCGGCTGTGCTCAGATCGACATATATCGACTCAAGAACATCGCCTGTAGGTCCTATATGGCCGTGGGTTGCATCTGGCTGGTATCAGAGCTACCCCCATGCTGTATATACGGCGCCCAGATGTGCTCACATCGACATATATCCACTGTAGGTCCTATATGGCCGTGGGTTGCATCTGGCTGGTATCAGAGCTACCCCCATGCTGCATATACGGGGCCCAGCTGTGCTCAGATGGACATATATCGACTCAAGAACATCGCCTGTGGTCCTATATAGCCGTGGGTTGCAGCTGGCTGGTATCACAGCTACCCCCATGCTGTATATACGTGTCCCAGCTGTGCTCAGATCGACATATATCGACTCAAGAACATCGCCTGTAGGTCCTATATGGCCGTGGGTTGCATCTGGCTGGTATTAGAGCTACCCCAATGCTGTATATACGGCGCCCAGCTGTGCTCACATCGACATATATCCACTGTAGGTCCTATATATCCGTGGGTTGCATCTGGCTGGTATCAGAGCTACCCCCATGCTGCATATATGGGGCCCAGCTGTGCTCAGATGGACATATATCGACTCAAGAACATCGCCTGTAGGTCCTATATAGCCGTGGGTTGCAGCTGGCTGGTATCACAGCTACCCCCATGCTGTATATACGTGGCCCAGCTGTGCTCAGATCGACATATATCGACTCAAGAGCATCGCCTGTAGGTCCTATATGGCCGTGGGTTGCATCTGGCTGGTTTGAGAGCTACCCCCATGCTGTATATACGGGGCCCAGCTGTGCTCAGATCGACGTATATCGACTCAAGAACATCGCCTGTAGATCCTATATAGCCGTGGGTTGCAGCTGGCTTGTATCACAGCCACCCCTATGCTGTATATACGTGGCCCAGCTGTGCTCAGATGGACATATGTCGACTCAAGAACATCGCCTGTAGGTCATATATGGCCGTGGGTTGCATCTGGCTGGTATTAGAGCTACACCCATGCTCTATATACGGTGCCCAGCTGTGCTCAGATCGACATATATCCACTGTAGGTCCTATATGGCCGTGGGTTGCAACTGGCTGGTATCAGAGCTACCCCCATGCTGCATATACGGGGCCCAGCTGTGCTCAGATCGACATATATCGACTCAAGAACATCGCCTGTAGGTCCTATATAGCCGTGGGTTGCAGCTGGCTGGTATCACAGCTACCCCCATGCTGTATATGCGTGGCCCAGCTGTGCTCAGATCGACATATATCGACTCAAGAGCATCGCCTGTAGGTCCTATATGGCCGTGGGTTGCATCTGGCTGGTATCAGAGCTACCCCCATGCTGTATATACGGGCCCAGCTGTGCTCAGATCGACATATGTCGACTCAAGAACATCGCCTGTAGGTCCTATATAGCCGTGGGTTGCAGCTGGCTTGTATCACAGCCACCCCCATGCTGTATATACGTGGCCCAGCTGTGCTCAGATCGAATATATCGACTCAAGAACATCGCCTGTAGGTCCTATATGGCCGTGGGTTGCATCTGGCTGGTATTAGAGCTACCCCCATGCTGTATATACGGTGCCCAGCTGTGCTCAGATCGATATATATCCACTGTAGGTCCTATATGGCCGTGGGTTGCATCTGGCTGGTATCAGAGCTACCCCCATGCTGCATATACGGGGCCCAGATGTGCTCAGATCGACATATATCGACTCAAGAACATCGCCTGTAGGTCCTATATAGCCGTGGGTGGCAGCTGGCTGGTATCACAGCTACCCCCATGCTGTATATACGTGGCCCAGCTGTGCTCAGATCGACATATATCGACTCAAGAGCATCGCCTGTAGGTCCTATATGGCCGTGGGTTGCATCTGGCTGGTATCAGAGCTACCCCCATGCTGTATATACGGCGCCCAGCTGTGCTCACATCGACATATATCCACTGTAGGTCCTATATGGCCGTGGGTTGCATCTGGCTGGTATCAGAGCTACCCCCATGCTGCATATACGGGGCCCAGCTGTGCTCAGATCGACATATATCGACTCAAGAACATCGCCTGTAGGTCCTATATAGCCGTGGGTTGCAGCTGGCTGGCATCACAGCTACCCCCATGCTGTATATGCGTGGCCCAGCTGTGCTCAGATCGACATATATCGACTCAAGAGCATCGCCTGTAGGTCCTATATGGCCGTGGGTTGCATCTGGCTGGTATCAGAGCTACCCCCATGCTGCATATACGGGGCCCAGCTGTGCTCAGATCGACATATATCGACTCAAGAACATCGCCTGTGGTCATATATAGCCGTGGGTTGCAGCTGGCTGGTATCACAACTACCCCCATGCTGTATATACGTGGCACAGCTGTCCTCAGATCGACACATATCGACTCAACAACATCGCCTGTAGGTCCTATATGGCCGTGGGTTGCATCTGGCTGGTATTAGATCTACCCCCATGCTGTATATACGGCGCCCAGCTGTGCTCACATCGACATATTTCCACTGTAGGTCCTATATGGCCGTGGGTTGCATCTGGCTGGTATCAGAGCTACCCCCATGCTGCATATACGGGGCCCAGCTGTGCTCAGATCGACATATATCGACTCAAGAACATCGCCTGTAGGTCCTATATAGCCGTGGGTTGCAGCTGGCTGGCATCACAGCTACCCCCATGCTGTATATGCGTGGCCCAGCTGTGCTCAGATCGACATATATCGACTCAAGAGCATCGCCTGTAGGTCCTATATGGCCGTGGGTTGCATCTGGCTGGTATCAGAGCTACCCCCATGCTGTATATACGGGCCCAGCTGTGCTCAGATCGACATATATCGACTCAAGAACATCGCCTGAAGGTCCTATATAGCCGTGGGATGCAGCTGGCTTGTATCACAGCCACCCCCATGCTGTATATACGTGGCCCAGCTGTGCTCAGATCGACATATATCGACTCAAGAACATCGCCTGTGGGTCCTATATGGCCGTGGGTTGCATCTGGCTGGTATTAGAGCTACCCCCATGCTGTATATACGGCGCCCAGCTGTGCTCAGATCGACATATATCCACTGTAGGTCCTATATGGCCGTGGGTTGCATCTGGCTGGTATAAGAGCTACCCCCATGCTGCATATACGGGGCCCAGCTGTGCTCAGATCGACATATATCGACTCAAGAACATCGCCTGTAGGTCCTATATAGCCGTGGGTTGCAGCTGGCTGGTATCACAACTACCCCCATGCTGTATATACGTTGCCCAGCTGTGCTCAGATCCACATATATCAACTCAAGAGCATCGCCTGTAGGTCCTATATGGCCGTGGGTTGCATCTGGCTGGTATCAGAGCTACCCCCATGCTGTATATACGGCGCCCAGCTGTGCCCACATCGACATATATCCATTGTAGGTCCTATATGGCCGTGGGTTGCATCTGGCTGGTATCAGAGCTACCCCCATGCTGCATATACGGGGCTTAGCTGTGCTCAGATCGACATATATTGACTCAAGAACATGGCCTGCGGTCCTATATAGCCGTGGGTTGCAGCTGGCTGGTATCACAGCTACCCCCATGCTGTATATACGTGGCCCAGCTGTGCTCAGATCGACATATATCGACTCAAGAACATCGCCTGTAGGTCCTATATGGCCGTGGGTTGCATCTGGCTGGTATTAGAGCTACCCCCATGTGTATATACGGCGCCCAGCTGTGCTCACATCGACATATATCCACTGTAGGTCCTATATGGCCGTGGGTTGCATCTGGCTGGTATCAGAGCTACCCCCATGCTGCATATACGGGGCCCAGCTGTGCTCAGATCGACATATATCGACTCAAGAGCATCGCCTGTAGGTCCTATATGGCCGTGGGTTGCATCTGGCTGGTATTAGAGCTACCCCCATGCTGTATATACGGGGCCCAGCTGTGCTCAGATCGACATATATCGACTCAAGAACATCGCCTGTATGTCCTATATAGCCGTGGGTTGCATCTGGCTGGTATAAGAGCTACCCCCATGCTGCATATACGGGGCCCAGCTGTGCTCAGATCGACATATATCGACTCAAGAACATCGCCTGTAGGTCCTATATAGCCGTGGGTTGCAGCTGGCTGGTATCACAACTACCCCCATGCTGTATATACGTTGCCCAGCTGTGCTCAGATCGACATATATCGACTCAAGAGCATCGCCTGTAGGTCCTATATGGCCGTGGGTTGCATCTGGCTGGTATCAGAGCTACCCCCATGCTGTATATACGGCGCCCAGCTGTGCCCACATCGACATATATCCACTGTAGGTCCTATATGGCCGTGGGTTGCATCTGGCTGGTATCAGAGCTACACCCATGCTGCATATACGGGGCCCAGCTGTGCTCAGATCGACATATATCGACTCAAGAACATCGCCTGTAGGTCCTATATAGCCGTGGGTTGCAGCTGGCTGGCATCACAGCTACCCCCATGCTGTATATGCGTGGCCCAGCTGTGCTCAGATCGACATATATCGACTCAAGAGCATCGCCTGTAGGTCCTATATGGCCGTGGGTTACATCTGGCTGGTATCAGAGCTACCCCCATGCTGTATATACGGGCCCAGCTGTGCTCAGATCGACATATATCGACTCAAGAACATCGCCTGTAGGTCCTATATAGCCGTGGGTTGCAGCTGGCTGGTATCACAACTACCCCCATGCTGTATATACGTTGCCCAGCTGTGCTCAGATCGACATATATCGACTCAAGAGCATCGCCTGTAGGTCCTATATGGCCGTGGGTTGCATCTGGCTGGTATCAGAGCTACCCCCATGCTGCATATACGGGGCCCAGCTGTGCTCAGATCGACATATATCGACTCAAGAACATCGCCTGTAGGTCCTATATAGCCGTGGGTTGCAGCTGGCTGGTATCACAGCTACCCCCATGCTGTATATACGTGGCCCAGCTGTGCTCAGATCGACATATATCGAATCAAGAGCATCGCCTGTATGTCCTATATGGCCGTGGGTTGCATCTGGCTGGTATCAGAGCTACCCCCATGCTGTATATACGGCCCCAGCTGTGCTCACATCGACATATATCCACTGTAGGTCCTATATGGCCGTGGGTTGCATCTGGCTGGTATCAGAGCTACCCCCATGCTGCATATACGGGACCCAGCTGTGCTCAGATCGACATATATCGACTCAAGAACATCGCCTGTGGTCCTATATAGCCGTGGGTTGCAGCTGGCTGGTATAACAGCTACCCCGATGCTGTATATACGTGGCCCAGCTGTGCTCAGATCGACATATATCGACTCAAGACCATCGCCTGTAGGTCCTATATGGCCGTGGGTTGCATCTGGCTGGTATTAGAACTACCCCCATGCTGTATATACGGCGCCCAGCTGTGCTCACATCGACATATATCCACTGTAGGTCCTATATGGCCGTGAGTTGCATCTGACTGGTATCAGAGCTACCCCCATGCTGCATATACGGGGCCCAGCTGTGCTCAGATCGACATATATCGACTCAAGAACATCGCCTGTGGTCCTATATAGCCGTGGGTTGCAGCTGGCTGGTATCACAGCTACCCCCATGCTGTATATACGTGGCCCAGCTGTGCTCAGATCGACATATATCGACTCAAGAACATCGCCTGTAGGTCCTATATGGCCGTGGGTTGCATCTGGCTGGTATTAGAGCTACCCCCATGCTGCATATACGGCGCCCAGCTGTGCTCACATCGACATATATCCACTGTAGGTCCTATATATCCGTGGGTTGCATCTGGCTGGTATCAGAGCTACCCCCATGCTGCATATACGGGGCCCAGCTGTGCTCAGATCGACATATATCGACTCAAGAACATCGCCTGTAGGTCCTATATAGCCGTGGGTTGCAGCTGGCTGGTATCACAGCTACCCCCATGCTGTATATACTTGGCCCAGCTGTGCTCAGATCGACATATATCGACTCAAGAGCATCGCCTGTAGGTCCTATATGGCCGTGGGTTGCATCTGTCTGGTATGAGAGCTACCCCCATGCTGTATATACGGGGCCCAGCTGTGCTCAGATCGACGTATATCGACTCAAGAACATCGCCTGTAGGTCCTATATAGCCGTGGGTTGCAGCTGGCTTGTATCACAGCCACCCCCATGCTGTATATACGTGGCCCAGCTGTGCTCAGATTGACATATATCGACTCAAGAACATCGCATGTAGGTCATATATGACCGTGGGTTGCATCTGGCTTGTATTAGAGCTACACCCATGCTGTATATACGGCGCCCAGCTGTGCTCAGATCGACATATATCCACTGTAGGTCCTATATGGCCGTGGGTTGCATCTGGCTGGTATCAGAGCTACCCCCATGCTGCATATACGGGGCCCAGCTGTGCTCAGATCGACATATATCGACTCAAGAACATCGCCTGTGGTCCTATATAGCCGTGGGTTGCAGCTGGCTGGTATAACAGCTACCCCGATGCTGTATATACGTGGCCCAGCTGTGCTCATATCGACATATATCGACTCAAGAACATCGCCTGTAGGTCCTATATGGCCGTGGGTTGCAGCTGGCTGGTATTAGAGCTACCCCCATGCTGTATATACGGCGCCCAGCTGTGCTCACATCGACATATATCCACTGTAGGTCCTATATGGCCGTGAGTTGCATCTGACCGGTATCAGAGCTACCCCCATGCTGCATATACGGGGCCCAGCTGTGCTCAGATCGACATATATCGACTCAAGAACATCGCCTGTAGGTCCTATATAGCCGTGGGTTGCAGCTGGCTTGTATCACAGCCACCCCCATGCTGTATATACGTGGCCCAGCTGTGATCAGATCGACATATATCGACTCAAGAACATCGCCTGTATGTCCTATATGGCCGTGGGTTGCATCTGGCTGGTATCAGAGCTACCCCCATGCTGTATATACGGCGCCCAGCTGTGCTCACATCGACATATATCCACTGTAGGTCCTATATGGCCGTGGGTTGCATCTGGCTGGTATCAGAGCTACCCCCATGCTGCATATACGGGGCCCAGCTGTGCTCAGATCGACATATATCGACTCAAGAACATCGCCTGTGGTCCTATATAGCCGTGGGTTGCAGCTGGCTGGTATCACAGCTATCCCCATGCTGTATATACGTGGCCCAGCTGTGCTCAGATCGACATATATCGACTCAAGAACATCGCTTGTAGGTCCTATATGGCCGTGGGTTGCATCTGGCTGGTATTAGAGCTACCCCCATGCTGTATATACGGCGCCCAGCTGTGCTCACATCGACATATATCCACTGTAGGTCCTATATATCCGTGGGTTGCATCTGGCTGGTATCAGAGCTACCCCCATGCTGCATATACGGGGCCCAGCTATGCTCAGATCGACATATATCGACTCAAGAACATCGCCTGTAGGTTCTATATAGCCGTGGGTTGCAGCTGGCTGGTATCACAGCTACCCCCATGCTGTATATACGTGGCCCAGCTGTGCTCAGATCGATATATATCGACTCAAGAGCATCGCCTGTAGGTCCTATATGGTCGTGTGTTGCATCTGGCTGGTTTGAGAGCTACCCCCATGCTGTATATACGGGGCCCAGCTGTGCTCAGATCGACGTATATCGACTCAAGAACATCGCCTGTAGGTCTTATATAGCCGTGGGTTGCAGCTGGCTTGTATCACAGCCACCCCCATGCTGTATATACGTGGCCCAGCTGTGCTCAGATGGACATATATCGACTCAAGAACATCGCCTGTAGGTCATATATGGCCGTGGGTTGCATCTAGCTGGTATTAGAGCTACACCCATGCTCTATATACGGTGCCCAGCTGTGCTCAGATCGACATATATCCACTGTAGGTCATATATGGCCGTGGGTTGCATCTGGCTGGTATCAGAGCTACCCCCATGCTGCATATACGGGGCCCAGCTGTGCTCAGATCGACATATATCGACTCAAGAACATCGCCTGTTGGTCCTATATAGCCGTGGGTTGCAGCTGGCTGGTATCACAGCTACCCCCATGCTGTATATACGTGGCCCAGCTGTGCTCAGATCGACATATATCGACTCAAGAGCATCGCCTGTAGGTCCTATATAGCCGTGGATTGCATCTGGCTGGTATCAGAGCTACCCCCATGCTGTATATACGGCCCCAGCTGTGCTCACATCGATATATATCCACTGTAGGTCCTATATGGCCGTGGGTTGCATCTGGCTGGTATCAGAGCTACCCCCATGCTGCATATACGGGGCCCAGCTGTGCTCAGATCGACCTATATCGACTCAAGAACATCGCCTGTAGGTCCTATATAGCCGTGGGTTGCAGCTGGCTGGTATCACAGCTACCCCCATGCTGCATATACGTGGCCCAGCTGTGCTCAGATCGACATATATCGACTCAAGAACATCGCCTGTAGGTCCTATATAGCCGTGGGTTGCAAGTGGCTTGTATGACAGCCACCCCCATGCTGTATATACGTGGCCCAGCTGTGCTCAGATCGACATATATCGACTCAAGAACATCGCCTGTAGGTCCTATATGGCCGTTGGTTGCATCTGGCTGGTATTAAAGCTAACCAAATGCTGTATATACGGCGCCCAGCTGTGCTCAGATCGACATATATCCACTGTAGGTCCTATATGGCCGTGGGTTGCATCTGGCAGGTATCAGAGCTACCCCCATGCTGCATATACGGGGCCCAGCTGTACTCAGATCGACATATATCGACTCAAGAACATCGCCTGTAGTTCCTATATAGCCGTGGGTTGCAGCTGACTGGTATCACAGCTACCCCCATGCTGTATATACGTGGCCCAGCTGTGCTCAGATCGACATATATCGACTCAAGAGCATCGCCTGTAGGTCCTATATGGCCGTGGGTTGCATCTGGCTGGTATCAGAGCTACCCCCATGCTGTATATACGGCGCCCAGCTGTGCTCACATCGACATATATCCACTGTAGGTCCTATATGGCCGTGGGTTGCATCTGGCTGGTATCAGAGCTACCCCCATGCTGCATATACGGGGCCCAGCTGTGCTCAGATCGACATATATCGACTCAAGAACATCGCCTGTAGGTCCTATATGGCCGTGGGTTGCATCTGGCTGGTATTAGATCTACCCCCATGCTGTATATACGGCGCCCAGCTGTGCTCACATCGACATATATCCACTGTAGGTCCTATATGGCCGTGGGTTGCATCTGGCTGGTATCAGAGCTACCCCCATGCTGTATATACGGCGCCCAGCTGTGCTCACATCGACATATATCCACTGTAGGTCCTATATGGCCGTGGGTTGCATCTGGCTGGTATCAGAGCTACCCCCATGCTGCATATACGGGGCCCAGCTGTGCTCAGATCGACATATATCGACTCAAGAACATCGCATGTGGTCCTATATAGCCGTGGGTTGCAGCTGCCTGGTATCACAGCTACCCCCATGCTGTATATACGTGGCCCAGCTGTGCTCAGATCGACACATATCGACTCAAGAACATCGCCTGTAGGTCCTATATGGCCGTGGGTTGCATCTGGCTGGTATTAGATCTACCCCCATGCTGTATATACGGCGCCCAGCTGTGCTCACATCGACATATATCCACTGTAGGTCCTATATGGCCGTGGGTTGCATCTGGCTGGTATCAGAGCTACCCCCATGCTGCATATACGGGGCCCAGCTGTGCTCAGATCGACATATAATGACTCAAGAACATCGCCTGTAGGTCCTATATAGCCGTGGGTTGCAGCTGGCTGGTATCACAGCTACCCCCATGCTGTATATGCGTGGCCCAGCTGTGCTCACATCGACACATATCGACTCAAGAGCATCGCCTGTAGGTCCTATATGGCCGTGGGTTGCATCTGGCTGGTATCAGAGCTACCCCCATGCTGTATATACGGGGCCCAGCTGTGCTCAGATCGACATATATCGACTCAAGAACATCGCCTGTAGGTCCTATATAGCCGTGGGTTGCAGCTGTCTTGTATCACAGCCACCCCCATGCTGTATATACGTGGCCCAGCTGTGCTCAGATCGACATATATCGACTCAAGAACATCGCCTGTAGGTCCTATATGGCCGTGGGTTGCATCTGGCTGGTATTAGAGCTACCCCCATGCTGTATATACGGCGCCCAGCTGTGCTCAGATCGACATATATCCACTTTAGGTCCTATATGGCCGTGGGTTGCATCTGGCTGGTATCAGAGCTACCCCCATGCTGCATATACGGGGCCCAGCTGTGCTCTGATCGACATATATCGACTCAAGAACATCGCCTGTAGGTCCTATATAGCCGTGGGTTGCAGCTGGCTGGTATCACAGCTACCCCCATGCTGTATATACGTGGCCCAGCTGTGCTCAGATCGACATATATCGACTCAAGAGCATCGCCTGTAGGTCCTATATGGCCGTGGGTTGCATCTGGCTGGTATCAGAGCTACCCCTATGCTGTATATAGGGCGCCCAGCTGTGCTCACATCGACATATATCCACTGTAGGTCCTATATGGCCGTGGGTTGCATGTGGCTGGTATCAGAGCTACCAGCTACCTCCATGCTGCATATACGGGGCCCAGCTGTGCTCAGATCGACATATATCGACTCAAGAACATTGCCTGTGGTCCTATATAGCCGTGGGTTGCAGCTGGCTGGTATCACAGCTACCCCCATGCTGTATATACGTGGCCCAGCTGTGCTCAGATCGACATATATCGACTCAAGAACATCGCCTGTAGGTCCTATATGGCCGTGGGTTGCATCTGGCTGGTATTAGAGCTACCCCCATGCTGTATATACGGCGCCCAGCTGTGCTCACATCGACATATATCCACTGTGGGTCCTATTTGGCGGTGGGTTGCATCTGGCTGGTATCAGAGCTACCCCCATGCTGCATATACGGGGCCCAGCTGTGCTCAGATCGACATATATCGACTCAAGAACATCGCCTGTAGGTCCTATATAGCCGTGGGTTGCAGCTGGCTGGTATCACAGCTACCCCCATGCTGTATATACGTGGCCCAGCTGTGCTCAGATCGACATATATCGACTCAAGAGCATCGCCTGTAGGTCCTATATGGCCGTGGGTTGCATCTGGCTGGTATCAGAGCTACCCCCATACTGTATATACGGGGCCCAGCTGTGCTCAGATCGACATACATCGACTCAAGAACATCGCCTGTAGGTCCTATATAGCCGTGGGTTGCAAGTGGCTTGTATCACAGCCACCCCCATGCTGTATATACGTGGCCCAGCTGTGCTCAGATCGACATATATCGACTCAAGAACATCGCCTGTAGGTCCTATATGGCCGTTGGTTGCATCTGGCTGGTATTAGAGCTAACCAAATGCTGTATATACGGCGCCCAGCTGTCCTCAGATCAACATATATCCACTGTAGGTCATATATGGCCGTGGGTTGCATCTGGCAGGTATCAGAGCTACCCCCATGATGCATATACGGGGCCCAGCTGTACTCAGATCGACATATATCGACTCAAGAACATCGCCTGTAGGTCCTATATAGCCGTGGGTTGCACCTGGCTGGTATCACAGCTACCCCCATGCTGTATATACGTGGCCCAGCTGTGCTCAGATAGACATATATCGACTCAAGAGCATCGCCTGTAGGTCCTATATGGCCGTGGGTTGCATCTGGCTGGTATCAGAGCTACCCCCATGCTGTATATACGGCGCCCAGCTGTGCTCACATCGACATATATCCACTGTAGGTCCTATATGGCCGTGGGTTGCATCTGGCTGGTATCAGAGCTACCCCCATGCTGCATATACGGGGCCCAGCTGTGCTCAGATCGACATATATCGACTCAAGAACATCGCCTGTGGTCCTATATAGCCGTGGGTTGCAGCTGGCTGGTATCACAGCTACCCCCATGCTGTATATACGTGGCACAGCTGTGCTCAGATCGACATATATCGACTCAAGAACATCGCCTGTAGGTCCTATATGGCCGTGGGTTGCATCTGGCTGGTATTAGAGCTACCTTCATGCTGTATATACGGCGCCCAGCGGTGCTCACATCGACATATATCCACTGTAGGTCCTATATATCCGTGGGTTGCATCTGGCTGGTATCAGAGCTACCCCCATGCTGCATATACGGGGCCCAGCTGTGCTCAGATCGACATATATCGACTCAAGAGCATCGGCTGTAGGTCCTATATGGCCGTGGGTTGCATCTGGCTGGTATCACAGCTACCTCCATGCTGTATATACGTGGCCCAGCTGTGCTCAGATCGACATATATCGATTCAAGAGCATCGCCTGTAGGTCCTATATGGCCGTGGGTTGCATCTGGCTGGTATGAGAGCTACCCCCATGCTGTATATACGGGGCCCAGCTGTGCTCAGATCGACGTATATCGACTCAAGAACATCGCCTGTAGGTCCTATATAGCCGTGGGTTGCAGCTGGCTTGTATCACAGCCACCCCCATGCTGTATCTACGTGGCCCAGCTGTGCTCAGATCGACATATATCGACTCAAGAACATCGCCTGTAGGTCATATATGGCCGTGGGTTGCATCTGGCTGGTATTAGAGCTACACCCATGCTGTATATAAGGCGCCCAGCTGTGCTCAGATCGACATATATCCACTGTAGGTCCTATATGGCCGTGGGTTGCATCTGGCTGGTATCAGAGCTACCCCCTTGCTGCATATACGGGGCCCAGCTGTGCTCAGATCGACATATATCGACTCCAGAACATCGCCTGTAGGTCCTATATAGCCGTGGGTTGCTGCTGGCTGGTATCACAGTTAACCCCATGCTGTATATACGTGGCCCAGCTGTGCTCAGATCGACATATATTCGACTCAAGAGCATCGCCTGTAGGTCCTATATGGCCGTGGGTTGCATCTGGCTGGTATCAGAGCTACCCCCATACTGTATATACGGCCCCAGCTGTGCTCACATCGACATATATCCACTGTAGGTCCTATATGGCCGTGGGTTGCATCTGGCTGGTATCAGAGCTACCCCCATGCTGCATATACGGGGCCCAGCTGTGCTCAGATCGACATATATCGACTCAAGAGCATCGCCTGTAGGTCCTATATGGCCGTGGGTTGCATCTGGCTGGTATGAGAGCTACCCCCATGCTGTATATACGGGGCCCAGCTGTGCTCCGATCGACGTATATCGACTCAAGAACATCGCCTGTAGGTCCTATATAGCCGTGGGTTGCAGCTTGCTTGTATCACAGCCACCCCCATGCTGTAAATACGTGGCCCAGCTGTGCTCAGATCGACATATATCGACTCAAGAACATCGCCTGTAGGTCATATATGGCCGTGGGTTGCATCTGGCTGGCATTAGAGCTACACCCATGCTGTATATACGGCGCCCAGCTGTGCTCAGATCGACATATATCCACTGTAGGTCCTATATGGCCGTGGGTTGCATCTGGCTGGTATCACAGCTACCCCCATGCTGCATATACGGGGCCCAGCTGTGCTCAGATCGACATATATCGACTCAAGAACATCGCCTGTAGGTCCTATATAGCCGTGGGTTGCAGCTGGCTGGTATCACAGCTACCCCCATGCTGTATATACGTGGCCCAGCTGTGCTCAGATCGACATATATCGACTCAAGAGCATCGCCTGTAGGTCCTATATGGCCGTGGGTTGCATCTGGCGGGTATCAGAGCTACCCCCATGCTGTATATGCGGCCCCAGCAGTGCTCACATCGACATATATCCACTGTAGGTCCTATATGGCCGTGGGTTGCATCTGGCTGGTATCAGAGCTACCCCCATGCTTCATATACGGGGCCCAGCTGTGCTCAGATCGACATATATCGACTCAAGAACATCGCCTGTGGTCCTATATAGCCGTGGGTTGCAGCTGGCTAGTATAACAGCTACCCCGATGCTGTATATACGTGGCCCAGCTGTGCTCAGATCGACATTTATCGACTCAAGAACATCGCCTGTAGGTCCTATATGGCCGTGGGTTGCATCTGGCTGGTATTAGAGCTACCCCCATGCTGTATATACGGCGCCCAGCTGTGCTCACATCGACATATATCCACTGTAGGTCCTATATGGCCGTGGGTTGCATCTGGCTGGTATCAGAGCTACCCCCATGCTGCATATACGGGGCCCAGCTGTGCTCAGATCGACATATATCGACTCAAGAACATCGCCTGTAGGTCCTATATAGCCGTGGGTTGCAGCTGGCTGGTATCACAGCTACCCCCATGCTGTATATACGTGGCCCAGCTGTGCTCAGATCGACATATATCGACTCAAGAACATCGCCTGTAGGTCCTATATGGCCGTGGGTTGCATCTGGCTGGTATTAGAGCTACCCCCATGCTGTATATACGGCGCCCAGCTGTGCTCACATCGACATATATCCACTGTAGGTCCTATATGGCCGTGGGTTGCATCTGGCTGGTATCAGAGCTACCCCCATGCTGTATATACGTGGCCCAGCTGTGCTCAGATCGACATATATCGACTCAAGAGCAGCGCCTGTAGGTCCTATATGGCCGTGGGTTGCATCTGGCTGGTATCAGAGCTACCCCCATGCTGTATATACGGCGCCCAGCTGTGCTCACATCGACATATATCCACTGTAGGTCCTATATGGCCGTGGGTTGCATCTGGCTGGTATCAGAGCTACCCCCATGCTGCATATACGGGGCCCAGCTGTGCTCAGATCGACATATATCGACTCAAGAACATCGCCTGTAGGTCCTATATAGCCGTGGGTTGCAGCTGGCTGGTATCACAGCTACCCCCATGCTGTATATACGTGGCCCAGCTGTACTCAGATCGACATATATCGACTCAAGAACATCGCCTGTGGTCCTATATAGCCGTGGGTTGCAGCTGGCTGGTATCACAGCTAGCACCATGCTGTATATACGTGGCCCAGCTGTGCTCAGATCGACATATATCGACTCAATAACATCGCCTGTAGGTCCTATATAGCCGTGGGTTGCAGCTGGCTTGTAACACAGCCACCCCCATGCTGTATATACGTGGCCCAGCTGTGCTCTGATCGACATATATCGACTCAAGAACATCGCCTGTAGGTCCTATATGGCCGTGGGTTGCATCTGGCTGGTATTAGAGCTACCCCCATGCTGTATATACGGCGCCCAGCTGTGCTCAGATCGACATATATCCACTGTAGGTCCTATATGGCCGTGGGTTGCATCTGGCTGGTATCAGAGCTACCCCCATGCTGCATATACGGGGCCCAGCTGTGCTCAGATCGACATATATCGACTCAAGAACATCGCCTGTAGGTCCTATATAGCCGTGGGTTGCAGCTGGCTGGTATCACAGCTACCCCCATGCTGTATATACGTGGCCCAGCTGTGCTCAGATCGACATATATCGACTCAAGAGCATCGCTTGTAGGTCCTACATGGCCCTGGGTTGCATCTGGCTGGTATCAGAGCTACCCCCATGCTGTATATACGGCGCCCAGCTGTGCTCACATCGACATATATCCACTGTAGGTCCTATATGGACGTGGGTTGCATCTGGCTGGTATCAGAGCTACCCCCATGCTGCATATACGGGGCCCAGCTGTGCTCAGATCGACATATATCGACTCAAGAACATCGCCTGTAGGTCCTATATAGCCGTGGGTTGCAGCTGGCTGGTATCACAGCTACCCCCATGCTGTATATATGTGGCCCAGCTGTGCTCAGATCGACATATATCGACTCAAGAACATCGCCTGTGGTCCTATATAGCCGTGGGTTGCAGCTGGCTGGTATCACAGCTAGCACCATGCTGTATATACGTGGCCCAGCTGTGCTCAGATCGACATATATCGACTCAAGAACATCGCCTGTAGGTCCAATATGGCCGTGGGTTGCATCTGGCTGGTATTAGAACTGCCCCCATGCTGTATATACGGCGCCCAGCTGTGCTCACATCGACATATATCCACTGTAGGTCCTATATATCCGTGGGTTGCATCTGGCTGGTATCAGAGCTACCCCCATGCTGCATATACGGGGCCCAGCTGTGCTCAGATCGACATATATCGACTCAAGAACATCGCCTGTAGGTCCTATATAGCCGTGGGTTGCAGCTGGCTGGTAACACAGCTACCCCCATGCTGTATATACGTGGCCCAGCTGTGCTCAGATCGACATATATCGACTCAAGAGCATCGCCTGTAGGTCCTATATGGCCGTGGGTTGCATCTGGCTGGTATGAGAGCTACCCCCATGCTGTATATACGGAGCCCAGCCGTGCTCAGATCGACGTATATCGACTCAAGAACATCGCCTGTAGGTCCTATAGAGCCGTGGGTTGCAGCTGGCTTGTATCACAGCCACCCCCATGATGTATATACGTGGCCCAGCTGTGCTCAGATCGACATATATCGACTCAAGAACATCGCCTGCAGGTCATATATGGCCGTGGGTTGCATCTGGCTGGTATTAGAGCTACACCCATTATGTATATACGGCGCCCAGCTGTGCTCAGATCGACATATATCCACTGTATGTCCTATATGGCCGTGGGTTGCATCTGGCTGGTATCAGAGCTACCCCCATGCTGCATATACGGGGCCCAGCTGTGCTCTGATCGACATATATCGACTCAAGAACATCGCCTGTAGGTCCTATATAGCCGTGGGTTGCAGCTGGCTGGTATCACAGCTACCCCCATGCTGTATATACGTGGCCCAGCTGTGCTCAGATCGACATATATCGACTCAAGTGCATCGCCTGTAGGTCCTATATGGCCGTGGGTTGCATCTGGCTGGTATCAGAGCTACCCCCATGCTGCATATACGGGGCCCAGCTGTGCTCAGATCGACATATATCGACTCAAGAATATCGCCTGTGGTCCTATATAGCCTTGGATTGCAGCTGGCTGGTATAACAGCTACCCCGATGCTGTATATACGTGGCCAAGCTGTGCTCAGATCGACATATATCGACTCAAGAACATCGCCTGTAGGTCCTATATGGCCGTGGGTTGCATCTGGCTGGTATTAGATCTACCCCCATGCTGTATATACGGCGCCCAGCTGTGCTCACATCGACATATATCCACTGTAGGTCCTATATGGCCGTGGGTTGCATCTGGCTGGTATCAGAGCTACCCCCATGCTGTATATACGGCGCCCAGCTGTGCTCACATCGACATATATCCACTGTAGGTCCTATATGGCCGTGGGTTGCATCTGGCTGGTATCAGAGCTACCCCCATGCTGCATATACGGGGCCCAGCTGTGCTCAGATCGACATATATCGACTCAAGAACATCGCATGTGGTCCTATATAGCCGTGGGTTGCAGCTGGCTGGTATCACAGCTACCCCCATGCTGTATATACGTGGCCCAGCTGTGCTCAGATCGACACATATCGACTCAAGAACATCGCCTGTAGGTCCTATATGGCCGTGGGTTGCATCTGGCTGGTATTAGATCTACCCCCATGCTGTATATACGGCGCCCAGCTGTGCTCACATCGACATATATCCACTGTAGGTCCTATATGGCCGTGGGTTGCATCTGGCTGGTATCAGAGCTACCCCCATGCTGCATATACGGGGCCCAGCTGTGCTCAGATCGACATATATCGACTCAAGAACATCGCCTGTAGGTCCTATATAGCCGTGGGTTGCAGCTGGCTGGTATCACAGCTACCCCCATGCTGCATATGCGTGGCCCAGCTGTGCTCAGATCGACATATATCGACTCAAGAGCATCGCCTGTAGGTCCTATATGGCCGTGGGTTGCATCTGGCTGGTATCAGAGCTACCCCCATGCTGTATATACGGGGCCCAGCTGTGCTCAGATCGACATATATCGACTCAAGAACATCGCCTGTAGGTCCTATATAGCCGTGGGTTGCAGCTGTCTTGTATCACAGCCACCCCCATGCTGTATATACGTGGCCCAGCTGTGCTCAGATCGACATATATCGACTCAAGAACATCGCCTGTAGGTCCTATATGGCCGTGGGTTGCATCTGGCTGGTATTAGAGCTACCCCCATGCTGTATATACGGCGCCCAGCTGTGCTCAGATCGACATATATCCACTTTAGGTCCTATATGGCCGTGGGTTGCATCTGGCTGGTATCAGAGCTACCCCCATGCTGCATATACGGGGCCCAGCTGTGCTCTGATCGACATATATCGACTCAAGAACATCGCCTGTAGGTCCTATATAGCCGTGGGTTGCAGCTGGCTGGTATCACAGCTTCCCCCATGCTGTATATACGTGGCCCAGCTGTGCTCAGATCGACATATATCGACTCAAGAGCATCGCCTGTAGGTCCTATATGGCCGTGGGTTGCATCTGGCTGGTATCAGAGCTACCCCCATGCTGTATATAGGGCGCCCAGCTGTGCTCACATCGACATATATCCACTGTAGGTCCTATATGGCCGTGGGTTGCATGTGGCTGGTATCAGAGCTACCAGCTACCTCCATGCTGCATATACGGGGCCCAGCTGTGCTCAGATCGACATATATCGACTCAAGAACATTGCCTGTGATCCTATATAGCCGTGGGTTGCAGCTGGCTGGTATCACAGCTACCCCCATGCTGTATATACGTGGCCCAGCTGTGCTCAGATCGACATATATCGACTCAAGAACATCGCCTGTAGGTCCTATATGGCCGTGGGTTGCATCTGGCTGGTATTAGAGCTACCCCCATGCTGTATATACGGCGCCCAGCTGTGCTCACATCGACATATATCCACTGTGGGTCCTATTTGGCCGTGGGTTGCATCTGGCTGGTATCAGAGCTACCCCCATGCTGCATATACGGGGCCCAGCTGTGCTCAGATCGACATATATCGACTCAAGAACATCGCCTGTAGGTCCTATATAGCCGTGGGTTGCAGCTGGCTGGTATCACAGCTACCCCCATGCTGTATATACGTGGCCCAGCTGTGCTCAGATCGACATATATCGACTCAAGAGCATCGCCTGTAGGTCCTATATGGCCGTGGGTTGCATCTGGCTGGTATCAGAGCTACCCCCATACTGTATATACGGGGCCCAGCTGTGCTCAGATCGACATACATCGACTCAAGAACATCGCCTGTAGGTCCTATATAGCCGTGGGTTGCAAGTGGCTTGTATCACAGCCACCCCCATGCTGTATATACGTGGCCCAGCTGTGCTCAGATCGACATATATCGACTCAAGAACATCGCCTGTAGGTCCTATATGGCCGTTGGTTGCATCTGGCTGGTATTAGAGCTAACCAAATGCTGTATATACGGCGCCCAGCTGTGCTCAGATCAACATATATCCACTGTAGGTCATATATGGCCGTGGGTTGCATCTGGCAGGTATCAGAGCTACCCCCATGCTGCATATACGGGGCCCAGCTGTACTCAGATCGACATATATCGACTCAAGAATATCGCCTGTGGTCCTATATAGCCTTGGATTGCAGCTGGCTGGTATAACAGCTACCCCGATGCTGTATATACGTGGCCCAGCTGTGCTCAGATCGACATATATCGACTCAAGAACATCGCCTGTAGGTCCTATATGGCCGTGGGTTGCATCTGGCTGGTATTAGATCTACCCCCATGCTGTATATACGGCGCCCAGCTGTGCTCACATCGACATATATCCACTGTAGGTCCTATATGGCCGTGGGTTGCATCTGGCTGGTATCAGAGCTACCCCCATGCTGTATATACGGCGCCCAGCTGTGCTCACATCGACATATATCCACTGTAGGTCCTATATGGCCGTGGGTTGCATCTGGCTGGTATCAGAGCTACCCCCATGCTGCATATACGGGGCCCAGCTGTGCTCAGATCGACATATATCGACTCAAGAACATCGCCTGTAGGTCCTATATAGCCGTGGGTTGCAGCTGGCTGGTAACACAGCTACCCCCATGCTGTATATACGTGGCCCAGCTGTGCTCAGATCGACATATATCGACTCAAGAGCATCGCCTGTAGGTCCTATATGGCCGTGGGTTGCATCTGGCTGGTATCAGAGCTACCCCCATGCTGTATATACGGCGCCCAGCTGTGCTCACATCGACATATATCCACTGTAGGTCCTATATGGCCGTGGGTTGCATCTGGCTGGTATCAGAGCTACCCCCATGCTGTATATACGTGGCCCAGCTGTGCTCAGATCGACATATATCGACTCAAGAGCAGCGCCTGTAGGTCCTATATGGCCGTGGGTTGCATCTGGCTGGTATCAGAGCTACCCCCATGCTGTATATACGGGGCCCAGCTGTGCTCAGATCGACATATATCGACTCAATAACATCGCCTGTAGGTCCTATATAGCCGTGGGTTGCAGCTGGCTTGTAACACAGCCACCCCCATGCTGTATATACGTGGCCCAGCTGTGCTCTGATCGACATATATCGACTCAAGAACGTCGCCTGTAGGTCCTATATGGCCGTGGGTTGCATCTGGCTGGTATTAGAGCTACCCCCATGCTGTATATACGGCGCCCAGCTGTGCTCAGATCGACATATATCCACTGTAGGTCCTATATGGCCGTGGGTTGCATCTGGCTGGTATCAGAGCTACCCCCATGCTGCATATACGGGGCCCAGCTGTGCTCAGATCGACATATATCGACTCAAGAACATCGCCTGTAGGTCCTATATAGCCGTGGGTTGCAGCTGGCTGGTATCACAGCTACCCCCATGCTGTATATACGTGGCCCAGCTGTGCTCAGATCGACATATATCGACTCAAGAGCATCGCCTGTAGGTCCTATATGGCCCTGGGTTGCATCTGGCTGGTATCAGAGCTACCCCCATGCTGTATATACGGCGCCCAGCTGTGCTCACATCGACATATATCCACTGTAGGTCCTATATGGCCGTGGGTTGCATCTGGCTGGTATCAGAGCTACCCCCATGCTGCATATACGGGGCCCAGCTGTGCTCAGATCGACATATATCGACTCAAGAACATCGCCTGTAGGTCCTATATAGCCGTGGGTTGCAGCTGGCTGGTATCACAGCTACCCCCATGCTGTATATACGTGGCCCAGCTGTGCTCAGATCGACATATATCGACTCAAGAACATCGCCTGTGGTCCTATATAGCCGTGGGTTGCAGCTGGCTGGTATCACAGCTAGCACCATGCTGTATATACGTGGCCCAGCTGTGCTCAGATCGACATATATCGACTCAAGAACATCGCCTGTAGGTCCAATATGGCGGTGGGTTGCATCTGGCTGGTATTAGAGCTACCCCCATGCTGTATATACGGCGCCCAGCTGTGCTCACATCGACATATATCCACTGTAGGTCCTATATATCCGTGGGTTGCATCTGGCTGGTATCAGAGCTACCCCCATGCTGCATATACGGGGCCCAGCTGTGCTCAGATCGACATATATCGACTCAAGAACATCGCCTGTAGGTCCTATATAGCCGTGGGTTGCAGCTGGCTGGTAACACAGCTACCCCCATGCTGTATATACGTGGCCCAGCTGTGCTCAGATCGACATATATCGACTCAAGAGCATCGCCTGTAGGTCCTATATGGCCGTGGGTTGCATCTGGCTGGTATGAGAGCTACCCCCATGCTGTATATACGGAGCCCAGCCGTGCTCAGATCGACGTATATCGACTCAAGAACATCGCCTGTAGGTCCTATAGAGCCGTGGGTTGCAGCTGGCTTGTATCACAGCCACCCCCATGATGTATATACGTGGCCCAGCTGTGCTCAGATCGACATATATCGACTCAAGAACATCGCCTGCAGGTCATATATGGCCGTGGGTTGCATCTGGCTGGTATTAGAGCTACACCCATGATGTATATACGGCGCCCAGCTGTGCTCAGATCGACATATATCCACTGTATGTCCTATATGGCCGTGGGTTGCATCTGGCTGGTATCAGAGCTACCCCCATGCTGCATATACGGGGCCCAGCTGTGCTCAGATCGACATATATCGACTCAAGAATATCGCCTGTGGTCCTATATAGCCTTGGATTGCAGCTGGCTGGTATAACAGCTACCCCGATGCTGTATATACGTGGCCCAGCTGTGCTCAGATCGACATATATCGACTCAAGAACATCGCCTGTAGGTCCTATATGGCCGTGGGTTGCATCTGGCTGGTATTAGATCTACCCCCATGCTGTATATACGGCGCCCAGCTGTGCTCACATCGACATATATCCACTGTAGGTCCTATATGGCCGTGGGTTGCATCTGGCTGGTATCAGAGCTACCCCCATGCTGTATATACGGCGCCCAGCTGTGCTCACATCGACATATATCCACTGTAGGTCCTATATGGCCGTGGGTTGCATCTGGCTGGTATCAGAGCTACCCCCATGCTGCATATACGGGGCCCAGCTGTGCTCAGATCGACATATATCGACTCAAGAACATCGCATGTGGTCCTATATAGCCGTGGGTTGCAGCTGGCTGGTATCACAGCTACCCCCATGCTGTATATACGTGGCCCAGCTGTGCTAAGATCGACACATATCGACTCAAGAACATCGCCTGTAGGCCTATATGGCCGTGGGTTGCATCTGGCTGGTATTAGATCTACCCCCATGCTGTATATACGGCGCCCAGCTGTGCTCACATCGACATATATCCACTGTAGGTCCTATATGGCCGTGGGTTGCATCTGGCTGGTATCAGAGCTACCCCCATGCTGCATATACGGGGCCCAGCTGTGCTCAGATCGACATATATCGACTCAAGAACATCGCCTGTAGGTCCTATATAGCCGTGGGTTGCAGCTGGCTGGTATCACAGCTACCCCCATGCTGTATATGCGTGGCCCAGCTGTGCTCAGATCGACATATATCGACTCAAGAGCATCGCCTGTAGGTCCTATATGGCCGTGGGTTGCATCTGGCTGGTATCAGAGCTACCCCCATGCTGTATATACGGGGCCCAGCTGTGCTCAGATCGACATATATCGACTCAAGAACATCGCCTGTAGGTCCTATATAGCCGTGGGTTGCAGCTGTCTTGTATCACAGCCACCCCCATGCTGTATATACGTGGCCCAGCTGTGCTCAGATCGACATATATCGACTCAAGAACATCGCCTGTAGGTCCTATATGGCCGTGGGTTGCATCTGGCTGGTATTAGAGCTACCCCCATGCTGTATATACGGCGCCCAGCTGTGCTCAGATCGACATATATCCACTTTAGGTCCTATATGGCCGTGGGTTGCATCTGGCTGGTATCAGAGCTACCCCCATGCTGCATATACGGGGCCCAGCTGTGCTCTGATCGACATATATCGACTCAAGAACATCGCCTGTAGGTCCTATATAGCCGTGGGTTGCAGCTGGCTGGTATCACAGCTACCCCCATGCTGTATATACGTGTCCCAGCTGTGCTCAGATCGACATATATCGACTCAAGAGCATCGCCTGTAGGTCCTATATGGCCGTGGGTTGCATCTGGCTGGTATCAGAGCTACCCCCATGCTGTATATAGGGCGCCCAGCTGTGCTCACATCGACATATATCCACTGTAGGTCCTATATGGCCGTGGGTTGCATGTGGCTGGTATCAGAGCTACCAGCTACCTCCATGCTGCATATACGGGGCCCAGCTGTGCTCAGATCGACATATATCGACTCAAGAACATTGCCTGTGATCCTATATAGCCGTGGGTTGCAGCTGGCTGGTATCACAGCTACCCCCATGCTGTATATACGTGGCCCAGCTGTGCTCAGATCGACATATATCGACTCAAGAACATCGCCTGTAGGTCCTATATGGCCGTGGGTTGCATCTGGCTGGTATTAGAGCTACCCCCATGCTGTATATACGGCGCCCAGCTGTGCTCACATCGACATATATCCACTGTGGGTCCTATTTGGCCGTGGGTTGCATCTGGCTGGTATCAGAGCTACCCCCATGCTGCATATACGGGGCCCAGCTGTGCTCAGATCGACATATATCGACTCAAGAACATCGCCTGTAGGTCCTATATAGCCGTGGGTTGCAGCTGGCTGGTATCACAGCTACCCCCATGCTGTATATACGTGGCCCAGCTGTACTCAGATCGACATATATCGACTCAAGAGCATCGCCTGTAGGTCCTATATGGCCGTGGGTTGCATCTGGCTGGTATCAGAGCTACCCCCATACTGTATATACGGGGCCCAGCTGTGCTCAGATCGACATACATCGACTCAAGAACATCGCCTGTAGGTCCTATATAGCCGTGGGTTGCAAGTGGCTTGTATCACAGCCACCCCCATGCTGTATATACGTGGCTCAGCTGTGCTCAGATCGACATATATCGACTCAAGAACATCGCCTGTAGGTCCTATATGGCCGTTGGTTGCATCTGGCTGGTATTAGAGCTAACCAAATGCTGTATATACGGCGCCCAGCTGTGCTCAGATCAACATATATCCACTGTAGGTCATATATCGCCGTGGGTTGCATCTGGCAGGTATCAGAGCTACCCCCATGCTGCATATACGGGGCCCAGCTGTACTCAGATCGACATATATCGACTCAAGAACATCGCCTGTAGGTCCTATATAGCCGTGGGTTGCACCCGGCTGGTATCACAGCTACCCCCATGCTGTATATACGTGGCCCAGCTGTGCTCAGATCGACATATATCGACTCAAGAGCATCGCCTGTAGGTCCTATATGGCCGTGGGTTGCATCTGGCTGGTATCAGAGCTACCCCCATGCTGTATATACGGCGCCCAGCTGTGCTCACATCGACATATATCCACTGTAGGTCCTATATGGCCGTGGGTTGCATCTGGCTGGTATCAGAGCTACCCCCATGCTGCATATACGGGGCCCAGCTGTGCTCAGATCGACATATATCGACTCAAGAACATCGCCTGTGGTCCTATATAGCCGTGGGTTGCAGCTGGCTGGTATCACAGCTACCCCCATGCTGTATATACGTGGCACAGCTGTGCTCAGATCGACATATATCGACTCAAGAACATCGCCTGTAGGTCCTATATGGCCGTGGGTTGCATCTGGCTGGTATTAGAGCTACCTTCATGCTGTATATACGGCGCCCAGCGGTGCTCACATCGATATATATCCACTGTAGGTCCTATATATCCGTGGGTTGCATCTGGCTGGTATCAGAGCTACCCCCATGCTGCATATACGGGGCCCAGCTGTGCTCAGATCGACATATATCGACTCAAGAGCATCGGCTGTAGGTCCTATATAGCCGTGGGTTGCATCTGGCTGGTATCACAGCTACCTCCATGCTGTATATACGTGGCCCAGCTGTGCTCAGATCGACATATATCGATTCAAGAGCATCGCCTGTAGGTCCTATATGGCCGTGGGTTGCATCTGGCTGGTATGAGAGCTACCCCCATGCTGTATATACGGGGCCCAGCTGTGCTCTGATCGACGTATATCGACTCAAGAACATCGCCTGTAGGTCCTATATAGCCGTGGGTTGCAGCTGGCTTGTATCACAGCCACCCCCATGCTGTATCTACGTGGCCCAGCTGTGCTCAGATCGACATATATCGACTCAAGAACATCGCCTGTAGGTCATATATGGCCGTGGGTTGCATCTGGCTGGTATTAGAGCTACACCCATGCTGTATATACGGCGCCCAGCTGTGCTCAGATCGACATATATCCACTGTAGGTCCTATATGGCCGTGGGTTGCATCTGGCTGGTATCAGAGCTACCCCCTTGCTGCATATACGGGGCCCAGCTGTGCTCAGATCGACATATATCGACTCAAGAACATCGCCTGTAGGTCCTATATAGCCGTGGGTTGCTGCTGGCTGGTATCACAGCTACCCCCATGCTGTATATACGTGGCCCAGCTGTGCTCAGATCGACATATATCGACTCAAGAGCATCGCCTGTATGTCCTATATGGCCGTGGGTTGCATCTGGCTGGTATCAGAGCTACCCCCATACTGTATATACGGCCCCAGCTGTGCTCACATCGACATATATCCACTGTAGGTCCTATATGGCCGTGGGTTGCATCTGGCTGGTATCAGAGCTACCCCCATGCTGCATATACGGGGCCCAGCTGTGCTCAGATCGACATATATCGACTCAAGAGCATCGCCTGTAGGTCCTATATGGCCGTGGGTTGCATCTGGCTGGTATGAGAGCTACCCCCATGCTGTATATACGGGGCCCAGCTGTGCTCCGATCGACGTATATCGACTCAAGAACATCGCCTGTAGGTCCTATATAGCCGTGGGTTGCAGCTTGCTTGTATCACAGCCACCCCCATGCTGTAAATACGTGGCCCAGCTGTGCTCAGATCGACATATATCGACTCAAGAACATCGCCTGTAGGTCATATATGGCCGTAAGTTGCATCTGGCTGGCATTAGAGCTACACCCATGCTGTATATACGGCGCCCAGCTGTGCTCAGATCGACATATATCCACTGTAGGTCCTATATGGCCGTGGGTTGCATCTGGCTGGTATCACAGCTACCCCCATGCTGCATATACGGGGCCCAGCTGTGCTCAGATCGACATATATCGACTCAAGAACATCGCCTGTAGGTCCTATATAGCCGTGGGTTGCAGCTGGCTGGTATCACAGCTACCCCCATGCTGTATATACGTGGCCCAGCTGTGCTCAGATCGACATATATCGACTCAAGAGCATCGCCTGTAGGTCCTATATGGCCGTGGGTTGCATCTGGCGGGTATCAGAGCTACCCCCATGCTGTATATGCGGCCCCAGCTGTGCTCACATCGACATATATCCACTGTAGGTCCTATATGGCCGTGGGTTGCATCTGGCTGGTATCAGAGCTACCCCCATGCTGCATATACGGGGCCCAGCTGTGCTCAGATCGACATATATCGACTCAAGAACATCGCCTGTAGGTCCTATATAGCCGTGGGTTGCAGCTGGCTGGTATCACAGCTACCCCCATGCTGTATATACGTGGCCCAGCTGTGCTCAGATCGACATATATCGACTCAAGAGCATCGCCTTTAGGTCCTATATGGCCCTGGGTTACATCTGGCTGGTATCAGAGCTACCCCCATGCTGTATATACGGCGCCCAGCTGTGCTCACATCGACATATATCCACTGTAGGTCCGATATGGCCGTGGGTTGCATCTGGCTGGTATCAGAGCTACCCCCATACTGCATATACGGGGCCCAGCTGTGCTCAGATCGACATATATCGACTCAAGAACATCGCCTGTAGGTCCTATATAGCCGTGGGTTGCAGCTGGCTGGTATCACAGCTACCCCCATGCTGTATATACGTGGCCCAGCTGTGCTCAGATCGACATATATCGACTCAAGAACATCGCCTGTAGGTCCTATATGGCCGTGGGTTGCATCTGGCTGGTATTAGAGCTACCCCCATGCTGTATATACGGCGCCCAGTTGTGCTCAGATCGACATATATCCACTGTAGGTCCTATATGGCCGTGGGTTGCATCTGGCTGGTATCAGAGCTACCCCCATGCTGCATATACGGGGCCCAGCTGTGCTCAGATCGACATATATCGTCTCAAGAACATCGCCTGTCGGTCCTATATAGCCGTGGGTTGCAGCTGGCTGGTATCACAGCTACCCCCATGCTGTATATACGTGGCCCAGCTGTGCTCAGATCGACATATATCGACTCAAGAGCAGCGCCTGTAGGTCCTATATGGCCGTGGGTTGCATCTGGCTGGTATCAGAGCTACCCCCATGCTGCATATACGGGGCCCAGCTGTGCTCAGATCGACATATATCGACTCAAGAACATCGCCTGTAGGTCCTATATAGCCGTGGGTTGCAGCTGGCTGGTAACACAGCTACCCCCATGCTGTATATACGTGGCCCAGCTGTGCTCAGATCGACATATATCGACTCAAGAGCATCGCCTGTAGGTCCTATATGGCCGTGGGTTGCATCTGGCTGGTATGAGAGCTACCCCCATGCTGTATATACGGGGCCCAGCCGTGCTCAGATCGACGTATATCGACTCAAGAACATCGCCTGTAGGTCCTATAGAGCCGTGGGTTGCAGCTGGCTTGTATCACAGCCACCCCCATGATGTATATACGTGGCCCAGCTGTGCTCAGATCGACATATATCGACTCAAGAACATCGCCTGCAGGTCATATATGGCCGTGGATTGCATCTGGCTGGTATTAGAGCTACACCCATGATGTATATACGGCGCCCAGCTGTGCTCAGATCGACATATATCCACTGTATGTCCTATATGGCCGTGGGTTGCATCTGGCTGGTATCAGAGCTACCCCCATGCTGCATATACGGGGCCCAGCTGTGCTCTGATCGACATATATCGACTCAAGAACATCGCCTGTAGGTCCTATATAGCCGTGGGTTGCAGCTGGCTGGTATCACAGCTACCCCCATGCTGTATATACGTGGCCCAGCTGTGCTCAGATCGACATATATCGACTCAAGTGCATCGCCTGTAGGTCCTATATGGCCGTGGGTTGCATCTGGCTGGTATCAGAGCTACCCCCATGCTGCATATACGGGGCCCAGCTGTGCTCAGATCGACATATATCGACTCAAGAATATCGCCTGTGGTCCTATATAGCCTTGGATTGCAGCTGGCTGGTATAACAGCTACCCCGATGCTGTATATACGTTGCCCAGCTGTGCTCAGATCGACATATATCGACTCAAGAACATCGCCTGTAGGTCCTATATGGCCGTGGGTTGCATCTGGCTGGTATTAGAGCTACCCCCATGCTGTATATACGGCGCCCAGCTGTGCTCACATCGACGTATATCCACTGTAGGTCCTATATGGCCGTGGGTTGCATCTGGCTGGTATCAGAGCTACCCCCATGCTGCATATACGGGGCCCAGCTGTGCTCAGATCGACATATATCGACTCAAGAACATCGCCTGTATGTCCTATATAGCCGTGGGTTGCAGCTGGCTGGTATCACAGCTACCCCCATGCTGTATATACGTGGCCCAGCTGTGCTCAGATCGACATATATCGACTCAAGAGCATCGCCTGTAGGTCCTATATGGCCGTGGGTTGCATCTGGCTGGTATATACGGGGCCCAGCTGTGATCAGATCGACATATATCGACTCAAAAACATCGCCTGTAGGTCCTATATAGCCGTGGGTTGCAGCTGGCTTGTATCACAGCCACCCCCATGCTGTATATACGTGGCCCAGCTGTGCTCAGATCGACATATATCGACTCAAGAACATCGCCTGTAAGTCCTATATGGCCGTGGGTTGCATCTGGCTGGTATTAGAGCTACCCCCATGCTGTATATACGGCGCCCAGCTGTGCTCAGATCGACATATATCCACTGTAGGTCCTATATGGCCGTGGGTTGCATCTGGCTGGTATCAGAGCTACACCCATGCTGCATATACGGGGCGCAGCTGTGCTCAGATCGACATATATCGACTCAAGAACATCGCCTGTGGTCCTATATAGCCGTGGGTTGCAGCTGGCTGGTATCACAGCGACCCCCATGATGTATATACGTGGCCCAGCTGTGCTCAGATCGACATATATCGACTCAAGAACACCGCCTGTAGGTCCTATATGGCCGTGGGTTGCATCTGGCTGGTATCAGAGCTACCCCCATGCTGTATAAACGAGGCCCAGCTGTGCTCAGATCGACATATATCGACTCAAGAACATCGCCTGTAGGTCCTATATAGCAGTGGGTTGCAGCTGGCTTGTATCACAGCCACCCCCATGCTGTATATACGTGGCCCAGCTGTGCTCAGATCGACATATATCGACTCAAGAACATCGCCTGTAGGTCCTATATGGCCGTGGGTTGCATCTGGCTGGTATCAGAGCTACCCCCATGCTGCATATACGGGGCCCAGCAGTGCTCAGATCGACATATATCGACTCAAGAACATCGCCTGTAGGTCCTATATAGCCGCGGGTTGCAGCTGGCTGGTTACACAGCTACCCCCATGCTGTATATACGCGGCCCAGCTCTGCTCAGATCGACATATATCGACTCAAGAGCATCGCCTGTAGGTCCTATATGGCCGTGGGTTGCATCTGGCTGGTATCAGAACTACCCCCATGCTGTATATACGGCGCCCAGCTGTGCTCACATCGACATATATCCACTGTAGGTCCTATATGGCCGTGGGTTGCATCTGGCTGGTATCAGAGCTACCCCCATGCTGCATATACGGGGCCCAGCTGAGCTCAGATCGACATATATCAACTCAAGAACATCGCCTGTGGTCCTATATAGCCGTGGGTTGCAGCTGGCTGGTATCACAGCTACCCCCATGATGTATATACGTAGCCCAGCTGTGCTCAAATCGACATATATCGACTCAAGAACACCGCCTGTAGGTCCTATATGGCCGTGGGTTGCATCTGGCTGGTATCAGAGCTACCCCCATGCTGTATATACGGGGCCCAGCTGTGCTCAGATCGACATATATCGACTCAAGAACATCGCCTGTAGGTCCTATATAGCCGTGGGTTGCAGCTGGCTTGTATCACAGCCACCCCCATGCTGTATATACGTGGCCCAGCTGTGCTCAGATCGACATATATCGACTCAAGAGCATCGCCTGTAGGTCCTATATGGCCCTGGGTTGCATCTGGCTGGTATCAGAGCTACCCCCATGCTGTATATACGGGGCCCAGCTGTGCTCAGATCGACATATATCGACTCAAGAACATCGCCTGTAGGTCCTATATAGCCGTGGGTTGCAGCTGGCTTGTATCACAGCCACCCCCATGCTGTATATACGTGGCCCAGCTGTGCTCAGATCGACATATATCGACTCAAGAACATCGCCTGTAGGTCCTATATGGCCGTGGGTTGCATCTGGCTGGTATTAGAGCTACCCCCATGCTGTATATACGGCGCCCAGCTGTGCTCAGATCGACATATATCCACTGTAGGTCCTATATGGCCGTGGGTTGCATCTGGCTGGTATCAGAGCTACCCCCATGCTGCATATACGGGGCCCAGCTGTGCTCAGATCGACATATATCGACTCGAGAACATCGCCTGTAGGTCCTATATAGCCGTGGGTTGCAGCTGGCTGGTATCACAGCTACCCCCATGCTGTATATACGTGGCCCAGCTGTGCTTAGATCGACATATATCGACTCAAGAGTATCGCCTGTAGGTCCTATATGGCCGTGGGTTGCATCTGGCTGGCATCAGAGCTACCCCCATGCTGTATATACAGCGCCCAGCTGTGCTCACATCGACATATATCCACTGTAGGTCCTATATGGCCGTGGGTTGCATCTGGCTGGTATCAGAGCTACCCCCATGCTGCATATACGGGGCCCAGCTGTGCTCAGATCGACATATATCGACTCAAGAACATCGCCTGTGGTCCTATATAGCCGTGGGTTGCAGCTGGCTGGTATCACAGCTACCCCCATGCTGTATATACGTGGCCCAGCTGTGCTCAGATCGACATATATCGACTCAAGAACATCGCCTGTAGGTCCTATAAGGCCGTGGGTTGCATCTGGCTTATATCAGAGCTACTCCCATGCTGTATATACGGGGCCCAGCTGTGCTCAGATCGACATATATCGACTCAAGAACATCGCCTGTAGGTACTATATAGCCGTGGGTTGCAGCTGGCTTGTATCACAGCCACCCCCATGCTGTATATACGTGGCCGAGCTGTGCTCAGATCGACATATATCGACTCAAGAACATCGCCTGTAGGTCCTATATGGCCGTGGGTTGCATCTGGCTGGTATTAGAGCTACCCCCATGCTGTATATACGGCGCCCAGCTGTGCTCAGATCGACATATATCCACTGTAGGTCCTATATGGCCGTGGGTTGCATCTGGCTGGTATCAGAGCTACCCCCATGCTGCATATACGGGGCCCAGCTATGCTCAGATGACATATATCGACTCAAGAACATCGCCTGTTGTCCTATATAGCCGTGGGTTGCAGCTGGCTGGTATCACAGCTACCCCCATGCTGTATATACGTGGCCCAGCTGTGCTCAGATCGACATATATCGACTCAAGAACATCGCCTGTAGGTCCTATATGGCCGTGGGTTGCATCTGGCTGGTATTAGAGCTACCCCCATGCTGTATATACGGCGCCCAGCTGTGCTCACATCGACATATATCCACTGTTGGTCCTATATATCTGTGGGTTGCATCTGGCTGGTATCAGAGCTACCCCCATGCTGCATATACGGGGCCCAGCTGTGCTCAGATCGACATATATCGACTCAAGAACATCGCCTGTAGGTCCTATATAGCCGTGGGTTGCAGCTGGCTGGTATCACAGCTACCCCCATGCTGTATATACGTGGCCCAGCTGTGCTCAGATCGACATATATCGACTCAAGAGCATGGCCTGTAGGTCCTATATGGCCGTGGGTTGCATCTGGCTGGTATGAGAGCTACCCCCATGCTGTATATACAGGGCCCAGCTGTGCTCAGATCGACGTATATCGACTCAAGAACATCGCCTGTAGGTCCTATATAGCCGTGGGTTGCAGCTGGCTTGTATCACAGCCACCCCCATGCTGTATATACGTGGCTCAGCTGTGCTCAGATTGACATATATCGACTCAAGAACATCGCATGTAGGTCATATATGGCCGTGGGTTGCATCTGGCTGGTATTAGAGCTACACCCATGCTGTATATACGGCGTCCAGCTGTGCTCAGATCGACATATATCCACTGTAGGTCCTATATGGCCGTGGGTTGCATCTGGCTGGTATCAGAGCTACCCCCATGCTGCATATACGGGGCCCAGCTGTGCTCAGATTGACATATATCGACTCAAGAACATCGCATGTAGGTCATATATGGCCGTGGGTTGCATCTGGCTGGTATTAGAGCTACACCCATGCTGTATATACGGCGTCCAGCTATATACTATATAGCCGTGGGTTGCAGCTGGCTTGTATCACAGCCACCCCCATGCTGTATATACGTGGCCGAGCTGTGCTCAGATCGACATATATCGACTCAAGAACATCGCCTGTAGGTCCTATATGGCCGTGGGTTGCATCTGGCTGGTATTAGAGCTACCCCCATGCTGTATATACGGCGCCCAGCTGTGCTCAGATCGACATATATCCACTGTAGGTCCTATATGGCCGTGGGTTGCATCTGGCTGGTATCAGAGCTACCCCCATGCTGCATATACGGGGCCCAGCTGTGCTCAGATCGACATATATCGACTCAAGAACGTCGCCTGTAGGTCCTATATGGCCGTGGGTTGCATCTGGCTGGTATTAGAGCTACCCCCATGCTGTATATACGGCGCCCAGCTGTGCTCACATCGACATATATCCACTGTAGGTCCTATATATCTGTGGGTTGCATCTGGCTGGTATCAGAGCTACCCCCATGCTGCATATACGGGGCCCAGCTGTGCTCAGATCGACATATATCGACTCAAGAACATCGCCTGTAGGTCCTATATAGCCGTGGGTTGCAGCTGGCTGGAATCACAGCTACCCCCATGCTGTATATACGTGGCCCAGCTGTGCTCAGATCGACATATATCGAATCAAGAGCATCGCCTGTAGGTCCTATATGGCCGTGGGTTGCATCTGGCTGGTATCAGAGCTACCCCCATGCTGTATATACGGCCCCAGCTGTGTTCACATCTACATATATCCACTGTAGGTCCTATATGGCCGTGGGTTGCATCTGGCTGTTATCAGAGCTACTCCCATGCTGCATATACGGGGCCCAGCTGTGCTCAGATCGACATATATCGACTCCAAGAACATCGCCTGTGGTCCTATATAGCCGTGGGTTGCAGCTGGCTGGTATAACAGCTACCCCGATGCTGTATATACGTGGCCCAGCTGTGCTCAGATCGACATATATCGACTCAAGAACATCGCCTGTAGGTCCTATATGGCCGTGGGTTGCATCTGGCTGGTATTAGAGCTACCCCCATGCTGTATATACTGCGCCCAGCTGTGCTCACATCGACATATATCCACTGTAGGTCCTATATGGCCGTGAGTTGCATCTGACTGGTATCAGAGCTACCCCCATGTTGCATATACGGGGCCCAGCTGTGCTCAGATCGACATATATCGACTCAAGAACATCGCCTGTAGGTCCTATATAGCCGTGGGTTGCAGCTGGCTTGTATCACAGCCACCCCCATGCTGTATATACGTGGCCCAGCTGTGCTCAGATCGACATATATCGACTCAAGAACATCGCCTGTAGGTCCTATATGGCCGTGGGTTGCATCTGGCTGGTATTAGAGCTACCCCCATGCTGTATATACGGCGCCCAGCTGTGCTCAGATCGACATATATCCACAGTAGGTCCTATATGGCCGTGGGTTGCATCTGGCTGGTATCAGAGCTACCCCCATGCTGCATATACGGGGCCCAGCTGTGCTCAGATCGACATATATCGACTCAAGAACATCGCCTGTAGGTCCTATATAGCCGTGGGTTGCAGCTGGCTGGTATAACAGCTACCCCCATGCTGTATATACGTGGCACAGCTGTGCTCAGATCGACATATATCGACTCAAGAAGATCGCCTGTAGGTCCTATATGGCCGTGGGTTGCATCTGGCTGGTATCAGAGCTACCCCCATGCTGTATATACGGCGCCCAGATGTGCTCACATCGACATATATCCACTGTAGGTCCTATATGGCCGTGGGTTGCATCTGGCTGGTATCAGAGCTACCCCCATGCTGCATATACGGGGCCCAGCTGTGCTCAGATCGACATATATCGACTCAAGAACATCGCCTGTGGTCCTATATAGCCGTGGGTTGCAGCTGGCTTGTATCACAGCTACCCCCATGCTGTATATACGTGTCCCAGCTGTGCTCAGATCGACATATATCGACTCAAGAACATCGCCTGTAGGTCCTATATGGCCGTGGGTTGCATCTGGCTGGTATTAGAGCTACCTTAATGCTGTATATACGGCGCCCAGCTGTGCTCACATCGACATATATCCACTGTAGGTCCTATATATCCGTGGGTTGCATCTGGCTGGTATCAGAGCTACTCCCATGCTGCATATATGGGGCCCAGCTGTGCTCAGATCGACATATATCGACTCAAGAACATCGCCTGTAGGTCCTACATAGCCGTGGGTTGCAGCTGGCTGGTATCACAGCTACCCCCATGCTGTATATACGTGGCCCAGCTGTGCTCAGATCGACATATATCGACTCAAGAGCATCGCCTGTAGGTCCTATATGGCCGTGGGTTGCATCTGGCTGGTTTGAGAGCTACCCCCATGCTGTATATACGGGGCCCAGCTGTGCTCAGATCGACGTATATCGACTCAAGAACATCGCCTGTAGATCCTATATAGCCGTGGGTTGCAGCTGGCTTGTATCACAGCCACCCCCATGCTGTATATACGTGGCCCAGCTGTGCTGAGATGGACATATATCGACTCAAGAACATCGCCTGTAGGTCATATATGGCCGTGGGTTGCATCTGGCTGGTATTAGAGCTACACCCATGCTCTATATACGGTGCCCAGCTGTGCTCAGATCGACATATATCCACTGTAGGTCCTATATGGCCGTGGGTTGCAACTGGCTGGTATCAGAGTTACCCCCATGCTGCATATACGGGGCCCAGCTGTGCTCAGATCGACATATATCGACTCAAGAGCATCGCCTGTAGGTCCTATATGGCCGTGGGTTGCATCTGGCTGGTATCAGAGCTACCCCCATGCTGTATATACGGGCCCAGCTGTGCTCAGATCGACATATGTCGACTCAAGATCATCGCCTGTAGCTCCTATATAGCCGTGGGTTGCAGCTGGCTTGTATCACAGCCACCCCCATGCTGTATATACGTGGCCCAGCTGTGCTCAGATCGACATATATCGACTCAAGAACATCGCCTGTAGGTCCTATATGGCCGTGGGTTGCATCTGGCTGGTATTAGAGCTACCCCCATGCTGTATATACGGTGCCCAGCTGTGCTCAGATCGACATATATCCACTGTAGGTCCTATATGGCCGTGGGTTGCATCTGGCTGGTATCAGAGCTACCCCCATGCTGCATATACGGGGCCCAGATGTGCTCAGATCGACATATATCGACTCAAGAACATCGCCTGTAGGTCCTATATAGCCGTGGGTTGCAGCTGGCTGGTATCACAGCTATCCCCATGCTGTATATACGTGGCCCAGCTGTGCTCAGATCGACATATATCGACTCAAGAGCATCGCCTGTAGGTCCTATATGGCCGTGGGTTGCATCTGGCTGGTATCAGAGCTACCCCCATGCTGTATATACGGCGCCCAGCTGTGCTCACATCGACATATATCCACTGTAGGTCCTATATGGCCGTGGGTTGCATCTGGCTGGTATCAGAGCTACCCCCATGCTGCATATACGGGGCCCAGCTGTGCTCAGATCGACATATATCGACTCAAGAACATCGCCTGTGGTCCTATATAGCCGTGGGTTGCAGCTGGCTGGTATCACAGCTACCCCCATGCTGTATATACGTGGCACAGCTGTGCTCAGATCGACACATATCGACTCAACAACATCGCCTGTAGGTCCTATATGGCCGTAAGTTGCATCTGGCTGGTATTAGATCTACCCCCATGCTGTATATACGGCGCCCAGCTGTGCTCACATCGACATATTTCCACTGTAGGTCCTATATGGCCGTGGGTTGCATCTGGCTGGTATCAGAGCTACCCCCATGCTGCATATACGGGGCCCAGCTGTGCTCAGATCGACATATATCGACTCAAGAACATCGCCTGTAGGTCCTATATAGCCGTGGGTTGCAGCTGGCTGGCATCACAGCTACCCCCATGCTGTATATGCGTGGCCCAGCTGTGCTCAGATCGACATATATCGACTCAAGAGCATCGCCTGTAGGTCCTATATGGCCGTGGGTTGCATCTGGCTGGTATCAGAGCTACCCCCATGCTGTATATACGGGCCCAGCTGTGCTCAGATCGACATATATCGACTCAAGAACATCGCCTGTAGGTCCTATATAGCCGTGGGTTGCAGCTGGCTGGTATAACAGCTACCCCCATGCTGTATATACGTGGCCCAGCTGTGCTCAGATCGACATATATCGACTCAAGAACATCGCCTGTAGGTCCTATATGGCCGTGGGTTGCATCTGGCTGGTATCAGAGCTACCCCCATGCTGTATATACGGCGACCAGATGTGCTCACATCGACATATATCCACTGTAGGTCCTATATGGCCGTGGGTTGCATCTGGCTGGTATCAGAGCTACCCCCATGCTGCATATACGGGGCCCAGCTGTGCTCAGATGGACATATATCGACTCAAGAACATCGCCTGTGGTCCTATATAGCCGTGGGTTGCAGCTGGCTGGTATCACAGCTACCCCCATGCTGTATATACGTGTCCCAGCTGTGCTCAGATCGACATATATCGACTCAAGAACATCGCCTGTAGGTCCTATATGGCCGTGGGTTGCATCTGGCTGGTATTAGAGCTACCCCAATGCTGTATATATGGCGCCCAGCTGTGCTCACATCGACATATATCCACTGTAGGTCCTATATATCCGTGGGTTGCATCTGGCTGGTATCAGAGCTACCGCCATGCTGCATATATGGGGCCCAGCTGTGCTCAGATGGACATATATCGACTCAAGAACATCGCCTGTAGGTCCTATATAGCCGTGGGTTGCAGCTGGCTGGTATCACAGCTACCCCCATGCTGTATATACGTGGCCCAGCTGTGCTCAGATCGACATATATCGACTCAAGAGCATCGCCTGTAGGTCCTATATGGCCGTGGGTTGCATCTGGCTGGTTTGAGAGCTACCCCCATGCTGTATATACGGGGCCCAGCTGTGCTCAGATCGACGTATATCGACTCAAGAACATCGCCTGTAGATCCTATATAGCCGTGGGTTGCAGCTGGCTTGTATCACAGCCACCCCTATGCTGTATATACGTGGCCCAGCTGTGCTCAGATGGACATATGTCGACTCAAGAACATCGCCTGTAGGTCATATATGGCCGTGGGTTGCATCTGGCTGGTATTAGAGCTACACCCATGCTCTATATACGGTGCCCAGCTGTGCTCAGATCGACATATATCCACTGTAGGTCCTATATGGCCGTGGGTTGCAACTGGCTGGTATCAGAGCTACCCCCATGCTGCATATACGGGGCCCAGCTGTGCTCAGATCGACATATATCGACTCAAGAACATCGCCTGTAGGTCCTATATAGCCGTGGGTTGCAGCTGGCTGGTATCACAGCTACCCCCATGCTGTATATGCGTGGCCCAGCTGTGCTCAGATCGACATATATCGACTCAAGAGCATCGCCTGTAGGTCCTATATAGCCGTGGGTTGCATCTGGCTGGTATCAGAGCTACCCCCATGCTGTATATACGGGCCCAGCTGTGCTCAGATCGACATATGTCGACTCAAGAACATCGCCTGTAGGTCCTATATAGCCGTGGGTTGCAGCTGGCTTGTATCACAGCCACCCCCATGCTGTATATACGTGGCCCAGCTGTGCTCAGATCGACATATATCGACTCAAGAACATCGCCTGTAGGTCCTATATGGCCGTGGGTTGCATCTGGCTGGTATTAGAGCTACCCCCATGCTGTATATACGGTGCCCAGCTGTGCTCAGATCGACATATATCCACTGTATGTCCTATATGGCCGTGGGTTGCATCTGGCTGGTATCAGAGCTACCCCCATGCTGCATATACGGGGCCCAGATGTGCTCAGATCGACATATATCGACTCAAGAACATCGCCTGTAGGTCCTATATAGCCGTGGGTGGCAGCTGGCTCGTATCACAGCTACCCCCATGCTGTATATACGTGGCCCAGCTGTGCTCAGATCGACATATATCGACTCAAGAGCATCGCCTGTAGGTCCTATATGGCCGTGGGTTGCATCTGGCTGGTATCAGAGCTACCCCCATGCTGTATATACGGCGCCCAGCTGTGCTCACATCGACATATATCCACTGTAGGTCCTATATGGCCGTGGGTTGCATCTGGCTGGTATCAGAGCTACCCCCATGCTGCATATACGGGGCCCAGCTGTGCTCAGATCGACATATATCGACTCAAGAACATCGCCTGTGGTCATATATAGCCGTGGGTTGCAGCTGGCTGGTATCACAGCTACCCCCATGCTGTATATACGTGGCACAGCTGTGCTCAGATCGACACATATCGACTCAACAACATCGCCTGTAGGTCCTATATGGCCGTGGGTTGCATCTGGCTGGTATTAGATCTACCCCCATGCTGTATATACGGCGCCCAGCTGTGCTCACATCGACATATTTCCACTGTAGGTCCTATATGGCCGTGGGTTGCATCTGGCTGGTATCAGAGCTACCCCCATGCTGCATATACGGGGCCCAGCTGTGCTCAGATCGACATATATCGACTCAAGAACATCGCCTGTAGGTCCTATATAGCCGTGGGTTGCAGCTGGCTGCCATCACAGCTACCCCCATGCTGTATATGCGTGGCCCAGCTGTGCTCAGATCGACATATATCGACTCAAGAGCATCGCCTGTAGGTCCTATATGGCCGTGGGTTGCATCTGGCTGGTATCAGAGCTACCCCCATGCTGTATATACGGGCCCAGCTGTGCTCAGATCGACATATATCGACTCAAGAACATCGCCTGAAGGTCCTATATAGCCGTGGGATGCAGCTGGCTTGTATCACAGCCACCCCCATGCTGTATATACGTGGCCCAGCTGTGCTCAGATCGACATATATCGACTCAAGAACATCGCCTGTGGGTCCTATATGGCCGTGGGTTGCATCTGGCTGGTATTAGAGCTACCCCCATGCTGTATATACGGCGCCCAGCTGTGCTCAGATCGACATATATCCACTGTAGGTCCTATATGGCCGTGGGTTGCATCTGGCTGGTATAAGAGCTACCCCCATGCTGCATATACGGGGCCCAGCTGTGCTCAGATCGACATATATCGACTCAAGAACATCGCCTGTAGGTCCTATATAGCCGTGGGTTGCAGCTGGCTGGTATCACAACTACCCCCATGCTGTATATACGTTGCCCAGCTGTGCTCAGATCCACATATATCAACTCAAGAGCATCGCCTGTAGGTCCTATATGGCCGTGGGTTGCATCTGGCTGGTATCAGAGCTACCCCCATGCTGTATATACGGCGCCCAGCTGTGCCCACATCGACATATATCCATTGTAGGTCCTATATGGCCGTGGGTTGCATCTGGCTGGTATCAGAGCTACCCCCATGCTGCATATACGGGGCTTAGCTGTGCTCAGATCGACATATATTGACTCAAGAACATGGCCTGTGGTCCTATATAGCCGTGGGTTGCAGCTGGCTGGTATCACAGCTACCCCCATGCTGTATATACGTGGCCCAGCTGTGCTCAGATCGACATATATCGACTCAAGAACATCGCCTGTAGGTCCTATATGGCCGTGGGTTGCATCTGGCTGGTATTAGAGCTACCCCCATGTGTATATACGGCGCCCAGCTGTGCTCACATCGACATATATCCACTGTAGGTCCTATATGGCCGTGGGTTGCATCTGGCTGGTATCAGAGCTACCCCCATGCTGCATATACGGGGCCCAGCTGTGCTCAGATCGACATATATCGACTCAAGAGCATCGCCTGTAGGTCCTATATGGCCGTGGGTTGCATCTGGCTGGTATTAGAGCTACCCCCATGCTGTATATACGGGGCCCAGCTGTGCTCAGATCGACATATATCGACTCAAGAACATCGCCTGTAGGTCCTATATAGCCGTGGGTTGCATCTGGCTGGTATAAGAGCTACCCCCATGCTGCATATACGGGGCCCAGCTGTGCTCAGATCGACATATATCGACTCAAGAACATCGCCTGTAGGTCCTATGTAGCCGTGGGTTGCAGCTGGCTGGTATCACAACTACCCCCATGCTGTATATACGTTGCTTAGCTGTGCTCAGATCGACATATATCGACTCAAGAGCATCGCCTGTAGGTCCTATATGGCCGTGGGTTGCATCTGGCTGGTATCAGAGCTACCCCCATGCTGTATATACCGCGCCCAGCTGTGCCCACATCGACATATATCCACTGTAGGTCCTATATGGCCGTGGGTTGCATCTGGCTGGTATCAGAGCTACCCCCATGCTGCATATACGGGGCCCAGCTGTGCTCAGATCGACATATATCGACTCAAGAACATCGCCTGTAGGTCCTATATAGCCCTGGGTTGCAGCTGGCTGGCATCACAGCTACCCCCATGCTGTATATGCGTGGCCCAGGTGTGCTCAGATCGACATATATCGACTCAAGAGCATCGCCTGTAGGTCCTATATGGCCGTGGGTTACATCTGGCTGGTATCAGAGCTACCCCCATGCTGTATATACGGGCCCAGCTGTGCTCAGATCGACATATATCGACTCAAGAACATCGCCTGTAGGTCCTATATGGCCGTGGGTTGCATCTGGCTGGTATTAGAGCTACCCCCATGCTGTATATACGGCGCCCAGCTGTGCTCACATCGACATATATCCACTGTAGGTCCTATATGGCCGTGGGTTGCATCTGGCAGGTATCAGAGCTACCCCCATGCTGCATATACGGGGCCCAGCTGTACTCAGATCGACATATATCGACTCAAGAACATCGCCTGTAGGTCCTATATAGACGTGGGTTGCAGCTGGCTGGTATCACAGCTACCCCCATGCTGTATATACGTGGCCCAGCTGTGCTCAGATCGACATATATCGACTCAAGAGCATCGCATGTAGGTCCTATATGGCCGTGGGTTGCATCTGGCTGGTATCAGAGCTACCCCCATGCTGCATATACGGGGCCCAGCTGTGCTCAGATCGACATATATCGACTTAAGAACATCGCCTGTGGTCCTATATAGCCGTGGGTTGCAGCTGGCTGGTATCACAGCTACCCCCATGCTGTATATACGTGGCCCAGCTGTGCTCAGATCGACATATATCGACTCAAGAACATCGCCTGTAGGTCCTATATGGCCGTGGGTTGCATCTGGCTGGTATTAGAGCTACCCCCATGCTGTATATACGGCGCCCAGCTGTGCTCACATCGACATATATCCACTGTAGGTCCTATATATCTGTGGGTTGCATCTGGCTGGTATCAGAGCTACCCCCATGCTGCATATATGGGGCCCAGCTGTGCTCAGATCGACATATATCGACTCAAGAACATCGCCTGTAGGTCCTATATAGCCGTGGGTTGCAGCTGGCTGGTATCACAGCTACCCCCATGCTGTATATACGTGGCCCAGCTGTGCTCAGATCGACATATATCGACTCAAGAGCATCGCCTGTAGGTCCTATATGGCCGTGGGTTGCATCTGGCTGGTATGAGAGCTACCCCCATGCTGTATATACGGGGCCCAGCTGTTCTCAGATCGACGTATATCGACTCAAGAACATCGCCTGTAGGTCCTATATAGCCGTGGGTTGCAGCTGGCTTGTATCACAGCCACCCCCATGCTGTATATACGTGGCTCAGCTGTGCTCAGATTGTCATATATCGACTCAAGAACATCGCATGTAGGTCATATATGGCCGTGGGTTGCATCTGGCTGGTATTAGAGCTACACCCATGCTCTATATACGGTGCCCAGCTGTGCTCAGATCGACATATTTCCACTGTAGGTCCTATATGGCCGTGGGTTGCAACTGGCTGGTATCAGAGCTACCCCCATGCTGCATATACGGGGCCCAGCTGTGCTCAGATCGACATATATCGACTCAAGAAAATCGCCTGTAGGTCCTATATAACCGTGGGTTGCAGGCGGCTGGTATCACAGCTACCCCCATGCTGTATATGCGTGGCCCAGCTGTGCTCAGATCGACATATATCGACTCAAGAGCATCGCCTGTAGGTCCTATATGGCCGTGGGTTGCATCTGGCTGGTATTAGAGCTACCTTCATGCTGTATATACGGCGCCCAGCGGTGCTCACATCGACATATATCCACAGTAGGTCCTATATATCCGTGGGTTGCATCTGGCTGGTATCAGAGCTACCCCCATGCTGCATATACGGGGCCCAGCTGTGCTCAGATCGACATATATCGACTCAAAGGCATCGGCTGTAGGTCCTATATTGCCGTGGGTTGCATCTGGCTGGTATCACAGCTACCTCCATGCTGTATATACGTGGCCCAGCTGTGCTCAGATCGACATATATCGATTCAAGAGCATCGCCTGTAGGTCCTATATGGCCGTGGGTTGCATCTGGCTGGTATGAGAGCTACCCCCATGCTGTATATACGGGGCCCAGCTGTGCTCAGATCGACGTATATCGACTCAAGAACATCGCCTGTAGGTCCTATATAGCCGTGGGTTGCAGCTGGCTTGTATCACAGCCACCCCCATGCTGTATCTACGTGGCCCAGCTGTGCTCAGATCGACATATATCGACTCAAGAACATCGCCTGTAGGTCATATATGGCCGTGGGTTGCATCTGGCTGGTATTAGAGCTACACCCATGCTGTATATACGGCGCCCAGCTGTGCTCAGATCGACATATATCCACTGTAGGTCCTATATGGCCGTGGGTTGCATCTGGCTGGTATCAGAGCTACCCCCTTGCTGCATATACGGGGCCCAGCTGTGCTCAGATCGACATATATCGACTCAAGAACATCGCCTGTAGGTCCTATATAGCCGTGGGTTGCTGCAGGCTGGTATCACAGCTACCCCCATGCTGTATATACGTGGCCCAGCTGTGCTCAGATCGACATATATCGACTCAAGAGCATCGCCTGTAGGTCCTATATGGCCGTGGGTTGCATCTGGCTGGTATCAGAGCTACCCCCATACTGTATATACGGCCCCAGCTGTGCTCACATCCACATATATCCACTGTAGGTCCTATATGGCCGTGGGTTGCATCTGGCTGGTATCAGAGCTACCCCCATGCTGCATATACGGGGCCCAGCTGTGCTCAGATCGACATATATCGACTCAAGAGCATCGCCTGTAGGTCCTATATGGCCGTGGGTTGCATCTGGCTGGTATGAGAGCTACCCCCATGCTGTATATACGGGGCCCAGCTGTGCTCCGATCGACGTATATCGACTCAAGAACATCGCCTGTAGGTCCTATATAGCCGTGGGTTGCAGCTTGCTTGTATCACAGCCACCCCCATGCTGTAAATACGTGGCCCAGCTGTGCTCAGATCGACATATATCGACTCAAGAACATCGCCTGTAGGTCATATATTGCCGTGGGTTGCATCTGGCTGGCATTAGAGCTACACCCATGCTGTATATACGGCGCCCAGCTGTGCTCAGATCGACATATATCCACTGTAGGTCCTATATGGCCGTGGGTTGCATCTGGCTGGTATCACAGCTACCCCCATGCTGCATATACGGGGCCCAGCTGTGCTCAGATCGACATATATCGACTCAAGAACATCGCCTGTAGGTCCTATATAGCCTTGGGTTGCAGCTGGCTGGTATCACAGCTACCCCCATGCTGTATATACGTGGCCCAGCTGTGCTCAGATCGACATATATCGACTCAAGAGCATCGCCTGTAGGTCCTATATGGCCGTGGGTTGCATCTGGCGGGTATCAGAGCTACCCCCATGCTGTATATGCGGCCCCAGCTGTGCTCACATCGACATATATCCACTTTAGGTCCTATATGGCCGTGGGTTGCATCTAGCTGGTATCAGAGCTACCCCCATGCTGCATATACGGGGCCCAGCTGTGCTCTGATCGACATATATCGACTCAAGAACATCGCCTGTAGGTCCTATATAGCCGTGGGTTGCAGCTGGCTGGTATCACAGCTACCCCCATGCTGTATATACGTGGCCCAGCTGTGCTCAGATCGACATATATCGACTCAAGAGCATCGCCTGTAGGTCCTATATGGCCTTGGGTTGCATCTGGCTGGTATCAGAGCTACCCCCATGCTGTATATAGGGCGCCCAGCTGTGCTCACATCGACATATATCCACTGTAGGTCCTATATGGCCGTGGGTTGCATGTGGCTGGTATCAGAGCTACCAGCTACCTCCATGCTGTATATACGTGGCCCAGCTGTGCTCAGATCGACATATATCGACTCAAGAGCATCGCCTGTAGGTCCTATATGGCCGTGGGTTGCATCTGGCTGGTATCAGAGCTACCCCCATACTGTATATACGGGGCCCAGCTGTGCTCAGATCGACATACATCGACTCAAGAACATCGCCTGTAGGTCCTATATAGCCGTGGGTTGCAAGTGGCTTGTATCACAGCCACCCCCATGCTGTATATACTTGGCCCAGCTGTGCTCAGATCGACATATATCGACTCAAGAACATCGCCTGTAGGTCCTTTATGGCTGTTGGTTGCATCTGGCTGGTATTAGAGCTAACCAAATGCTGTATATACGGCGCCCAGCTGTGCTCAGATCAACATATATCCACTGTAGGTCATATATGGCCGTGGGTTGCATCTGGCAGGTATCAGAGCTACCCCCATGCTGTATATACGGGGCCCAGCTGTGCTCAGATCGACATATATCGACTGAAGAACATCGCCTGTAGGTCCTATATGGTCATGGGTTGCATCTGGCTGGTATCAGAGCTACCCCCATGCTGTATATACGGGGCCCAGCTGTGCTCAGTTCGACATATATCGACTCAAGAACATCGCCTGTAGGTCCTATATGGTCGTGGGTTGCATCTGGCTGGTATCACAGCTATCCCCATGCTGTATATACGGCGCCCAGCTGTGCTCAGATCGACATATATCCACTCAAGAACATCGCCTGTAGGTCCTATATGCCCGTGGGTTGCATCTGTCTGGTATCAGAGCTACCCCCATGCTGTAAATACGGGGCCCAGCTGTGCTCAGATCGACATATATCGACTCAAGAACATAGCCCGTAGGTCGTATATAGCCGTGGGTTGCAGCTGGCTGGTATCACAGCTACAATATATACGTGGCCCAGTTGTGCTCAGATCAACATATATCGACTCAAGAACATCGCCTGTAGGTCCTATATAGCCGTGGGTTGCAGCTGGCTGGTATCACAGCTACCCCCATGCTGTATATACGTGGCCCAGCTGTGCTCAGATCGACATATATCGACTCAAGAACATCGCCCGTAGGTCGTATATAGCCGTGGGTTGCAGCTGGCTGGTATCACAGCTACAATATATACGTGGCCAAGTTGTGCTCAGATCAACATATATCGACTCAAGAACATCGCCTGTAGGTCCTATATAGCCGTGGGTTGCAGCTGGCTGGTATCACAGCTACCCCCATGCTGTATATACGGCGCCCAGCTGTGCTCAGATCGACATATATCCACTCAAGAACATCGCCTGTAGGTCCTATATAGCCGTGGGTTGCAGCTTTCCGGTATCACAGCTACACCCATGCTGTATATACGTGGCCCAGCTGTGCTCAGATCGACATATATCGACTCAAGAACATCGCCCGTAGGTCTTATATAGCCGTGGGTTGCAGCTGGCTGGTATCACAGCTACAATATATACGTGGCCCAGTTGTGCTCAGATCAACATATATCGACTCAAGAACATCGCCTGTAGGTCCTATATAGCCGTGGGTTGCAGCTGGCTGGTATCACAGCTACCCCCATGCTGTATATACATGGCCCAGCTGTGCTCAGATCGACATATATCGAATCAAGAATATCGCCTGTAGGTCCTATATGGCCGTGGGTTGCATCTGGCTGGTATCAGATCTACCCCCATGCTGTATATACGGCGCCCAGCTGTGCTCAGATCGACATATATCAACTCAAAAACATCGCCTGTAGGTCCTATATGGCCGTGGGTTGCATCTGTCTGGTAGCAGAGCTACCCCCATGCTGTATATACGTGGCCCAGCTGTGCTCAGATCGACATATATCGACTCAAAAACATCGCCTGTATGTCCTATATGGCCGTAGGTTGCATCTGGCTGGTATCAGAGCTACCCCCATGCTGTATATACGGCGCCCAGCTGTGCTCAGATCGACATATATCCACTCAAGAACATCGCCTGTAGGTCCTATATGGCCGTGGATTGCATCTGGCTGGTATCAGAGCTACCCCCATGCTGTATATACGGCGCCCAGCTGTGCTTAGTTCGACATATATCGACTCAAGAACATCGCCTGTAGGTCCTATATAGCCGTGGGTTGCAGCTGGCTGGTATCACAGCTACAGTATATACGTGGCCCAGTTGTGCACAGATCAACATATATCGACTCAAGAACATCGCCTGTAGGTCCTATATAGCCGTGGGTTGCAGCTGGCTGGTATCACAACTACACCCATGCTGTATATACGTGGCCCAGCTGTGCTCAGATCGACATATATCGACTCAAGAACATCGTCTGTAGGTCATATATAGCCGTGGGTTGCAGCTGGCTGGTATCACAGCTACCCCCATGCTGTATATACGTGGCCCAGCTGTGCTCAGATCGACATATATCGACTCAAGAACATCGCCTGTAGGTCCTATATGGCCGTGGGTTGCATCTGGCTGGTATCAGAGCTACCCCCATGCTGTATATACGGGGCCCCAGCTGTGCTGACATCGACATATATCGACTCAAGAACATCGCCTGTAGGTCATATATAGCCGTGGGTTGCAGCTGGCTGGTATCACAGCTACCCCCATGCTGTATATACGTGGCCCAGCTGTGCTCAGATCGACATATTTCGACTCAAGAACATCGCCTGTAGGTCCTATACGCCCGTGGGTTGCATCTGGCTGGTATCAGAGCTACCCCCATGCTGTATATACGGGGCCCAGCTGTGCTCAGATCGACATATATCGACTGAAGAACATCGCCTGTAGATCCTATATGGTCATGGGTTGCATCTGGCTGGTATCAGAGCTACCCCCATGCTGTATATACGGGGCCCAGCTGTGCTCAGTTCGACATATATCGACTCAAGAACATCGCCTGTAGGTCCTATATGGTCGTGGGTTGCATCTGGCTGGTATCACAGCTACCCCCATGCTGTATATACGGCGCCCAGCTGTGCTCAGATCGACATATATCCACTCAAGAACATCGCCTGTAGGTCCTATATGCCCGTGGGTTGCATCTGTCTGGTATCAGAGCTACCCCCATGCTGTAAATACGGGGCCCAGCTGTGCTCAGATCGACATATATCGACTCAAGAACATCGCCCGTAGGTCGTATATAGCCGTGGGTTGCAGCTGGCTGGTATCACAGCTACAATATATACGTGGCCCAGTTGTGCTCAGATCAACATATATCGACTCAAGAACATCGCCTGTAGGTCCTATATAGCCGTGGGTTGCAGCTGGCTGGTATCACAGCTACCCCCATGCTGTATATACGTGGCCCAGCTGTGCTCAGATCGACATATATCGAGTCAAGAACATCGCCCGTAGGTCGTATATAGCCGTGGGTTGCAGCTGGCTGGTATCACAGCTACAATATATACGTGGCCCAGTTGTGCTCAGATCAACATATATCGACTCAAGAACATCGCCTGTAGGTCCTATATAGCCGTGGGTTGCAGCTGGCTGGTATCACAGCTACCCCCATGCTGTATATACGGCGCCCAGCTGTGCTCAGATCGACATATATCCACTCAAGAACATCGCCTGTAGGTCCTATATAGCCGTGGGTTGCAGCTTTCTGGTATCACAGCTACACCCATGCTGTATATACGTGGCCCAGCTGTGCTCAGATCGACATATATCGACTCAAGAACATCGCCCGTAGGTCGTATATAGCCGTGGGTTGCAGCTGGCTGGTATCACAGCTACAATATATACGTGGCCCAGTTGTGCTCAGATCAACATATATCGACTCAAGAACATCGCCTGTAGGTCCTATATAGCCGTGGGTTGCAGCTGGCTGGTATCACAGCTACCCCCATGCTGTATATACATGGCCCAGCTGTGCTCAGATCGACATATATCGAATCAAGAATATCGCCTGTAGGTCCTATATGGCCGTGGGTTGCATCTGGCTGGTATCAGATCTACCCCCATGCTGTATATACGGCGCCCAGCTGTGCTCAGATCGACATATATCAACTCAAAAACATCGCCTGTAGGTCCTATATGGCCGTGGGTTGCATCTATCTGGTAGCAGAGCTACCCCCATGCTGTATATACGTGGCCCAGCTGTGCTCAGATCGACATATATCGACTCAAAAACATCGCCTGTAGGTCCTATATGGCCGTAGGTTGCATCTGGCTGGTATCAGAGCTACCCCCATGCTGTATATACGGCGCCCAGCTGTGCTCAGATCGACATATATCCACTCAAGAACATCGCCTGTAGGTCCTATATGGCCGTGGATTGCATCTGGCTGGTATCAGAGCTACCCCCATGCTGTATATACGGCGCCCAGCTGTGCTTAGTTCGACATATATCGACTCAAGAACATCGCCTGTAGGTCCTATATAGCCGTGGGTTGCAGCTGGCTGGTATCACAGCTACAGTATATACGTGGCCCAGTTGTGCACAGATCAACATATATCGACTCAAGAACATCGCCTGTAGGTCCTATATAGCCGTGGGTTGCAGCTGGCTGGTATCACAACTACACCCATGCTGTATATACGTGGCCCAGCTGTGCTCAGATCGACATATATCGACTCAAGAACATCGTCTGTAGGTCATATATAGCCGTGGGTTGCAGCTGGCTGGTATCACAGCTACCCCCATGCTGTATATACGTGGCCCAGCTGTGCTCAGATCGACATATATCGACTCAAGAACATCGCCTGTAGGTCCTATATGGCCGTGGGTCGCATCTGGCTGGTATCAGAGCTACTCCCATGCTGTATATACGGGGCCCAGCTGTGCTCAGATCGACATATATCGACTCAAGAACATCGCCTGTAGGTCCTATAAAGCCATGGGTTGCAGCTGGCTGGTATCACAGCCACCCCCATGCTGTATATACGTGGCCCAGCTGTCCTCAGATCGACATATATCGACTCAAGAACATCGCCTATAGGTCCTATATGGCCGTGGGTTGCATCTGGCTGGTATCAGAGCTACCCCCATGTTGTATATACGGCGCCCAGCTGTGCTCAGATCGACATATATCCACCCAAGAACATCGCCTGTAGGTCCTATATGGCCGTGGGTTGCATCTGGCCGGTATCAGAGCTACCCCCATGCTGTATATACGGCGCCCAGCTGTGCTCAGATCGACGTATATCCACTCAAGAATATCGCCTGTAGGTCCTATATGGCCGTGGGTTGCATCTGGCTGGTATCAGAGCTACCCCCATGCTGTATATACGGGGCCCTGCTGTGCTCAGATCGACATATATCGACTCAAGAACATCGCCCGTAGGTCGTATATAGCCGTGGGTTTCAGCTGGCTTCTATCACAGCTACAGTATATACGTGGCCCAGTTGTGCTCAGATAAACATATATCGACTCAAGAACATCGCCTGTAGGTCCTATATAGCCGTGGGTTGCAGCTGGCTGGTATCACAGCTACACCCATGCTGTATATACATGGCCCAGCTGTGCTCAGATCGACATATATCGACCCAAGAACATCGCCTGTAGGTCCTAAATGGCCGTGGGATGCATGTGGCTGGTATCAGAGCTACCCCCATGCTGTATATACGGCGCCCAGCTGTGCTCAGATCGACATATATCCACTCAAGAACAACGCCTGTAGGTCCTATATGGCCGTGGGTTGCATCTTGCTGGTATCAGAGCTACCCCCATGCTGTATATACGGGGCCCAGCTGTGCTCAGATCGACATATATCGACTCAAGGACATCGCCTGTAGGTCCTATACAGCCGTGGGTTGCAGCTGGCTGGTATCACAGCTACAGTATATACATGGCCCAGTTGTGCTCAGATCAACATATATCGACTCAAGAACATCGCCTGTAGGTCCTATATAGCCGTGGGTTGCAGCTAGCTGGTATCACAGCTACCCCCATGCTGTATATACATGGCCCAGCTGTGCTCAGATCGACATATATCGACTCAAGAACATCGCCTGTAGGTCCTAAATGGCCGTGGAATGCATCTGGCTGGTATCAGAGCTACCCCCATGCTGTATATACGGCGCCCAGCTGTGCTCAGATCGACATATATCCACTCAAGAACATCGCCTGTAGGTCCTATATGGCCGTGGGTTGCATCTTGCTGGTATCAGAGCTACCCCCATGCTGTATATACGGGGCCCAGCTGTGCTCAGATCGACATATATCGACTCAAGAACATCGCCTGTAGGTCCTATATAGCCGTGGGTTGCAGCTGGCTGGTATCACAGCTACCCCCATGCTGTATATACGTGGCCCAGCTGTGCTCAGATCGACATATATCGACTCAAGAACATCGCCTGTAGGTCCTATATGACCGTGGGTTGCATCTGGCTGGTATCAGAGCTACACCCATGCTGTATATACGGCGCCCATCTGTGCTCAGATCGACATATATCCACTCAAGAACATCGCCTGTAGGTCCTATATGGCCGTGTGTTGCATCTGGCTGGTATCAGTGCTACCCCCATGCTGTATATACGGGGCCCAGCTGTGCTCAGATCGACTTATATCGACTCAAGAACATCGCCTGTAGGTCCTATATAGCCGTGAGTTTCAGCTGGCTGGTATCACAGCTACCCCCATGCTGTATATACGTGGCCCAGCTGTGCTCAGATCGACATATATCGACTCAAGAACATCGCCTGTAGGTCCTATATGGCCGTGGGTTGCATCTGGCTGGTATCAGAGCTACCACCATGCTGTATATACGGCGCCCAGCTGTGCTCAGATCGACATATATCCACTCAATAACATCGCCTGTAGGTCCTATATGGCCGTGGGTTGCATCTGGCTGGTATCAGAGCTACCCCCATGCTGTATATACGGGGCCCCAGCTGTGCTGAGATCGACATATATCGACTCAAGAACATCGCCTGTAGGTCCTATATAGCCGTGGGTTGCATCTGGCTGGTATCACAGCTACCCCCATGCTGTATATATGGCGCCCACCTGTGCTCAGATCGACATATATCGACTCAAGAACATCGCCTGTAGGTCCTATATGGCCTTGGGTTGCATCTGGCTGGTATCAGAGATACCACCATGCTGTATATACGGCGCCCAGCTGTGCTCAGATCGACATATATCCACTCAATAACATCGCCTGTAGGTACTATATGGCCGTGGGTTGCATCTGGCTGGTATCAGAGCTACCCCCATGCTGTATATACGGGGCCCCAGCTGTGCTGACATCGACATATATCGACTCAAGAACATCGCCTGTAGGTCATATATTGCCGTGGGTTGTAGCTGGCTGGTATCACAGCTACCCCCATGCTGTATATACGTGGCCCAGCTGTGCTCAGATCGACATATTTCGACTCAAGAACATCGCCTGTAGGTCCTATATGGTCGTAGGTTGCATCTGGCTGTTATCACAGCTACCCCCATGCTGTATATACGGCGCCCAGCTGTGCTCAGATCGACATATATCCACTCAAGAACATCGCCTGTAGGTCCTATATGCCCGTGGGTTGCATCTGGCTGGTATCAGAGCTACCCCCATGCTGTAAATACGGGGCCCAGCTGTGCTCAGATCGACATATATCGACTCAAGAACATCGCCTGTAGGTCCTATATAGCCGTGGGTTGCAGCTTTCTGGTATCACAGCTACCCCCATGCTGTATATACGTGGCCCAGCTGTGCTCAGATCGACATATATCGACTCAAGAACATCGCCCGTAGGTCGTATATAGCCGTGGGTTGCAGCTGGCTGGTATCACAGCTACAATATATACGTGGCCCAGTTGTGCTCAGATCAACATATATCGACTCAAGAACATCGCCTGTAGGTCCTATATAGCCGTGGGTTGCAGCTGGCTGGTATCACAGCTACCCCCATGCTGTATATACATGGCCCAGCTGTGCTCAGATCGACATATATCGAATCAAGAATATCGCCTGTAGGTCCTATATGGCCGTGGGTTGCATCTGGCTGGTATCAGAGCTACCCCCATGCTGTATATACGGCGCCCAGCTGTGCTCAGATCGACATATATCAACTCAAAAACATCGCCTGTAGGTCCTATATGGCCGTGGGTTGCATCTGTCTGGTAGCAGAGCTACCCCCATGCTGTATATACGTGGCCCAGCTGTGCTCAGATCGACATATATCGACTCAAAAACATCGCCTGTAGGTCCTATATGGCCGTAGGTTGCATCTGGCTGGTATCAGAGCTACCCCCATGCTGTATATACGGCGCCCAGCTGTGCTCAGATCGACATATATCCACTCAAGAACATCGCCTGTAGGTCCTATATGGCCGTGGATTGCATCTGGCTGGTATCAGAGCTACCCCCATGCTGTATATACGGCGCCCAGCTGTGCTTAGTTCGACATATATCCACTCAAGAACATCGCCTGTAGGTCTTATATGGCCCTGGGTTGCATCTGGTTGGTATCAGAGCAACCCCCATGCTGTATATACGGGGCCCAGCTGTGCTCAGATCGACATATATCGACTCAAGAACATCGCCTGTAGGTACTATATAGCCGTGGGATGCAGCTGGCTGGTATCACAGCTACCCCCATGCTGTATATACGTGGCCCAGCTGTGCTCAGATCGACATATATCGACTCAAGAACATCGCCTGTAGGTCCTATATGGCCGTGGGTTGCATCTGGCTCGTATCAGAGCTACCCCCATGATGTATATACGGCCCCCAGTTGTGCTCAAATCGACATATATCCACTCAAGAACATCGCCTGTAGGTCCTATATGGCCGTGGGTTGCATCTGGCTGGTATCAGAGCTACCCCCATGCTGTATATACGGGGCCCAGCTGTGCTCAGATCGACATATATCGACTCAAGAACATCGCCTGTAGGTCCTATATAGCCGTGGCTTGCAGCTGGCTGGTATCACAGCTAACCCCATGCTGTATATACGTGGCCCAGCTGTGCTCAGATCGACATATATCGACTCAAGAACATCGCCTGTAGGTCCTATATGGACGTGGGTTGCATCTGGCTGGTATCAGAGCTACCCCCACGCTGTATATACGGCGCCCAGCTGTGCTCAGATCGACATATATCCACTCAAAAACATCGCCTGTAGGTCCTATATGGCCGTGGGTTGCATATGGCTGGTATCAGAGCTACCCCCATGCTGTATATACGGGGCCCTGCTGTGCTCAGATCGACATATATCGACTCAAGAACATCGCCTGTAGGTCCTATATGGCCGTAGGTTGCATCTGGCTGGTATCAGAGCTACCCCCATGCTGTATACACGGCGCCCAGCTGTGCTCAGATCGACATATATCCACTCAAGAACATCGCCTGTAGGTCCTATATGGCCGTGGGTTGCATTTGGCTGGTATCAGAGCTACCCCCATGCTGTATATACGGGGCCCAGCTGTGCTCAGATCGACATATATCGACTCAAGAACATCGCCTGTAGGTCCTATATAGCCGTGGGTTGCATCTGGCTGGTATCAGAGCTACCCCCATGCTGTATATACGGCGCCCAGCTGTGCTCAGATCGACATATATCGACTCAAGAACATCGCCTGTAGGTCATATATCCGTGGGTTGCAGCTGGCTGGTATCACAGCTACCCCCATGCTGTATATATGTGACCCAGCTGTGCTCAGATCGACATATATCGACTCAAGAACATCGCCTGTAGTTCCTATATGGCCGTAGGTTGCATCTGGCTGGTATCAGAGCTACCCCCATGCTGTATACACGGCGCCCAGCTGTGCTCAGATCGACATATATCCACTCAAGAACATCGCCTGTAGGTCCTATATGGCCGTGGGTTGCATCTGGCTGTTATCAGAGCTACCCCCATGCTGTATATACGGGGCCCAGCTGTGCTCAGATCGACATATATCGACTCAAGAACATCGCCTGTAGGTCCTATATAGCCGTGGGTTGCAGCTGGCTGGTATCACAGCTACCCCCATGCTGTATATACGGGGCCCCAGCTGTGCTGACATCGACATATATCGACTCAAGAACATCGCCTGTAGGTCATATATTGCCGTGGGTTGTAGCTGGCTGGTATCACAGCTACCCCCATGCTGTATATACGTGGCCCAGCTGTGCTCAGATCGACATATTTCGACTCAAGAACATCGCCTGTAGGTCCTATATGGTCGTAGGTTGCATCTGGCTGTTATCACAGCTACCCCCATGCTGTATATACGGCGCCCAGCTGTGCTCAGATCGACATATATCCACTCAAGAACATCGCCTGTAGGTCCTATATGCCCGTGGGTTGCATCTGGCTGGTATCAGAGCTACCCCCATGCTGTAAATACGGGGCCCAGCTGTGCTCAGATCGACATATATCGACTCAAGAACATCGCCTGTAGGTCCTATATAGCCGTGGGTTGCAGCTTTCTGGTATCACAGCTACCCCCATGCTGTATATACGTGGCCCAGCTGTGCTCAGATCGACATATATCGACTCAAGAACATCGCCCGTAGGTCGTATATAGCCGTGGGTTGCAGCTGGCTGGTATCACAGCTACAATATATACGTGGCCCAGTTGTGCTCAGATCAACATATATCGACTCAAGAACATCGCCTGTAGGTCCTATATAGCCGTGGGTTGCAGCTGGCTGGTATCACAGCTACCCCCATGCTGTATATACATGGCCCAGCTGTGCTCAGATCGACATATATCGAATCAAGAATATCGCCTGTAGGTCCTATATGGCCGTGGGTTGCATCTGGCTGGTATCAGAGCTACCCCCATGCTGTATATACGGCGCCCAGCTGTGCTCAGATCGACATATATCAACTCAAAAACATCGCCTGTAGGTCCTATATGGCCGTGGGTTGCATCTGTCTGGTAGCAGAGCTACCCCCATGCTGTATATACGTGGCCCAGCTGTGCTCAGATCGACATATATCGACTCAAAAACATCGCCTGTAGGTCCTATATGGCCGTAGGTTGCATCTGGCTGGTATCAGAGCTACCCCCATGCTGTATATACGGCGCCCAGCTGTGCTCAGATCGACATATATCCACTCAAGAACATCGCCTGTAGGTCCTATATGGCCGTGGATTGCATCTGGCTGGTATCAGAGCTACCCCCATGCTGTATATACGGCGCCCAGCTGTGCTTAGTTCGACATATATCCACTCAAGAACATCGCCTGTAGGTCTTATATGGCCCTGGGTTGCATCTGGTTGGTATCAGAGCAACCCCCATGCTGTATATACGGGGCCCAGCTGTGCTCAGATCGACATATATCGACTCAAGAACATCGCCTGTAGGTACTATATAGCCGTGGGATGCAGCTGGCTGGTATCACAGCTACCCCCATGCTGTATATACGTGGCCCAGCTGTGCTCAGATCGACATATATCGACTCAAGAACATCGCCTGTAGGTCCTATATGGCCGTGGGTTGCATCTGGCTCGTATCAGAGCTACCCCCATGATGTATATACGGCCCCCAGTTGTGCTCAAATCGACATATATCCACTCAAGAACATCGCCTGTAGGTCCTATATGGCCGTGGGTTGCATCTGGCTGGTATCAGAGCTACCCCCATGCTGTATATACGGGGCCCAGCTGTGCTCAGATCGACATATATCGACTCAAGAACATCGCCTGTAGGTCCTATATAGCCGTGGCTTGCAGCTGGCTGGTATCACAGCTAACCCCATGCTGTATATACGTGGCCCAGCTGTGCTCAGATCGACATATATCGACTCAAGAACATCGCCTGTAGGTCCTATATGGACGTGGGTTGCATCTGGCTGGTATCAGAGCTACCCCCACGCTGTATATACGGCGCCCAGCTGTGCTCAGATCGACATATATCCACTCAAAAACATCGCCTGTAGGTCCTATATGGCCGTGGGTTGCATATGGCTGGTATCAGAGCTACCCCCATGCTGTATATACGGGGCCCTGCTGTGCTCAGATCGACATATATCGACTCAAGAACATCGCCTGTAGGTCCTATATGGCCGTAGGTTGCATCTGGCTGGTATCAGAGCTACCCCCATGCTGTATACACGGCGCCCAGCTGTGCTCAGATCGACATATATCCACTCAAGAACATCGCCTGTAGGTCCTATATGGCCGTGGGTTGCATTTGGCTGGTATCAGAGCTACCCCCATGCTGTATATACGGGGCCCAGCTGTGCTCAGATCGACATATATCGACTCAAGAACATCGCCTGTAGGTCCTATATAGCCGTGGGTTGCATCTGGCTGGTATCAGAGCTACCCCCATGCTGTATATACGGCGCCCAGCTGTGCTCAGATCGACATATATCGACTCAAGAACATCGCCTGTAGGTCATATATCCGTGGGTTGCAGCTGGCTGGTATCACAGCTACCCCCATGCTGTATATATGTGACCCAGCTGTGCTCAGATCGACATATATCGACTCAAGAACATCGCCTGTAGTTCCTATATGGCCGTAGGTTGCATCTGGCTGGTATCAGAGCTACCCCCATGCTGTATACACGGCGCCCAGCTGTGCTCAGATCGACATATATCCACTCAAGAACATCGCCTGTAGGTCCTATATGGCCGTGGGTTGCATCTGGCTGTTATCAGAGCTACCCCCATGCTGTATATACGGGGCCCAGCTGTGCTCAGATCGACATATATCGACTCAAGAACATCGCCTGTAGGTCCTATATAGCCGTGGGTTGCAGCTGGCTGGTATCACAGCTACCGCCATGCAGTATATACGTGGCCCAGCTGTGCTCAAATCGACATATATCGACTCAAGAACATCGCCTGTAGGTCCTACTATATGGCCAAGGGTTGCATCTGGCTGGTATCAGAGCTACCCCCATGCTGTATATACAGCGCCCAGCTGTGCTCAGATAGACATATATCCACTGAAGAACATCGCCTGTAGGTCCTATATGGCCGTGGGTCGCATCTGGCTGGTATCAGAGCTACCCCCATGCTGTATATACGACGCCCAGCTGTGCTCAGATCGACATATATCCACTCAAGAACATCGCCTGTAGGTCCTATATGGCCGTGGGTTGCATCTGGCTGGTATCAGAGCTACCCCCATGCTGTATATACGGGGCCCAGCTGTGCTCAGATCGACATATATCGACTCAAGAACATCGCCTGTAGGTCCTATATAGCCGTGGGTTGCAGCTGGCTGGTATCACAGCTACCGCCATGCAGTATATACGTGGCCCAGCTGTGCTCAAATCGACATATATCGACTCAAGAACATCGCCTGTAGGTCCTATATGGCCGTGGGTTGCATCTGGCTGGTATCAGAGCTACCCCCATGCTGTATATACGGCGCCCAGCTGTGCTCAGATCGACATATATCGACTCAAGAATATCGCCTGTAGGTCCTATATGGCCGTGGCTTGCATCTGGCTGGTATCAGAGCTACCCCCATGCTGTATATACGGCGCCCAGCTGTGCTCAGATCGACATATATCCACTCAAGAACATCGCCTCTAGGTCCTATAAGGCCTTGGGTTGAATCTGGCTGGTATCAGAGCTACCCCCATGCTGTATATACGGGGCCCAGCTGTGCTCAGATCGACATATATCGACTCAAGAACATCGCCTGTAGGTCCTATATAGCCGTGAGTTGCAGCTGGCTGGTATCAGAGCTACCCCCATGCTGTATATACGGCGCCCAGCTGTGCTCAGATCGACATATATCCACTCAAGAACATCGCCTGTAGGTCCTATATGGCCGTGGGTTGCATCTGTCTCGTATCAGAGCTACCCCCATGCTGTATATACGGGGCCCAGCTGTGCTCAGATCGACATATATCGACACAAGAACATCGCATGTAGGTCCTATATAGCCGTGGGTTGCAGCTGGCTGGTATCACAGCTAACCCCATGCTGTATATACGTGGCCCAGCTGTGCTCAGATCGACATAGATCGACTCAAGAACATCGCCTGTAGGTCCTATATGGCCGTGGGTTGCATCTGTCTCGTATCAGAACCACCCCCATGATGTATATACGGCGCCAAGCTGTGCTCAGATCGACATATATCCACTCAAGAACATCGCCTGTAGGTCCTATATGGCCGTGGGTTGTATCTGGCTGGTATCAGAGCTACCCCCATGCTGTATACACGGGGCCCTGCTGTGATCAGATCGACATATATCGACTCAAGAACATCGCCTGTAGGTCCAATATAGCCGTGGGTTGCTGCTGGCTGGTATCAGAGCTACCCCCATGCTGTATATACGTGGCCCAGCTGTGCTCAGATCGACATATATCGACTCAAGAACATCGCCTGTAGGTCCTATATGGCCGTGGGTTGCATCTTGCTGGTATCAGAGCTACCCCCATGCTGTATATACGGGGCCCGGCTATGCTCAGATCGACATATATCGACTCAAGGACATCGCCTGTAGGTCCTATATAGCCGTGGGTTGCAGCTGGCTGGTATCACAGCTACAGTATATACATGGCCCAGTTGTGCTCAGATCAACATATATCGACTCAAGAACATCGCCTGTAGGTCCTATATAGCCGTGGGTTGCTGCTGGCTGGTATCACAGCTACCCCCATGCTGTATATACGTGGCCCAGCTGTGCTCAGATCGACATATATCGACTCAAGAATATCGCCTGTAGGTCCTATTTGGCCGTGGCTTGCATCTGGCTGGTATCAGAGCTACCCCCATGCTGTATATACGGCGCCCAGCTGTGCTCAGATCGACATATATCCACTCAAGAACATCGCCTGTAGGTCCTATAAGGCCTTGGGTTGAATCTGGCTGGTATCAGAGCCACCCCCATGCTGTATATACGGGGCCCAGCTGTGCTCAGATCGACATATATCGACTCAAGAACATCGCCTGTAGGTCCTATATAGCCGTGAGTTGCAGCTGGCTGGTATCAGAGCTACGCCCATGCTGTATATACGGCGCCCAGCTGTGCTCAGATCGACATATATCCACTCAAGAACATCGCCTGTAGGTCCTATATGGCCGTGGGTTGCATCTGTCTCGTATCAGAGCTACCCCCATGCTGTATATACGGGGCCCAGCTGTGCTCAGATCGACATATATCGACACAAGAACATCGCCTGTAGGTCCTATATAGCCGTGGGTTGCAGCTGGCTGGTATCACAGCTAACCCCATGCTGTATATACGTGGCCCAGCTGTGCTCAGATCGACATAGATCGACTCAAGAACATCGCCTGTAGGTCCTATATGGCCGTGGGTTGCATCTGTCTCGTATCAGAACTACCCCCATGATGTATATACGGCGCCAAGCTGTGCTCAGATCGACATATATCCACTCAAGAACATCGCCTGTAGGTCCTATATGGCCGTGGGTTGTATCTGGCTGGTATCAGAGCTACCCCCATGCTGTATACACGGGGCCCTGGTGTGATCAGATCGACATATATCGACTCAAGAACATCGCCTGTAGGTCCAATATAGCCGTGGGTTGCTGCTGGCTGGTATCAGAGCTACCCCCATGCTGTATATACGTGGCCCAGCTGTGCTCAGATCGACATATATCGACTCAAGAACATCGCCTGTAGGTCCTATATGGCCGTGGGTCGCATCTGGCTGGTATCAGAGCTACCCCCATGCTGTATATACGGGGCCCAGCTGTGCTCAGATCGACATATATCGACTCAAGAACATCGCCTATAGGTCCTATATGGCCGTGGGTTGCATCTGGCTGGTATCAGAGCTACCCCCATGTTGTATATACGGCGCCCAGCTGTGCTCAGATCGACATATATCCACTCAAGAATATCGCCTGTAGGTCCTATATGGCCGTGGGTTGCATCTGGCTGGTATCAGAGCTACCCCCATGCTGTATATACGGGGCCCTGCTGTGCTCAGATCGACGTATATCCACTCAAGAATATCGCCTGTAGGTCCTATATGGCCGTGGGTTGCATCTGGCTGGTATCAGAGCTACCCCCATGCTGTATATACGGGGCCCTGCTGTGCTCAGATCGACATATATCGACTCAAGAACATCGCCCGTAGGTCGTATATAGCCGTGGGTTGCAGCTGGCTTCTATCACAGCTACAGTATATACGTGGCCCAGTTGTGCTCAGATCAACATATATCGACTCAAGAACATCGCCTGTAGGTCCTATACAGCCGTGGGTTGCAGCTGGCTGGTATCACAGCTACACCCATGCTGTATATACATGGCCCAGCTGTGCTCAGATCGACATATATCGACCCAAGAACATCGCCTGTAGGTCCTAAATGGCCGTGGGATGCATCTGGCTGGTATCAGAGCTACCCCCATGCTGTATATACGGCGCCCAGCTGTGCTCAGATCGACATATATCCACTCAAGAACATCGCCTGTAGGTCCTATATGGCCGTGGGTTGCATCTTGCTGGTATCAGAGCTACCCCCATGCTGTATATACGGGGCCCAGCTGTGCTCAGATCGACATATATCGACTCAAGGACATCGCCTGTAGGTCCTATATAGCCGTGGGTTGCAGCTGGCTGGTATCACAGCTACAGTATATACATGGCCCAGTTGTGCTCAGATCAACATATATCGACTCAAGAACATCGCCTGTAGGTCCTATATAGCCGTGGGTTGCAGCTGGCTGGTATCACAGCTACCCCCATGCTGTATATACATGGCCCAGCTGTGCTCAGATCGACATATATCGACTCAAGAACATCGCTTGTAGGTCCTAAATGGCCGTGGAATGCATCTGGCTGGTATCAGAGCTACCCCCATGCTGTATATACGGCGCCCAGCTGTGCTCAGATCGACATATATCCACTCAAGAACATCGCCTGTAGGTCCTATATGGCCGTGGGTTGCATCTTGCTGGTATCAGAGCTACCCCCATGCTGTATATACGGGGCCCAGCTGTGCTCAGATCGACATATATCGACTCAAGAACATCGCCTGTAGGTCCTATATAGCCGTGGGTTGCAGCTGGCTGGTATCACAGCTACCCCCATGCTGTATATACGTGGCCCAGCTGTGCTCAGATCGACATATATCGACTCAAGAACATCGCCTGTAGGTCCTATATGACCGTGGGTTGCATCTGGCTGGTATCAGAGCTACACCCATGCTGTATATACGGCGCCCATCTGTGCTCAGATCGACATATATCCACTCAAGAACATCGCCTGTAGGTCCTATATGGCCGTGTGTTGCATCTGGCTGGTATCAGTGCTACCCCCATGCTGTATATACGGGGCCCAGCTGTGCTCAGATCGACATATATCGACTCAAGAACATCGCCTGTAGGTCCTATATAGCCGTGAGTTTCAGCTGGCTGGTATCACAGCTACCCCCATGCTGTAAATACGTGGCCCAGCTGTGCTCAGATCGACATATATCGACTCAAGAACATCGCCTGTAGGTCCTATATGGCCGTGGGTTGCATCTGGCTGGTATCAGAGCTACCACCATGCTGTATATACGGCGACCAGCTGTGCTCAGATCGACATATATCCACTCAATAACATCGCCTGTAGGTCCTATATGGCCGTGGGTTGCATCTGGCTGGTATCAGAGCTACCCCCATGCTGTATATACGGGGCCCCAGCTGTGCTGAGATCGACATATATCGACTCAAGAACATCGCCTGTAGGTCCTATATAGCCGTGGGTTGCATCTGGCTGGTATCACAGCTACCCCCATGCTGTATATATGACGCCCACCTGTGCTCAGATCGACATATATCGACTCAAGAACATCGCCTGTAGGTCATATATAGCCGTGGGTTGCAGCTGGCTGGTATCACTGCTACCCCCATGCTGTATATACGTGGCCCAGCTGTGCTCAGATCGACATATATCGACTCAAGAACATCGCCTGTAGGTCATATATAGCCGTGGGTTGCAGCTGGCAGGTATCACAGCTACCCCCATGCTGTATATACGTGGCCCAGCTGTGCTCAGATCGACATATATCGACTCAAGAACATCGCCTGTAGGTCCTATATAGCCGTGGGTTGCAGCTGGCTGGTATCACAGCTACAGTATATACGTGGCCCAGTTGTGCACAGATCAACATATATCGACTCAAGAACATCGCCTGTAGGTCCTATATAGCCGTGGGTTGCAGCTGGCTGGTATCACAACTACACCCATGCTGTATATACGTGGCCCAGCTGTGCTCAGATCGACATATATCGACTCAAGAACATCGCCTGTAGGTCATATATAGCCGTGGGTTGCAGCTGGCAGGTATCACAGCTACCCCCATGCTGTATATACGTGGCCCAGCTGTGCTCAGATCGACATATATCGACTCAAGAACATCGCCTGTAGGTCTTATATGGCCGTGGGTCGCATCTGGCTGGTATCAGAGCTACCCCCATGCTGTATATACGGGGCCCAGCTGTGCTCAGATCGACATATATCGACTCAAGAACATCGCCTGTAGGTCCTATAAAGCCATGGGTTGCAGCTGGCTGGTATCACAGCCACCCCCATGCTGTATATACGTGGCCCAGCTGTGCTCAGATCGACATATATCGACTCAAGAACATCGCCTATAGGTCCTATATGGCCGTGGGTTGCATCTGGCTGGTATCAGAGCTACCCCCATGTTGTATATACGGCGCCCAGCTGTGCTCAGATCGACATATATCCACTCAAGAACATCGCCTGTAGGTCCTATATGGCCGTGGGTTGCATCTGGCCGGTATCAGAGCTACCCCCATGCTGTATATACGGCGCCCAGCTGTGCTCAGATCGACGTATATCCACTCAAGAATATCGCCTGTAGGTCCTATATGGCCGTGGGTTGCATCTGGCTGGTATCAGAGCTACCCCCATGCTGTATTTACGGGGCCCTGCTGTGCTCAGATCGACATATATCGACTCAAGAACATCGCCCGTAGGTCGTATATAGCCGTGGGTTGCAGCTGGCTTCTATCACAGCTACAGTATATACGTGGCCCAGTTGTGCTCAGATCAACATATATCGACTCAAGAACATCGCCTGTAGGTCCTATATAGCCGTGGGTTGCAGCTGGCTGGTATCACAGCTACACCCATGCTGTATATACATGGCCCAGCTGTGCTCAGATCGACATATATCGACCAAAGAACATCGCCTGTAGGTCCTAAATGGCAGTGGGATGCATCTGGCTGGTATCAGAGCTACCCCCATGCTGTATATACGGCGCCCAGCTGTGCTCAGATCGACATATATCCACTCAAGAACATCGCCTGTAGGTCCTATATGGCCGTGGGTTGCATCTTGCTGGTATCAGAGCTACCCCCATGCTGTATATACGGGGCCCAGCTGTGCTCAGATCGACATATATCGACTCAAGAACATCGCCTGTAGGTCCTATAAAGCCATGGGTTGCAGTTGGCTGGTATCACAGCCACCCCCATGCTGTATATACGTGGCCCAGCTGTGCTCAGATCGACATATATCGACTCAAGAACATCGCCTGTAGGTCCTATATAGCCGTGGGTTGCAGCTGGCTGGTATCACAGCTACAGTATATACGTGGCCCAGTTGTGCACAGATCAACATATATCGACTCAAGAACATCGCCTGTAGGTCCTATATAGCCGTGGGTTGCAGCTGGCTGGTATCACAACTACACCCATGCTGTATATACGTGGCCCAGCTGTGCTCAGATCGACATATATCGACTCAAGAACATCGCCTGTAGGTCATATATAGCCGTGGGTTGCAGCTGGCTGGTATCACAGCTACCCCCATGCTGTATATACGTGGCCCAGCTGTGCTCAGATCGACATATATCGACTCAAGAACATCGCCTGTAGGTCTTATATGGCCGTGGGTCGCATCTGGCTGGTATCAGAGCTACCCCCATGCTGTATATACGGGGCCCAGCTGTGCTCAGATCGACATATATCGACTCAAGAACATCGCCTGTAGGTCCTAAATGGCAGTGGGATGCATCTGGCTGGTATCAGAGCTACCCCCATGCTGTATATACGGCGCCCAGCTGTGCTCAGATCGACATATATCCACTCAAGAACATCGCCTGTAGGTCCTATATGGCCGTGGGTTGCATCTTGCTGGTATCAGAGCTACCCCCATGCTGTATATACGGGGCCCAGCTGTGCTCAGATCGACATATATCGACTCAAGGACATCGCCTGTAGGTCCTATATAGCCGTGGGTTGCAGCTGGCTGGTATCACAGCTACAGTATATACATGGCCCAGTTGTGCTCAGATCAACATATATCGACTCAAGAACATCGCCTGTAGGTCCTATATAGCCGTGGGTTGCAGCTGGCTGGTATCACAGCTAACCCCATGCTGTATATACGTGGCCCAGCTGTGCTCAGATCGACATAGATCGACTCAAGAACATCGCCTGTAGGTCCTATATAGCCGTGGGTTGCAGCTGGCTGGTATCACAGCTACCCCCATGCTGTATATACGTGGCCCAGCTGTGCTCAGATCGACATATATCGACTCAAGAGCATCGCCTGTAGGTCCTATATGGCCGTGGGTTGCATCTGGCTGGTTTGAGAGCTACCCCCATGCTGTATATACGGGGCCCAGCTGTGCTCAGATCGACGTATATCGACTCAAGAACATCGCCTGTAGATCCTATATAGCCGTGGGTTGCAGCTGGCTTGTATCACAGCCACCCCCATGCTGTATATACGTGGCCCAGCTGTGCTGAGATGGACATATATCGACTCAAGAACATCGCCTGTAGGTCATATATGGCCGTGGGTTGCATCTGGCTGGTATTAGAGCTACACCCATGCTCTATATACGGTGCCCAGCTGTGCTCAGATCGACATATATCCACTGTAGGTCCTATATGGCCGTGGGTTGCAACTGGCTGGTATCAGAGTTACCCCCATGCTGCATATACGGGGCCCAGCTGTGCTCAGATCGACATATATCGACTCAAGAACATCGCCTGTAGGTCCTATATAGCCGTGGGTTGCAGTTGGCTGGTATCACAGCTACCCCCATGCTGTATATGCGTGGCCCAGCTGTGCTCAGATCGACATATATCGACTCAAGAGCATCGCCTGTAGGTCCTATATGGCCGTGGGTTGCATCTGGCTGGTATCAGAGCTACCCCCATGCTGTATATACGGGCCCAGCTGTGCTCAGATCGACATATGTCGACTCAAGAACATAGCCTGTAGGTCCTATATAGCCGTGGGTTGCAGCTGGCTTGTATCACAGCCACCCCCATGCTGTATATACGTGGCCCAGCTGTGCTCAGATCGACATATATCGACTCAAGAACATCGCCTGTAGGTCCTATATGGCCGTGGGTTGCATCTGGCTGGTATTAGAGCTACCCCCATGCTGTATATACGGTGCCCAGCTGTGCTCAGATCGACATATATCCACTGTAGGTCCTATATGGCCGTGGGTTGCATCTGGCTGGTATCAGAGCTACCCCCATGCTGCATATACGGGGCCCAGATGTGCTCAGATCGACATATATCGACTCAAGAACATCGCCTGTAGGTCCTATATAGCCGTGGGTTGCAGCTGGCTGGTATCACAGCTACCCCCATGCTGTATATACGTGGCCCAGCTGTGCTCAGATCGACATATATCGACTCAAGAGCATCGCCTGTAGGTCCTATATGGCCGTGGGTTGCATCTGGCTGGTATCAGAGCTACCCCCATGCTGTATATACGGCGCCCAGCTGTGCTCACATCGACATATATCCACTGTAGGTCCTATATGGCCGTGGGTTGCATCTGGCTGGTATCAGAGCTACCCCCATGCTGCATATACGGGGCCCAGCTGTGCTCAGATCGACATATATCGACTCAAGAACATCGCCTGTGGTCCTATATAGCCGTGGGTTGCAGCTGGCTGGTATCACAGCTACCCCCATGCTGTATATACGTGGCACAGCTGTGCTCAGATCGACACATATCGACTCAACAACATCGCCTGTAGGTCCTATATGGCCGTGGGTTGCATCTGGCTGGTATTAGATCTACCCCCATGCTGTATATACGGCGCCCAGCTGTGCTCACATCGACATATTTCCACTGTAGGTCCTATATGGCCGTGGGTTGCATCTGGCTGGTATCAGAGCTACCCCCATGCTGCATATACGGGGCCCAGCTGTGCTCAGATCGACATATATCGACTCAAGAACATCGCCTGTAGGTCCTATATAGCCGTGGGTTGCAGCTGGCTGGCATCACAGCTACCCCCATGCTGTATATGCGTGGCCCAGCTGTGCTCAGATCGACATATATCGACTCAAGAGCATCGCCTGTAGGTCCTATATGGCCGTGGGTTGCATCTGGCTGGTATCAGAGCTACCCCCATGCTGTATATACGGGCCCAGCTGTGCTCAGATCGACATATATCGACTCAAGAACATCGCCTGTAGGTCCTATATAGCCGTGGGTTGCAGCTGGCTGGTATAACAGCTACCCCCATGCTGTATATACATGGCCCAGCTGTGCTCAGATCGACATATATCGAATCAAGTATATCGCCTGTAGGTCCTATATGGCCGTGGGTTGCATCTGTCTGGTAGCAGAGCTACCCCCATGCTGTATATACGTGGCCCAGCTGTGCTCAGATCGACATATATCGACTCAAAAACATCGCCTGTAGGTCCTATATGGCCGTAGGTTGCATCTGGCTGGTATCAGAGCTACCCCCATGCTGTATATACGGCGCCCAGCTGTGCTCAGATCGACATATATCCACTCAAAAACATCGCCTGTAGGTCCTATATGGCCGTGGATTGCATCTGGCTGGTATCAGAGCTACCCCCATGCTGTATATACGGCGCCCAGCTGTGCTTAGTTCGACATATATCCACTCAAGAACATCGCCTGTAGGTCTTATATGGCCCTGGGTTGCATCTGGTTGGTATCAGAGCAACCCCCATGCTTTATATACGGGGCCCAGCTGTGCTCAGATCGACATATATCGACTCAAGAACATCGCCTGTAGGTACTATATAGCCGTGGGATGCAGCTGGCTGGTATCACAGCTACCCCCATGCTGTATATACGTGGCCCAGCTGTGCTCAGATCGACATATATCGACTCAAGAACATCGCCTGTAGGTCATATATCCGTGGGTTGCAGCTGGCTGGTATCACAGCTACCCCCATGCTGTATATATGTGGCCCAGCTGTGCTCAGATCGACATATATCGACTCAAGAACATCGCCTGTAGTTCCTATATGGCCGTAGGTTGCATCTGGCTGGTATCAGAGCTACCCCCATGCTGTATACACGGCGCCCAGCTGTGCTCAGATCGACATATATCCACTCAAGAACATCGCCTGTAGGTCCTATATGGCCGTGGGTTGCATCTGGCTGTTATCAGAGCTACCCCCATGCTGTATATACGGGGCCCAGCTGTGCTCAGATCGACATATATCGACTCAAGAACATCGCCTGTAGGTCCTATATAGCCGTGGGTTGCAGCTGGCTGGTATCACAGCTACCGCCATGCAGTATATACGTGGCCCAGCTGTGCTCAAATCGACATATATCGACTCAAGAACATCGCCTGTAGGTCCTACTATATGGCCAAGGGTTGCATCTGGCTGGTATCAGAGCTACCCCCATGCTGTATATACAGCGCCCAGCTGTGCTCAGATAGACATATATCCACTGAAGAACATCGCCTGTAGGTCCTATATGGCCGTGGGTCGCATCTGGCTGGTATCAGAGCTACCCCCATGCTGTATATACGGCGCCCAGCTGTGCTCAGATCGACATATATCCACTCAAGAACATCGCCTGTAGGTCCTATATGGCCGTGGGTTGCATCTGGCTGGTATCAGAGCTACCCCCATGCTGTATATACGGGGCCCAGCTGTGCTCAGATCGACATATATCGACTCAAGAACATCGCCTGTAGGTCCTATATAGCCGTGGGTTGCAGCTGGCTGGTATCACAGCTACCGCCATGCAGTATATACGTGGCCCAGCTGTGCTCAAATCGACATATATCGACTCAAGAACATCGCCTGTAGGTCCTATATGGCCGTGGGTTGCATCTGGCTGGTATCAGAGCTACCCCCATGCTGTATATACGGCGCCCAGCTGTGCTCAGATCGACATATATCGACTCAAGAATATCGCCTGTAGGTCCTATATGGCCGTGGCTTGCATCTGGCTGGTATCAGAGCTACCCCCATGCTGTATATACGGCGCCCAGCTGTGCTCAGATCGACATATATCCACTCAAGAACATCGCCTCTAGGTCCTATAAGGCCTTGGGTTGAATCTGGCTGGTATCAGAGCTACCCCCATGCTGTATATACGGGGCCCAGCTGTGCTCAGATCGACATATATCGACTCAAGAACATCGCCTGTAGGTCCTATATAGCCGTGAGTTGCAGCTGGCTGGTATCAGAGCTACCCCCATGCTGTATATACGGCGCCCAGCTGTGCTCAGATCGACATATATCCACTCAAGAACATCGCCTGTAGGTCCTATATGGCCGTGGGTTGCATCTGTCTCGTATCAGAGCTACCCCCATGCTGTATATACGGGGCCCAGCTGTGCTCAGATCGACATATATCGACACAAGAACATCGCATGTAGGTCCTATATAGCCGTGGGTTGCAGCTGGCTGGTATCACAGCTAACCCCATGCTGTATATACGTGGCCCAGCTGTGCTCAGATCGACATAGATCGACTCAAGAACATCGCCTGTAGGTCCTATATGGCCGTGGGTTGCATCTGTCTCGTATCAGAACCACCCCCATGATGTATATACGGCGCCAAGCTGTGCTCAGATCGACATATATCCACTCAAGAACATCGCCTGTAGGTCCTATATGGCCGTGGGTTGTATCTGGCTGGTATCAGAGCTACCCCCATGCTGTATACACGGGGCCCTGCTGTGATCAGATCGACATATATCGACTCAAGAACATCGCCTGTAGGTCCAATATAGCCGTGGGTTGCTGCTGGCTGGTATCAGAGCTACCCCCATGCTGTATATACGTGGCCCAGCTGTGCTCAGATCGACATATATCGACTCAAGAACATCGCCTGTAGGTCCTATATGGCCGTGGGTTGCATCTTGCTGGTATCAGAGCTACCCCCATGCTGTATATACGGGGCCCAGCTATGCTCAGATCGACATATATCGACTCAAGGACATCGCCTGTAGGTCCTATATAGCCGTGGGTTGCAGCTGGCTGGTATCACAGCTACAGTATATACATGGCCCAGTTGTGCTCAGATCAACATATATCGACTCAAGAACATCGCCTGTAGGTCCTATAAGGCCTTGGGTTGAATCTGGCTGGTATCAGAGCTACCCCCATGCTGTATATACGGGGCCCAGCTGTGCTCAGATCGACATATATCGACTCAAGAACATCGCCTGTAGGTCCTATATAGCCGTGAGTTGCAGCTGGCTGGTATCAGAGCTACCCCCATGCTGTATATACGGCGCCCAGCTGTGCTCAGATCGACATATATCCACTCAAGAACATCGCCTGTAGGTCCTATATGGCCGTGGGTTGCATCTGTCTCGTATCAGAGCTACCCCCATGCTGTATATACGGGGCCCAGCTGTGCTCAGATCGACATATATCGACACAAGAACATCGCATGTAGGTCCTATATAGCCGTGGGTTGCAGCTGGCTGGTATCACAGCTAACCCCATGCTGTATATACGTGGCCCAGCTGTGCTCAGATCGACATAGATCGACTCAAGAACATCGCCTGTAGGTCCTATATGGCCGTGGGTTGCATCTGTCTCGTATCAGAACCACCCCCATGATGTATATACGGCGCCAAGCTGTGCTCAGATCGACATATATCCACTCAAGAACATCGCCTGTAGGTCCTATATGGCCGTGGGTTGTATCTGGCTGGTATCAGAGCTACCCCCATGCTGTATACACGGGGCCCTGCTGTGATCAGATCGACATATATCGACTCAAGAACATCGCCTGTAGGTCCAATATAGCCGTGGGTTGCTGCTGGCTGGTATCAGAGCTACCCCCATGCTGTATATACGTGGCCCAGCTGTGCTCAGATCGACATATATCGACTCAAGAACATCGCCTGTAGGTCCTATATGGCCGTGGGTTGCATCTTGCTGGTATCAGAGCTACCCCCATGCTGTATATACGGGGCCCAGCTATGCTCAGATCGACATATATCGACTCAAGGACATCGCCTGTAGGTCCTATATAGCCGTGGGTTGCAGCTGGCTGGTATCACAGCTACAGTATATACATGGCCCAGTTGTGCTCAGATCAACATATATCGACTCAAGAACATCGCCTGTAGGTCCTATATAGCAGTGGGTTGCTGCTGGCTGGTATCACAGCTACCCCCATGCTGTATATACGTGGCCCAGCTGTGCTCAGATCGACATATATCGACTCAAGAATATCGCCTGTAGGTCCTATTTGGCCGTGGCTTGCATCTGGCTGGTATCAGAGCTACCCCCATGCTGTATATACGGCGCCCAGCTGTGCTCAGATCGACATATATCCACTCAAGAACATCGCCTGTAGGTCCTATAAGGCCTTGGGTTGAATCTGGCTGGTATCAGAGCCACCCCCATGCTGTATATACGGGGCCCAGCTGTGCTCAGATCGACATATATCGACTCAAGAACATCGCCTGTAGGTCCTATATAGCCGTGAGTTGCAGCTGGCTGGTATCAGAGCTACGCCCATGCTGTATATACGGCGCCCAGCTGTGCTCAGATCGACATATATCCACTCAAGAACATCGCCTGTAGGTCCTATATGGCCGTGGGTTGCATCTGTCTCGTATCAGAGCTACCCCCATGCTGTATATACGGGGCCCAGCTGTGCTCAGATCGACATATATCGACACAAGAACATCGCCTGTAGGTCCTATATAGCCGTGGGTTGCAGCTGGCTGGTATCACAGCTAACCCCATGCTGTATATACGTGGCCCAGCTGTGCTCAGATCGACATAGATCGACTCAAGAACATCGCCTGTAGGTCCTATATGGCCGTGGGTTGCATCTGTCTCGTATCAGAACTACCCCCATGATGTATATACGGCGCCAAGCTGTGCTCAGATCGACATATATCCACTCAAGAACATCGCCTGTAGGTCCTATATGGCCGTGGGTTGTATCTGGCTGGTATCAGAGCTACCCCCATGCTGTATACACGGGGCCCTGGTGTGATCAGATCGACATATATCGACTCAAGAACATCGCCTGTAGGTCCAATATAGCCGTGGGTTGCTGCTGGCTGGTATCAGAGCTACCCCCATGCTGTATATACGTGGCCCAGCTGTGCTCAGATCGACATATATCGACTCAAGAACATCGCCTGTAGGTCCTATATGGCCGTGGGTCGCATCTGGCTGGTATCAGAGCTACCCCCATGCTGTATATACGGGGCCCAGCTGTGCTCAGATCGACATATATCGACTCAAGAACATCGCCTATAGGTCCTATATGGCCGTGGGTTGCATCTGGCTGGTATCAGAGCTACCCCCATGTTGTATATACGGCGCCCAGCTGTGCTCAGATCGACATATATCCACTCAAGAACATCGCCTGTAGGTCCTATATGGCCGTGGGTTGCATCTGGCCGGTATCAGAGCTACCCCCATGCTGTATATACGGCGCCCAGCTGTGCTCAGATCGACGTATATCCACTCAAGAATATCGCCTGTAGGTCCTATATGGCCGTGGGTTGCATCTGGCTGGTATCAGAGCTACCCCCATGCTGTATATACGGGGCCCTGCTGTGCTCAGATCGACGTATATCCACTCAAGAATATCGCCTGTAGGTCCTATATGGCCGTGGGTTGCATCTGGCTGGTATCAGAGCTACCCCCATGCTGTATATACGGGGCCCTGCTGTGCTCAGATCGACATATATCGACTCAAGAACATCGCCCGTAGGTCGTATATAGCCGTGGGTTGCAGCTGGCTTCTATCACAGCTACAGTATATACGTGGCCCAGTTGTGCTCAGATCAACATATATCGACTCAAGAACATCGCCTGTAGGTCCTATATAGCCGTGGGTTGCAGCTGGCTGGTATCACAGCTACACCCATGCTGTATATACATGGCCCAGCTGTGCTCAGATCGACATATATCGACCCAAGAACATCGCCTGTAGGTCCTAAATAGCCGTGGGATGCATCTGGCTGGTATCAGAGCTACCCCCATGCTGTATATACGGCGCCCAGCTGTGCTCAGATCGACATATATCCACTCAAGAACATCGCCTGTAGGTCCTATATGGCCGTGGGTTGCATCTTGCTGGTATCAGAGCTACCCTCATGCTGTATATACGGGGCCCAGCTGTGCTCAGATCGACATATATCGACTCAAGGACATCGCCTGTAGGTCCTATATAGCCGTGGGTTGCAGCTGGCTGGTATCACAGCTACAGTATATACATGGCCCGTTTGTGCTCAGATCAACATATATCGACTCAAGAACATCGCCTGTAGGTCCTATATAGCCGTGGGTTGCAGCTGGCTGGTATCACAGCTACCCCCATGCTGTATATACATGGCCCAGCTGTGCTCAGATCGACATATATCGACTCAAGAACATCGCTTGTAGGTCCTAAATGGCCGTGGAATGCATCTGGCTGGTATCAGAGCTACCCCCATGCTGTATATACGGCGCCCAGCTGTGCTCAGATCGACATATATCCACTCAAGAACATCGCCTGTAGGTCCTATATGGCCGTGGGTTGCATCTTGCTGGTATCAGAGCTACCCCCATGCTGTATATACGGGGCCCAGCTGTGCTCAGATCGACATATATCGACTCAAGAACATCGCCTGTAGGTCCTATATGGCCGTGGGTTGCGTCTGGCTGGTATCAGAGCTACCACCATGCTGTATATACGGCGACCAGCTGTGCTCAGATCGACATATATCCACTCAATAACATCGCCTGTAGGTCCTATATGGCCGTGGGTTGCATCTGGCTGGTATCAGAGCTACCCCCATGCTGTATATACGGGGCCCCAGCTGTGCTGAGATCGACATATATCGACTCAAGAACATCGCCTGTAGGTCCTATATAGCCGTGGGTTGCATCTGGCTGGTATCAGAGCTACACCCATGCTGTATATACGGCGCCCATCTGTGCTCAGATCGACATATATCCACTCAAGAACATCGCCTGTAGGTCCTATATGGCCGTGTGTTGCATCTGGCTGGTATCAGTGCTACCCCCATGCTGTATATACGGGGCCCAGCTGTGCTCAGATCGACATATATCGACTCAAGAACATCGCCTGTAGGTCCTATATAGCCGTGAGTTTCAGCTGGCTGGTATCACAGCTACCCCCATGCTGTAAATACGTGGCCCAGCTGTGCTCAGATCGACATATATCGACTCAAGAACATCGCCTGTAGGTCCTATATGGCCGTGGGTTGCATCTGGCTGGTATCAGAGCTACCACCATGCTGTATATACGGCGACCAGCTGTGCTCAGATCGACATATATCCACTCAATAACATCGCCTGTAGGTCCTATATGGCCGTGGGTTGCATCTGGCTGGTATCAGAGCTACCCCCATGCTGTATATACGGGGCCCCAGCTGTGCTGAGATCGACATATATCGACTCAAGAACATCGCCTGTAGGTCCTATATAGCCGTGGGTTGCATCTGGCTGGTATCACAGCTACCCCCATGCTGTATATATGACGCCCACCTGTGCTCAGATCGACATATATCGACTCAAGAACATCGCCTGTAGGTCATATATAGCCGTGGGTTGCAGCTGGCTGGTATCACAGCTACCCCCATGCTGTATATACGTGGCCCAGCTGTGCTCAGATCGACATATATCGACTCAAGAACTTCGCCTGTAGGTCCTATACGCCCGTGGGTTGCATCTGGCTGGTATCAGAGCTACCCCCATGCTGTATATACGGGGCCCAGCTGTGCTCAGTTCGACATATATCGACTCAAGAACATCGCCTGTAGGTCCTATATGGTCGTGGGTTGCATCTGGCTGGTATCACAGCTACCCCCATGCTGTATATACGGCGCCCAGCTGTGCTCAGATCGACATATATCCACTCAAGAACATCGCCTGTGGGTCCTATATGCCCGTGGGTTGCATCTGGCTGGTATCAGAGCTACCCCCATGCTGTAAATACGGGGCCCAGCTGTGCTCAGATCGACATATATCGACTCAAGAACTTCGCCTGTAGGTCCTATATAGCCGTGGGTTGCAGCTTTCTGGTATCACAGCTACCCCCATGCTGTATATACGTGGCCCAGCTGTGCTCAGATCGACATATATCGACTCAAGAACATCGCCCGTAGGTCGTATATAGCCGTGGGTTGCAGCTGGCTGGTATCACAGCTACAATATATACGTGGCCCAGTTGTGCTCAGATCAACATATATCGACTCAAGAACATCGCCTGTAGGTCCTATATAGCCGTGGGTTGCAGCTGGCTGGTATCACAGCTACCCCCATGCTGTATATACGGCGCCCAGCTGTGCTCAGATCGACATATATCGACTCAAGAACTTCGCCTGTAGGTCCTATACGCCCGTGGGTTGCATCTGGCTGGTATCAGAGCTACCCCCATGCTGTATATACGGGGCCCAGCTGTGCTCAGTTCGACATATATCGACTCAAGAACATCGCCTGTAGGTCCTATATGGTCGTGGGTTGCATCTGGCTGGTATCACAACTACCCCCATGCTGTATATACGGCGCCCAGCTGTGCTCAGATCGACATATATCCACTCAAGAACATCGCCTGTAGGTCCTATATGGCCGTGGGTTGCATCTGTCTCGTATCAGAGCTACCCCCATGCTGTATATACGGGGCCCAGCTGTGCTCAGATCGACATATATCGACACAAGAACATCGCCTGTAGGTCCTATATAGCCGTGGGTTGCAGCTGGCTGGTATCACAGCTAACCCCATGCTGTATATACGTGGCCCAGCTGTGCTCAGATCGACATAGATCGACTCAAGAACATCGCCTGTAGGTCCTATATGGCCGTGGGTTGCATCTGTCTCGTATCAGAACTACCCCCATGATGTATATACGGCGCCAAGCTGTGCTCAGATCGACATATATCCACTCAAGAACATCGCCTGTAGGTCCTATATGGCCGTGGGTTGTATCTGGCTGGAATCAGAGCTACCCCCATGCTGTATACACGGGGCCCTGGTGTGATCAGATCGACATATATCGACTCAAGAACATCGCCTGTAGGTCCAATATAGCCGTGGGTTGCTGCTGGCTGGTATCAGAGCTACCCCCATGCTGTATATACGTGGCCCAGCTGTGCTCAGATCGACATATATCGACTCAAGAACATCGCCTGTAGGTCCTATATGGCCGTGGGTCGCATCTGGCTGGTATCAGAGCTACCCCCATGCTGTATATACGGGGCCCAGCTGTGCTCAGATCGACATATATCGACTCAAGAACATCGCCTGTAGGTCCTATAAAGCCATGGGTTGCAGTTGGCTGGTATCACAGCCACCCCCATGCTGTATATACGTGGCCCAGCTGTGCTCAGATCGACATATATCGACTCAAGAACATCGCCTGTAGGTCCTATATAGCCGTGGGTTGCAGCTGGCTGGTATCACAGCTACAGTATATACGTGGCCCAGTTGTGCACAGATCAACATATATCGACTCAAGAACATCGCCAGTAGGTCCTATATAGCCGTGGGTTGCAGCTGGCTGGTATCACAACTACACCCATGCTGTATATACGTGGCCCAGCTGTGCTCAGATCGACATATATCGACTCAAGAACATCGCCTGTAGGTCATATATAGCCGTGGGTTGCAGCTGGCAGGTATCACAGCTACCCCCATGCTGTATATACGTGGCCCAGCTGTGCTCAGATCGACATATATCGACTCAAGAACATCGCCTGTAGGTCTTATATGGCCGTGGGTCGCATCTGGCTGGTATCAGAGCTACCCCCATGCTGTATATACGGGGCCCAGCTGTGCTCAGATCGACATATATCGACTCAAGAACATCGCCTGTAGGTCCTATAAAGCCATGGGTTGCAGCTGGCTGGTATCACAGCCACCCCCATGCTGTATATACGTGGCCCAGCTGTGCTCAGATCGACATATATCGACTCAAGAACATCGCCTATAGGTCCTATATGGCCGTGGGTTGCATCTGGCTGGTATCAGAGCTACCCCCATGTTGTATATACGGCGCCCAGCTGTGCTCAGATCGACATATATCCACTCAAGAACATCGCGTGTAGGTCCTATATGGCCGTGGGTTGCATCTGGCCGGTATCAGAGCTACCCCCATGCTGTATATACGGCGCCCAGCTGTGCTCAGATCGACGTATATCCACTCAAGAATATCGCCTGTAGGTCCTATATGGCCGTGGGTTGCATCTGGCTGGTATCAGAGCTACCCCCATGCTGTATATACGGGGCCCAGCTATGCTCAGATCGACATATATCGACTCAAGGACATCGCCTGTAGGTCCTATATAGCCGTGGGTTGCAGCTGGCTGGTATCACAGCTACAGTATATACATGGCCCAGTTGTGCTCAGATCAACATATATCGACTCAAGAACATCGCCTGTAGGTCCTATAAGGCCTTGGGTTGAATCTGGCTGGTATCAGAGCTACCCCCATGCTGTATATACGGGGCCCAGCTGTGCTCAGATCGACATATATCGACTCAAGAACATCGCCTGTAGGTCCTATATAGCCGTGAGTTGCAGCTGGCTGGTATCAGAGCTACCCCCATGCTGTATATACGGCGCCCAGCTGTGCTCAGATCGACATATATCCACTCAAGAACATCGCCTGTAGGTCCTATATGGCCGTGGGTTGCATCTGTCTCGTATCAGAGCTACCCCCATGCTGTATATACGGGGCCCAGCTGTGCTCAGATCGACATATATCGACACAAGAACATCGCATGTAGGTCCTATATAGCCGTGGGTTGCAGCTGGCTGGTATCACAGCTAACCCCATGCTGTATATACGTGGCCCAGCTGTGCTCAGATCGACATAGATCGACTCAAGAACATCGCCTGTAGGTCCTATATGGCCGTGGGTTGCATCTGTCTCGTATCAGAACCACCCCCATGATGTATATACGGCGCCAAGCTGTGCTCAGATCGACATATATCCACTCAAGAACATCGCCTGTAGGTCCTATATGGCCGTGGGTTGTATCTGGCTGGTATCAGAGCTACCCCCATGCTGTATACACGGGGCCCTGCTGTGATCAGATCGACATATATCGACTCAAGAACATCGCCTGTAGGTCCAATATAGCCGTGGGTTGCTGCTGGCTGGTATCAGAGCTACCCCCATGCTGTATATACGTGGCCCAGCTGTGCTCAGATCGACATATATCGACTCAAGAACATCGCCTGTAGGTCCTATATGGCCGTGGGTTGCATCTTGCTGGTATCAGAGCTACCCCCATGCTGTATATACGGGGCCCAGCTATGCTCAGATCGACATATATCGACTCAAGGACATCGCCTGTAGGTCCTATATAGCCGTGGGTTGCAGCTGGCTGGTATCACAGCTACAGTATATACATGGCCCAGTTGTGCTCAGATCAACATATATCGACTCAAGAACATCGCCTGTAGGTCCTATATAGCAGTGGGTTGCTGCTGGCTGGTATCACAGCTACCCCCATGCTGTATATACGTGGCCCAGCTGTGCTCAGATCGACATATATCGACTCAAGAATATCGCCTGTAGGTCCTATTTGGCCGTGGCTTGCATCTGGCTGGTATCAGAGCTACCCCCATGCTGTATATACGGCGCCCAGCTGTGCTCAGATCGACATATATCCACTCAAGAACATCGCCTGTAGGTCCTATAAGGCCTTGGGTTGAATCTGGCTGGTATCAGAGCCACCCCCATGCTGTATATACGGGGCCCAGCTGTGCTCAGATCGACATATATCGACTCAAGAACATCGCCTGTAGGTCCTATATAGCCGTGAGTTGCAGCTGGCTGGTATCAGAGCTACGCCCATGCTGTATATACGGCGCCCAGCTGTGCTCAGATCGACATATATCCACTCAAGAACATCGCCTGTAGGTCCTATATGGCCGTGGGTTGCATCTGTCTCGTATCAGAGCTACCCCCATGCTGTATATACGGGGCCCAGCTGTGCTCAGATCGACATATATCGACACAAGAACATCGCCTGTAGGTCCTATATAGCCGTGGGTTGCAGCTGGCTGGTATCACAGCTAACCCCATGCTGTATATACGTGGCCCAGCTGTGCTCAGATCGACATAGATCGACTCAAGAACATCGCCTGTAGGTCCTATATGGCCGTGGGTTGCATCTGTCTCGTATCAGAACTACCCCCATGATGTATATACGGCGCCAAGCTGTGCTCAGATCGACATATATCCACTCAAGAACATCGCCTGTAGGTCCTATATGGCCGTGGGTTGTATCTGGCTGGTATCAGAGCTACCCCCATGCTGTATACACGGGGCCCTGGTGTGATCAGATCGACATATATCGACTCAAGAACATCGCCTGTAGGTCCAATATAGCCGTGGGTTGCTGCTGGCTGGTATCAGAGCTACCCCCATGCTGTATATACGTGGCCCAGCTGTGCTCAGATCGACATATATCGACTCAAGAACATCGCCTGTAGGTCCTATATGGCCGTGGGTCGCATCTGGCTGGTATCAGAGCTACCCCCATGCTGTATATACGGGGCCCAGCTGTGCTCAGATCGACATATATCGACTCAAGAACATCGCCTATAGGTCCTATATGGCCGTGGGTTGCATCTGGCTGGTATCAGAGCTACCCCCATGTTGTATATACGGCGCCCAGCTGTGCTCAGATCGACATATATCCACTCAAGAACATCGCCTGTAGGTCCTATATGGCCGTGGGTTGCATCTGGCCGGTATCAGAGCTACCCCCATGCTGTATATACGGCGCCCAGCTGTGCTCAGATCGACGTATATCCACTCAAGAATATCGCCTGTAGGTCCTATATGGCCGTGGGTTGCATCTGGCTGGTATCAGAGCTACCCCCATGCTGTATATACGGGGCCCTGCTGTGCTCAGATCGACGTATATCCACTCAAGAATATCGCCTGTAGGTCCTATATGGCCGTGGGTTGCATCTGGCTGGTATCAGAGCTACCCCCATGCTGTATATACGGGGCCCTGCTGTGCTCAGATCGACATATATCGACTCAAGAACATCGCCCGTAGGTCGTATATAGCCGTGGGTTGCAGCTGGCTTCTATCACAGCTACAGTATATACGTGGCCCAGTTGTGCTCAGATCAACATATATCGACTCAAGAACATCGCCTGTAGGTCCTATATAGCCGTGGGTTGCAGCTGGCTGGTATCACAGCTACACCCATGCTGTATATACATGGCCCAGCTGTGCTCAGATCGACATATATCGACCCAAGAACATCGCCTGTAGGTCCTAAATAGCCGTGGGATGCATCTGGCTGGTATCAGAGCTACCCCCATGCTGTATATACGGCGCCCAGCTGTGCTCAGATCGACATATATCCACTCAAGAACATCGCCTGTAGGTCCTATATGGCCGTGGGTTGCATCTTGCTGGTATCAGAGCTACCCTCATGCTGTATATACGGGGCCCAGCTGTGCTCAGATCGACATATATCGACTCAAGGACATCGCCTGTAGGTCCTATATAGCCGTGGGTTGCAGCTGGCTGGTATCACAGCTACAGTATATACATGGCCCGTTTGTGCTCAGATCAACATATATCGACTCAAGAACATCGCCTGTAGGTCCTATATAGCCGTGGGTTGCAGCTGGCTGGTATCACAGCTACCCCCATGCTGTATATACATGGCCCAGCTGTGCTCAGATCGACATATATCGACTCAAGAACATCGCTTGTAGGTCCTAAATGGCCGTGGAATGCATCTGGCTGGTATCAGAGCTACCCCCATGCTGTATATACGGCGCCCAGCTGTGCTCAGATCGACATATATCCACTCAAGAACATCGCCTGTAGGTCCTATATGGCCGTGGGTTGCATCTTGCTGGTATCAGAGCTACCCCCATGCTGTATATACGGGGCCCAGCTGTGCTCAGATCGACATATATCGACTCAAGAACATCGCCTGTAGGTCCTATATGGCCGTGGGTTGCATCTGGCTGGTATCAGAGCTACCACCATGCTGTATATACGGCGACCAGCTGTGCTCAGATCGACATATATCCACTCAATAACATCGCCTGTAGGTCCTATATGGCCGTGGGTTGCATCTGGCTGGTATCAGAGCTACCCCCATGCTGTATATACGGGGCCCCAGCTGTGCTGAGATCGACATATATCGACTCAAGAACATCGCCTGTAGGTCCTATATAGCCGTGGGTTGCATCTGGCTGGTATCAGAGCTACACCCATGCTGTATATACGGCGCCCATCTGTGCTCAGATCGACATATATCCACTCAAGAACATCGCCTGTAGGTCCTATATGGCCGTGTGTTGCATCTGGCTGGTATCAGTGCTACCCCCATGCTGTATATACGGGGCCCAGCTGTGCTCAGATCGACATATATCGACTCAAGAACATCGCCTGTAGGTCCTATATAGCCGTGAGTTTCAGCTGGCTGGTATCACAGCTACCCCCATGCTGTAAATACGTGGCCCAGCTGTGCTCAGATCGACATATATCGACTCAAGAACATCGCCTGTAGGTCCTATATGGCCGTGGGTTGCATCTGGCTGGTATCAGAGCTACCACCATGCTGTATATACGGCGACCAGCTGTGCTCAGATCGACATATATCCACTCAATAACATCGCCTGTAGGTCCTATATGGCCGTGGGTTGCATCTGGCTGGTATCAGAGCTACCCCCATGCTGTATATACGGGGCCCCAGCTGTGCTGAGATCGACATATATCGACTCAAGAACATCGCCTGTAGGTCCTATATAGCCGTGGGTTGCATCTGGCTGGTATCACAGCTACCCCCATGCTGTATATATGACGCCCACCTGTGCTCAGATCGACATATATCGACTCAAGAACATCGCCTGTAGGTCATATATAGCCGTGGGTTGCAGCTGGCTGGTATCACAGCTACCCCCATGCTGTATATACGTGGCCCAGCTGTGCTCAGATCGACATATATCGACTCAAGAACTTCGCCTGTAGGTCCTATACGCCCGTGGGTTGCATCTGGCTGGTATCAGAGCTACCCCCATGCTGTATATACGGGGCCCAGCTGTGCTCAGTTCGACATATATCGACTCAAGAACATCGCCTGTAGGTCCTATATGGTCGTGGGTTGCATCTGGCTGGTATCACAGCTACCCCCATGCTGTATATACGGCGCCCAGCTGTGCTCAGATCGACATATATCCACTCAAGAACATCGCCTGTGGGTCCTATATGCCCGTGGGTTGCATCTGGCTGGTATCAGAGCTACCCCCATGCTGTAAATACGGGGCCCAGCTGTGCTCAGATCGACATATATCGACTCAAGAACTTCGCCTGTAGGTCCTATATAGCCGTGGGTTGCAGCTTTCTGGTATCACAGCTACCCCCATGCTGTATATACGTGGCCCAGCTGTGCTCAGATCGACATATATCGACTCAAGAACATCGCCCGTAGGTCGTATATAGCCGTGGGTTGCAGCTGGCTGGTATCACAGCTACAATATATACGTGGCCCAGTTGTGCTCAGATCAACATATATCGACTCAAGAACATCGCCTGTAGGTCCTATATAGCCGTGGGTTGCAGCTGGCTGGTATCACAGCTACCCCCATGCTGTATATACGGCGCCCAGCTGTGCTCAGATCGACATATATCGACTCAAGAACTTCGCCTGTAGGTCCTATACGCCCGTGGGTTGCATCTGGCTGGTATCAGAGCTACCCCCATGCTGTATATACGGGGCCCAGCTGTGCTCAGTTCGACATATATCGACTCAAGAACATCGCCTGTAGGTCCTATATGGTCGTGGGTTGCATCTGGCTGGTATCACAGCTACCCCCATGCTGTATATACGGCGCCCAGCTGTGCTCAGATCGACATATATCCACTCAAGAACATCGCCTGTAGGTCCTATATGGCCGTGGGTTGCATCTGTCTCGTATCAGAGCTACCCCCATGCTGTATATACGAGGCCCAGCTGTGCTCAGATCGACATATATCGACACAAGAACATCGCCTGTAGGTCCTATATAGCCGTGGGTTGCAGCTGGCTGGTATCACAGCTAACCCCATGCTGTATATACGTGGCCCAGCTGTGCTCAGATCGACATAGATCGACTCAAGAACATCGCCTGTAGGTCCTATATGGCCGTGGGTTGCATCTGTCTCGTATCAGAACTACCCCCATGATGTATATACGGCGCCAAGCTGTGCTCAGATCGACATATATCCACTCAAGAACATCGCCTGTAGGTCCTATATGGCCGTGGGTTGTATCTGGCTGGAATCAGAGCTACCCCCATGCTGTATACACGGGGCCCTGGTGTGATCAGATCGACATATATCGACTCAAGAACATCGCCTGTAGGTCCAATATAGCCGTGGGTTGCTGCTGGCTGGTATCAGAGCTACCCCCATGCTGTATATACGTGGCCCAGCTGTGCTCAGATCGACATATATCGACTCAAGAACATCGCCTGTAGGTCCTATATGGCCGTGGGTCGCATCTGGCTGGTATCAGAGCTACCCCCATGCTGTATATACGGGGCCCAGCTGTGCTCAGATCGACATATATCGACTCAAGAACATCGCCTGTAGGTCCTATAAAGCCATGGGTTGCAGTTGGCTGGTATCACAGCCACCCCCATGCTGTATATACGTGGCCCAGCTGTGCTCAGATCGACATATATCGACTCAAGAACATCGCCTGTAGGTCCTATATAGCCGTGGGTTGCAGCTGGCTGGTATCACAGCTACAGTATATACGTGGCCCAGTTGTGCACAGATCAACATATATCGACTCAAGAACATCGCCTGTAGGTCCTATATAGCCGTGGGTTGCAGCTGGCTGGTATCACAACTACACCCATGCTGTATATACGTGGCCCAGCTGTGCTCAGATCGACATATATCGACTCAAGAACATCGCCTGTAGGTCATATATAGCCGTGGGTTGCAGCTGGCAGGTATCACAGCTACCCCCATGCTGTATATACGTGGCCCAGCTGTGCTCAGATCGACATATATCGACTCAAGAACATCGCCTGTAGGTCTTATATGGCCGTGGGTCGCATCTGGCTGGTATCAGAGCTACCCCCATGCTGTATATACGGGGCCCAGCTGTGCTCAGATCGACATATATCGACTCAAGAACATCGCCTGTAGGTCCTATAAAGCCATGGGTTGCAGCTGGCTGGTATCACAGCCACCCCCATGCTGTATATACGTGGCCCAGCTGTGCTCAGATCGACATATATCGACTCAAGAACATCGCCTATAGGTCCTATATGGCCGTGGGTTGCATCTGGCTGGTATCAGAGCTACCCCCATGTTGTATATACGGCGCCCAGCTGTGCTCAGATCGACATATATCCACTCAAGAACATCGCGTGTAGGTCCTATATGGCCGTGGGTTGCATCTGGCCGGTATCAGAGCTACCCCCATGCTGTATATACGGCGCCCAGCTGTGCTCAGATCGACGTATATCCACTCAAGAATATCGCCTGTAGGTCCTATATGGCCGTGGGTTGCATCTGGCTGGTATCAGAGCTACCCCCATGCTGTATATACGGGGCCCTGCTGTGCTCAGATCGACATATATCGACTCAAGAACATCGCCCGTAGGTCGTATATAGCCGTGGGTTGCAGCTGGCTTCTATCACAGCTACAGTATATACGTGGCCCAGTTGTGCTCAGATCAACATATATCGACTCAAGAACATCGCCTGTAGGTCCTATATAGCCGTGGGTTGCAGCTGGCTGGTATCACAGCTACACCCATGCTGTATATACATGGCCCAGCTGTGCTCAGAACGACATATATCGATCCAAGAACATCGCCTGTAGGTCCTAAATGGCAGTGGGATGCATCTGGCTGGTATCAGAGCTACCCCCATGCTGTATATACGGCGCCCAGCTGTGCTCAGATCGACATATATCCACTCAAGAACATCGCCTGTGGGTCCTATATGGCCGTGGGTTGCATCTTGCTGGTATCAGAGCTACCCCCATGCTGTATATACGGGGCCCAGCTGTGCTCAGATCGACATATATCGACTCAAGAACATCGCCTGTAGGTCCTATAAAGCCATGGGTTGCAGTTGGCTGGTATCACAGCCACCCCCATGCTGTATCTACGTGGCCCAGCTGTGCTCAGATCGACATATATCGACTCAAGAACATCGCCTGTAGGTCCTATATAGCCGTGGGTTGCAGCTGGCTGGTATCACAGCTACAGTATATACGTGGCCCAGTTGTGCACAGATCAACATATATCGACTCAAGAACATCGCCTGTAGGTCCTATATAGCCGTGGGTTGCAGCTGGCTGGTATCACAACTACACCCATGCTGTATATACGTGGCCCAGCTGTGCTCAGATCGACATATATCGACTCAAGAACATCGCCTGTAGGTCATATATAGCCGTGGGTTGCAGCTGGCTGGTATCACAGCTACCCCCATGCTGTATATACGTGGCCCAGCTGTGCTCAGATCGACATATATCGACTCAAGAACATCGCCTGTAGGTCTTATATGGCCGTGGGTCGCATCTGGCTGGTATCAGAGCTACCCCCATGCTGTATATACGGGGCCCAGCTGTGCTCAGATCGACATATATCGACTCAAGAACATCGCCTGTAGGTCCTAAATGGCAGTGGGATGCATCTGGCTGGTATCAGAGCTACCCCCATGCTGTATATACGGCGCCCAGCTGTGCTCAGATCGACATATATCCACTCAAGAACATCGCCTGTAGGTCCTATATGGCCGTGGGTTGCATCTTGCTGGTATCAGAGCTACCCCCATGCTGTATATACGGGGCCCAGCTGTGCTCAGATCGACATATATCGACTCAAGGACATCGCCTGTAGGTCCTATATAGCCGTGGGTTGCAGCTGGCTGGTATCACAGCTACAGTATATACATGGCCCAGTTGTGCTCAGATCAACATATATCGACTCAAGAACATCGCCTGTAGGTCCTATATAGCCGTTGGTTGCAGCTGGCTGGTATCACAGCTACCCCCATGCTGTATATACATGGCCCAGCTGTGCTCAGATCGACATATATCGACTCAAGAACATCGCTTGTAGGTCCTAAATGGCCGTGGAATGCATCTGGCTGGTATCAGAGCTACCCCCATGCTGTATATACGGCGCCCAGCTGTGCTCAGATCGACATATATCCACTCAAGAACATCGCCTGTAGGTCCTATATGGGCGTGGGTTGCATCTTGCTGGTATCAGAGCTACCCCCATGCTGTATATACGGGGCCCAGCTGTGCTCAGATCGACATATATCGACTCAAGAACATCGCCTGTAGGTCCTATATAGCCGTGGGTTGCAGCTGGCTGGTATCACAGCTACCCCCATGCTGTATATACGTGGCCCAGCTGTGCTCAGATCGACATATATCGACTCAAGAACATCGCCTGTAGGTCCTATATGACCGTGGGTTGCATCTGGCTGGTATCAGAGCTACACCCATGCTGTATATACGGCGCCCATCTGTGCTCAGATCGACATATATCCACTCAAGAACATCGCCTGTAGGTCCTATATGGCCGTGTGTTGCATCTGGCTGGTATCAGTGCTACCCCCATGCTGTATATACGGGGCCCAGCTGTGCTCAGATCGACATATATCGACTCAAGAACATCGCCTGTAGGTCCTATATAGCCGTGAGTTTCAGCTGGCTGGTATCACAGCTACCCCCATGCTGTAAATACGTAGCCCAGCTGTGCTCAGATCGACATATATCGACTCAAGAACATCGCCTGTAGGTCCTATATGGCCGTGGGTTGCATCTGGCTGGTATCAGAGCTACCACCATGCTGTATATACGGCGCCCAGCTGTGCTCAGATCGACATATATCCACTCAATAACATCGCCTGTAGGTCCTATATGGCCGTGGGTTGCATCTGGCTGGTATCAGAGCTACCCCCATGCTGTATATACGGGGCCCCAGCTGTGCTGAGATCGACATATATCGACTCAAGAACATCGCCTGTAGGTCCTATATAGCCGTGGGTTGCATCTGGCTGGTATCACAGCTACCCCCATGCTGTATATATGACGCCCACCTGTGCTCAGATCGACATATATCGACTCAAGAACATCGCCTGTAGGTCCTATATGGCCGTGGGTTGCATCTGGCTGGTATCAGAGATACCACCATGCTGCATATACGGCGCCCAGCTGTGCTCAGATCGACATATATCCACTCAATAACATCGCCTGTAGGTACTATATGGCCGTGGGTTGCATCTGGCTGGTATCAGAGCTACCCCCATGCTGTATATACGGGGCCCCAGCTGTGCTGACATCGACATATATCGACTCAAAAACATCGCCTGTAGGTCATATATAGCCGTGGGTTGCAGCTGGCTGGTATCACAGCTACCCCCATGCTGTATATACGTGGCCCAGCTGTGCTCAGATCGACATATATCGACTCAAGAACTTCGCCTGTAGGTCCTATACGCCCGTGGGTTGCATCTGGCTGGTATCAGAGCTACCCCCATGCTGTATATACGGGGCCCAGCTGTGCTCAGATCGACATATATCGACTGAAGAACATCGCCTGTAGGTCCTATATGGTCGTGGGTTGCATCTAGCTGGTATCAGAGCTACTCCCATGCTGTATATACGGGGCCCAGCTGTGCTCAGTTCGACATATATCGACTCAAGAACATCGCCTGTAGGTCCTATATGGTCGTGGGTTGCATCTGGCTGGTATCACAGCTACCCCCATGCTGTATATACGGCGCCCAGCTGTGCTCAGATCGACATATATCCACTCAAGAACATCGCCTGTAGGTCCTATATGCCCGTGGGTTGCATCTGGCTGGTATCAGAGCTACCCCCATGCTGTAAATACGGGGCCCAGCTGTGCTCAGATCGACATATATCGACTCAAGAACTTCGCCTGTAGGTCCTATATAGCCGTGGGTTGCAGCTTTCTGGTATCACAGCTACCCCCATGCAGTATATACGTGGCCCAGCTGTGCTCAGATCGACATATATCGACTCAAGAACATCGCCCGTAGGTCGTATATAGCCGTGGGTTGCAGCTGGCTGGTATCACAGCTACAATATATACGTGGCCCAGTTGTGCTCAGATCAAAATATATCGACTCAAGAACATCGCCTGTAGGTCCTATATAGCCGTGGGTTGCAGCTGGCTGGTATCACAGCTACCCCCATGCTGTATATACATGGCCCAGCTGTGCTCAGATCGACATATATCGAATCAAGAATATCGCCTGTAGGTCCTATATGGCCGTGGGTTGCATCTGGCTGGTATCAGAGCTACCCCCATGCTGTATATACGGCGCCCAGCTGTCGCAGATCGACATATATCAACTCAAAAACATCGCCTGTAGGTCCTATATGGCCGTGGGTTGCATCTGTCTGGTAGCAGAGCTACCCCCATGCTGTATATACGTGGCCCAGCTGTGCTCAGATCGACATATATCGACTCAAAAACATCGCCTGTAGGTCCTATATGGCCGTAGGTTGCATCTGGCTGGTATCAGAGCTACCCCCATGCTGTATATACGGCGCCCAGCTGTGCTCAGATCGACATATATCCACTCAAGAACATCGCCTGTAGGTCCTATATGGCCGTGGATTGCATCTGGCTGGTATCAGAGCTACCCCCATGCTGTATATACGGCGCCCAGCTGTGCTTAGTTCGACATATATCCACTCAAGAACATCGCCTGTAGGTCTTATATGGCCGTGGGTTGCATCTGGTTGGTATCAGAGCAACCCCCATGCTGTATATACGGGGCCCAGCTGTGCTCAGATCGACATATATCGACTCATGAACATCGCCTGTAGGTACTATATAGCCGTGGGATGCAGCTGGCTGGTATCACAGCTACCCCCAGCTGTATATACGGCGCCCAACTGTGCTCAGATCGACATACATCCACTCAAGAACATCGCCTGTAGGTCCTATATGGCCGTGGGTTGTATCTGGCTGGTATCAGAGCTACCCCCATGCTGTATATACGGGGCCCTGCTGTGATCAGATCGACATATATCGACTCAAGAACATCGCCTGTAGGTCCTATATGGCCGTGGGTTGCATCTGGCTGGTATCAGAGCTACCACCATGCTGTATATACATGGCCCAGCTGTGCTCAGATCGACATATATCGACTCAAGAACATCGCTTGTAGGTCCTAAATGGCCGTGGAATGCATCTGGCTGGTATCAGAGCTACCCCCATGCTGTATATACGGCGCCCAGCTGTGCTCAGATCGACATATATCCACTCAAGAACATCGCCTGTAGGTCCTATATGGCCGTGGGTTGCATCTTGCTGGTATCAGAGCTACCCCCATGCTGTATATACGGGGCCCAGCTGTGCTCAGATCGACATATATCGACTCAAGAACATCGCCTGTAGGTCCTATATAGCCGTGGGTTGCAGCTGGCTGGTATCACAGCTACCCCCATGCTGTATATACGTGGCCCAGCTGTGCTCAGATCGACATATATCGACTCAAGAACATCGCCTGTAGGTCCTATATGACCGTGGGTTGCATCTGGCTGGTATCAGAGCTACACCCATGCTGTATATACGGCGCCCATCTGTGCTCAGATCGACATATATCCACTCAAGAACATCGCCTGTAGGTCCTATATGGCCGTGTGTTGCATCTGGCTGGTATCAGTGCTACCCCCATGCTGTATATACGGGGCCCAGCTGTGCTCAGATCGACATATATCGACTCAAGAACATCGCCTGTAGGTCCTATATAGCCGTGAGTTTCAGCTGGCTGGTATCACAGCTACCCCCATGCTGTAAATACGTGGCCCAGCTGTGCTCAGATCGACATATATCGACTCAAGAACATCGCCTGTAGGTCCTATATGGCCGTGGGTTGCATCTGGCTGGTATCAGAGCTACCACCATGCTGTATATACGGCGACCAGCTGTGCTCAGATCGACATATATCCACTCAATAACATCGCCTGTAGGTCCTATATGGCCGTGGGTTGCATCTGGCTGGTATCAGAGCTACCCCCATGCTGTATATACGGGGCCCCAGCTGTGCTGAGATCGACATATATCGACTCAAGAACATCGCCTGTAGGTCCTATATAGCCGTGGGTTGCATCTGGCTGGTATCACAGCTACCCCCATGCTGTATATATGACGCCCACCTGTGCTCAGATCGACATATATCGACTCAAGAACATCGCCTGTAGGTCATATATAGCCGTGGGTTGCAGCTGGCTGGTATCACTGCTACCCCCATGCTGTATATACGTGGCCCAGCTGTGCTCAGATCGACATATATCGACTCAAGAACATCGCCTGTAGGTCATATATAGCCGTGGGTTGCAGCTGGCAGGTATCACAGCTACCCCCATGCTGTATATACGTGGCCCAGCTGTGCTCAGATCGACATATATCGACTCAAGAACATCGCCTGTAGGTCCTATATAGCCGTGGGTTGCAGCTGGCTGGTATCACAGCTACAGTATATACGTGGCCCAGTTGTGCACAGATCAACATATATCGACTCAAGAACATCGCCTGTAGGTCCTATATAGCCGTGGGTTGCAGCTGGCTGGTATCACAACTACACCCATGCTGTATATACGTGGCCCAGCTGTGCTCAGATCGACATATATCGACTCAAGAACATCGCCTGTAGGTCATATATAGCCGTGGGTTGCAGCTGGCAGGTATCACAGCTACCCCCATGCTGTATATACGTGGCCCAGCTGTGCTCAGATCGACATATATCGACTCAAGAACATCGCCTGTAGGTCTTATATGGCCGTGGGTCGCATCTGGCTGGTATCAGAGCTACCCCCATGCTGTATATACGGGGCCCAGCTGTGCTCAGATCGACATATATCGACTCAAGAACATCGCCTGTAGGTCCTATAAAGCCATGGGTTGCAGCTGGCTGGTATCACAGCCACCCCCATGCTGTATATACGTGGCCCAGCTGTGCTCAGATCGACATATATCGACTCAAGAACATCGCCTATAGGTCCTATATGGCCGTGGGTTGCATCTGGCTGGTATCAGAGCTATCCCCATGTTGTATATACGGCGCCCAGCTGTGCTCAGATCGACATATATCCACTCAAGAACATCGCCTGTAGGTCCTATATGGCCGTGGGTTGCATCTGGCCGGTATCAGAGCTACCCCCATGCTGTATATACGGCGCCCAGCTGTGCTCAGATCGACGTATATCCACTCAAGAATATCGCCTGTAGGTCCTATATGGCCGTGGGTTGCATCTGGCTGGTATCAGAGCTACCCCCATGCTGTATTTACGGGGCCCTGCTGTGCTCAGATCGACATATATCGACTCAAGAACATCGCCCGTAGGTCGTATATAGCCGTGGGTTGCAGCTGGCTTCTATCACAGCTACAGTATATACGTGGCCCAGTTGTGCTCAGATCAACATATATCGACTCAAGAACATCGCCTGTAGGTCCTATATAGCCGTGGGTTGCAGCTGGCTGGTATCACAGCTACACCCATGCTGTATATACATGGCCCAGCTGTGCTCAGATCGACATATATCGACCCAAGAACATCGCCTGTAGGTCCTAAATGGCAGTGGGATGCATCTGGCTGGTATCAGAGCTACCCCCATGCTGTATATACGGCGCCCAGCTGTGCTCAGATCGACATATATCCACTCAAGAACATCGCCTGTAGGTCCTATATGGCCGTGGGTTGCATCTTGCTGGTATCAGAGCTACCCCCATGCTGTATATACGGGGCCCAGCTGTGCTCAGATCGACATATATCGACTCAAGAACATCGCCTGTAGGTCCTATAAAGCCATGGGTTGCAGTTGGCTGGTATCACAGCCACCCCCATGCTGTATATACGTGGCCCAGCTGTGCTCAGATCGACATATATCGACTCAAGAACATCGCCTGTAGGTCCTATATAGCCGTGGGTTGCAGCTGGCTGGTATCACAGCTACAGTATATACGTGGCCCAGTTGTGCACAGATCAACATATATCGACTCAAGAACATCGCCTGTAGGTCCTATATAGCCGTGGGTTGCAGCTGGCTGGTATCACAACTACACCCATGCTGTATATACGTGGCCCAGCTGTGCTCAGATCGACATATATCGACTCAAGAACATCGCCTGTAGGTCATATATAGCCGTGGGTTGCAGCTGGCTGGTATCACAGCTACCCCCATGCTGTATATACGTGGCCCAGCTGTGCTCAGATCGACATATATCGACTCAAGAACATCGCCTGTAGGTCTTATATGGCCGTGGGTCGCATCTGGCTGGTATCAGAGCTACCCCCATGCTGTATATACGGGGCCCAGCTGTGCTCAGATCGACATATATCGACTCAAGAACATCGCCTGTAGGTCCTAAATGGCAGTGGGATGCATCTGGCTGGTATCAGAGCTACCCCCATGCTGTATATACGGCGCCCAACTGTGCTCAGATCGACATATATCCACTCAAGAACATCGCCTGTAGGTCCTATATGGCCGTGGGTTGCATCTTGCTGGTATCAGAGCTACCCCCATGCTGTATATACGGGGCCCAGCTGTGCTCAGATCGACATATATCGACTCAAGGACATCGCCTGTAGGTCCTATATAGCCGTGGGTTGCAGCTGGCTGGTATCACAGCTACAGTATATACATGGCCCAGTTGTGCTCAGATCAACATATATCGACTCAAGAACATCGCCTGTAGGTCCTATATAGCCGTGGGTTGCAGCTGGCTGGTATCACAGCTAACCCCATGCTGTATATACGTGGCCCAGCTGTGCTCAGATCGACATAGATCGACTCAAGAACATCGCCTGTAGGTCCTATATAGCCGTGGGTTGCAGCTGGCTGGTATCACAGCTACCCCCATGCTGTATATACGTGGCCCAGCTGTGCTCAGATCGACATATATCGACTCAAGAGCATCGCCTGTAGGTCCTATATGGCCGTGGGTTGCATCTGGCTGGTTTGAGAGCTACCCCCATGCTGTATATACGGGGCCCAGCTGTGCTCAGATCGACGTATATCGACTCAAGAACATCGCCTGTAGATCCTATATAGCCGTGGGTTGCAGCTGGCTTGTATCACAGCCACCCCCATGCTGTATATACGTGGCCCAGCTGTGCTGAGATGGACATATATCGACTCAAGAACATCGCCTGTAGGTCATATATGGCCGTGGGTTGCATCTGGCTGGTATTAGAGCTACACCCATGCTCTATATACGGTGCCCAGCTGTGCTCAGATCGACATATATCCACTGTAGGTCCTATATGGCCGTGGGTTGCAACTGGCTGGTATCAGAGTTACCCCCATGCTGCATATACGGGGCCCAGCTGTGCTCAGATCGACATATATCGACTCAAGAACATCGCCTGTAGGTCCTATATAGCCGTGGGTTGCAGTTGGCTGGTATCACAGCTACCCCCATGCTGTATATGCGTGGCCCAGCTGTGCTCAGATCGACATATATCGACTCAAGAGCATCGCCTGTAGGTCCTATATGGCCGTGGGTTGCATCTGGCTGGTATCAGAGCTACCCCCATGCTGTATATACGGGCCCAGCTGTGCTCAGATCGACATATGTCGACTCAAGAACATCGCCTGTAGGTCCTATATAGCCGTGGGTTGCAGCTGGCTTGTATCACAGCCACCCCCATGCTGTATATACGTGGCCCAGCTGTGCTCAGATCGACATATATCGACTCAAGAACATCGCCTGTAGGTCCTATATGGCCGTGGGTTGCATCTGGCTGGTATTAGAGCTACCCCCATGCTGTATATACGGTGCCCAGCTGTGCTCAGATCGACATATATCCACTGTAGGTCCTATATGGCCGTGGGTTGCATCTGGCTGGTATCAGAGCTACCCCCATGCTGCATATACGGGGCCCAGATGTGCTCAGATCGACATATATCGACTCAAGAACATCGCCTGTAGGTCCTATATAGCCGTGGGTTGCAGCTGGCTGGTATCACAGCTACCCCCATGCTGTATATACGTGGCCCAGCTGTGCTCAGATCGACATATATCGACTCAAGAGCATCGCCTGTAGGTCCTATATGGCCGTGGGTTGCATCTGGCTGGTATCAGAGCTACCCCCATGCTGTATATACGGCGCCCAGCTGTGCTCACATCGACATATATCCACTGTAGGTCCTATATGGCCGTGGGTTGCATCTGGCTGGTATCAGAGCTACCCCCATGCTGCATATACGGGGCCCAGCTGTGCTCAGATCGACATATATCGACTCAAGAACATCGCCTGTGGTCCTATATAGCCGTGGGTTGCAGCTGGCTGGTATCACAGCTACCCCCATGCTGTATATACGTGGCACAGCTGTGCTCAGATCGACACATATCGACTCAACAACATCGCCTGTAGGTCCTATATGGCCGTGGGTTGCATCTGGCTGGTATTAGATCTACCCCCATGCTGTATATACGGCGCCCAGCTGTGCTCACATCGACATATTTCCACTGTAGGTCCTATATGGCCGTGGGTTGCATCTGGCTGGTATCAGAGCTACCCCCATGCTGCATATACGGGGCCCAGCTGTGCTCAGATCGACATATATCGACTCAAGAACATCGCCTGTAGGTCCTATATAGCCGTGGGTTGCAGCTGGCTGGCATCACAGCTACCCCCATGCTGTATATGCGTGGCCCAGCTGTGCTCAGATCGACATATATCGACTCAAGAGCATCGCCTGTAGGTCCTATATGGCCGTGGGTTGCATCTGGCTGGTATCAGAGCTACCCCCATGCTGTATATACGGGCCCAGCTGTGCTCAGATCGACATATATCGACTCAAGAACATCGCCTGTAGGTCCTATATAGCCGTGGGTTGCAGCTGGCTGGTATAACAGCTACCCCCATGCTGTATATACATGGCCCAGCTGTGCTCAGATCGACATATATCGAATCAAGAATATCGCCTGTAGGTCCTATATGGCCGTGGGTTGCATCTGTCTGGTAGCAGAGCTACCCCCATGCTGTATATACGTGGCCCAGCTGTGCTCAGATCGACATATATCGACTCAAAAACATCGCCTGTAGGTCCTATATGGCCGTAGGTTGCATCTGGCTGGTATCAGAGCTACCCCCATGCTGTATATACGGCGCCCAGCTGTGCTCAGATCGACATATATCCACTCAAAAACATCGCCTGTAGGTCCTATATGGCCGTGGATTGCATCTGGCTGGTATCAGAGCTACCCCCATGCTGTATATACGGCGCCCAGCTGTGCTTAGTTCGACATATATCCACTCAAGAACATCGCCTGTAGGTCTTATATGGCCCTGGGTTGCATCTGGTTGGTATCAGAGCAACCCCCATGCTTTATATACGGGGCCCAGCTGTGCTCAGATCGACATATATCGACTCAAGAACATCGCCTGTAGGTACTATATAGCCGTGGGATGCAGCTGGCTGGTATCACAGCTACCCCCATGCTGTATATACGTGGCCCAGCTGTGCTCAGATCGACATATATCGACTCAAGAACATCGCCTGTAGGTCCTATATGGCCGTGGGTTGCATCTGGCTCGTATCAGAGCTACCCCCATGATGTATATACGGCCCCCAGTTGTGCTCAAATCGACATATATCCACTCAAGAACATCGCCTGTAGGTCCTATATGGCCGTGGGTTGCATCTGGCTGGTATCAGAGCTACCCCCATGCTGTATATACGGGGCCCAGCTGTGCTCAGATCGACATATATCGACTCAAGAACATCGCCTGTAGGTCCTATATAGCCGTGGCTTGCAGCTGGCTGGTATCACAGCTAACCCCATGCTGTATATACGTGGCCCAGCTGTGCTCAGATCGACATATATCGACTCAAGAACATCGCCTGTAGGTCCTATATGGCCGTGGGTTGCATCTGGCTGGTATCAGAGCTACCCCCACGCTGTATATACGGCGCCCAGCTGTGCTCAGATCGACATATATCCACTCAAAAACATCGCCTGTAGGTCCTATATGGCCGTGGGTTGCATATGGCTGGTATCAGAGCTACCCCCATGCTGTATATACGGGGCCCTGCTGTGCTCAGATCGACATATATCGACTCAAGAACATCGCCTGTAGGTCCTATATGGCCGTAGGTTGCATCTGGCTGGTATCAGAGCTACCCCCATGCTGTATACACGGCGCCCAGCTGTGCTCAGATCGACATATATCCACTCAAGAACATCGCCTGTAGGTCCTATATGGCCGTGGGTTGCATTTGGCTGGTATCAGAGCTACCCCCATGCTGTATATACGGGGCCCAGCTGTGCTCAGATCGACATATATCGACTCAAGAACATCGCCTGTAGGTCCTATATAGCCGTGGGTTGCATCTGGCTGGTATCAGAGCTACCCCCATGCTGTATATACGGCGCCCAGCTGTGCTCAGATCGACATATATCGACTCAAGAACATCGCCTGTAGGTCATATATCCGTGGGTTGCAGCTGGCTGGTATCACAGCTACCCCCATGCTGTATATATGTGGCCCAGCTGTGCTCAGATCGACATATATCGACTCAAGAACATCGCCTGTAGTTCCTATATGGCCGTAGGTTGCATCTGGCTGGTATCAGAGCTACCCCCATGCTGTATACACGGCGCCCAGCTGTGCTCAGATCGACATATATCCACTCAAGAACATCGCCTGTAGGTCCTATATGGCCGTGGGTTGCATCTGGCTGTTATCAGAGCTACCCCCATGCTGTATATACGGGGCCCAGCTGTGCTCAGATCGACATATATCGACTCAAGAACATCGCCTGTAGGTCCTATATAGCCGTGGGTTGCAGCTGGCTGGTATCACAGCTACCGCCATGCAGTATATACGTGGCCCAGCTGTGCTCAAATCGACATATATCGACTCAAGAACATCGCCTGTAGGTCCTACTATATGGCCAAGGGTTGCATCTGGCTGGTATCAGAGCTACCCCCATGCTGTATATACAGCGCCCAGCTGTGCTCAGATAGACATATATCCACTGAAGAACATCGCCTGTAGGTCCTATATGGCCGTGGGTCGCATCTGGCTGGTATCAGAGCTACCCCCATGCTGTATATACGGCGCCCAGCTGTGCTCAGATCGACATATATCCACTCAAGAACATCGCCTGTAGGTCCTATATGGCCGTGGGTTGCATCTGGCTGGTATCAGAGCTACCCCCATGCTGTATATACGGGGCCCAGCTGTGCTCAGATCGACATATATCGACTCAAGAACATCGCCTGTAGGTCCTATATAGCCGTGGGTTGCAGCTGGCTGGTATCACAGCTACCGCCATGCAGTATATACGTGGCCCAGCTGTGCTCAAATCGACATATATCTACTCAAGAACATCGCCTGTAGGTCCTATATGGCCGTGGGTTGCATCTGGCTGGTATCAGAGCTACCCCCATGCTGTATATACGGCGCACAGCTGTGCTCAGATCGACATATATCGACTCAAGAATATCGCCTGTAGGTCCTATATGGCCGTGGCTTGCATCTGGCTGGTATCAGAGCTACCCCCATGCTGTATATACGGCGCCCAGCTGTGCTCAGATCGACATATATCCACTCAAGAACATCGCCTCTAGGTCCTATAAGGCCTTGGGTTGAATCTGGCTGGTATCAGAGCTACCCCCATGCTGTATATACGGGGCCCAGCTGTGCTCAGATCGACATATATCGACTCAAGAACATCGCCTGTAGGTCCTATATAGCCGTGAGTTGCAGCTGGCTGGTATCAGAGCTACCCCCATGCTGTATATACGGCGCCCAGCTGTGCTCAGATCGACATATATCCACTCAAGAACATCGCCTGTAGGTCCTATATGGCCGTGGGTTGCATCTGTCTCGTATCAGAGCTACCCCCATGCTGTATATACGGGGCCCAGCTGTGCTCAGATCGACATATATCGACACAAGAACATCGCATGTAGGTCCTATATAGCCGTGGGTTGCAGCTGGCTGGTATCACAGCTAACCCCATGCTGTATATACGTGGCCCAGCTGTGCTCAGATCGACATAGATCGACTCAAGAACATCGCCTGTAGGTCCTATATGGCCGTGGGTTGCATCTGTCTCGTATCAGAACCACCCCCATGATGTATATACGGCGCCAAGCTGTGCTCAGATCGACATATATCCACTCAAGAACATCGCCTGTAGGTCCTATATGGCCGTGGGTTGTATCTGGCTGGTATCAGAGCTACCCCCATGCTGTATACACGAGGCCCTGCTGTGATCAGATCGACATATATCGACTCAAGAACATCGCCTGTAGGTCCAATATAGCCGTGGGTTGCTGCTGGCTGGTATCAGAGCTACCCCCATGCTGTATATACGTGGCCCAGCTGTGCTCAGATCGACATATATCGACTCAAGAACATCGCCTGTAGGTCCTATATGGCCGTGGGTTGCATCTTGCTGGTATCAGAGCTACCCCCATGCTGTATATACGGGGCCCAGCTATGCTCAGATCGACATATATCGACTCAAGGACATCGCCTGTAGGTCCTATATAGCCGTGGGTTGCAGCTGGCTGGTATCACAGCTACAGTATATACATGGCCCAGTTGTGCTCAGATCAACATATATCGACTCAAGAACATCGCCTGTAGGTCCTATAAGGCCTTGGGTTGAATCTGGCTGGTATCAGAGCTACCCCCATGCTGTATATACGGGGCCCAGCTGTGCTCAGATCGACATATATCGACTCAAGAACATCGCCTGTAGGTCCTATATAGCCGTGAGTTGCAGCTGGCTGGTATCAGAGCTACCCCCATGCTGTATATACGGCGCCCAGCTGTGCTCAGATCGACATATATCCACTCAAGAACATCGCCTGTAGGTCCTATATGGCCGTGGGTTGCATCTGTCTCGTATCAGAGCTACCCCCATGCTGTATATACGGGGCCCAGCTGTGCTCAGATCGACATATATCGACACAAGAACATCGCATGTAGGTCCTATATAGCCGTGGGTTGCAGCTGGCTGGTATCACAGCTAACCCCATGCTGTATATACGTGGCCCAGCTGTGCTCAGATCGACATAGATCGACTCAAGAACATCGCCTGTAGGTCCTATATGGCCGTGGGTTGCATCTGTCTCGTATCAGAACCACCCCCATGATGTATATACGGCGCCAAGCTGTGCTCAGATCGACATATATCCACTCAAGAACATCGCCTGTAGGTCCTATATGGCCGTGGGTTGTATCTGGCTGGTATCAGAGCTACCCCCATGCTGTATACACGGGGCCCTGCTGTGATCAGATCGACATATATCGACTCAAGAACATCGCCTGTAGGTCCAATATAGCCGTGGGTTGCTGCTGGCTGGTATCAGAGCTACCCCCATGCTGTATATACGTGGCCCAGCTGTGCTCAGATCGACATATATCGACTCAAGAACATCGCCTGTAGGTCCTATATGGCCGTGGGTTGCATCTTGCTGGTATCAGAGCTACCCCCATGCTGTATATACGGGGCCCAGCTATGCTCAGATCGACATATATCGACTCAAGGACATCGCCTGTAGGTCCTATATAGCCGTGGGTTGCAGCTGGCTGGTATCACAGCTACAGTATATACATGGCCCAGTTGTGCTCAGATCAACATATATCGACTCAAGAACATCGCCTGTAGGTCCTATATAGCAGTGGGTTGCTGCTGGCTGGTATCACAGCTACCCCCATGCTGTATATACGTGGCCCAGCTGTGCTCAGATCGACATATATCGACTCAAGAATATCGCCTGTAGGTCCTATTTGGCCGTGGCTTGCATCTGGCTGGTATCAGAGCTACCCCCATGCTGTATATACGGCGCCCAGCTGTGCTCAGATCGACATATATCCACTCAAGAACATCGCCTGTAGGTCCTATAAGGCCTTGGGTTGAATCTGGCTGGTATCAGAGCCACCCCCATGCTGTATATACGGGGCCCAGCTGTGCTCAGATCGACATATATCGACTCAAGAACATCGCCTGTAGGTCCTATATAGCCGTGAGTTGCAGCTGGCTGGTATCAGAGCTACGCCCATGCTGTATATACGGCGCCCAGCTGTGCTCAGATCGACATATATCCACTCAAGAACATCGCCTGTAGGTCCTATATGGCCGTGGGTTGCATCTGTCTCGTATCAGAGCTACCCCCATGCTGTATATACGGGGCCCAGCTGTGCTCAGATCGACATATATCGACACAAGAACATCGCCTGTAGGTCCTATATAGCCGTGGGTTGCAGCTGGCTGGTATCACAGCTAACCCCATGCTGTATATACGTGGCCCAGCTGTGCTCAGATCGACATAGATCGACTCAAGAACATCGCCTGTAGGTCCTATATGGCCGTGGGTTGCATCTGTCTCGTATCAGAACTACCCCCATGATGTATATACGGCGCCAAGCTGTGCTCAGATCGACATATATCCACTCAAGAACATCGCCTGTAGGTCCTATATGGCCGTGGGTTGTATCTGGCTGGTATCAGAGCTACCCCCATGCTGTATACACGGGGCCCTGGTGTGATCAGATCGACATATATCGACTCAAGAACATCGCCTGTAGGTCCAATATAGCCGTGGGTTGCTGCTGGCTGGTATCAGAGCTACCCCCATGCTGTATATACGTGGCCCAGCTGTGCTCAGATCGACATATATCGACTCAAGAACATCGCCTGTAGGTCCTATATGGCCGTGGGTCGCATCTGGCTGGTATCAGAGCTACCCCCATGCTGTATATACGGGGCCCAGCTGTGCTCAGATCGACATATATCGACTCAAGAACATCGCCTATAGGTCCTATATGGCCGTGGGTTGCATCTGGCTGGTATCAGAGCTACCCCCATGTTGTATATACGGCGCCCAGCTGTGCTCAGATCGACATATATCCACTCAAGAACATCGCCTGTAGGTCCTATATGGCCGTGGGTTGCATCTGGCCGGTATCAGAGCTACCCCCATGCTGTATATACGGCGCCCAGCTGTGCTCAGATCGACGTATATCCACTCAAGAATATCGCCTGTAGGTCCTATATGGCCGTGGGTTGCATCTGGCTGGTATCAGAGCTACCCCCATGCTGTATATACGGGGCCCTGCTGTGCTCAGATCGACGTATATCCACTCAAGAATATCGCCTGTAGGTCCTATATGGCCGTGGGTTGCATCTGGCTGGTATCAGAGCTACCCCCATGCTGTATATACGGGGCCCTGCTGTGCTCAGATCGACATATATCGACTCAAGAACATCGCCCGTAGGTCGTATATAGCCGTGGGTTGCAGCTGGCTTCTATCACAGCTACAGTATATACGTGGCCCAGTTGTGCTCAGATCAACATATATCGACTCAAGAACATCGCCTGTAGGTCCTATATAGCCGTGGGTTGCAGCTGGCTGGTATCACAGCTACACCCATGCTGTATATACATGGCCCAGCTGTGCTCAGATCGACATATATCGACCCAAGAACATCGCCTGTAGGTCCTAAATGGCCGTGGGATGCATCTGGCTGGTATCAGAGCTACCCCCATGCTGTATATACGGCGCCCAGCTGTGCTCAGATCGACATATATCCACTCAAGAACATCGCCTGTAGGTCCTATATGGCCGTGGGTTGCATCTTGCTGGTATCAGAGCTACCCTCATGCTGTATATACGGGGCCCAGCTGTGCTCAGATCGACATATATCGACTCAAGGACATCGCCTGTAGGTCCTATATAGCCGTGGGTTGCAGCTGGCTGGTATCACAGCTACAGTATATACATGGCCCAGTTGTGCTCAGATCAACATATATCGACTCAAGAACATCGCCTGTAGGTCCTATATAGCCGTGGGTTGCAGCTGGCTGGTATCACAGCTACCCCCATGCTGTATATACATGGCCCAGCTGTGCTCAGATCGACATATATCGACTCAAGAACATCGCTTGTAGGTCCTAAATGGCCGTGGAATGCATCTGGCTGGTATCAGAGCTACCCCCATGCTGTATATACGGCGCCCAGCTGTGCTCAGATCGACATATATCCACTCAAGAACATCGCCTGTAGGTCCTATATGGCCGTGGGTTGCATCTTGCTGGTATCAGAGCTACCCCCATGCTGTATATACGGGGCCCAGCTGTGCTCAGATCGACATATATCGACTCAAGAACATCGCCTGTAGGTCCTATATGGCCGTGGGTTGCATCTGGCTGGTATCAGAGCTACCACCATGCTGTATATACGGCGACCAGCTGTGCTCAGATCGACATATATCCACTCAATAACATCGCCTGTAGGTCCTATATGGCCGTGGGTTGCATCTGGCTGGTATCAGAGCTACCCCCATGCTGTATATACGGGGCCCCAGCTGTGCTGAGATCGACATATATCGACTCAAGAACATCGCCTGTAGGTCCTATATAGCCGTGGGTTGCATCTGGCTGGTATCAGAGCTACACCCATGCTGTATATACGGCGCCCATCTGTGCTCAGATCGACATATATCCACTCAAGAACATCGCCTGTAGGTCCTATATGGCCGTGTGTTGCATCTGGCTGGTATCAGTGCTACCCCCATGCTGTATATACGGGGCCCAGCTGTGCTCAGATCGACATATATCGACTCAAGAACATCGCCTGTAGGTCCTATATAGCCGTGAGTTTCAGCTGGCTGGTATCACAGCTACCCCCATGCTGTAAATACGTGGCCCAGCTGTGCTCAGATCGACATATATCGACTCAAGAACATCGCCTGTAGGTCCTATATGGCCGTGGGTTGCATCTGGCTGGTATCAGAGCTACCACCATGCTGTATATACGGCGACCAGCTGTGCTCAGATCGACATATATCCACTCAATAACATCGCCTGTAGGTCCTATATGGCCGTGGGTTGCATCTGGCTGGTATCAGAGCTACCCCCATGCTGTATATACGGGGCCCCAGCTGTGCTGAGATCGACATATATCGACTCAAGAACATCGCCTGTAGGTCCTATATAGCCGTGGGTTGCATCTGGCTGGTATCACAGCTACCCCCATGCTGTATATATGACGCCCACCTGTGCTCAGATCGACATATATCGACTCAAGAACATCGCCTGTAGGTCATATATAGCCGTGGGTTGCAGCTGGCTGGTATCACAGCTACCCCCATGCTGTATATACGTGGCCCAGCTGTGCTCAGATCGACATATATCGACTCAAGAACTTCGCCTGTAGGTCCTATACGCCCGTGGGTTGCATCTGGCTGGTATCAGAGCTACCCCCATGCTGTATATACGGGGCCCAGCTGTGCTCAGTTCGACATATATCGACTCAAGAACATCGCCTGTAGGTCCTATATGGTCGTGGGTTGCATCTGGCTGGTATCACAGCTACCCCCATGCTGTATATACGGCGCCCAGCTGTGCTCAGATCGACATATATCCACTCAAGAACATCGCCTGTAGGTCCTATATGCCCGTGGGTTGCATCTGGCTGGTATCAGAGCTACCCCCATGCTGTAAATACGGGGCCCAGCTGTGCTCAGATCGACATATATCGACTCAAGAACTTCGCCTGTAGGTCCTATATAGCCGTGGGTTGCAGCTTTCTGGTATCACAGCTACCCCCATGCTGTATATACGTGGCCCAGCTGTGCTCAGATCGACATATATCGACTCAAGAACATCGCCCGTAGGTCGTATATAGCCGTGGGTTGCAGCTGGCTGGTATCACAGCTACAATATATACGTGGCCCAGTTGTGCTCAGATCAACATATATCGACTCAAGAACATCGCCTGTAGGTCCTATATAGCCGTGGGTTGCAGCTGGCTGGTATCACAGCTACCCCCATGCTGTATATACGGCGCCCAGCTGTGCTCAGATCGACATATATCGACTCAAGAACTTCGCCTGTAGGTCCTATACGCCCGTGGGTTGCATCTGGCTGGTATCAGAGCTACCCCCATGCTGTATATACGGGGCCCAGCTGTGCTCAGTTCGACATATATCGACTCAAGAACATCGCCTGTAGGTCCTATATGGTCGTGGGTTGCATCTGGCTGGTATCACAGCTACCCCCATGCTGTATATACGGCGCCCAGCTGTGCTCAGATCGACATATATCCACTCAAGAACATCGCCTGTAGGTCCTATATGGCCGTGGGTTGCATCTGTCTCGTATCAGAGCTACCCCCATGCTGTATATACGGGGCCCAGCTGTGCTCAGATCGACATATATCGACACAAGAACATCGCCTGTAGGTCCTATATAGCCGTGGGTTGCAGCTGGCTGGTATCACAGCTAACCCCATGCTGTATATACGTGGCCCAGCTGTGCTCAGATCGACATAGATCGACTCAAGAACATCGCCTGTAGGTCCTATATGGCCGTGGGTTGCATCTGTCTCGTATCAGAACTACCCCCATGATGTATATACGGCGCCAAGCTGTGCTCAGATCGACATATATCCACTCAAGAACATCGCCTGTAGGTCCTATATGGCCGTGGGTTGTATCTGGCTGGAATCAGAGCTACCCCCATGCTGTATACACGGGGCCCTGGTGTGATCAGATCGACATATATCGACTCAAGAACATCGCCTGTAGGTCCAATATAGCCGTGGGTTGCTGCTGGCTGGTATCAGAGCTACCCCCATGCTGTATATACGTGGCCCAGCTGTGCTCAGATCGACATATATCGACTCAAGAACATCGCCTGTAGGTCCTATATGGCCGTGGGTCGCATCTGGCTGGTATCAGAGCTACCCCCATGCTGTATATACGGGGCCCAGCTGTGCTCAGATCGACATATATCGACTCAAGAACATCGCCTGTAGGTCCTATAAAGCCATGGGTTGCAGTTGGCTGGTATCACAGCCACCCCCATGCTGTATATACGTGGCCCAGCTGTGCTCAGATCGACATATATCGACTCAAGAACATCGCCTGTAGGTCCTATATAGCCGTGGGTTGCAGCTGGCTGGTATCACAGCTACAGTATATACGTGGCCCAGTTGTGCACAGATCAACATATATCGACTCAAGAACATCGCCTGTAGGTCCTATATAGCCGTGGGTTGCAGCTGGCTGGTATCACAACTACACCCATGCTGTATATACGTGGCCCAGCTGTGCTCAGATCGACATATATCGACTCAAGAACATCGCCTGTAGGTCATATATAGCCGTGGGTTGCAGCTGGCAGGTATCACAGCTACCCCCATGCTGTATATACGTGGCCCAGCTGTGCTCAGATCGACATATATCGACTCAAGAACATCGCCTGTAGGTCTTATATGGCCGTGGGTCGCATCTGGCTGGTATCAGAGCTACCCCCATGCTGTATATACGGGGCCCAGCTGTGCTCAGATCGACATATATCGACTGAAGAACATCGCCTGTAGGTCCTATAAAGCCATGGGTTGCAGCTGGCTGGTATCACAGCCACCCCCATGCTGTATATACGTGGCCCAGCTGTGCTCAGATCGACATATATCGACTCAAGAACATCGCCTATAGGTCCTATATGGCCGTGGGTTGCATCTGGCTGGTATCAGAGCTACCCCCATGTTGTATATACGGCGCCCAGCTGTGCTCAGATCGACATATATCCACTCAAGAACATCGCGTGTAGGTCCTATATGGCCGTGGGTTGCATCTGGCCGGTATCAGAGCTACCCCCATGCTGTATATACGGCGCCCAGCTGTGCTCAGATCGACGTATATCCACTCAAGAATATCGCCTGTAGGTCCTATATGGCCGTGGGTTGCATCTGGCTGGTATCAGAGCTACCCCCATGCTGTATATACGGGGCCCTGCTGTGCTCAGATCGACATATATCGACTCAAGAACATCGCCCGTAGGTCGTATATAGCCGTGGGTTGCAGCTGGCTTCTATCACAGCTACAGTATATACGTGGCCCAGTTGTGCTCAGATCAACATATATCGACTCAAGAACATCGCCTGTAGGTCCTATATAGCCGTGGGTTGCAGCTGGCTGGTATCACAGTTACACCCATGCTGTATATACATGGCCCAGCTGTGCTCAGAACGACATATATCGATCCAAGAACATCGCCTGTAGGTCCTAAATGGCAGTGGGATGCATCTGGCTGGTATCAGAGCTACCCCCATGCTGTATATACGGCGCCCAGCTGTGCTCAGATCGACATATATCCACTCAAGAACATCGCCTGTGGGTCCTATATGGCCGTGGGTTGCATCTTGCTGGTATCAGAGCTACCCCCATGCTGTATATACGGGGCCCAGCTGTGCTCAGATCGACATATATCGACTCAAGAACATCGCCTGTAGGTCCTATAAAGCCATGGGTTGCAGTTGGCTGGTATCACAGCCACCCCCATGCTGTATATACGTGGCCCAGCTGTGCTCAGATCGACATATATCGACTCAAGAACATCGCCTGTAGGTCCTATATAGCCGTGGGTTGCAGCTGGCTGGTATCACAGCTACAGTATATACGTGGCCCAGTTGTGCACAGATCAACATATATCGACTCAAGAACATCGCCTGTAGGTCCTATATAGCCGTGGGTTGCAGCTGGCTGGTATCACAACTACACCCATGCTGTATATACGTGGCCCAGCTGTGCTCAGATCGACATATATCGACTCAAGAACATCGCCTGTAGGTCTTATATGGCCGTGGGTCGCATCTGGCTGGTATCAGAGCTACCCCCATGCTGTATATACGGGGCCCAGCTGTGCTCAGATCGACATATATCGACTCAAGAACATCGCCTGTAGGTCCTAAATGGCAGTGGGATGCATCTGGCTGGTATCAGAGCTACCCCCATGCTGTATATACGGCGCCCAGCTGTGCTCAGATCGACATATATCCACTCAAGAACATCGCCTGTAGGTCCTATATGGCCGTGGGTTGCATCTTGCTGGTATCAGAGCTACCCCCATGCTGTATATACGGGGCCCAGCTGTGCTCAGATCGACATATATCGACTCAAGGACATCGCCTGTAGGTCCTATATAGCCGTGGGTTGCAGCTGGCTGGTATCACAGCTACAGTATATACATGGCCCAGTTGTGCTCAGATCAACATATATCGACTCAAGAACATCGCCTGTAGGTCCTATATAGCCGTGGGTTGCAGCTGGCTGGTATCACAGCTACCCCCATGCTGTATATACATGGCCCAGCTGTGCTCAGATCGACATATATCGACTCAAGAACATCGCTTGTAGGTCCTAAATGGCCGTGGAATGCATCTGGCTGGTATCAGAGCTACCCCCATGCTGTATATACGGCGCCCAGCTGTGCTCAGATCGACATATATCCACTCAAGAACATCGCCTGTAGGTCCTATATGGGCGTGGGTTGCATCTTGCTGGTATCAGAGCTACCCCCATGCTGTATATACGGGGCCCAGCTGTGCTCAGATCGACATATATCGACTCAAGAACATCGCCTGTAGGTCCTATATAGCCGTGGGTTGCAGCTGGCTGGTATCACAGCTACCCCCATGCTGTATATACGTGGCCCAGCTGTGCTCAGATCGACATATATCGACTCAAGAACATCGCCTGTAGGTCCTATATGACCGTGGGTTGCATCTGGCTGGTATCAGAGCTACACCCATGCTGTATATACGGCGCCCATCTGTGCTCAGATCGACATATATCCACTCAAGAACATCGCCTGTAGGTCCTATATGGCCGTGTGTTGCATCTGGCTGGTATCACTGCTACCCCCATGCTGTATATACGGGGCCCAGCTGTGCTCAGATCGACATATATCGACTCAAGAACATCGCCTGTAGGTCCTATATAGCCGTGAGTTTCAGCTGGCTGGTATCACAGCTACCCCCATGCTGTAAATACGTAGCCCAGCTGTGCTCAGATCGACATATATCGACTCAAGAACATCGCCTGTAGGTCCTATATGGCCGTGGGTTGCATCTGGCTGGTATCAGAGCTACCACCATGCTGTATATACGGCGCCCAGCTGTGCTCAGATCGACATATATCCACTCAATAACATCGCCTGTAGGTCCTATATGGCCGTGGGTTGCATCTGGCTGGTATCAGAGCTACCCCCATGCTGTATATACGGGGCCCCAGCTGTGCTGAGATCGACATATATCGACTCAAGAACATCGCCTGTAGGTCCTATATAGCCGTGGGTTGCATCTGGCTGGTATCACAGCTACCCCCATGCTGTATATATGACGCCCACCTGTGCTCAGATCGACATATATCGACTCAAGAACATCGCCTGTAGGTCCTATATGGCCGTGGGTTGCATCTGGCTGGTATCAGAGATACCACCATGCTGCATATACGGCGCCCAGCTGTGCTCAGATCGACATATATCCACTCAATAACATCGCCTGTAGGTACTATATGGCCGTGGGTTGCATCTGGCTGGTATCAGAGCTACCCCCATGCTGTATATACGGGGCCCCAGCTGTGCTGACATCGACATATATCGACTCAAAAACATCGCCTGTAGGTCATATATAGCCGTGGGTTGCAGCTGGCTGGTATCACAGCTACCCCCATGCTGTATATACGTGGCCCAGCTGTGCTCAGATCGACATATATCGACTCAAGAACTTCGCCTGTAGGTCCTATACGCCCGTGGGTTGCATCTGGCTGGTATCACAGCTACCCCCATGCTGTATATACGGCGCCCAGCTGTGCTCAGATCGACATATATCCACTCAAGAACATCGCCTGTAGGTCCTATATGCCCGTGGGTTGCATCTGGCTGGTATCAGAGCTACCCCCATGCTGTAAATACGGGGCCCAGCTGTGCTCAGATCGACATATATCGACTCAAGAACTTCGCCTGTAGGTCCTATATAGCCGTGGGTTGCAGCTTTCTGGTATCACAGCTACCCCCATGCAGTATATACGTGGCCCAGCTGTGCTCAGATCGACATATATCGACTCAAGAACATCGCCCGTAGGTCGTATATAGCCGTGGGTTGCAGCTGGCTGGTATCACAGCTACAATATATACGTGGCCCAGTTGTGCTCAGATCAACATATATCGACTCAAGAACATCGCCTGTAGGTCCTATATAGCCGTGGGTTGCAGCTGGCTGGTATCACAGCTACCCCCATGCTGTATATACATGGCCCAGCTGTGCTCAGATCGACATATATCGAATCAAGAATATCGCCTGTAGGTCCTATATGGCCGTGGGTTGCATCTGGCTGGTATCAGAGCTACCCCCATGCTGTATATACGGCGCCCAGCTGTGCTCAGATCGACATATATCAACTCAAAAACATCGCCTGTAGGTCCTATATGGCCGTGGGTTGCATCTGTCTGGTAGCAGAGCTACCCCCATGCTGTATATACGTGGCCCAGCTGTGCTCAGATCGACATATATCGACTCAAAAACATCGCCTGTAGGTCCTATATGGCCGTAGGTTGCATCTGGCTGGTATCAGAGCTACCCCCATGCTGTATATACGGCGCCCAGCTGTGCTCAGATCGACATATATCCACTCAAGAACATCGCCTGTAGGTCCTATATGGCCGTGGATTGCATCTGGCTGGTATCAGAGCTACCCCCATGCTGTATATACGGCGCCCAGCTGTGCTTAGTTCGACATATATCCACTCAAGAACATCGCCTGTAGGTCTTATATGGCCGTGGGTTGCATCTGGTTGGTATCAGAGCAACCCCCATGCTGTATATACGGGGCCCAGCTGTGCTCAGATCGACATATATCGACTCATGAACATCGCCTGTAGGTACTATATAGCCGTGGGATGCAGCTGGCTGGTATCACAGCTACCCCCAGCTGTATATACGGCGCCCAACTGTGCTCAGATCGACATACATCCACTCAAGAACATCGCCTGTAGGTCCTATATGGCCGTGGGTTGTATCTGGCTGGTATCAGAGCTACCCCCATGCTGTATATACGGGGCCCTGCTGTGATCAGATCGACATATATCGACTCAAGAACATCGCCTGTAGGTCCTATATAGCCGTGGGTTGCTGCTGGCTGGTATCACAGCTACCCCCATGCTGTATATACGTGTCCCAGCTGTGCTCAGATCGACATATATCGACTCAAGAACATCGCCTGTAGGTCCTATATGGCCGTGGGTTGCATCTGGCTGGTATCAGAGCTACTCCCATGCTGTATATACGGCGCCCAGCTGTGCCTAGATCGACATATATCCACTCAACAACATCGCCTGTAGGTCCTATATGGCGGTGGGTTGTATCTGGCTGGTATCAGAGCTACCCCCATGCTGTATATACGGGGCCCAGCTGTGCTCAGATCGACATATATCCACTCAAAAGCATCGCATGTAGGTCCTATATAGCCGTGGGTTGCAGCTGGCTGGTATAACAGCTACCCCCAAGCTGTATATACGTGGCCCAGCTGTGCTCAGATCGACATATATCGACTCAAGAACATCGCCTGTAGGTCCTATATGACCGTGGGTTGCATCTGGCTGGTATCAGAGCTACCCCCATGCTGTATATACGGCGCCCAGCTGTGCTCAAATCGACATATATCCTCTGAAGAACATCGCCTGTAGGTCCTATATGGCCGTGGGTTGCATCTGGCTGGTATGAGAGCTACCCCCATGCTGTATATACGGCGCCCAGCTGTGCTCAGATCGACATATATCCACTCAAGAACATCGCCTGTAGGTCCTATATGGCCGTGGGTTGCATCTTGCTGGTATCAGAGCTACCCCCATGCTGTATATACGGGGCCCAGCTGTGCTCAGATGGACATATATCGACTCAAGAACATCGCCTGTAGGTCTTATAAAGCCGTGGGTTGCAGCTGGCTGGTATCACAGCTACCCCCATGCTGTATATATGTGGCCCAGCTGTGCTCAGATCGACATATATCGACTCAAGAACATCGCCTGTAGGTCCTATATGGCCGTGGGTTGCATCTGCCTGGTATCAGAGCTACCCCCAGCTGTATATACGGCGCCCAGCTGTGCTCAGATCGACATATATCCACTCAAGAGCATCGCCTGTAGGTCCTATATGGCCGTGGGTTGTATCTGGCTGGTATCAGAGCTACCCCCATGCTGTATATACGGGGCCCTGCTGTGATCAGATCGACATATATCGACTCAAGAACATCGCCTGTAGGTCCTATATAGCCGTGGGTTGCTGCTGGCTTGTATCACAGCCACCCCCATGCTGTATATACGTGGCCCAGCTGTGCTCAGATCGACATATATCGACTCAAGAACATCGCCTGTAGGTCCTATATGGCCGGGGTATGCGTCTGGCTGGTATCAGGGCTACCCCCATGCTGTATATACAGGGCCCAGCTGTGCTCAGATCGACATATATCGACTCAAGAACATCGCATTTAGGTCCTATATAGCCGTGGGTTGCAGCTGGCTGGTATCACAGCCACCCCCAAGCTGTATATACGTGGCCCAGCTGTGCTCAGATCGACATATATCGACTCAAGAACATCGCTTGTAGGTCCTATATGGCCGTGGGTTGCATCTGGCTGGTATCAGAGGTACCCCCATGCTGTATATACGGCGCCCAGCTGTGCTTAATATCGACATATATCCACTCAAGAACATCGCCTGTAGGTCCTATATGGCGGTGGGTTGTATCTGGCTGGTATCAGAGCTATCCCCATGCTGTATATACGGGACCCAGCTGTGCTCAGATCGACATATATCCACTCAAAAACATCGCATGTAGGTCCTATATAGCCGTGGGTTGCAGCTGGCTGGTATCACAGCTACCCCCAAGCTGTATATACGTGGCCCAGCTGTGCTCAGATCGACATATATCGACTCAAGAACATCGCCTGTAGGTCCTATATGACCGTGGGTTGCATCTGGCTGGTATCAGAGCTACCCCCATGCTGTATATACGGCGCCCAGCGGTGCTCAAATCGACATATATCCTCTGAAGAACATCGCCTGTAGGTCCTATATGGCCGTGGGTTGCATCTGGCTGGTATCAGAGCTACCCCCATGCTGTATATACGGCGCCCAGCTGTGCTCAGATCGACATATATCCACTCAAGAACATCGCCTGTAGGTCCTATATGGCCGTGGGTTGCATCTTGCTGGTATCAGAGCTACCCCCATGCTGTATATACGGGGCCCAGCTGTGCTCAGATGGACATATATCGACTCAAGAACATCGCCTGTAGGTCTTATAAAGCCGTGGGTTGCAGCTGGCTGGTATCACAGCTACCCCCATGCTGTATATATGTGGCCCAGCTGTGCTCAGATCGACATATATCGACTCAAGAACATCGCCTGTAGGTCCTATATGGCCGTGGGTTGCATCTGCCTGGTATCAGAGCTACCCCCAGCTGTATATACGGCGCCCAGCTGTGCTCAGATCGACATATATCCACTCAAGAGCATCGCCTGTAGGTCCTATATGGCCGTGGGTTGTATCTGGCTGGTATCAGAGCTACCCCCATGCTGTATATACGGGGCCCTGCTGTGATCAGATCGACATATATCGACTCAAGAACATCGCCTGTAGGTCCTATATAGCCGTGGGTTGCTGCTGGCTTGTATCACAGCTACCCCCATGCTGTATATACGTGGCCCAGCTGTGCTCAGATCGACATATATCGACTCAAGAACATCGCCTGTAGGTCCTATAAGGCCGGGGTATGCGTCTGGCTGGTATCAGGGCTACCCCCATGCTGTATATACAGGGCCCAGCTGTGCTCAGATCGACATATATCGAATCAAGAACATCGCCTGTAGGTCCTATAAAGCCATGAGTTGCAGTTGGCTGGTATCAGAGCTACCCCCATGCTGTATATACGGGGCCCAGCTGTGCTCAGATCGACATATATCGACTCAAGAACATCGCCTGTAGGTCCTATAAAGCCATGGGTTGCAGCTGGCTGGTATCACAGCCACCCCCATGCTGTATATACCTGGCCCAGCTGTGCTCAGATCGACATATATCGACTCAAGAACATCGCCTATAGGTCCTATATGGCCGTGGGTTGCATCTGGCTGGTATCAGAGCTACCCCCATGCTGTATATACGGTGCCCAGCTGTGCTCAGATCGACATATATCCACTCAAGAACATCGCCTGTAGGTCCTATATGGCCGTGGGTTGCATCTGGCCGGTATCAGAGCTACCCCCATGCTGTATATACGCGCCCAGCTGTGCTCAGATCGACGTATATCCACTTAAGAATATCGCCTGTAGGTCCTATATGGCCGTGTGTTGCATCTGGCTGGTATCAGAGCTACCCCCATGCTGTATATACGGGGCCCAGCTGTGCTCAGATCGACATAAATCGACTCAAGAACATCGCCCGTAGGTCGTATATAGCCGTGGGTTGCAGCTGGCTGGTATCACAGCTACAGTATATACGTGGCCCAGTTGTGCTCAGATCAACATATATCGACTCAAGAACATCGCCTGTAGGTCCTATATAGCCGTGGGTTGCAGCTGGCTGGTATCACAGCTACCCCCATGCTGTATATACATGGCCCAGCTGTGCTCAGATCGACATATATCGACCCAAGAACATCGCCTGTAGGTCCTAAATGGCCGTGGGATGCATCTGGCTGGTATCAGAGCTACCCCCATGCTGTATATACGGCGCCCAGCTGTGCTCAGATCGACATATATCCACTCAAGAACATCGCCTGTAGGTCCTATATGGCCGTGGGTTGCATCTTGCTGGTATCAGAGCTACCCCCATGCTGTATATACGGGGCCCAGCTGTGCTCAGATCGACATATATCGACTCAAGAACATCGCCTGTAGGTCCTATATAGCCGTGGGTTGCAGCTGGCTGGTATCACAGCTACAGTATATACGTGGCCCAGTTGTGCTCAGATCAACATATATCGACTCAAGAACATCGCCTGTAGGTCCTATATAGCCGTGGGTTGCAGCTGGCTGGTATCACAGCTACCCCTATGCTGTATATACATGGCCCAGCTGTGCTCAGATCGACATATATCGACTCAAGAACATCGCCTGTAGGTCCTAAATGGCCGTGGGATGCATCTGGCTGGTATCAGAGCTACCCCCATGCTGTATATACGGCGCCCAGCTGTGCCTAGATCGACATATATCCACTCAAGAACATCGCCTGTAGGTCCTATATGGCGGTGGGTTGTATCTGGCTGGTATCAGAGCTATCCCCATGCTGTATATACGGGACCCAGCTGTGCTCAGATCGACATATATCCACTCAAAAACATCGCATGTAGGTCCTATATAGCCGTGGGTTGCAGCTGGCTGGTATCACAGCTACCCCCAAGCTGTATATACGTGGCCCAGCTGTGCTCAGATCGACATATATCGACTCAAGAACATCGCCTGTAGGTCCTATATGACCGTGGGTTGCATCTGGCTGGTATCAGAGCTACCCCCATGCTGTATATACGGCGCCCAGCGGTGCTCAAATCGACATATATCCTCTGAAGAACATCGCCTGTAGGTCCTATATGGCCGTGGGTTGCATCTGGCTGGTATCAGAGCTACCCCCATGCTGTATATACGGCGCCCAGCTGTGCTCAGATCGACATATATCCACTCAAGAACATCGCCTGTAGGTCCTATATGGCCGTGGGTTGCATCTTGCTGGTATCAGAGCTACCCCCATGCTGTATATACGGGGCCCAGCTGTGCTCAGATGGACATATATCGACTCAAGAACATCGCCTGTAGGTCTTATAAAGCCGTGGGTTGCAGCTGGCTGGTATCACAGCTACCCCCATGCTGTATATATGTGGCCCAGCTGTGCTCAGATCGACATATATCGACTCAAGAACATCGCCTGTAGGTCCTATATGGCCGTGGGTTGCATCTGCCTGGTATCAGAGCTACCCCCAGCTGTATATACGGCGCCCAGCTGTGCTCAGATCGACATATATCCACTCAAGAGCATCGCCTGTAGGTCCTATATGGCCGTGGGTTGTATCTGGCTGGTATCAGAGCTACCCCCATGCTGTATATACGGGGCCCTGCTGTGATCAGATCGACATATATCGACTCAAGAACATCGCCTGTAGGTCCTATATAGCCGTGGGTTGCTGCTGGCTTGTATCACAGCTACCCCCATGCTGTATATACGTGGCCCAGCTGTGCTCAGATCGACATATATCGACTCAAGAACATCGCCTGTAGGTCCTATAAGGCCGGGGTATGCGTCTGGCTGGTATCAGGGCTACCCCCATGCTGTATATACAGGGCCCAGCTGTGCTCAGATCGACATATATCGAATCAAGAACATCGCCTGTAGGTCCTATAAAGCCATGAGTTGCAGTTGGCTGGTATCAGAGCTACCCCCATGCTGTATATACGGGGCCCAGCTGTGCTCAGATCGACATATATCGACTCAAGAACATCGCCTGTAGGTCCTATAAAGCCATGGGTTGCAGCTGGCTGGTATCACAGCCACCCCCATGCTGTATATACCTGGCCCAGCTGTGCTCAGATCGACATATATCGACTCAAGAACATCGCCTATAGGTCCTATATGGCCGTGGGTTGCATCTGGCTGGTATCAGAGCTACCCCCATGCTGTATATACGGTGCCCAGCTGTGCTCAGATCGACATATATCCACTCAAGAACATCGCCTGTAGGTCCTATATGGCCGTGGGTTGCATCTGGCCGGTATCAGAGCTACCCCCATGCTGTATATACGCGCCCAGCTGTGCTCAGATCGACGTATATCCACTTAAGAATATCGCCTGTAGGTCCTATATGGCCGTGTGTTGCATCTGGCTGGTATCAGAGCTACCCCCATGCTGTATATACGGGGCCCAGCTGTGCTCAGATCGACATAAATCGACTCAAGAACATCGCCCGTAGGTCGTATATAGCCGTGGGTTGCAGCTGGCTGGTATCACAGCTACAGTATATACGTGGCCCAGTTGTGCTCAGATCAACATATATCGACTCAAGAACATCGCCTGTAGGTCCTATATAGCCGTGGGTTGCAGCTGGCTGGTATCACAGCTACCCCCATGCTGTATATACATGGCCCAGCTGTGCTCAGATCGACATATATCGACCCAAGAACATCGCCTGTAGGTCCTAAATGGCCGTGGGATGCATCTGGCTGGTATCAGAGCTACCCCCATGCTGTATATACGGCGCCCAGCTGTGCTCAGATCGACATATATCCACTCAAGAACATCGCCTGTAGGTCCTATATGGCCGTGGGTTGCATCTTGCTGGTATCAGAGCTACCCCCATGCTGTATATACGGGGCCCAGCTGTGCTCAGATCGACATATATCGACTCAAGAACATCGCCTGTAGGTCCTATATAGCCGTGGGTTGCAGCTGGCTGGTATCACAGCTACAGTATATACGTGGCCCAGTTGTGCTCAGATCAACATATATCGACTCAAGAACATCGCCTGTAGGTCCTATATAGCCGTGGGTTGCAGCTGGCTGGTATCACAGCTACCCCCATGCTGTATATACATGGCCCAGCTGTGCTCAGATCGACATATATCGACTCAAGAACATCGCCTGTAGGTCCTAAATGGCCGTGGGATGCATCTGGCTGGTATCAGAGCTACCCCCATGCTGTATATACGGGGCCCAGCTGTGCTCAGATCGACATATATCCACTCAAGAACATCGCCTGTAGGTCCTATATGGCCGTGGGTTGCATCTGGCTGGTATCAGAGCTACCCCCATGCTGTATATACGGCGCCCAGCTGTGCTCAGATCGAAATATATCCACTCAAGAACATCGCCTATAGGTCCTATATGGCCGTGGGTTGCATCTGGCTGGTATCAGAGCTACCCCCATGCTGTATATACGTGGCCCAGCTGTGCTCAGATCGACATATATCGACTCAAGAACATCGCCTGTAGGTCCTATATAGCCGTGGGTTGCAGCTGGCTGGTATCACAGCTACCCCCATGCTGTATATACGTGGCCCAGCTGTGCTCAGATCGACATATATCGACTCAAGAACATCGCCTGTAGGTCCTATATGACCGTGGGTTGCATCTGGCTGGTATCAGAGCTACACCCATGCTGTATATACGGCGCCCATCTGTGCTCAGATCGACATATATCCACTCAAGAACATCGCCTGTAGGTCCTATATGGCCGTGGGTTGCATCTGGCTGGTATCAGTGCTACCCCCATGCTGTATATACGGGGCCCAGCTGTGCTCAGATCGACATATATCGACTCAATAACATCGCCTGTAGGTCCTATATAGCCGTGGGTTGCAGCTGGCTGGTATCACAGCTACCTCCATGCTGTATATACGTGGCCCAGCTGTGCTCAGATCGACATATATCGACTCAAGAACATCGCCTGTAGGTCCTATATGGCCGTGGGTTGCATCTGGCTGGTATCAGAGCTACCCCCATGCTATATATACGGGGCCCTGCTGTGCTTAGAGCGACATATGTCGACTCAAGAACATCGCCTGCAGGTCCTATATAGCCGTGGGTTGCTGCTGACTGGTATCACAGCTACCCCCATGCTGTATATACGTGGCCCAGCTGTGCTCAGATCGACATATATCGACTCAAGAACATCGCCTGTAGGTCCTATATGGCCGTGGGTTGCATCTGGCTGGTATCATAGCTACCCCCATGCTGTATATACGGCGCCCAGCTGTGCTCAGATCGACATATATCCACTCAAGAACATCGCCTGTAGGTCCTATATGGCCGTGGGTTGCATGTGGCTGGTATCAGAGCCACCCCCATGCTGTTTATACGGCGCCCAGCTGTGCTCAGATCGACATATATCCATTCAAGAACATCGCCTGTAGGTCCTATATGGCCGTGGGTTGCATCTGGCTGGTAGCAGAGCTACCCCCATGCTGTATATACGGGGCCCGGGTGTGCTCAGATCGACATATATCGACTCAAGAACATCGCCTGTAGGTCCTATATAGCCGTGGGTTGCAGCTGGCTGGTATCACAGCTACCCCCATGCTGTATATACGTGGTCCAGCTGTGCTCAGATCGACATATATCGACTCAAGAACATCGCCTGTAGGTCCTATATGGCCGTGGGTTGCATCTGGCTGGTATCAGAGCTACTCCCATGCTGTATATACGGCGCCCAGCTGTGCTTAGATCGACATATATCCACTCAAGAACATCGCCTGTAGGTCCTATATGGCGGTGGGTTGTATCTGGCTGGTATCAGAGCTACCCCCATGCTGTATATACCGGGCCCAGCTGTGCTCAGATCGACATATATCCACTCAAAAACATCGCATGTAGGTCCTATATAGCCGTGGGTTGCAGCTGGCTGGTATCACAGCTACCCCCAAGCTGTATATACGTGGCCCAGCTGTGCTCAGATCGACATATATCGACTCAAGAACATCGCCTGTAGGTCCTATATGGCCGTGGGTTGCATCTGGCTGGTATCAGAGCTACCCCCATGCTGTATATACGGCGCCCAGCTGTGCTCAAATCGACCTATATCCTCTGAAGAACATCGCCTGTACATATATCGACTCAAGAACATCGCCTGTAGGTTTTATAAAGCCGTGGGTTGCAGCTGGCTGGTATCACAGCTACCCCCATGCTGTATATACGTGGCCCAGCTGTGCTCAGATCGACATATATCGACTCAAGAACATCGCCTGTAGGTCCTATATAGCCGTGAGTTGCAGCTGGCTGGTATCAGAGGTACCCCCATGCTGTATATACGGCGCCCAGCTGTGCTCAGATCGACATATATCCACTCAAGAACATCGCCTGTAGGTCCTACATGGCCGTGGGTTGCATCTGTCTCGTATCAGAGCTACCCCCATGCTGTATATACGGGGCCCAGCTGTGCTCAGATCGACATATATCGACACAAGAACATCGCCTGTAGGTCCTATATAGCCGTGGGTTGCAGCTGGCTGGTATCACAGCTACCCCCATGCTGTATATACGTGGCCCATCTGTGCTCAGATCGACATATATCGACTCAAGAATATCGCCTGTAGGTCCTATATGGCCGTGGCTTGCATCTGGCTGGTATTAGAGCCACCCCCATGCTGTATATACGGCGCCCAGCTGTGCTCAGATCGACATATATCCACTCAAGAACATCGCCTGTAGGTCCTATAAGGCCTTGGGTTGCATCTGGCTGGTATCAGAGCTACCCCCCTGCTGTATATACGGGGCCCAGCTGTGCTCAGATCGACATATATCGACTCAAGAACATCGCCTGTAGGTCCTATATAGCCGTGAGTTGCAGCTGGCTCGTATCAGAGCTACCCCCATGCTGTATATACGGCGCCCAGCTGTGCTCAGATCGACATATATCCACTGAAGAACATCGCCTGTAGGTCCTATATGGCCGTGGGTTGCATCTGTCTCGTATCAGAGCTACCCCCATGCTGTATATACGGGGCCCAGCTGTGCTCAGATCGACATATATCGATACAAGAACATCGCCTGTAGGTCCTATATAGCCGTGGGTTGCAGCTGGCTGGTATCACAGCTAACCCCATGCTGTTTATACGTGGCCCAGCTGTGCTCAGATCGACATAGATCGACTCAAGAACATCGCCTGTAGGTCCTATATGGCCCTGGGTTGCATCTGTCTCGTATCAGAGCTACCCCCATGATGTATATACGGCGCCCAGCTGTGCTCAGATCGACATATATCCACTCAAGAACATCGCCTGTAGGTCCTATATGGCCGTGGGTTGTATCTGGCTGGTATCAGAGCTACCCCCATGCTGTATATACGGGGCCCTGCTGTGATCAGATCGACATATATCGACTCAAGAACATCGCCTGTAGGTCCTATATAGCCGTGGGTTGCTGCTGGCTGGTATCACAGCTACCACCATGCTGTATATACGTGGCCCAGCTGTGCTCAGATCGACATATATCGACTCAAGAACATCGCCTGTAGGTCCTAAATGGCCGTGGGTCGCATCTGGCTGGTATCAGAGCTACCCCCATGCTGTATATACGGGGCCCAGCTGTGCTCAGATCGACATATATCGACTCAAGAACATCGCCTGTAGGTCCAATAAAGCCATGGGTTGCAGTTGGCTGGTATCACAGCCACCCCCATGCTGTATATACGTGGCCCAGCTGTGCTCAGACCGACATATATCGACTCAAGAACATCGCCTGTAGGTCCTATATAGCCGTGGGTTGCAGCTGGCTGGTATCACAGCTACAGTATATACGTGGCCCAGTTGTGCTCAGATCAACATATATCGACTCAAGAACATCGCCTGTAGGTCCTATATAGCCGTGGGTTGCAGCTGGCTGGTATCACAACTACCCCCATGCTGTATATACGGGGCCCAGCTGTGCTCAGATCAACATATATCGACTCAAGAACATCGCCTGTAGGTCCTATAAAGCCATGGGTTGCAGCTGGCTGGTATCACAGCCACCCCCATGCTGTATATACGTGGCCCAGCTGTGCTCAGATCGACATATATCGACTCAAGAACATCGCCTATAGGTCCTATATGGCCGTGGGTTGCATCTGGCTGGTATCAGAGCTACCCCCATGCTGTATATACGGCGCCCAGCTGTGCTCAGATCGACATATATCCACTCAAGAACATCGCCTGTAGGTCCTATATGGCCGTGGGTTGAATCTGGCCGGTATCAGAGCTACCCCCATGCTGTATATACGGCGCCCAGCTGTGCTCAGATCGACGTATATCCACTCAAGAATATCGCCTGTAGGTCCTATATGGCCGTGGGTTGCATCTGGCTGGTATCAGAGCTACCGCCATGCTGTATATACGGGGCCCAGCTGTGCTCAGATCGACATATATCGACTCAAGAACATCGCCCGTAGGTCGTATATAGCCGTGGGTTGCAGCTGGCTGGTATCACAGCTACAGTATATACGTGGCCCAGTTGTGCTCAGATCAACATATATCGACTCAAGAACATCGCCTGTAGGTCCTATATAGCCGTGGGTTGCAGCTGGCTGGTATTACAGCTACCCCCATGCTGTATATACATGGCCCAGCTGTGCTCAGATCGACATATATCGACCCAAGAACATCGCCTGTATGTCCTAAATGGCCGTGGGATGCATCTGGCTGGTATCAGAGCTACCCCCATGCTGTATATACGGCACCCAGCTGTGCTCAGATCGACATATATCCACTCAAGAACATCGCCTGTAGGTCCTATATGGCCGTGGGTTGCATCTTGCTGGTATCAGAGCTACCCCCATGCTGTATATACGGGGCCCAGCTGTGCTCAGATCGACATATATCGACTCAAGAACATCGCCTGTAGGTCCTATATAGCCGTGGGTTGCAGCTGGCTGGTATCACAGCTACCCCCATGCTGTATATACGTGGCCCAGCTGTGCTCAGATCGACATATATCGACTCAACAACATCGCCTGTAGGTCCTATATGACCGTGGGTTGCATCTGGCTGGTATCACAGCTACCCCCATGCTGTATATATGGCGCCCACCTGTGCTCAGATCGACATATATCAACTCAAGAACATCGCCTGTAGGTCCTATACGCCCGTGGGTTGCATCTGGCTGGTATCAGAGCTACCCCCATGCTGTATATACGGGGCCCAGCTGTGCTCAGATCGACAAATATCGACTCAAGAAGATCGCCTGTAGGTCCTATATGGCCGTGGGTTGCATCTGTCTCGTATCAGAGCTACCCCCATGCTGTATATACGGGGCCCAGCTGTGCTCAGATCGACATATATCGACACAAGAACATCGCCTGTATGTCCTATATAGCCGTGGGTTGCAGGTGGCTGGTATCACAGCTACCCCCATGCTGTATATATGGCGCCCACCTGTGCTCAGATCGACATATATCAACTCAAGAACATCGCCTGTAGGTCCTATACGCCCGTGGGTTGCATCTTGCTGGTATCAGAGCTACCCCCATGCTGTATATACGGGGCCCAGCTGTGCTCAGATCGACATATATCGACTCAAGAACATCGCCTGTAGGTCCTATATAGCCGTGGGTTGCAGCTGGCTGGTATCACAGCTACAGTATATACGTGGCCCAGTTGTGCTCAGATCAACATATATCGACTCAAGAACATCGCCTGTAGGTATTATATAGCCGTGGGTTGCAGCTGGCTGGTATCACAGCTACCCCCATGCTGTATATACATGACCCAGCTGTGCTCAGATCGACATATATCGACTCAAGAACATCGCCTGTAGGTCCTAAATGGCCGTGGGTTGCATCTGGCTGGTATCAGAGCTACCCCCATGCTGTATATACGGCGCCCAGCTGTGCTCAGATCGACATATATCAACTCAAGAACATCGCCTGAAGGTCCTATATGGCCGTGGGTTGCATCTGACTGGTAGCAGAGCTACCCCCATGCTGTATATACGGGGCCCATCTGTGCTCAGATCGACATATATCGATTCAAGCACATCGCCTGTAGGTCCTATATAGCCGTGGGTTGCAGCTGACTGGTATCACAGCTACCCCATGCTGTATATACGTGGACCAGCTGTGCTCAGATCGACATATATCCACTCAAGAACATCGCCTGTAGGTCCTATAAGGCCTTGGGTTGCATCTGGCTGGTATCAGAGCTACCCCCATGCTGTATATACGGGGCCCAGCTGTGCTCAGATCGACATATATCGACTCAAGAACATCGCCTGTAGGTCCTATATAGCCGTGAGTTGCAGCTGGCTGGTATCAGAGCTACCCCCATGCTGTATATACGGCGCCCAGCTGTGCTCAGATCGACATATATCCACTCAAGAACATCGCCTGTAGGTACTATATGGCCGTGGGTTGCATCTGTCTCGTATCAGAGCTACTCCCATGCTGTATATACGGGGCCCAGCTGTGCTCAGATCGACATATATCGACACAAGAACATCGCCTGTAGGTCCTATATAGCCGTGGGTTGCAGCTGGCTGGTATCAGAGCTACCCCCACGCTGTATATACGGGGCCCTGCTGTGATCAGATCGACATATATCGACTCAAGAACATCGCCTGTAGGTCCTATATAGCCGTGGGTTTCTGCTGGCTGGTATCACAGCTACTCCCATGCTGTATATACGTGGCCCAGCTGTGCTCAGATCGACATATATCGACTCAAGAATATCGCCTGTAGGTCCTATATGGCCGTGGGTTCCATCTGGCTGGTATCAGAGCTACCCCCATGCTGTATATACGGCGCCCAGCTGTGCTCAGATCGACATATATCAACTCAAGAACATCGCCTGTAGGTCCTATATGGCCGTGGGTTGCATCTGACTGGTAGCAGAGCTACCCCCATGCTGTATATACGGGGCCCATCTGTGCTCAGATCGACATATATCGACTCAAGCACATTTCCTGTAGGTCCTATATAGCCGTGGGTTGCAGCCGGCTGGTATCACAGCTACCCCCATGCTGTATATACGTGGCCCAGCTGTGCTCAGATCGACATATATCGACTCAAGAACATCGCCTGTAGGTCCTATATGGCCGTGGGTTGCATCTGGCTCGTATCAGAGCTACCCCCATGATGTATATACGGCGCCCAGTTGTGCTCAAATCGACATATATCCACTCAAGAACATCGCCTGTAGGTCCTATATGGCCGTGGGTTGCATCTGGCTGGTATCAGAGCTACCCCCATGCTGTATATACGGGGCCCAGCTGTGCTCAGATCGACATATATCGACTCAAGAACATCGCCTGTAGGTCCTATATAGCCGTGGCTTGCAGCTGGCTGGTATCACAGCTACCCCCATGCTGTATATACGTGGCCCAGCTGTGCTCAGATCGACATATATCGACTCAAGAACATCGCCTGTAGGTCCTATATGGCCGTGGGTTGCATCTGGCTGGTATCAGAGCTACCCCCATGCTGTATATACGGCGCCCAGCTGTGCTCAGATCGACATATATCCACTCAAGATCATCGCCTGTAGGTCCTATATGGCCGTGGGTTGCATCTTGCTGGTATCAGAGCTACCCCCATGCTGTATATACGGGGCCCAGCTGTGCTCAGATCGACATATATCGACTCAAGAACATCGCCTGTAGGTCCTATATAGCCGTGGGTTGCAGCTGGCTGGTATCACAGCTACAGTATATACGTGGCCCAGTTGTGCTCAGATCAACATATATCGACTCAAGAATATCGCCTGTAGGTCCTATATAGCCGTGGGTTGCAGCTGGCTGGTATCACAGCTACCCCCATGCTGTATATACATGGCCCAGCTGTGCTCAGATCGACATATATCGACTCAAGAACATCGCCTGTAGGTCCTAAATGGCCGTGGGATGCATCTGGCTGGTATCAGAGCTACCCCCATGCTGTATATACGGCGCCCAGCTGTGCTCAGATCGACATATATCCACTCAAGAACATCGCCTGTAGGTCCTATATGGCCGTGGGTTGCATCTTGCTGGTATCAGAGCTACCCCCATGCTGTATATACGGGGCCCAGCTTTGCTCAGATCGACATATATCGACTCAAGAACATCGCCTGTAGGTCCTATATAGCCGTGGGTTGCAGCTGGCTGGTATCACAGCTACCCCCATGCTGTATATACGTGGCCCAGCTGTGCTGAGATCGACATATATCGACTCAAGAACATCGCCTGTAGGTCCTATATGACCGTGGGTTGCATCTGGCTGGTATCAGAGCAACCCCCATGCTGTATATACGGGGCCCAACTGTGCTCAGATCGACATATATCGACTCAAGAACATCGCCTGTAGGTCCTATATGGCCGTGGGTTGCATCTGGCTGGTATCAGAGCTACCACCATGCTGTATATACGGGGCCCCAGCTGTGCTGAGATCGACATATATCGACTCAAGAACATCGCCTGTAGGTCCTATATAGCCGTGGGTTGCATCTGGCTGGTACCACAGCTACCCCCATGCTGTATATATGGCGCCCACCTGTGCTCAGATCGACATATATCCACTCAAGAACATCGCCTGTAGGTCCTATACGCCCGTGGGTTGCATCTGGCTGGTATCAGAGCTACCCCCATGCTGTATATACGGGGCCCAGCTGTGCTCAGATCGACATATATCGACTCAAGAACATCGCCTGTAGGTCCTATATGGTCGTGGGTTGCATCTGGCTGGTATCAGAGCTACCCCCATGCTGTATATACGGGGCCCAGCTGTGCTCAGATCGACATATATCGACTCAAGAACATCGCCTGTTGGTCCTATATGGTCGTGGGTTGCATCTGGCTGGTATCAGAGCTACCCCCATGCCGTATATACGGCGCCCAGCTGTGCTCAGTTCGACATATATCCACTCAAGAACATCGCCTGTAGGTCTTATATGGCCGTGGGTTGCATCTGGCTGGTATCAGAGCTACACCCATGAAGTATATACGGGGCCCAGCTGTGCTCAGATCGACATATATCGACTCAAGAACATCGCCTGTGGGTCCTATATAGCCGTGGGTTGCAGCTGGCTGGTATCACAGCTACTCCCATGCTGTATATACATGGCCCATCTGTGCTCAGATCGACATATATCGACTCAAGAACATCGCCTGTAGGTCCTATATGGTCGTGGGTTGCATCTGGCTGGTATCAGAGCTACCCCCATGCTGTATATACGACGCCCAGCTGTACTCAGTTCGACATATATCCACTCAAGAACATCGCCTGTAGGTCTTATATGGCCGTGGGTTGCATCTGGCTGGTATCAGAGCTACCCCCATGCTGTATATACGGCGCCCAGCTGTGCTCAGATCGACATATATCGACACAAGAACATCGCCTGTAGGTCCTATATAGCCGTGGGTTGCATCTGGCTGGTATCACAGCTACCCCCATGCTGTATATACGGCGCCTAGCTGTGCTCAGATCGACATATATCCACTCAAGAACATCGCCTGTAGGTCCTATATGCCCGTGGGTTGCATCTGGCTGGTATCAGAGCTACCCCCATGCTGTAAATACGGGGCCCAGCTGTGCTCAGATCGACATATATCGAGTCAAGAACATCGCCTGTAGGTCCTATATAGCCGTGGGTTGCAGCTTTCTGGTATCACAGCTACCCCCATGCTGTATATACGTGGCCCAGCTGTGCTCAGATCGACATATATCGACTCAAGAACATCGCCCGTAGGTCGTATATAGCCGTGGGTTGCAGCTGGCTGGTATCACAGCTACAGTATATACGTGGCCCAGTTGTGCTCAGATCAACATATATCGACTCAAGAACATCGCCTGTAGGTCCTATATAGCCGTGGGTTGCAGCTGGCTGGTATCACAGCTACCCCCATGCTGTATATACATGGCCCAGCTGTGCTCAGATCGACATATATCGAATCAAGAATATCGCCTGTAGGTCCTATATGGCCGTGGGTTGCATCTGGCTGGTATCAGAGCTACCCCCATGCTGTATATACGGCGCCCAGCTGTGCTCAGATCGACATATATCAACTCAAAAACATCGCCTGTATTTCCTATATGGCCGTGGGTTGAATCTGTCTGGTAGCAGAGCTACCCCCATGCTGTATATACGTGGCCCAGCTGTGTTCAGATCGACATATATCGACTCAAGAACATCGCCTGTAGGTCCTATATGGCCGTAGGTTGCATCTGGCTGGTATCAGAGCTACCCCCATGCTGTATACACGGCGCCCAGCTGTGCTCAGATCGACATATATCCAGTCAAGAACATCGCCTGTAGGTCCTATATGGCCGTGGGTTGCATCTGGCTGGTATCAGAGCTACCCCCATGCTGTTTATACGGGCCCAGCTGTGCTCAGATAGACATATATCCACTGAAGAACATCGCCTGTAGGTCCTATATGGCCGTGGGTCGCATCTGGCTGGTATCAGAGCTACCCCCATGCTGTATATACGGGGCCCAGCTGTGCTCAGATCGACATATATCGACTCAAGAACATCGCCTGTAGGTCCTATATAGCCGTGGGTTGCAGCTGGCTGGTATCACAGCTACAGTATATACGTGGCCCAGTTGTGCTCAGATCAACATACATCGACTCAAGAACATCGCCTGTAGGTCCTATATAGCCGTGGGTTGCAGCTGGCTGGTATCACAGCTACCCCCATGCTGTATATACATGGCCCAGCTGAGCTCAGATCGACATATATCGACTCAAGAACATCGCCTGTAGGTCCTATATAGCCGTGGGTTGCAGCTGGCTGGTATCACAGCTACCCCCATGATGTATATACGTGGCCCAGCTGTGCTCACATCGACATATATCGATTCAAGAACATCGCCTGTAGGTCCTATATGGCCGTGGGTTGCATCTGGCTGGTATCAGAACTACCCCCATGCTGTATATACGGTGCTCAGTTATGCTCAGATCGACATATATCCACTCAAGAACATCGCCTGTAGGTCCTATATGGCCGTGGGTTGCATCTGGCTGGTATCAGAGCTACCCCCATGCTGTATATACGGGGCCCAGCTGTGCTCAGATCGACATATATCGACTCAAGAACATCGCCTGTAGGTCCTATATGGCCGTGGGTTGCATCTGCCTGGTATCAGAGCTACCCCCAGCTGTATATACGGCGCCCAGCTGTGCTCAGATCGACATATATCCACTCAAGAACATCGCCTGTAGGTCCTATATGGCCGTGGGTTGTATCTGGCTGGTATCAGAGCTACCCCCATGCTGTATATACGGGGCCCTGCTGTGATCAGATCGACATATATCGACTCAAGAACATCGCCTGTAGGTCCTATATAGCCGTGGGTTGCTGCTGGCTGGTATCACAGCTACCCCCATGCTGTATATACGTGGCCCAGCTGTGCTCAGATCGACATATATCGACTCAAGAACATCGCCTGTGGGTCCGATATGGCCGTGGGTTGCATCTGGCTGGTATCAGAGCTACTCCCATGCTGAATATACGGCGCCCAGCTGTCCTTAGATCGACATATATTCACTCAAGAACATCGCCTGTAGGTCCTATATGGCGGTGGTTTGTATCTGGCTGGTATCAGAGCTACCCCATGCTGTATATACGGGGCCCATCTGTGCTCAGATCGACATATATCCACTCAAAAACATCGCATGTAGGTCCTATATAGCCGTGGGTTGCAGCTGGCTGGTATCACAGCTACCCCCAAGCTGTATATACGTGGCCCAGCTGTGCTCAGATCGACATATATCGACTCAAGAACATCGCCTGTAGGTCCTATATGGCCGTGGGTTGCATCTGGCTGGTATCAGAGCTACCCCCATGCTGTATATACGGCGCCCAGCTGTGCTCAAATCGACATATATCCTCTGAAGAACATCGCCTGTAGATCCTATATGGCCGTGGGTTGCATCTGGCTGGTATCAGAGCTACACCCATGCTGTATATACGGCGCCCAGCTGTGCTCAGATCGACATATATCCACTCAAGAACATCGCCTGTAGGTCCTATATGGCCGTGGGTTGCATCTTGCTGGTATCAGAGCTACCCCCATGCTGTATATACGGGGCCCAGCTGTGCTCAGATGGACATATATCGGCTCAAGAACATCGCCTGTAGGTCTTATAAAGCCGTGGGTTGCAGCTGGCTGGTATCACAGCTAACCCCATGCTGTATATACGTGGCCCAGCTGTGCTCAGATCGACATATATCGACTCAAGAACATCGCCTGTAGGTCCTATATGGCCGTGGGTTGCATCTGCCTGGTATCAGAGCTACCCCTAGCTGTATATACGGCGCCCAGCTGTGCTCAGATCGACATATATCCACTCAAGAACATCGCCTGTAGGTCCTATATGGCCGTGGGTTGTATCTGGCTGGTATCAGAGCTACCCCCATGCTCTATATACGTGGCCCAGCTGTGCTCAGATCGACATATATCGACTCAAGAACATCGCCTGTAGGTCCTATATGGCCGTGGTTTGCGTCTGGCTGGTATCAGTGCTACTCCCATGCTGTATATACGGCGCCCAGCTGTGCTTAGATCGACATATATCCATTCAAGAACATCGCCTGTAGGTCTTATATGGCAGTGGGTTGTATCTGGCTGGTATCAGGGCTACCCCCATGCTGTATATACAGGGCCCAGCTGTGCTCAGATCGACATATATCGACTCAAGAACATCGCATTTAGGTCCTATATAGCCATGGGTTGCAGCTGGCTGGTATCACAGCTACCCCCAAGCTGTATATACGTGGCCCAGCTGTGCTCAGATCGACATATATCGACTCAAGAACATCGCCTGTAGGTCCTATATGGCCGTGGGTTGCATCTGGCTGGTATCAGAGGTACCCCCATGCTGTATATACGGCGCCCAGCTGTGCTTAATATCGACATATATCCACTCAAGAACATCGCCTGTAGGTCCTATATGGCCGTGGGTTGCATCTGGCTGGTATCAGAGCTACCCCCATGCTGTATATTCGGCGCCCAGCTGTGCTCAGATCGACATATATCCACTCAAGAACATCGCCTGTAGGTCCTATATGGCCGTGGGTTGCATCTGGCTGGTATCAGAGCTACCCCCATGCTGTATATACGGGGCCCAGCTGTACTCAGATCGACATATATCGACTCAAGAACATCGCCTGTAGGTCTTATAAAGCTGTGGGTTGCAGCTGGCTGGTATCACAGCTACCCCGATGCTGTATATACGTGGCCCAGCTGTGCTCAGATCGACATATATCGACTCAAGAATATCGCCTGTAGGTCCTATATGGCCGTGGGTTGCATCTGGCTGGTATCAGAGCTACCCCCATGCTGTATATACGGCGCCCAGCTGTGCTCAGATCGACATATATCAACTCAAGAACATCGCCTGTAGGTCCTATATGGCCGTGGGTTGCATCTGACTGGTAGCAGAGCTACCCCCATGCTGTATATACGGGGCCCATCTGTGCTCAGATTGACATATATCGACTCAAGCACATCGCCTGTAGGTCCTATATAGCCGTGGGTTGCAGTTGGCTGGTATCACAGCTACCCCCATGCTGTATATACGTGGCCCAGCTGTGCTCAGATCGACATATATCGACTCAAGAATATCGCCTGTAGGTCCTATATGGCCGTGGCTTGCATCTGGCTGGTATCAGAGCTACCCCCATGCTGTATATACGGCGCCCAGCTGTGCTCAGATCGACATATATCCACTCAAGAACATCGCCTGTAGGTCCTATATGGCCGTGGGTTGTATCTGGCTGGTATCAGAGCTACCCCCATGCTGTATATACGGGGCCCTGCTGTGATCAGATCGACATATATCGACTCAAGAACATCGCCTGTAGGTCCTATATAGCCGTGGGTTGCTGCTGGCTGGTATCACAGCTACCCCCATGCTGTATATACGTGGCCCAGCTGTGCTCAGATCGACATATATCGACTCAAGAACATCGCCTGTAGGTCCTATATGGCCGTGGGTCGCATCTGGCTGGTATCAGAGCTACCCCCATGCTGTATATACGGGGCCCAGCTGTGCTCAGATCGACATATATCGATTCAAGAACATTGCCTGTAGGTCCTATAAAGCCATGGGTTGCAGCTGGCTGGTATCACAGCAACCCCCATGCTGTATATACTTGGCCCAGCTGTGCTCAGATCGACATATATCGACTCAAGAACATCGCCTGTAGGTCCTATATAGCCATGGGTTGCAGCTGGCTGGTATCACAGCTACAGTATATACGTGGCCCAGTTGTGCTCAGATCAACATATATCGACTCAAGAACATCGCCTGTAGGTCCTATATAGCCGTGAGTTGCAGCTGGCTGGTATCAGAGCTACCCCCATGCTGTATATACGGCGCCCAGCTGTTCTCAGATCGACATATATCCACTCAAGAACATCGCCTGTAGGTTCTATATGGCCGTGGGTTGCATCTGTCTCGTATCAGAGCTACCCCCATGCTGTATATACGGGAAACAGCTGTGCTCAGATCGACATATATCGACACAAGAACATCGCCTGTAGGTCCTATATAGCCGTGGGTTGCAGCTGGCTGGTATCACAGCTAACCCCATGCTGTATATACGTGGCCCAGCTGTGCTCAGATCGACATATATCCACTCAAGAACATCGCCTGTAGGTCCTATATGGCCGTGGGCTGTATCTGGCTGGTATCAGAGCTACCCCCATGCTGTATATACGGGGCCCTGCTGTGATCAGATCGACATATATCGACTCAAGAACATCGCCTGTAGGTCCTATATAGCCGTGGGTTGCTGCTGGCTGGTATCACAGCTACCCCCATGCTGTATATACGTGGCCCAGCTGTGCTCAGATCGACATATATCGACTCAAGAACATCGCCTGTAGGTTCTATATGGCCGTGGGTTGCATCTGTCTCGTATCAGAGCTACCCCCATGCTGTATATACGGCGCCCAGCTGTTCTCAGATCGACATATATCCACTCAAGAACATCGCCTGTAGGTTCTATATGGCCGTGGGTTGCATCTGTCTCGTATCAGAGCTACCCCCATGCTGTATATACGGGAAACAGCTGTGCTCAGATCGACATATATCGACACAAGAACATCGCCTGTAGGTCCTATATAGCCGTGGGTTGCAGCTGGCTGGTATCACAGCTAACCCCATGCTGTATATACGTGGCCCAGTTGTGCTCAGATCAACATATATCGACTCAAGAACATCGCCTGTAGGTCCTATATAGCCGTGGGTTGCAGCTGGCTGGTATCACAGCTAACCCCATGCTGTATATACGTGGCCCAGCTGTGCTCAGATCGACATATATCCACTCAAGAACATCGCCTGTAGGTCCTATATGGCCGTGGGTTGTATCTGGCTGGTATCAGAGCTACCCCCATGCTGTATATACGGGGCCATGCTGTGATCAGATCGACATATATCGACTCAAGAACATCGCCTGTAGGTCCTATATAACCGTGGGTTGCTGCTGGCTGGTATCACAGCTACCCCCATGCTGTATATACGTGGCCCAGCTGTGCTCAGATCGACATATATCGACTCAAGAACATCGCCTGTAGGTCCTATATGGCCGTGGGTCGCATCTGGCTGGTATCAGAGCTACCCCCATGCTGTATATACGGGGCCCAGCTGTGCTCAGATCGACATATATCGACTCAAGAACATCGCCTGTAGGTCCTATAAAGCCATGGGTTGCAGCTGGCTGGTATCACAGCCACCCCCATGCTGTATATACGTGGCCCAGCTGTGCTCAGATCGACATATATCGACTCAAGAACATCGCCTGTAGGTCCTATATAGCCATGGGTTGCAGCTGGCTGGTATCACAGCTACAGTATATACGTGGCCCAGTTGTGATCAGATCAACATATATCGACTCAAGAACATCGCCTGTAGGTCCTATATAGCCGTGGGTTGCAGCTGGCTGGTATAACAACTACCCCCATGCTGTATATACGTGGCCCAGCTGTGCTCAGATCGACATATATCGACTCAAGAACATCGCCTGTTGGTCATATATAGCCGTGGGTTGCAGCTGGCTGGTATCACAGCTACCCCCATGCTGTATATACGTGGCCCAGCTGTGCTCAGATCGACATATATCGACTCAAGAACATCGCCTGTAGGTCCTACATGGCCGTAGGTCGCATCTGGCTGGTATCAGAGCTACCCCCATGCTGTATATACGGGGCCCAGCTGTACTCAGATCGACATATATCGACTCAAGAACATCGCCTGTAGGTCTTATAAAGCTGTGGGTTGCAGCTGGTATCACAGCTACCCCGATGCTGTATATACGTGGCCCAGCTGTGCTCAGATCGACATATATCGACTCAAGAATATCGCCTGTAGGTCCTATATGGCCGTGGGTTGCATCTGGCTGGTATCAGAGCTACCCCCATGCTGTATATACGGCGCCCAGCTGTGCTCAGATCGACATATATCAACTCAAGAACATCGCCTGTAGGTCCTATATGGCCGTGGGTTCCATCTGACTGGTAGCAGAGCTACCCCCATGCTGTATATACGGGGCCCATCTGTGCTCAGATTGACATATATCGACTCAAGCACATCGCCTGTAGGTCCTATATAGCCGTGGGTTGCAGTTGGCTGGTATCACAGCTACCCCCATGCTGTATATACGTGGCCCAGCTGTGCTCAGATCGACATATATCGACTCAAGAACATCGCCTGTAGGTCCTATATGGCCGTGGCTTGCATCTGGCTGGTATCAGAGCTACCCCCATGCTGTATATACGGCGCCCAGCTGTGCTCAGATCGACATATATCCACTCAAGAACATCGCCTGTAGGTCCTATATGGCCGTGGGTTGCATCTGTCTCGTATCAGAGCTACCCCCATGCTGTATATACGGGGCCCAGCTGTGCTCAGATTGACATATATCGACACAAGAACATCGCCTGTAGGTCCTATATAGCCGTGGGTTGCAGCTGGCTGGTATCACAGCTAACCCCATGCTGTATATACGTGGCCCAGCTGTGCTCAGATCGACATATATCCACTCAAGAACATCGCCTGTAGGTCCTATATGGCCGTGGGTTGTATCTGGCTGGTATCAGAGCTACCCCCATGCTGTATATACGGGGCCCAGCTGTGCTCAGATCGACATATATCGATTCAAGAACATTGCCTGTAGGTCCTATAAAGCCATGGGTTGCAGCTGGCTGGTATCACAGCCACCCCCATGCTGTATATACTTGGCCCAGCTGTGCTCAGATCGACATATATCGACTCAAGAACATCGCCTGTAGGTCCTATATAGCCGTGGGTTGCAGCTGGCTGGTATCACAGCTACTCCCATGCTGTATATACGTGGCCCATCTGTGCTCAGATCGACATATATCGACTCAAGAACATCGCCTGTAGGTCCTATATGGTCGTGGGTTGCATCTGGCTGGTATCAGAGCTACCCCCATGCTGTATATACGGCGCCCAGCTGTGCTCAGTTCGACATATATCCACTCAAGAACATCGCCTGTAGGTCTTATATGGCCGTGGGTTGCATCTGGCTGGTATCAGAGCTACCCCCATGCGGCGCCCAGCTGTGCTCAGATCGACATATATTGACACAAGAACATCGCCTGTAGGTCCTATATAGCCGTGGGTTGCATCTGGCTTGTATCACAGCTACCCCCATGCTGTATATACGGCGCCCAGCTGTGCTCAGATCGACATATATCCACTCAAGAACATCGCCTGTAGGTCCTATATGCCCGTGGGTTGCATCTGGCTGGTATCAGAGCTACCCCCATGCTGTAAATACGGGGCCCAGCTGTGCTCAGATCGACATATATCGACTCAAGAACATCGCCTGTAGGTCCTATATAGCCGTGGGTTGCAGCTTTCTGGTATCACAGCTACCCCCATGCTGTATATAAGTGGCCCAGCTGTGCTCAGATCGACATATATCGACTCAAAAACATCGCCCGTAGGTCGTATATAGCCGTGGGTTGCAGCTGGCTGGTATCACAGCTACAGTATATACGTGGCCCAGTTGTGCTCAGATCAACATATATCGACTCAAGAACATCGCCTGTAGGTCCTATATAGCCGTGGGTTGCAGCTGGCTGGTATCACAGCTACCCCCATGCTGTATATACATGGCCCAGCTGTGCTCAGATCGACATATATCGAATCAAGAATATCGCCTGTAGGTCCTATATGGCCGTGGGTTGCATCTGGCTGGTATCAGAGCTACCCCCATGCTGTATATACGGCGCCCAGCTGTGCTCAGATCGACATATATCAACTCAAAAACATCGCCTGTAGGTCCTATATGGCCGTGGATTGCATCTGTCTGGTAGCAGAGCTACCCCCATGCTGTATATACGTGGCCCAGCTGTGCTCAGATCGACATATATCGACTCAAAAACATCGCCTGTAGGTCCTATATGGCCGTAGGTTGCATCTGGCTGGTAACAGAGCTACCCCCATGCTGTATATACGGCGCTCAGCAGTGCTCAGATCGACATATATCCACTCAAGAACATCGCCTGTAGGTCCTATATGGCCGTGGATTGCATCTGGCTGGTATCAGAGCTACCCCCATGCTGTATATACGGCGCCCAGCTGTGCTCAGTTCGACATATATCCACTCAAGAACATCGTCTGTAGGTCTTATATGGCCGTGGGTTGCATCTGGCTGGTATCAGAGCAACCCCCATGCTGTATATACGGGGCCCAGCTGTGCTCAGATCGACATATATCGACTCAAGAACATCGCCTGTAGGTACTATATAGCCGTGGGATGCAGCTGGCTGGTATCACAGCTACCCCCATGCTGTATATACGTGGCCCAGCTGTGCTCAGATCGACATATATCGACTCAAGAACATCGCCTGTAGGTCCTATATGGCCGTGGGTTGCATCTGGCTCGTATCAGAGCTACCCCCATGATGTATATACGGCGCCCAGTTGTGCTCAAATCGACATATATCCACTCAAGAACATCGCCTGTAGGTCCTATATGGCCGTGGGTTGCATCTGGCTGGTATCAGAGCTACCCCCATGCTGTATATACGGGGCCCAGCTGTGCTCAGATCGACATATATCGACTCAAGAACATCGCCTGTAGGTCCTATATAGCCGTGGCTTGCAGCTGGCTGGTATCACAGCTACCCCCATGCTGTATATACGTGGCCCAGATGTGCTCAGATCGACATATATCGACTCAAGAACATCGCCTGTAGGTCCTATATGGCCGTGGGTTGCATCTGGCTGGTATCAGAGCTACCCCCATGCTGTATATACGGCGCCCAGCTGTGCTCAGATCGACATATATCCACTCAAGATCATCGCCTGTAGGTCCTATATGGCCGTGGGTTGCATCTTGCTGGTATCAGAGCTACCCCCATGCTGTATATACGGGGCCCAGCTGTGCTCAGATCGACATATATCGACTCAAGAACATCGCCTGTAGGTCCTATATAGCCGTGGGTTGCAGCTGGCTGGTATCACAGCTACAGTATATACGTGGCCCAGTTGTGCTCAGATCAACATATATCGACTCAAGAACATCGCCTGTAGGTCCTATATAGCCGTGGGTTGCAGCTGGCTGGTATCACAGCTACCCCCATGCTGTATATACATGGCCCAGCTGTGCTCAGATCGACATATATCGACTCAAGAACATCGCCTGTAGGTCCTAAATGGCCGTGGGATGCATCTGGCTGGTATCAGAGCTACCCCCATGCTGTATATACGGCGCCCAGCCGTGCTCAGATCGACATATATCCACTCAAGAACATCGCCTGTAGGTCCTATATGGCCGTGGGTTGCATCTTGCTGGTATCAGAGCTACCCCCATGCTGTATATACGGGGCCCAGCTTTGCTCAGATCGACATATATCGACTCAAGAACATCGCCTGTAGGTCCTATATAGCCGTGGGTTGCAGCTGGCTGGTATCACAGCTACCCCCATGCTGTATATACGTGGCCCAGCTGTGCTGAGATCGACATATATCGACTCAAGAACATCGCCTGTAGGTCCTATATGACCGTGGGTTGCATCTGGCTGGTATCAGAGCAACCCCCATGCTGTATATACGGGGCCCAACTGTGCTCAGATCGACATATATCGACTCAAGAACATCGCCTGTAGGTCCTATATAGCCGTGGGTTGCAGCTGGCTGGTATCACAGCTACCCCCATGCTGTATATACGTGGCCCAGCTGTGCTGAGATCGACATATATCGACTCAAGAACATCGCCTGTTGGTCCTATATGGTCGTGGGTTGCATCTGGCTGGTATCAGAGCTACCCCCATGCCGTATATACGGCGCCCAGCTGTGCTCAGTTCGACATATATCCACTCAAGAACATCGCCTGTAGGTCTTATATGGCCGTGGGTTGCATCTGGCTGGTATCAGAGCTACACCCATGCCGTATATACGGGGCCCAGCTGTGCTCAGATCGACATATATCGACTCAAGAACATCGCCTGTAGGTCCTAAATGGCCGTGGGATGCATCTGGCTGGTATCAGAGCTACCCCCATGCTGTATATACGGCGCCCAGCTGTGCTCAGATCGACATATATCCACTCAAGAACATCGCCTGTAGGTCCTATATGGCCGTGGGTTGCATCTTGCTGGTATCAGAGCTACCCCCATGCTGTATATACGGGGCCCAGCTGTGCTCAGATCGACATATATCGACTCAAGAACATCGCCTGTAGGTCCTATATAGCCGTGGGTTGCAGCTGGCTGGTATCACAGCTACCCCCATGCTGTATATACGTGGCCCAGCTGTGCTGAGATCGACATATATCGACTCAAGAACATCGCCTGTAGGTCCTATATGACCGTGGGTTGCATCTGGCTGGTATCAGAGCTACACCCATGCTGTATATACGGCGCCCATCTGTGCTCAGATCGACATATATCCACTCAAGAACATCGCCTGTAGGTCCTATACGCCCGTGGGTTGCATCTGCCTGGTATCAGAGCTACCCCCATGCTGTATATACGGGGCCCAGCTGTGCTCAGATCGACATATATCGACTCAAGAACATCGCCTGTAGGTCCTATATGGTCGTGGGTTGCATCTGGCTGGTATCAGAGCTACCCCCATGCTGTATATACGGGGCCCAGCTGTGCTCAGATCGACATATATGGACTCAAGAACATCGCCTGTTGGTCCTATATGGTCGTGGGTTGCATCTGGCTGGTATCAGAGCTACCCCCATGCCGTATATACGGCTCCCAGCTGTGCTCAGTTCGACATATATCCACTCAAGAACATCGCTTGTAGGTCTTATATGGCCGTGGGTTGCATCTGGCTGGTATCAGAGCTACCCCCATGCCGTATATACGGGGCCCAGCTGTGCTCAGATCGACATATATCGACTCAAGAACATCGCCTGTGGGTCCTATATAGCCGTGGGTTGCATCTGGCTGGTATCAGAGCTACCCCCATGCTGTAAATACGGGGCCCAGCTGTGCTCAGATCGACATATATCGACTCAAGAACATCGCCTGTAGGTCCTATATAGCCGTGGGTTGCAGCTTTCTGGTATCACAGCTACCCCCATGCTGTATATACGTGGCCCAGCTGTGCTCAGATCGACATATATCGACTCAAGAACATCGCCCGTAGGTCGTATATAGCCGTGGGTTGCAGCTGGCTGGTATCACAGCTACAGTATATACGTGGCCCAGTTGTGCTCAGATCAACATATATCGACTCAAGAACATCGCTTGTAGGTCCTATATAGCCGTGGGTTGCAGCTGGCTGGTATCACAGCTACCCCCATGCTGTATATACATGGCCCAGCTGTGCTCAGATCGACATATATCGAATCAAGAATATCGCCTGTAGGTCCTATATGGCCGTGGGTTGCATCTGGCTGGTATCAGAGCTACCCCCATGCTGTATATACGGCGCCCAGCTGTGCTCAGATCGACATATATCAACTCAAAAACATCGCCTGTAGGTCCTATATGGCCGTGGGTTGCATCTGTCTGGTAGCAGAGCTACCCCCATGCTGTATATACGTGGCCCAGCTGTGCTGAGATCGACATATATCGACTCAAAAACCACGCCTGTAGGTCCTATATGGCCGTAGGTTGCATCTGGCTGGTAACAGAGCTACCCCCATGCTGTATATACGGCGCCCAGCAGTGCTCAGATCGACATAAATCCACTCAAGAACATCGCCTGTATGTCCTATATGGCCGTGGACTGCATCTGGCTGGTATCAGAGCTACCCCCATGCTGTATATACGGCGCCCAGCTGTGCTCAGTTCGACATATATCCACTCAAGAACATCGCCTGTAGGTCTTATATGGCCGTGGGTTGCATCTGGCTGGTATCAGAGCAACCCCCATGCTGTATATACGGGGCCCAGCTGTGCTCAGATCGACATATATCGGCTCAAGAACATCGCCTGTAGGTACTATATAGCCGTGGGATGCAGCTGGCTGGTATCACAGCTACCCCCATGCTGTATATACGTGGCCCAGCTGTGCTCAGATCGACATATATCGACTCAAGAATATCGCCTGTAGGTCCTATATGGCCGTGGGTTGCATCTGGCTCGTATCAGAGCTACCCCCATGATGTATATACGGCGCCTAGTTGTGCTCAAATCGACATATATCCACTCAAGAACATCGCCTGTAGGTCCTATATGGCCGTGGGTTGCATCTGGCTGGTATCACAGCTACCCCCATGCTGTATATACGTGGCCCAGCTGTGCTCAGATCGACATATATCGACTCAAGAACATCGCCTGTAGGTCCTATATGGCCGTGGGTTGCATCTGGCTCGTATCAGAGCTACCCCCATGATGTATATACGGCGCCCAGTTGTGCTCAAATCGACATATATCGACTCAAGAACATCGCCTGTAGGTCCTATATGGCCGTGGGTTGCATCTGGCTGGTATCAGAGCTACCCCCATGCTGTATATACGGGGCCCAGCTGTGCTCAGATCGACATATATCGACTCAAGAACATCGCCTGTAGGTCCTATATAGCCGTGGCTTGCAGCTGGCTGGTATCACAGCTACCCCTATGCTGTATATACGTGGCCCAGCTGTGCTCAGATCGACATATATCGACTCAAGAACATCGCCTGTAGGTCCTATATGGCCGTGGGTTGCATCTGGCTGGTATCAGAGCTACCCCCATGCTGTATATACGGCGCCCAGCTGTGCTCAGATCGACATATATCCACTCAAGATCATCGCCTGTAGGTCCTATATGGCCGTGGGTTGCATCTTGCTGGTATCAGAGCTACCCCCATGCTGTATATACGGGGCCCAGCTGTGCTCAGATCGACATATATCGACTCAAGAACATCGCCTGTAGGTCCTATATAGCCGTGGGTTGTAGCTGGCTGGTATCACAGCTACAGTATATACGTGGCCCAGTTGTGCTCAGATCAACATATATCGACTCAAGAACATCGCCTGTAGGTCCTATATAGCCGTGGGTTGCAGCTGGCTGGTATCACAGCTACCCCCATGCTGTATATACATGGCCCAGCTGTGCTCAGATCGACATATATCGACTCAAGAACATCGCCTGTAGGTCCTAAATGGCCGTGGGATGCATCTGGCTGGTATCAGAGCTACCCCCATGCTGTATATACGGCGCCCAGCTGTGCTCAGATCGACATATATCCACTCAAGAACATCGCCTGTAGGTCCTATATGGCCGTGGGTTGCATCTTGCTGGTATCAGAGCTACCCCCATGCTGTATATACGGGGCCCAGCTGTGCTCAGATCGACATATATCGACTCAAGAACATCGCCTGTAGGTCCTATATAGCCGTGGGTTGCAGCTGGCTGGTATCACAGCTACCCCCATGCTGTATATACGTGGCCCAGCTGTGCTGAGATCGACATATATCGACTCAAGAACATCGCCTGTAGGTCCTATATGACCGTGGGTTGCATCTGGCTGGTATCAGAGCTACACCCATGCTGTATATACGGCGCCCATCTGTGCTCAGATCAACATATATCCACTCATGAGCATCGCCTGTAGGTCCTATATGGCCGTGGGTTGCATCTGGCTGGTATCAGTGCTACCCCCATGCTGTATATACAGGGCCCAGCTGTGCTCAGAGCGACATATATCGACTCAAGAACATCGCCTGTAGGTCCTATATAGCCGTGAGTTTCAGCTGGCTGGTATCACAGCTACCCCCATGCTGTATATACGTGGCCCAGCTGTGCTCAGATCGACATATATCGACTCAAGAACATCGCCTGTAGGTCCTATATGGCCGTGGGTTGCATCTGGCTGGTATCAGAGCTACCACCATTTTGTATATACGGGGCCCCAGCTGTGCCGAGATCGACATATATCGACTCAAGAACATCGCCTGTAGGTCCTATATAGCCGTGGGTTGCATCTGGCTGGTATCACAGCTACCCCCATACTGTATATATGGCGCCCACCTGTGCTCAGATCGACATATATCCACTCAAGAACATCGCCTGTAGGTCCTATACGCCCGTGGGTTGCATCTGGCTGGTATCAGAGCTACCCCCATGCTGTATATACGGGGCCCAGCTGTGCTCAGATCGACATATATCGACTCAAGATCATCGCCTGTAGGTCCTAGATGGTCGTGGGTTGCATCTGGCTGGTATCAGAGCTACCCCCATGCTGTATATACGGGGCCCAGCTGTGCTCAGATCGACATATATCGACTCAAGAACATCGCCTGTAGGTCCTATATGGTCGTGGGTTGCATCTGGCTGGTATCAGAGCTACCCCCATGCCGTATATACGGCGCCCAGCTGTGCTCAGTTCGACATATATCCACTCAAGAACATCGCCTGTAGGTCTTATATGTCCGTGGGTTGCATCTGGCTGGTATCAGAGCTACCCCCATGCTGTATATACGGGGCCCAGCTGTGCTCAGATCGACATATATCGACTCAAGAACATCGCCTGTGGGTCCTATATAGCCGTGGGTTGCAGCTGGCTGGTATCAAATCATCATCATATCACATATCACATATATCGACTCAAGAACATCGCCTGTAGGTCCTATATGGTCGTGGGTTGCATCTGGCTGGTATCAGAGCTACCCCCATGCTGTATATACGGCGCCCAGCTGTGCTCAGTTCGACATATATCCACTCAAGAACATCGCCTGTAGGTCTTATATGGCCGTGGGTTGCATCTGGCTGGTATCAGAGCTACCCCCATGCTGTATATACGGCGCCCAGCTGTGCTCAGATCGACATATATCGACACAAGAACATCGCCTGTAGGTCCTATATAGCCGTGGGTTGCATCTGGCTGGTATCACAGCTACCCCCATGCTGTATATACGGCGCCCAGCTGTGCTCAGATCGACATATATCCACTCAAGAACATCGCCTGTAGGTCCTATATGCCCGTGGGTTGCATCTGGCTGGTATCAGAGCTACCCCCATGCTGTAAATACGCGGCCCAGCTGTGCTCAGATCGACATATATCGACTCAAGAACATCGCCTGTAGGTCCTATATAGCCGTGGGTTGCAGCTTTCTGGTATCACAGCTACCCCCATGCTGTATATACGTGGCCCAGCTGTGCTCAGATCGACATATATCGACTCAAGAACATCGCCCGTAGGTCGTATATAGCCGTGGGTTGCAGCTGGCTGGTATCACAGCTACAGTATATACGTGGCCCAGTTGTGCTCAGATCAACATATATCGACTCAAGAACATCGCCTGTAGGTCCTATATAGCCGTGGGTTGCAGCTGGCTGGTATCACAGCTACCCCCATGCTGTATATACATGGCCCAGCTGTGCTCAGATCGACATATATCGAATCAAGAATGTCGCCTGTAGGTCCTATATGGCCGTGGGTTGCATCTGGCTGGTATCAGAGCTACCCCCATGCTGTATATACGGCGCCCAGCTGTGCTCAGATCGACATATATCAACTCAAAAACATCGCCTGTAGGTCCTATATGGCCGTGGGTTGCATCTGTCTGGTAGCAGAGCTACCCCCATGCTGTATATACGTGGCCCAGCTGTGCTGAGATCGACATATATCGACTCAAAAACATCGCCTGTAGGTCCTATATGGCCGTAGGTTGCATCTGGCTGGTAACAGAGCTACCCCCATGCTGTATATACGGCGCCCAGCAGTGCTCAGATCGACATAAATCCACTCAAGAACATCGCCTGTAGGTCCTATATGGCCGTGGATTGCATCTGGCTGGTATCAGAGCTACCCCCATGCTGTATATACGGCGCCCAGCTGTGCTCAGTTCGACATATATCCACTCAAGAACATCGCCTGTAGGTCTTATATGGCCGTGGGTTGCATCTGGCTGGTATCAGAGCAACCCCCATGCTGTATATACGGGGCCCAGCTGTGCTCAGATCGACATATATCGGCTCAAGAACATCGCCTGTAGGTACTATATAGCCGTGGGATGCAGCTGGCTGGTATCACAGCTACCCCCATGCTGTATATACGTGGCCCAGCTGTGCTCAGATCGACATATATCGACTCAAGAACATCGCCTGTAGGTCCTATATGGCCGTGGGTTGCATCTGGCTCGTATCAGAGCTACCCCCATGATGTATATACGGCGCCCAGTTGTGCTCAAATCGACATATATCCACTCAAGAACATCGCCTGTAGGTCCTATATGGCCGTGGGTTGCATCTGGCTGGTATCAGAGCTACCCCCATGCTGTATATACGGGGCCCAGCTGTGCTCAGATCGACATATATCGACTCAAGAACATCGCCTGTAGGTCCTATATAGCCGTGGCTTGCAGCTGGCTGGTATCACAGCTACCCCCATGCTGTATATACGTGGCCCAGCTGTGCTCAGATCGACATATATCGACTCAAGAACATCGCCTGTAGGTCCTATATAGCCGTGGGTTGCATCTGGCTGGTACCACAGCTACCCCCATGCTGTATATATGGCGCCCACCTGTGCTCAGATCGACATATATCCACTCAAGTACATCGCCTGTAGGTCCTATACGCCCGTGGGTTGCATCTGCCTGGTATCAGAGCTACCCCCATGCTGTATATACGGGGCCCAGCTGTGCTCAGATCGACATATATCGACTCAAGAACATCGCCTGCAGGTCCTATATGGTCGTGGGTTGCATCTGGCTGGTATCAGAGCTACCCCCATGCTGTATATACGGGGCCCAGCTGTGCTCAGATCGACATATATCGACTCAAGAACATCGCCTGTAGGTCCTATATGGCCGTGGGTTGCATCTGGCTGGTATCAGAGCTACCCCCATGCTGTATATACGGGGCCCAGCTGTGCTCAGATCGACATATATCGACTCAAGAACATCGCCTGTAGGTCCTATATAGCCGTGGCTTGCAGCTGGCTGGTATCACAGCTACCCCCATGCTGTATATACGTGGCCCAGCTGTGCTCAGATCGACATATATCGACTCAAGAACATCGCCTGTAGGTCCTATATGGCCGTGGGTTGCATCTGGCTGGTATCAGAGCTACCACCATGCTGTATATACGGGGTCCCAGCTGTGCTGAGATCGACATATATCGACTCAAGAACATCGCCTGTAGGTCCTATATAGCCGTGGGTTGCATCTGGCTGGTACCACAGCTACCCCCATGCTGTATATATGGCGCCCACCTGTGCTCAGATCGACATATATCCACTCAAGAACATCGCCTGTAGGTCCTATACGCCCGTGGGTTGCATCTGCCTGGTATCAGAGCTACCCCCATGCTGTATATACGGGGCCCAGCTGTGCTCAGATCGACATATATGGACTCAAGAACATCGCCTGTTGGTCCTATATGGTCGTGGGTTGCATCTGGCTGGTATCAGAGCTACCCCCATGCCGTATATACGGCTCCCAGCTGTGCTCAGTTCGACATATATCCACTCAAGAACATCGCTTGTAGGTCTTATATGGCCGTGGGTTGCATCTGGCTGGTATCAGAGCTACCCCCATGCCGTATATACGGGGCCCAGCTGTGCTCAGATCGACATATATCGACTCAAGAACATCGCCTGTGGGTCCTATATAGCCGTGGGTTGCAGCTGGCTGGTATCACAGCTACTCCCATGCTGTATATACGTGGCCCATCTGTGCTCAGATCGACATATATCGACTCAAGAACATCGCCTGTAGGTCCTATATGGTCGTGGGTTGCATCTGGCTGGTATCAGAGCTACCCCCATGCTGTATATACGGCGCCCAGCTGTGCTCAGTTCGACATATATCCACTCAAGAACATCGCCTGTAGGTCTTATATGGCCGTGGGTTGCATCTGGCTGGTATCAGAGCTACCCCCATGCGGCGCCCAGCTGTGCTCAGATCGACATATATTGACACAAGAACATCGCCTGTAGGTCCTATATAGCCGTGGGTTGCAGCTGGCTGGTATAACAACTACCCCCATGCTGTATATACGTGGCCCAGCTGTGCTCAGATCGACATATATCGACTCAAGAACATCGCCTGTTGGTCATATATAGCCGTGGGTTGCAGCTGGCTGGTATCACAGCTACCCCCATGCTGTATATACGTGGCCCAGCTGTGCTCAGATCGACATATATCGACTCAAGAACATCGCCTGTAGGTCCTACATGGCCGTAGGTCGCATCTGGCTGGTATCAGAGCTACCCCCATGCTGTATATACGGGGCCCAGCTGTGCTCAGATCGACATATATCGACTCAAGAACATCGCCTGTACGTCCTATAAAGCCATGGGTTGCAGCTGGCTGGTATCACATCCACCCCCATGCTGTATATACGTGGCCCAGCTGTGCTCAGATCGACATATATCGACTCAAGAACATCGCCTATAGGTTCTATATGGCCGTGGGTTGCATCTGGCTGGTATCAGAGCTACCCCCATGCTGTATATACGGGGCCCAGCTGTGCTCAGATCGACATATATCGACTCAAGAACATCGCCTGTAGGTCCTATAAAGCCATGGGTTGCAGCTGGCTGGTATCACATCCACCCCCATGCTGTATATACGTGGCCCAGCTGTGCTCAGATCGACATATATCGACTCAAGAACATCGCCTGTAGGTCCTATATGGCCGTGGGTTGCATCTGGCTGGTATCAGAGCTACCCCCATGCTGTATATACGGGGCCCTGCTGTGCTTAGAGCGACATATATCGACTCAAGAACATCGCCTGCAGGTCCTATATAGCCGTGGGTTGCTGCTGACTGGTATCACAGCTACCGCCATGCTGTATATACGTGGCCCAGCTGTGCTCAGATCGACATATATCGACTCAAGAACATCGCCTATATGGCCGTGGGTTGCATCTGGCTGGTATCAGAGCTACCCCCCATGCTGTATATACGGGGCCCTGCTGTGCTTAGAGCGACATATATCGACTCAAGAACATCGCCTGCAGGTCCTATATAGCCGTGTGTTGCTGCTGACTGGTATCACAGCTTCCCCCATGCTGTATATACGTGGCCCAGCTGTGCTCAGAGCGACATATATCGACTCAAGAACATCGCCTGTAGGTCCTATATGGCCGTGGGTTGCATCTGGCTGGTATCAGAGCTACCCCCATGCTGTATATACGGGGACCATCTGTGCTCAGATCGACATATATCGACTCAAGAACATCGCCTGTAGGTCCTATATAGCCGTGGGATGCAGCTGGCTGGTATCACAGCTACCCCCAAGCTGTATATACGTGGCCCACCTGTGCTCAGATCGACATATATCGACTCAAGAACATCGCCTGTAGGTCCTATATGGCCGTGGGTTGCATCTGGCTGGTATCATAGCTACCCCCATGCTGTATATACGGCGCCCAGCTGTGCTCAGATCGACATATATCCACTCAAAAACATCGCCTGTGGGTCCTATATGGCCGTGGGTTGCATCTGGCTGGTATCAGAGCTACCCCCATGCTGTATATACGGGGCCCAGCTGTGCTCAGATCGACATATATCGTCTTAAGAACATCGCCTGTAGGTCTTATATATCCGTGGGTTGCAGCTGGCTGGTATCACAGCTACCCCCATGCTGTATATACGTGGCCCAGCTGTGCTCAGATCGACATATATCGACCCTAGAACATCGCCTGTAGGTCCAATATGGCCGTGGGTTGCATCTGGCTGGTATCAGAGCTACCCCCATGCTGTTTATACGGCGCCCAGCTGTGCTCAGATCGACATATATCCATTCAAGAACATCGCCTGTAGGTCCTATATGGCCGTGGGTTGCATCTGGCTGGTAGCAGAGCTACCCCCATGCTGAATATACGAGGCCCAGCTGTGCTCAGATCGACATATATCGACTCAAGAACATCGCCTGTAGGTCCTATATAGCCGTGGGTTGCAGCTGGCTGGTATCACAGCTAACCCCATGCTGTATATACGTGGCCCAGCTTTGCTCAGATCGACATATATCGACTCAAGAACATCGCCTGTAGGTCCTATATAGCCGTGAGTTGCAGCTGGCTGGTATCAGAGCTACCCCCATGCTGTATATACGGCGCCCAGCTGTGCTCAGATCGACATATATCCGCTCAAGAACATCGCCTGTAGGTCCTATATGGCCGTGGGTTGCATCTGTCTCGTATCAGAGCTACCCCCATGCTGTATATACGGGGCCCAGCTGTGCTCAGATCGACATATATCGACACAAGAACATCGCCTGTAGGTCCTATATAGCCGTGGGTTGCAGCTGGCTGGTATCACAGCTAACCCCATGCTGTATATACGTGGCCCAGCTGTGCTCAGATCGACATATATCGACTCAAGAACATCGCCTGTAGGTCCTATATGGCCGTGGGTTGAATCTGTCTCGTATCAGAGATACCCCCATGCTGTATATACGGGGCCCAGCTGTGCTCAGATCGACATATATCGACACAAGAACATCGCCTGTAGGTCCTATATAGCCGTGGGTTGCAGCTGGCTGGTATCACAGCTAACCCCATGCTGTATATACGTGGCCCAGCTGTGCTCAGATCGACATATATCGACTCAAGAACATCGCCTGTAGGTCCTATATGGCCGTGGGTTGAATAAGTCTCGTATCAGAGCTACCCCCATGATGTATATACGGCGCCCAGCTGTGCTCAGATCGACATATATCCACTCAAGAACATCGCCTGTAGGTCCTATATGGCCGTGGGTTGTATCTGGCTGGTATCAGAGCTACCCCCATGCTGTATATACGGGGCCATGCTGTGATCAGATCGACATATATCGACTCAAGAACATCGCCTGTAGGTCCTATATAGCCGTGGGTTACTGCTGGCTGGTATCACAGCTACCCCCATGCTGTATATACGTGGCCCAGCTGTGCTCAGATCGACATATATCGACTCAAGAACATCGCCTGTAGGTCCTATATGGCCGTGGGTTGCATCTGGCTGGTATCAGAGCTACCACCATGCTGTATATACGGGGTCCCAGCTGTGCTGAGATCGACATATATCGACTCAAGAACATCGCCTGTAGGTCCTATATAGCCGTGGGTTGCATCTGGCTGGTACCACAGCTACCCCCATGCTGTATATATGGCGCCCACCTGTGCTCAGATCGACATATATCCACTCAAGAACATCGCCTGTAGGTCCTATACGCCCGTGGGTTGCATCTGCCTGGTATCAGAGCTACCCCTATGCTGTATATACGGGGCCCAGCTGTGCTCAGATCGACATATATCGACTCAAGAACATCGCCTGTAGGTCCTATATGGTCGTGGGTTGCATCTGGCTGGTATCAGAGCTACCCCCATGCTGTATATACGGGGCCCAGCTGTGCTCAGATCGACATATATCGACTCAAGAACATCGCCTGTAGGTCCTATATGGCCGTGGGTTGCATCTGGCTGGTATCAGAGCTACCCCCATGCGGTATATACGGGGCCCAGCTGTGCTCAGATCGACATATATCGACTCAAGAACATTGCCTGTAGGTCCTATATAGCCGTGGCTTGCAGCTGGCTGGTATCACAGCTACCCCCATGCTGTATATACGTGGCCCAGCTGTGCTCAGATCGACATATATCGACTCAAGAACATCGCCTGTAGGTCCTATATGGCCGTGGGTTGCATCTGGCTGGTATCAGAGCTACCACCATGCTGTATATACGGGGTCCCAGCTGTGCTGAGATCGACATATATCGACTCAAGAACATCGCCTGTAGGTCCTATATAGCCGTGGGTTGCATCTGGCTGGTACCACAGCTACCCCCATGCTGTATATATGGCGCCCACCTGTGCTCAGATCGACATATATCCACTCAAGAACATCGCCTGTAGGTCCTATACGCCCGTGGGTTGCATCTGCCTGGTATCAGAGCTACCCCCATGCTGTATATACGGGGCCCAGCTGTGCTCAGATCGACATATATCGACTCAAGAACATCGCCTGTAGGTCCTATATGGTCGTGGGTTGCATCTGGCTGGTATCAGAGCTACCCCCATGCTGTATATACGGGGCCCAGCTGTGCTCAGATCGACATATATGGACTCAAGAACATCGCCTGTTGGTCCTATATGGTCGTGGGTTGCATCTGGCTGGTATCAGAGCTACCCCCATGCCGTATATACGGCTCCCAGCTGTGCTCAGTTCGACATATATCCACTCAAGAACATCGCTTGTAGGTCTTATATGGCCGTGGGTTGCATCTGGCTGGTATCAGAGCTACCCCCATGCCGTATATACGGGGCCCAGCTGTGCTCAGATCGACATATATCGACTCAAGAACATCGCCTGTGGGTCCTATATAGCCGTGGGTTGCAGCTGTCTGGTATCACAGCTACTCCCATGCTGTATATACGTGGCCCATCTGTGCTCAGATCGACATATATCGACTCAAGAACATCGCCTGTAGGTCCTATATGGTCGTGGGTTGCATCTGGCTGGTATCAGAGCTACCCCCATGCTGTATATACGGCGCCCAGCTGTGCTCAGTTCGACATATATCCACTCAAGAACATCGCCTGTAGGTCTTATATGGCCGTGGGTTGCATCTGGCTGGTATCAGAGCTACCCCCATGCGGCGCCCAGCTGTGCTCAGATCGACATATATTGACACAAGAACATCGCCTGTAGGTCCTATATAGAGGTGGGTTGCATCTGGCTGGTATCACAGCTACCCCCATGCTGTATATACGGCGCCCAGCTGTGCTCAGATCGACATATATCCACTCAAGAACATCGCCTGTAGGTCCTATATGCCCGTGGGTTGCATCTGGCTGGTATCAGAGCTACCCCCATGCTGTAAATACGGGGCCCAGCTGTGCTCAGATCGACATATATCGACTCAAGAACATCGCCTGTAGGTCCTATATAGCCGTGGGTTGCAGCTTTCTGGTATCACAGCTACCCCCATGCTGTATATAAGTGGCCCAGCTGTGCTCAGATCGACATATATCGACTCAAAAACATCGCCCGTAGGTCGTATATAGCCGTGGGTTGCAGCTGGCTGGTATCACAGCTACAGTATATACGTGGCCCAGTTGTGCTCAGATCAACATATATCGACTCAAGAACATCGCCTGTAGGTCCTATATAGCCGTGGGTTGCAGCTGGCTGGTATCACAGCTACCCCCATGCTGTATATACATGGCCCAGCTGTGCTCAGATCGACATATATCGAATCAAGAATATCGCCTGTAGGTCCTATGTGGCCGTGGGTTGCATCTGGCTGGTATCAGAGCTACCCCCATGCTGTATATACGGCGCCCAGCTGTGCTCAGATCGACATATATCAACTCAAAAACATCGCCTGTAGGTCCTATATGGCCGTGGATTGCATCTGTCTGGTAGCAGAGCTACCCCCATGCTGTATATACGTGGCCCAGCTGTGCTCAGATCGACATATATCGACTCAAAAACATCGCCTGTAGGTCCTATATGGCCGTAGGTTGCATCTGGCTGGTAACAGAGCTACCCCCATGCTGTATATACGGCGCTCAGCAGTGCTCAGATCGACATATATCCACTCAAGAACATCGCCTGTAGGTCCTATATGGCCGTGGATTGCATCTGGCTGGTATCAGAGCTACCCCCATGCTGTATATACGGCGCCCAGCTGTGCTCAGTTCGACATATATCCACTCAAGAACATCGTCTGTAGGTCTTATATGGCCGTGGGTTGCATCTGGCTGGTATCAGAGCAACCCCCATGCTGTATATACGGGGCCCAGCTGTGCTCAGATCGACATATATCGACTCAAGAACATCGCCTGTAGGTACTATATAGCCGTGGGATGCAGCTGGCTGGTATCACAGCTACCCCCATGCTGTATATACGTGGCCCAGCTGTGCTCAGATCGACATATATCGACTCAAGAACATCGCCTGTAGGTCCTATATGGCCGTGGGTTGCATCTGGCTCGTATCAGAGCTACCCCCATGATGTATATACGGCGCCCAGTTGTGCTCAAATCGACATATATCCACTCAAGAACATCGCCTGTAGGTCCTATATGGCCGTGGGTTGCATCTGGCTGGTATCAGAGCTACCCCCATGCTGTATATACGGGGCCCAGCTGTGCTCAGATCGACATATATCGACTCAAGAACATCGCCTGTAGGTCCTATATAGCCGTGGCTTGCAGCTGGCTGGTATCACAGCTACCCCCATGCTGTATATACGTGGCCCAGCTGTGCTCAGATCGACATATATCGACTCAAGAACATCGCCTGTAGGTACTATATGGCCGTGGGTTGCATCTGGCTGGTATCAGAGCTACCCCCATGCTGTATATACGGCGCCCAGCTGTGCTCAGATCGACATATATCCACTCAAGATCATCGCCTGTAGGTCCTATATGGCCGTGGGTTGCATCTTGCTGGTATCAGAGCTACCCCCATGCTGTATATACGGGGCCCAGCTGTGCTCAGATCGACATATATCGACTCAAGAACATCGCCTGTAGGTCCTATATAGCCGTGGGTTGCAGCTGGCTGGTATCACAGCTACAGTATATACGTGGCCCAGTTGTGCTCAGATCAACATATATCGACTCAAGAACATCGCCTGTAGGTCCTATATAGCCGTGGGTTGCAGCTGGCTGGTATCACAGCTACCCCCATGCTGTATATACATGGCCCAGCTGTGCTCAGATCGACATATATCGACTCAAGAACATCGCCTGTAGGTCCTAAATGGCCGTGGGATGCATCTGGCTGGTATCAGAGCTACCCCCATGCTGTATATACGGCGCCCAGCTGTGCTCAGATCGACATATATCCACTCAAGAACATCGCCTGTAGGTCCTATATGGCCGTGGGTTGCATCTTGCTGGTATCAGAGCTACCCCCATGCTGTATATACGGGGCCCAGCTTTGCTCAGATCGACATATATCGACTCAAGAACATCGCCTGTAGGTCCTATATAGCCGTGGGTTGCAGCTGGCTGGTATCACAGCTACCCCCATGCTGTATATACGTGGCCCAGCTGTGCTGAGATCGACATATATCGACTCAAGAACATCGCCTGTAGGTCCTATATGACCGTGGGTTGCATCTGGCTGGTATCAGAGCAACCCCCATGCTGTATATACGGGGCCCAACTGTGCTCAGATCGACATATATCGACTCAAGAACATCGCCTGTAGGTCCTATATGGCCGTGGGTTGCATCTGGCTGGTATCAGAGCTACCACCATGCTGTATATACGGGGCCCCAGCTGTGCTGAGATCGACATATATCGACTCAAGAACATCGCCTGTAGGTCCTATATAGCCGTGGGTTGCATCTGGCTGGTACCACAGCTACCCCCATGCTGTATATATGGCGCCCACCTGTGCTCAGATCGACATATATCGACTCAAGAACATCGCCTGTTGGTCCTATATGGTCGTGGGTTGCATCTGGCTGGTATCAGAGCTACCCCCATGCCGTATATACGGCGCCCAGCTGTGCTCAGTTCGACATATATCCACTCAAGAACATCGCCTGTAGGTCTTATATGGCCGTGGGTTGCATCTGGCTGGTATCAGAGCTACACCCATGCCGTATATACGGGGCCCAGCTGTGCTCAGATCGACATATATCGACTCAAGACCATCGCCTGTGGGTCCTATATAGCCGTGGGTTGCAGCTGGCTGGTATCACAGCTACTCCCATGCTGTATATACGTGGCCCATCTGTGCTCAGATCGACATATATCGACTCAAGAACATCGCCTGTAGGTCCTATATGGTCGTGGGTTGCATCTGGCTGGTATCAGAGCTACCCCCATGCTGTATATACGACGCCCAGCTGTACTCAGTTCGACATATATCCACTCAAGAACATCGCCTGTAGGTCTTATATGGCCTTGGGTTGCATCTGGCTGGTATCAGAGCTACCCCCATGCTGTATATACGGCGCCCAGCTGTGCTCAGATCGACATATATCGACACAAGAACATCGCCTGTAGGTCCTATATAGCCGTGGGTTGCATCTGGCTGGTATCACAGCTACCCCCATGCTGTATATACGGCGCCCAGCTGTGCTCAGATCGACATATATCCACTCAAGAACATCGCCTGTAGGTCCTATATGCCCGTGGGTTGCATCTGGCTGGTATCAGAGCTACCCCCATGCTGTAAATACGGGGCCCAGCTGTGCTCAGATCGACATATATCGACTCAAGAACATCGCCTGTAGGTCCTATATAGCCGTGGGTTGCAGCTTTCTGGTATCACAGCTACCCCCATGCTGTATATACGTGGCCCAGCTGTGCTCAGATCGACATATATCGACTCAAGAACATCGCCCGTAGGTCGTATATAGCCGTGGGTTGCAGCTGGCTGGTATCACAGCTACAGTATATACGTGGCCCAGTTGTGCTCAGATCAACATATATCGACTCAAGAACATCGCCTGTAGGTCCTATATAGCCGTGGGTTGCAGCTGGCTGGTATCACAGCTACCCCCATGCTGTATATACATGGCCCAGCTGTGCTCAGATCGACATATATCGAATCAAGAATATCGCCTGTAGGTCCTATATGGCCGTGGGTTGCATCTGGCTGGTATCAGAGCTACCCCCATGCTGTATATACGGCGCCCAGCTGTGCTCAGATCGACATATATCAACTCAAAAACATCGCCTGTATTTCCTATATGGCCGTGGGTTGAATCTGTCTGGTAGCAGAGCTACCCCCATGCTGTATATACGTGGCCCAGCTGTGTTCAGATCGACATATATCGACTCAAGAACATCGCCTGTAGGTCCTATATGGCCGTAGGTTGCATCTGGCTGGTATCAGAGCTACCCCCATGCTGTATACACGGCGCCCAGCTGTGCTCAGATCGACATATATCCAGTCAAGAACATCGCCTGTAGGTCCTATATGGCCGTGGGTTGCATCTGGCTGGTATCAGAGCTACCCCCATGCTGTTTATACGGGCCCAGCTGTGCTCAGATAGACATATATCCACTGAAGAACATCGCCTGTAGGTCCTATATGGCCATGGGTCGCATCTGGCTGGTATCAGAGCTACCCCCATGCTGTATATACGGGGCCCAGCTGTGCTCAGATCGACATATATCGACTCAAGAACATCGCCTGTAGGTCCTATATAGCCGTGGGTTGCAGCTGGCTGGTATCACAGCTACAGTATATACGTGGCCCAGTTGTGCTCAGATCAACATATATCGACTCAAGAACATCGCCTGTAGGTCCTATATAGCCGTGGGTTGCAGCTGGCTGGTATCACAGCTACCCCCATGCTGTATATACATGGCCCAGCTGAGCTCAGATCGACATTTATCGACTCAAGAACATCGCCTGTAGGTCCTATATAGCCGTGGGTTGCAGCTGGCTGGTATCACAGCTACCCCCATGATGTATATACGTGGCCCAGCTGTGCTCACATCGACATATATCGATTCAAGAACATCGCCTGTAGGTCCTATATGGCCGTGGGTTGCATCTGGCTGGTATCAGAACTACCCCCATGCTGTATATACGGTGCTCAGTTATGCTCAGATCGACATATATCCACTCAAGAACATCGCCTGTAGGTCCTATATGGCCGTGGGTTGCATCTGGCTGGTATCAGAGCTACCCCCATGCTGTATATACGGGGCCCAGCTGTGCTCAGATCGACATATATCGACTCAAGAACATCGCCTGTAGGTCCTATATGGCCGTGGGTTGCATCTGCCTGGTATCAGAGCTACCCCCAGCTGTATATACGGCGCCCAGCTGTGCTCAGATCGACATATATCCACTCAAGAACATCGCATGTAGGTCCTATATGGCCGTGGGTTGTATCTGGCTGGTATCAGAGCTACCCCCATGCTGTATATACGGGGCCCTGCTGTGATCAGATCGACATATATCGACTCAAGAACATCGCCTGTAGGTCCTATATAGCCGTGGGTTGCTGCTGGCTGGTATCACAGCTACCCCCATGCTGTATATACGTGGCCCAGCTGTGCTCAGATCGACATATATCGACTCAAGAACATCGCCTGTGGGTCCTATATGGCCGTGGGTTGCATCTGGCTGGTATCAGAGCTACTCCCATGCTGAATATACGGCGCCCAGCTGTGCTTAGATCGACATATATTCACTCAAGAACATCGCCTGTAGGTCCTATATGGCGGTGGTTTGTATCTGGCTGGTATCAGAGCTACCCCATGCTGTATATACGGGGCCCATCTGTGCTCAGATCGACATATATCCACTCAAAAACATCGCATGTAGGTCCTATATAGCCGTGGGTTGCAGCTGGCTGGTATCACAGCTACCCCCAAGCTGTATATACGTGGCCCAGCTGTGCTCAGATCGACATATATCGACTCAAGAACATCGCCTGTAGGTCCTATATGGCCGTGGGTTGCATCTGGCTGGTATCAGAGCTACCCCCATGCTGTATATACGGCGCCCAGCTGTGCTCAAATCGACATATATCCTCTGAAGAACATCGCCTGTAGATCCTATATGGCCGTGGGTTGCATCTGGCTGGTATCAGAGCTACACCCATGCTGTATATACGGCGCCCAGCTGTGCTCAGATCGACATATATCCACTCAAGAACATCGCCTGTAGGTCCTATATGGCCGTGGGTTGCATCTTGCTGGTATCAGAGCTACCCCCATGCTGTATATACGGGGCCCAGCTGTGCTCAGATGGACATATATCGGCTCAAGAACATCGCCTGTAGGTCTTATAAAGCCGTGGGTTGCAGCTGGCTGGTATCACAGCTAACCCCATGCTGTATATACGTGGCCCAGCTGTGCTCAGATCGACATATATCGACTCAAGAACATCGCCTGTAGGTCCTATATGGCCGTGGGTTGCATCTGCCTGGTATCAGAGCTACCCCTAGCTGTATATACGGCGCCCAGCTGTGCTCAGATCGACATATATCCACTCAAGAACATCGCCTGTAGGTCCTATATGGCCGTGGGTTGTATCTGGCTGGTATCAGAGCTACCCCCATGCTCTATATACGTGGCCCAGCTGTGCTCAGATCGACATATATCGACTCAAGAACATCGCCTGTAGGTCCTATATGGCCGTGGTTTGCGTCTGGCTGGTATCAGTGCTACTCCCATGCTGTATATACGGCGCCCAGCTGTGCTTAGATCGACATATATCCATTCAAGAACATCGCCTGTAGGTCTTATATGGCAGTGGGTTGTATCTGGCTGGTATCAGGGCTACCCCCATGCTGTATATACAGGGCCCAGCTGTGCTCAGATCGACATATATCGACTCAAGAACATCGCATTTAGGTCCTATATAGCCATGGGTTGCAGCTGGCTGGTATCACAGCTACCCCCAAGCTGTATATACGTGGCCCAGCTGTGCTCAGATCGACATATATCGACTCAAGAACATCGCCTGTAGGTCCTATATGGCCGTGGGTTGCATCTGGCTGGTATCAGAGGTACCCCCATGCTGTATATACGGCGCCCAGCTGTGCTTAATATCGACATATATCCACTCAAGAACATCGCCTGTAGGTCCTATATGGCCGTGGGTTGCATCTGGCTGGTATCAGAGCTACCCCCATGCTGTATATTCGGCGCCCAGCTGTGCTCAGATCGACATATATCCACTCAAGAACATCGCCTGTAGGTCCTATATGGCCGTGGGTTGCATCTGGCTGGTATCAGAGCTACCCCCATGCTGTATATACGGGGCCCAGCTGTACTCAGATCGACATATATCGACTCAAGAACATCGCCTGTAGGTCTTATAAAGCTGTGGGTTGCAGCTGGCTGGTATCACAGCTACCCCGATGCTGTATATACGTGGCCCAGCTGTGCTCAGATCGACATATATCGACTCAAGAATATCGCCTGTAGGTCCTATATGGCCGTGGGTTGCATCTGGCTGGTATCAGAGCTACCCCCATGCTGTATATACGGCGCCCAGCTGTGCTCAGATCGACATATATCAACTCAAGAACATCGCCTGTAGGTCCTATATGGCCGTGGGTTGCATCTGACTGGTAGCAGAGCTACCCCCATGCTGTATATACGGGGCCCATCTGTGCTCAGATTGACATATATCGACTCAAGCACATCGCCTGTAGGTCCTATATAGCCGTGGGTTGCAGTTGGCTGGTATCACAGCTACCCCCATGCTGTATATACGTGGCCCAGCTGTGCTCAGATCGACATATATCGACTCAAGAATATCGCCTGTAGGTCCTATATGGCCGTGGCTTGCATCTGGCTGGTATCAGAGCTACCCCCATGCTGTATATACGGCGCCCAGCTGTGCTCAGATCGACATATATCCACTCAAGAACATCGCCTGTAGGTCCTATATGGCCGTGGGTTGCATCTGTCTCGTATCAGAGCTACCCCCATGCTGTATATACGGGGCCCAGCTGTGCTCAGATTGACATATATCGACACAAGAACATCGCCTGTAGGTCCTATATAGCCGTGGGTTGCAGCTGGCTGGTATCACAGCTAACCCCATGCTGTATATACGTGGCCCAGCTGTGCTCAGATCGACATATATCCACTCAAGAACATCGCCTGTAGGTCCTATATGGCCGTGGGTTGTATCTGGCTGGTATCAGAGCTACCCCCATGCTGTATATACGGGGCCCTGCTGTGATCAGATCGACATATATCGACTCAAGAACATCGCCTGTAGGTCCTATATAGCCGTGGGTTGCTGCTGGCTGGTATCACAGCTACCCCCATGCTGTATATACGTGGCCCAGCTGTGCTCAGATCGACATATATCGACTCAAGAACATCGCCTGTAGGTCCTATATGGCCGTGGGTCGCATCTGGCTGGTATCAGAGCTACCCCCATTCTGTATATACGGGGCCCAGCTGTGCTCAGATCGACATATATCGATTCAAGAACATTGCCTGTAGGTCCTATAAAGCCATGGGTTGCAGCTGGCTGGTATCACAGCCACCCCCATGCTGTATATACTTGGCCCAGCTGTGCTCAGATCGACATATATCGACTCAAGAACATCGCCTGTAGGTCCTATATAGCCATGGGTTGCAGCTGGCTGGTATCACAGCTACAATATATACGTGGCCCAGTTGTGCTCAGATCAACATATATCGACTCAAGAACATCGCCTGTAGGTCCTATATAGCCGTGAGTTGCAGCTGGCTGGTATCAGAGCTACCCCCATGCTGTATATACGGCGCCCAGCTGTTCTCAGATCGACATATATCCACTCAAGAACATCGCCTGTAGGTTCTATATGGCCGTGGGTTGCATCTGTCTCGTATCAGAGCTACCCCCATGCTGTATATACGGGAACCAGCTGTGCTCAGATCGACATATATCGACACAAGAACATCGCCTGTAGGTCCTATATAGCCGTGGGTTGCAGCTGGCTGGTATCACAGCTAACCCCATGCTGTATATACGGGGCCCAGCTGTGCTCAGATCGACATATATCGACTCAAGAACATCGCCTGTAGGTCCTATATAGCCGTGGGTTGTAGCTGGCTGGTATCACAGCTACAGTATATACGTGGCCCAGTTGTGCTCAGATCAACATATATCGACTCAAGAACATCGCCTGTAGGTCCTATATAGCCCTGGGTTGCAGCTGGCTGGTATCACAGCTACCCCCATGCTGTATATACATGGCCCAGCTGTGCTCAGATCGACATATATCGACTCAAGAACATCGCCTGTAGGTCCTAAATGGCCGTGGGATGCATCTGGCTGGTATCAGAGCTACCCCCATGCTGTATATACGGCGCCCAGCTGTGCTCAGATCGACATATATCCACTCAAGAACATCGCCTGTAGGTCCTATATGGCCGTGGGTTGCATCTTGCTGGTATCAGAGCTACCCCCATGCTGTATATACGGGGCCCAGCTGTGCTCAGATCGACATATATCGACTCAAGAACATCGCCTGTAGGTCCTATATAGCCGTGGGTTGCAGCTGGCTGGTATCACAGCTACCCCCATGCTGTATATACGTGGCCCAGCTGTGCTGAGATCGACATATATCGACTCAAGAACATCGCCTGTAGGTCCTATATGACCGTGGGTTGCATCTGGCTGGTATCAGAGCTACACCCATGCTGTATATACGGCGCCCATCTGTGCTCAGATCAACATATATCCACTCATGAGCATCGCCTGTAGGTCCTATATGGCCGTGGGTTGCATCTGGCTGGTATCAGTGCTACCCCCCATGCTGTATATACGGGGCCCAGCTGTGCTCAGAGCGACATATATCGACTCAAGAACATCGCCTGTAGGTCCTATATAGCCGTGAGTTTCAGCTGGCTGGTATCACAGCTACCCCCATGCTGTATATACGTGGCCCAGCTGTGCTCAGATCGACATATATCGACTCAAGAACATCGCCTGTAGGTCCTATATGGCCGTGGGTTGCATCTGGCTGGTATCAGAGCTACCACCATGCTGTATATACGGGGCCCCAGCTGTGCCGAGATCGACATATATCGACTCAAGAACATCGCCTGTAGGTCCTATATAGCCGTGGGTTGCATCTGGCTGGTATCACAGCTACCCCCATACTGTATATATGGCGCCCACCTGTGCTCAGATCGACATATATCCACTCAAGAACATCGCCTGTAGGTCCTATACGCCCGTGGGTTGCATCTGGCTGGTATCAGAGCTACCCCCATGCTGTATATACGGGGCCCAGCTGTGCTCAGATCGACATATATCGACTCAAGAACATCGCCTGTAGGTCCTATATGGTCGTGGGTTGCATCTGGCTGGTATCAGAGCTACCCCCATGCTGTATATACGGGGCCCAGCTGTGCTCAGATCGACATATATCGACTCAAGAACATCGCCTGTAGGTCCTATATGGTCGTGGGTTGCATCTGGCTGGTATCAGAGCTACCCCCATGCCGTATATACGGCGCCCAGCTGTGCTCAGTTCGACATATATCCACTCAAGAACATCGCCTGTAGGTCTTATATGTCCGTGGGTTGCATCTGGCTGGTATCAGAGCTACCCCCATGCTGTATATACGGGGCCCAGCTGTGCTCAGATCGACATATATCGACTCAAGAACATCGCCTGTGGGTCCTATATAGCCGTGGGTTGCAGCTGGCTGGTATCACAGCTACTCCCATGCTGTATATACGTGGCCCATCTGTGCTCAGATCGACATATATCGACTCAAGAACATCGCCTGTAGGTCCTATATGGTCGTGGGTTGCATCTGGCTGGTATCAGAGCTACCCCTATGCTGTATATACGGCGCCCAGCTGTGCTCAGTTCGACATATATCCACTCAAGAACATCGCCTGTAGGTCTTATATGGCCGTGGGTTGCATCTGGCTGGTATCAGAGCTACCCCCATGCTGTATATACGGCGCCCAGCTGTGCTCAGATCGACATATATCGACACAAGAACATCGCCTGTAGGTCCTATATAGCCGTGGGTTGCATCTGGCTGGTATCACAGCTACCCCCATGCTGTATATACGGCGCCCAGCTGTGCTCAGATCGACATATATCCACTCAAGAACATCGCCTGTAGGTCCTATATGCCCGTGGGTTGCATCTGGCTGGTATCAGAGCTACCCCCATGCTGTAAATACGGGGCCCAGCTGTGCTCAGATCGACATATATCGACTCAAGAACATCGCCTGTAGGTCCTATATAGCCGTGGGTTGCAGCTTTCTGGTATCACAGCTACCCCCATGCTGTATATACGTGGCCCAGCTGTGCTCAGATCGACATATATCGACTCAAGAACATCGCCCGTAGGTCGTATATAGCCGTGGGTTGCAGCTGGCTGGTATCACAGCTACAGTATATACGTGGCCCAGTTGTGCTCAGATCAACATATATCGACTCAAGAACATCGCTTGTAGGTCCTATATAGCCGTGGGTTGCAGCTGGCTGGTATCACAGCTACCCCCATGCTGTATATACATGGCCCAGCTGTGCTCAGATCGACATATATCGAATCAAGAATATCGCCTGTAGGTCCTATATGGCCGTGGGTTGCATCTGGCTGGTATCAGAGCTACCCCCATGCTGTATATACGGCGCCCAGCTGTGCTCAGATCGACATATATCAACTCAAAAACATCGCCTGTAGGTCCTATATGGCCGTGGGTTGCATCTGTCTGGTAGCAGAGCTACCCCCATGCTGTATATACGTGGCCCAGCTGTGCTGAGATCGACATATATCGACTCAAAAACATCGCCTGTAGGTCCTATATGGCCGTAGGTTGCATCTGGCTGGTAACAGAGCTACCCCCATGCTGTATATACGGCGCCCAGCAGTGCTCAGATCGACATAAATCCACTCAAGAACATCGCCTGTAGGTCCTATATGGCCGTGGATTGCATCTGGCTGGTATCAGAGCTACCCCCATGCTGTATATACGGCGCCCAGCTGTGCTCAGTTCGACATATATCCACTCAAGAACATCGCCTGTAGGTCTTATATGGCCGTGGGTTGCATCTGGCTGGTATCAGAGCAACCCCCATGCTGTATATACGGGGCCCAGCTGTGCTCAGATCGACATATATCGGCTCAAGAACATCGCCTGTAGGTACTATATAGCCGTGGGATGCAGCTGGCTGGTATCACAGCTACCCCCATGCTGTATATACGTGGCCCAGCTGTGCTCAGATCGACATATATCGACTCAAGAACATCGCCTGTAGGTCCTATATGGCCGTGGGTTGCATCTGGCTCGTATCAGAGCTACCCCCATGATGTATATACGGCGCCTAGTTGTGCTCAAATCGACATATATCCACTCAAGAACATCGCCTGTAGGTCCTATATGGCCGTGGGTTGCATCTGGCTAGTATCACAGCTACCCCCATGCTGTATATACGTGGCCCAGCTGTGCTCAGATCGACATATATCGACTCAAGAACATCGCCTGTAGGTCCTATATGGCCGTGGGTTGCATCTGGCTCGTATCAGAGCTACCCCCATGATGTATATACGGCGCCCAGTTGTGCTCAAATCGACATATATCGACTCAAGAACATCGCCTGTAGGTCCTATATGGCCGTGGGTTGCATCTGGCTGGTATCAGAGCTACCCCCATGCTGTATATACGGGACCCAGCTGTGCTCAGATCGACATATATCGACTCAAGAACATCGCCTGTAGGTCCTATATAGCCGTGGCTTGCAGCTGGCTGGTGTCACAGCTACCCCCATGCTGTATATACGTGGCCCAGCTGTGCTCAGATCGACATATATCGACTCAAGAACATCGCCTGTAGGTCCTATATGGCCGTGGGTTGCATCTGGCTGGTATCAGAGCTACCCCCATGCTGTATATACGGCGCCCAGCTGTGCTCAGATCGACATATATCCACTCAAGATCATCGCCTGTAGGTCCTATATGGCCGTGGGTTGCATCTTGCTGGTATCAGAGCTACCCCCATGCTGTATATACGGGGCCCAGCTGTGCTCAGATCGACATATATCGACTCAAGAACATCGCCTGTAGGTCCTATATAGCCGTGGGTTGTAGCTGGCTGGTATCACAGCTACAGTATATACGTGGCCCAGTTGTGCTCAGATCAACATATATCGACTCAAGAACATCGCCTGTAGGTCCTATATAGCCGTGGGTTGCAGCTGGCTGGTATCACAGCTACCCCCATGCTGTATATACATGGCCCAGCTGTGCTCAGATCGACATATATCGACTCAAGAACATCGCCTGTAGGTCCTAAATGGCCGTGGGATGCATCTGGCTGGTATCAGAGCTACCCCCATGCTGTATATACGGCGCCCAGCTGTGCTCAGATCGACATATATCCACTCAAGAACATCGCCTGTAGGTCCTATATGGCCGTGGGTTGCATCTTGCTGGTATCAGAGCTACCCCCATGCTGTATATACGGGGCCCAGCTGTGCTCAGATCGACATATATCGACTCAAGAACATCGCCTGTAGGTCCTATATAGCCGTGGGTTGCAGCTGGCTGGTATCACAGCTACCCCCATGCTGTATATACGTGGCCCAGCTGTGCTGAGATCGACATATATCGACTCAAGAACATCGCCTGTAGGTCCTATATGACCGTGGGTTGCATCTGGCTGGTATCAGAGCTACACCCATGCTGTATATACGGCGCCCATCTGTGCTCAGATCAACATATATCCACTCATGAGCATCGCCTGTAGGTCCTATATGGCCGTGGGTTGCATCTGGCTGGTATCAGTGCTACCCCCATGCTGTATATACGGGGCCCAGCTGTGCTCAGAGCGACATATATCGACTCAAGAACATCGCCTGTAGGTCCTATATAGCCGTGAGTTTCAGCTGGCTGGTATCACAGCTACCCCCATGCTGTATATACGTGGCCCAGCTGTGCTCAGATCGACATATATCGACTCAAGAACATCGCCTGTAGGTCCTATATGGCCGTGGGTTGCATCTGGCTGGTATCAGAGCTACCACCATGCTGTATATACGGGGCCCCAGCTGTGCCGAGATCGACATATATCGACTCAAGAACATCGCCTGTAGGTCCTATATAGCCGTGGGTTGCATCTGGCTGGTATCACAGCTACCCCCATACTGTATATATGGCACCCACCTGTGCTCAGATCGACATATATCCACTCAAGAACATCGCCTGTAGGTCCTATACGCCCGTGGGTTGCATCTGGCTGGTATCAGAGCTACCCCCATGCTGTATATACGGGGCCCAGCTGTGCTCAGATCGACATATATCGACTCAAGATCATCGCCTGTAGGTCCTATATGGTCGTGGGTTGCATCTGGCTGGTATCAGAGCTACCCCCATGCTGTATATACGGGGCCCAGCTGTGCTCAGATCGACATATATCGACTCAAGAACATCGCCTGTAGGTCCTATATGGTCGTGGGTTGCATCTGGCTGGTATCAGAGCTACCCCCATGCCGTATATACGGCGCCCAGCTGTGCTCAGTTCGACATATATCCACTCAAGAACATCGCCTGTAGGTCTTATATGTCCGTGGGTTGCATCTGGCTGGTATCAGAGCTACCCCCATGCTGTATATACGGGGCCCAGCTGTGCTCAGATCGACATATATCGACTCAAGAACATCGCCTGTGGGTCCTATATAGCCGTGGGTTGCAGCTGGCTGGTATCAAATCATCATCATATCACATATCACATATATCGACTCAAGAACATCGCCTGTAGGTCCTATATGGTCGTGGGTTGCATCTGGCTGGTATCAGAGCTACCCCCATGCTGTATATACGGCGCCCAGCTGTGCTCAGTTCGACATATATCCACTCAAGAACATCGCCTGTAGGTCTTATATGGCCGTGGGTTGCATCTGGCTGGTATCAGAGCTACCCCCATGCTGTATATACGGCGCCCAGCTGTGCTCAGATCGACATATATCGACACAAGAACATCGCCTGTAGGTCCTATATAGCCGTGGGTTGCATCTGGCTGGTATCACAGCTACCCCCATGCTGTATATACGGCGCCCAGCTGTGCTCAGATCGACATATATCCACTCAAGAACATCGCCTGTAGGTCCTATATGCCCGTGGGTTGCATCTGGCTGGTATCAGAGCTACCCCCATGCTGTAAATACGGGGCCCAGCTGTGCTCAGATCGACATATATCGACTCAAGAACATCGCCTGTAGGTCCTATATAGCCGTGGGTTGCAGCTTTCTGGTATCACAGCTACCCCCATGCTGTATATACGTGGCCCAGCTGTGCTCAGATCGACATATATCGACTCAAGAACATCGCCCGTAGGTCGTATATAGCCGTGGGTTGCAGCTGGCTGGTATCACAGCTACAGTATATACGTGGCCCAGTTGTGCTCAGATCAACATATATCGACTCAAGAACATCGCCTGTAGGTCCTATATAGCCGTGGGTTGCAGCTGGCTGGTATCACAGCTACCCCCATGCTGTATATACATGGCCCAGCTGTGCTCAGATCGACATATATCGAATCAAGAATATCGCCTGTAGGTCCTATATGGCCGTGGGTTGCATCTGGCTGGTATCAGAGCTACCCCCATGCTGTATATACGGCGCCCAGCTGTGCTCAGATCGACATATATCAACTCAAAAACATCGCCTGTAGGTCCTATATGGCCGTGGGTTGCATCTGTCTGGTAGCAGAGCTACCCCCATGCTGTATATACGTGGCCCAGCTGTGCTGAGATCGACATATATCGACTCAAAAACATCGCCTGTAGGTCCTATATGGCCGTAGGTTGCATCTGGCTGGTAACAGAGCTACCCCCATGCTGTATATACGGCGCCCAGCAGTGCTCAGATCGACATAAATCCACTCAAGAACATCGCCTGTAGGTCCTATATGGCCGTGGATTGCATCTGGCTGGTATCAGAGCTACCCCCATGCTGTATATACGGCGCCCAGCTGTGCTCAGTTCGACATATATCCACTCAAGAACATCGCCTGTAGGTCTTATATGGCCGTGGGTTGCATCTGGCTGGTATCAGAGCAACCCCCATGCTGTATATACGGGGCCCAGCTGTGCTCAGATCGACATATATCGGCTCAAGAACATCGCCTGTAGGTACTATATAGCCGTGGGATGCAGCTGGCTGGTATCACAGCTACCCCCATGCTGTATATACGTGGCCCAGCTGTGCTCAGATCGACATATATCGACTCAAGAACATCGCCTGTAGGTCCTATATGGCCGTGGGTTGCATCTGGCTCGTATCAGAGCTACCCCCATGATGTATATACGGCGCCCAGTTGTGCTCAAATCGACATATATCCACTCAAGAACATCGCCTGTAGGTCCCATATGGCCGTGGGTTGCATCTGGCTGGTATCTCAGCTACCCCTATGCTGTATATACGTGGCCCAGCTGTGCTCAGATCGACATATATCGACTCAAGAACATCGCCTGTAGGTCCTATATGGCCGTGGGTTGCATCTGGCTCGTATCAGAGCTACCCCCATGATGTATATACGGCGCCCAGTTGTGCTCAAATCGACATATATCCACTCAAGAACATCGCCTGTAGGTCCTATATGGCCGTGGGTTGCATCTGGCTGGTATCAGAGCTACCCCCATGCTGTATATACGGGGCCCAGCTGTGCTCAGATCGACATATATCGACTCAAGAACATCGCCTGTAGGTCCTATATAGCCGTGGCTTGCAGCTGGCTGGTATCACAGCTACCCCCATGCTGTATATACGTGGCCCAGCTGTGCTCAGATCGACATTTATCGACTCAAGAACATCGCCTGTAGGTCCTATATGGCCGTGGGTTGCATCTGGCTGGTATCAGAGCTACCACCATGCTGTATATACGGGGTCCCAGCTGTGCTGAGATCGACATATATCGACTCAAGAACATCGCCTGTAGGTCCTATATAGCCGTGGGTTGCATCTGGCTGGTACCACAGCTACCCCCATGCTGTATATATGGCGCCCACCTGTGCTCAGATCGACATATATCCACTCAAGAACATCGCCTGTAGGTCCTATACGCCCGTGGGTTGCATCTGCCTGGTATCAGAGCTACCCCCATGCTGTATATACGGGGCCCAGCTGTGCTCAGATCGACATATATCGACTCAAGAACATCGCCTGTAGGTCCTATATGGTCGTGGGTTGCATCTGGCTGGTATCAGAGCTACCCCCATGCTGTATATACGGGGCCCAGCTGTGCTCAGATCGACATATATCGACTCAAGAACATCGCCTGTAGGTCCTATATGGCCGTGGGTTGCATCTGGCTGGTATCAGAGCTACCCCCATGCTGTATATACGGGGCCCAGCTGTGCTCAGATCGACATATATCGACTCAAGAACATCGCCTGTAGGTCCTATATAGCCGTGGCTTGCAGCTGGCTGGTATCACAGCTACCCCCATGCTGTATATACGTGGCCCAGCTGTGCTCAGATCGACATATATCGACTCAAGAACATCGCCTGTAGGTCCTATATGGCCGTGGGTTGCATCTGGCTGGTATCAGAGCTACCACCATGCTGTATATACGGGGTCCCAGCTGTGCTGAGATCGACATATATCGACTCAAGAACATCGCCTGTAGGTCCTATATAGCCGTGGGTTGCATCTGGCTGGTACCACAGCTACCCCCATGCTGTATATATGGCGCCCACCTGTGCTCAGATCGACATATATCCACTCAAGAACATCGCCTGTAGGTCCTATACGCCCGTGGGTTGCATCTGCCTGGTATCAGAGCTACCCCCATGCTGTATATACGGGGCCCAGCTGTGCTCAGATCGACATATATCGACTCAAGAACATCGCCTGTAGGTCCTATATGGTCGTGGGTTGCATCTGGCTGGTATCAGAGCTACCCCCATGCTGTATATACGGGGCCCAGCTGTGCTCAGATCGACATATATGGACTCAAGAACATCGCCTGTTGTTCCTATATGGTCGTGGGTTGCATCTGGCTGGTATCAGAGCTACCCCCATGCCGTATATACGGCTCCCAGCTGTGCTCAGTTCGACATATATCCACTCAAGAACATCGCTTGTAGGTCTTATATGGCCGTGGGTTGCATCTGGCTGGTATCAGAGCTACCCCCATGCCGTATATACGGGGCCCAGCTGTGCTCAGATCGACATATATCGACTCAAGAACATCGCCTGTGGGTCCTATATAGCCGTGGGTTGCAGCTGGCTGGTATCACAGCTACTCCCATGCTGTATATACGTGGCCCATCTGTGCTCAGATCGACATATATCGACTCAAGAACATCGCCTGTAGGTCCTATATGGTCGTGGGTTGCATCTGGCTGGTATCAGAGCTACCCCCATGCTGTATATACGGCGCCCAGCTGTGCTCAGTTCGACATATATCCACTCAAGAACATCGCCTGTAGGTCTTATATGGCCGTGGGTTGCATCTGGCTGGTATCAGAGCTACCCCCATGCGGCGCCCAGCTGTGCTCAGATCGACATATATTGACACAAGAACATCGCCTGTAGGTCCTATATAGCCGTGGGTTGCATCTGGCTGGTATCACAGCTACCCCCATGCTGTATATACGGCGCCCAGCTGTGCTCAGATCGACATATATCCACTCAAGAACATCGCCTGTAGGTCCTATATGCCCGTGGGTTGCATCTGGCTGGTATCAGAGCTACCCCCATGCTGTAAATACGGGGCCCAGCTGTGCTCAGATCGACATATATCGACTCAAGAACATCGCCTGTAGGTCCTATATAGCCGTGGGTTGCAGCTTTCTGGTATCACAGCTACCCCCATGCTGTATATAAGTGGCCCAGCTGTGCTCAGATCGACATATATCGACTCAAAAACATCGCCCGTAGGTCGTATATAGCCGTGGGTTGCAGCTGGCTGGTATCACAGCTACAGTATATACGTGGCCCAGTTGTGCTCAGATCAACATATATCGACTCAAGAACATCGCCTGTAGGTCCTATATAGCCGTGGGTTGCAGCTGGCTGGTATCACAGCTACCCCCATGCTGTATATACATGGCCCAGCTGTGCTCAGATCGACATATATCGAATCAAGAATATCGCCTGTAGGTCCTATATGGCCGTGGGTTGCATCTGGCTGGTATCAGAGCTACCCCCATGCTGTATATACGGCGCCCAGCTGTGCTCCGATCGACATATATCAACTCAAAAACATCGCCTGTAGGTCCTATATGGCTGTGGATTGCATCTGTCTGGTAGCAGAGCTACCCCCATGCTGTATATACGTGGCCCAGCTGTGCTCAGATCGACATATATCGACTCAAAAACATCGCCTGTAGGTCCTATATGGCCGTAGGTTGCATCTGGCTGGTAACAGAGCTACCCCCATGCTGTATATACGGCGCTCAGCAGTGCTCAGATCGACATATATCCACTCAAGAACATCGCCTGTAGGTCCTATATGGCCGTGGATTGCATCTGGCTGGTATCAGAGCTACCCCCATGCTGTATATACGGCGCCCAGCTGTGCTCAGTTCGACATATATCCACTCAAGAACATCGTCTGTAGGTCTTATATGGCCGTGGGTTGCATCTGGCTGGTATCAGAGCAACCCCCATGCTGTATATACGGGGCCCAGCTGTGCTCAGATCGACATATATCGACTCAAGAACATCGCCTGTAGGTACTATATAGCCGTGGGATGCAGCTGGCTGGTATCACAGCTACCCCCATGCTGTATATACGTGGCCCAGCTGTGCTCAGATCGACATATATCGACTCAAGAACATCGCCTGTAGGTCCTATATGGCCGTGGGTTGCATCTGGCTCGTATCAGAGCTACCCCCATGATGTATATACGGCGCCCAGTTGTGCTCAAATCGACATATATCCACTCAAGAACATCGCCTGTAGGTCCTATATGGCCGTGGGTTGCATCTGGCTGGTATCAGAGCTACCCCCATGCTGTATATACAGGGCCCAGCTGTGCTCAGATCGACATATATCGACTCAAGAACATCGCCTGTAGGTCCTATATAGCCGTGGCTTGCAGCTGGCTGGTATCACAGCTACCCCCATGCTGTATATACGTGGCCCAGCTGTGCTCAGATCGACATATATCGACTCAAGAACATCGCCTGTAGGTCCTATATGGCCGTGGGTTGCATCTGGCTGGTATCAGAGCTACCCCCATGCTGTATATACGGCGCCCAGCTGTGCTCAGATCGACATATATCCACTCAAGATCATCGCCTGTAGGTCCTATATGGCCGTGGGTTGCATCTTGCTGGTATCAGAGCTACCCCCATGCTGTATATACGGGGCCCAGCTGTGCTCAGATCGACATATATCGACTCAAGAACATCGCCTGTAGGTCCTATATAGCCGTGGGTTGCAGCTGGCTGGTATCACAGCTACAGTATATACGTGGCCCAATTGTGCTCAGATCAACATATATCGACTCAAGAATATCGCTTGTAGGTCCTATATAGCCGTGGGTTGCAGCTGGCTGGTATCACAGCTACCCCCATGCTGTATATACATGGCCCAGCTGTGCTCAGATCGACATATATCGACTCAAGAACATCGCCTGTAGGTCCTAAATGGCCGTGGGATGCATCTGGCTGGTATCAGAGCTACCCCCATGCTGTATATACGGCGCCCAGCTGTGCTCAGATCGACATATATCCACTCAAGAACATCGCCTGTAGGTCCTATATGGCCGTGGGTTGCATCTTGCTGGTATCAGAGCTACCCCCATGCTGTATATACGGGGCCCAGCTTTGCTCAGATCGACATATATCGACTCTAGAACATCGCCTGTAGGTCCTATATAGCCGTGGGTTGCAGCTGGCTGGTATCACAGCTACCCCCATGCTGTATATACGTGGCCCAGCTGTGCTGAGATCGACATATATCGACTCAAGAACATCGCCTGTAGGTCCTATATGACCGTGGGTTGCATCTGGCTGGTATCAGAGCAACCCCCATGCTGTATATACGGGGCCCAACTGTGCTCAGATCGACATATATCGACTCAAGAACATCGCCTGTAGGTCCTATATGGCCGTGGGTTGCATCTGGCTGGTATCAGAGCTACCACCATGCTGTATATACGGGGCCCCAGCTGTGCTGAGATCGACATATATCGACTCAAGAACATCGCCTGTAGGTCCTATATAGCCGTGGGTTGCATCTGGCTGGTACCACAGCTACCCCCATGCTGTATATATGGCGCCCACCTGTGCTCAGATCGACATATATCCACTCAAGAACATCGCCTGTAGGTCCTATACGCCCGTGGGTTGCATCTGGCTGGTATCAGAGCTACCCCCATGCTGTATATACGGGGCCCAGCTGTGCTCAGATCGACATATATCGACTCAAGAACATCGCCTGTAGGTCCTATATGGTCGTGGGTTGCATCTGGCTGGTATCAGAGCTACCCCCATGCTGTATATACGGGGCCCAGCTGTGCTCAGATCGACATATATCGACTCAAGAACATCGCCTGTTGGTCCTATATGGTCGTGGGTTGCATCTGGCTGGTATCAGAGCTACCCCCATGCCGTATATACGGCGCCCAGCTGTGCTCAGTTCGACATATATCCACTCAAGAACATCGCCTGTAGGTCTTATATGGCCGTGGGTTGCATCTGGCTGGTATCAGAGCTACCCCCATGCTGTATATACGGCGCCCAGCTGTGCTCAGATCGACATATATCGACACAAGAACATCGCCTGTAGGTCCTATATAGCCGTGGGTTGCATCTGGCTGGTATCACAGCTACCCCCATGCTGTATATACGGCGCCCAGCTGTGCTCAGATCGACATATATCCACTCAAGAACATCGCCTGTAGGTCCTATATGCCCGTGGGTTGCATCTGGCTGGTATCAGAGCTACCCCCATGCTGTAAATACGGGGCCCAGCTGTGCTCAGATCGACATATATCGAGTCAAGAACATCGCCTGTAGGTCCTATATAGCCGTGGGTTGCAGCTTTCTGGTATCACAGCTACCCCCATGCTGTATATACGTGGCCCAGCTGTGCTCAGATCGACATATATCGACTCAAGAACATCGCCCGTAGGTCGTATATAGGCGTGGGTTGCAGCTGGCTGGTATCACAGCTACAGTATATACGTGGCCCAGTTGTGCTCAGATCAACATATATCGACTCAAGAACATCGCCTGTAGGTCCTATATAGCCGTGGGTTGCAGCTGGCTGGTATCACAGCTACCCCCATGCTGTATATACATGGCCCAGCTGTGCTCAGATCGACATATATCGAATCAAGAATATCGCCTGTAGGTCCTATATGGCCGTGGGTTACATCTGGCTGGTATCAGAGCTACCCCCATGCTGTATATACGGCGCCCAGCTGTGCTCAGATCGACATATATCAACTCAAAAACATCGCCTGTATTTCCTATATGGCCGTGGGTTGAATCTGTCTGGTAGCAGAGCTACCCCCATGCTGTATATACGTGGCCCAGCTGTGTTCAGATCGACATATATCGACTCAAGAACATCGCCTGTAGGTCCTATATGGCCGTAGGTTGCATCTGGCTGGTATCAGAGCTACCCCCATGCTGTATACACGGCGCCCAGCTGTGCTCAGATCGACATATATCCAGTCAAGAACATCGCCTGTAGGTCCTATATGGCCGTGGGTTGCATCTGGCTGGTATCAGAGCTACCCCCATGCTGTTTATACGGGCCCAGCTGTGCTCAGATAGACATATATCCACTGAAGAACATCGCCTGTAGGTCCTATATGGCCGTGGGTCGCATCTGGCTGGTATCAGAGCTACCCCCATGCTGTATATACGGGGCCCAGCTGTGCTCAGATCGACATATATCGACTCAAGAACATCGCCTGTAGGTCCTATATAGCCGTGGGTTGCAGCAGGCTGGTATCACAGCTACAGTATATACGTGGCCCAGTTGTGCTCAGATCAACATATATCGACTCAAGAACATCGCCTGTAGGTCCTATATAGCCGTGGGTTGCAGCTGGCTGGTATCACAGCTACCCCCATGCTGTATATACATGGCCCAGCTGAGCTCAGATCGACATATATCGACTCAAGAACATCGCCTGTAGGTCCTATATAGCCGTGGGTTGCAGCTGGCTGGTATCACAGCTACCCCCATGATGTATATACGTGGCCCAGCTGTGCTCACATCGACATATATCGATTCAAGAACATCGCCTGTAGGTCCTATATGGCCGTGGGTTGCATCTGGCTGGTATCAGAACTACCCCCATGCTGTATATACGGTGCTCAGTTATGCTCAGATCGACATATATCCACTCAAGAACATCGCCTGTAGGTCCTATATGGCCGTGGGTCGCATCTGGCTGGTATCAGAGCTACCCCCATGCTGTATATACGGGGCCCAGCTGTGCTCAGATCGACATATATCGACTCAAGAACATCGCCTGTAGGTCCTATATAGCCGTGGGTTGCAGCAGGCTGGTATCACAGCTACAGTATATACGTGGCCCAGTTGTGCTCAGATCAACATATATCGACTCAAGAATATCGCCTGTAGGTCCTATATAGCCGTGGGTTGCTGCTGGCTGGTATCACAGCTACCCCCATGCTGTATATACGTGGCCCAGCTGTGCTCAGATCGACATATATCGACTCAAGAACATCGCCTGTAGGTCCTATATGGCCGTGGGTCGCATCTGGCTGGTATCAGAGCTACCCCCATGCTGTATATACGGGGCCCAGCTGTGCTCAGATCGACATATATCGACTCAAGAATATCGCCTGTAGGTCCTATATGGCCGTGGGTTGCATCTGGCTGGTATCAGAGCTACCCCCATGCTGTATATACGGCGCCCAGCTGTGCTCAGATCGACATATATCAACTCAAGAACATCGCCTGTAGGTCCTATATGGCCGTGGGTTGTATCTGGCTGGTATCAGAGCTACCCCCATGCTGTATATACGGGGCCCTGCTGTGATCAGATCGACATATATCGACTCAAGAACATCGCCTGTAGGTCCTATATAGCCGTGGGTTGCTGCTGGCTGGTATCACAGCTACCCCCATGCTGTATATACGTGGCCCAGCTGTGCTCAGATCGACATATATCGACTCAAGAACATCGCCTGTGGGTCCTATATGGCCGTGGGTTGCATCTGGCTGGTATCAGAGCTACTCCCATGCTGAATATACGGCGCCCAGCTGTGCTTAGATCGACATATATTCACTCAAGAACATCGCCTGTAGGTCCTATATGGCGGTGGTTTGTATCTGGCTGGTATCAGAGCTACCCCATGCTGTATATACGGGGCCCATCTGTGCTCAGATCGACATATATCCACTCAAAAACATCGCATGTAGGTCCTATATAGCCGTGGGTTGCAGCTGGCTGGTATCACAGCTACCCCCAAGCTGTATATACGTGGCCCAGCTGTGCTCAGATCGACATATATCGACTCAAGAACATCGCCTGTAGGTCCTATATGGCCGTGGGTTGCATCTGGCTGGTATCAGAGCTACCCCCATGCTGTATATACGGCGCCCAGCTGTGCTCAAATCGACATATATCCTCTGAAGAACATCGCCTGTAGATCCTATATGGCCGTGGGTTGCATCTGGCTGGTATCAGAGCTACACCCATGCTGTATATACGGCGCCCAGCTGTGCTCAGATCGACATATATCCACTCAAGAACATCGCCTGTAGGTCCTATATGGCCGTGGGTTGCATCTTGCTGGTATCAGAGCTACCCCCATGCTGTATATACGGGGCCCAGCTGTGCTCAGATGGACATATATCGGCTCAAGAACATCGCCTGTAGGTCTTATAAAGCCGTGGGTTGCAGCTGGCTGGTATCACAGCTAACCCCATGCTGTATATACGTGGCCCAGCTGTGCTCAGATCGACATATATCGACTCAAGAACATCGCCTGTAGGTCCTATATGGCCGTGGGTTGCATCTGCCTGGTATCAGAGCTACCCCTAGCTGTATATACGGCGCCCAGCTGTGCTCAGATCGACATATATCCACTCAAGAACATCGCCTGTAGGTCCTATATGGCCGTGGGTTGTATCTGGCTGGTATCAGAGCTACCCCCATGCTCTATATACGTGGCCCAGCTGTGCTCAGATCGACATATATCGACTCAAGAACATCGCCTGTAGGTCCTATATGGCCGTGGTTTGCGTCTGGCTGGTATCAGTGCTACTCCCATGCTGTATATACGGCGCCCAGCTGTGCTTAGATCGACATATATCCATTCAAGAACATCGCCTGTAGGTCTTATATGGCAGTGGGTTGTATCTGGCTGGTATCAGGGCTACCCCCATGCTGTATATACAGGGCCCAGCTGTGCTCAGATCGACATATATCGACTCAAGAACATCGCATTTAGGTCCTATATAGCCATGGGTTGCAGCTGGCTGGTATCACAGCTACCCCCAAGCTGTATATACGTGGCCCAGCTGTGCTCAGATCGACATATATCGACTCAAGAACATCGCCTGTAGGTCCTATATGGCCGTGGGTTGCATCTGGCTGGTATCAGAGGTACCCCCATGCTGTATATACGGCGCCCAGCTGTGCTTAATATCGACATATATCCACTCAAGAACATCGCCTGTAGGTCCTATATGGCCGTGGGTTGCATCTGGCTGGTATCAGAGCTACCCCCATGCTGTATATTCGGCGCCCAGCTGTGCTCAGATCGACATATATCCACTCAAGAACATCGCCTGTAGGTCCTATATGGCCGTGGGTTGCATCTGGCTGGTATCAGAGCTACCCCCATGCTGTATATACGGGGCCCAGCTGTACTCAGATCGACATATATCGACTCAAGAACATCGCCTGTAGGTCTTATAAAGCTGTGGGTTGCAGCTGGCTGGTATCACAGCTACCCCGATGCTGTATATACGTGGCCCAGCTGTGCTCAGATCGACATATATCGACTCAAGAATATCGCCTGTAGGTCCTATATGGCCGTGGGTTGCATCTGGCTGGTATCAGAGCTACCCCCATGCTGTATATACGGCGCCCAGCTGTGCTCAGATCGACATATATCAACTCAAGAACATCGCCTGTAGGTCCTATATGGCCGTGGGTTGCATCTGACTGGTAGCAGAGCTACCCCCATGCTGTATATACGGGGCCCATCTGTGCTCAGATTGACATATATCGACTCAAGCACATCGCCTGTAGGTCCTATATAGCCGTGGGTTGCAGTTGGCTGGTATCACAGCTATCCCCATGCTGTATATACGTGGCCCAGCTGTGCTCAGATCGACATATATCGACTCAAGAATATCGCCTGTAGGTCCTATATGGCCGTGGCTTGCATCTGGCTGGTATCAGAGCTACCCCCATGCTGTATATACGGCGCCCAGCTGTGCTCAGATCGACATATATCCACTCAAGAACATCGCCTGTAGGTCCTATATGGCCGTGGGTTGCATCTGTCTCGTATCAGAGCTACCCCCATGCTGTATATACGGGGCCCAGCTGTGCTCAGATTGACATATATCGACACAAGAACATCGCCTGTAGGTCCTATATAGCCGTGGGTTGCAGCTGGCTGGTATCACAGCTAACCCCATGCTGTATATACGTGGCCCAGCTGTGCTCAGATCGACATATATCCACTCAAGAACATCGCCTGTAGGTCCTATATTGCCGTGGGTTGTATCTGGCTGGTATCAGAGCTACCCCCATGCTGTATATACGGGGCCCTGCTGTGATCAGATCGACATATATCGACTCAAGAACATCGCCTGTAGGTCCTATATAGCCGTGGGTTGCTGCTGGCTGGTATCACAGCTACCCCCATGCTGTATATACGTGGCCCAGCTGTGCTCAGATCGACATATATCGACTCAAGAACATCGCCTGTAGGTCCTATATGGCCGTGGGTCGCATCTGGCTGGTATCAGAGCTACCCCCATGCTGTATATACGGGGCCCAGCTGTGCTCAGATCGACATATATCGATTCAAGAACATTGCCTGTAGGTCCTATAAAGCCATGGGTTGCAGCTGGCTGGTATCACAGCCACCCCCATGCTGTATATACTTGGCCCAGCTGTGCTCAGATCGACATATATCGACTCAAGAACATCGCCTGTAGGTCCTATATAGCCATGGGTTGCAGCTGGCTGGTATCACAGCTACAGTATATACGTGGCCCAGTTGTGCTCAGATCAACATATATCGACTCAAGAACATCGCCTGTAGGTCCTATATAGCCGTGAGTTGCAGCTGGCTGGTATCAGAGCTACCCCCATGCTGTATATACGGCGCCCAGGTGTTCTCAGATCGACATATATCCACTCAAGAACATCGCCTGTAGGTTCTATATGGCCGTGGGTTGCATCTGTCTCGTATCAGAGCTACCCCCATGCTGTATATACGGGAACCAGCTGTGCTCAGATCGACATATATCGACACAAGAACATCGCCTGTAGGTCCTATATAGCCGTGGGTTGCAGCTGGCTGGTATCACAGCTAACCCCATGCTGTATATACGTGGCCCAGCTGTGCTCAGATCGACATATATCCACTCAAGAACATCGCCTGTAGGTCCTATATGGCCGTGGGCTGTATCTGGCTGGTATCAGAGCTACCCCCATGCTGTATATATGGGGCCCTGCTGTGATCAGATCGACATATATCGACTCAAGAACATCGCCTGTAGGTCCTATATAGCCGTGGGTTGCTGCTGGCTGGTATCACAGCTACCCCCATGCTGTATATACGTGGCCCAGCTGTGCTCAGATCGACATATATCGACTCAAGAACATCGCCTGTAGGTCCTATATGGCCGTGGGTCGCATCTGGCTGGTATCAGAGCTACCCCCATGCTGTATATACGGGGCCCAGCTGTGCTCAGATCGACATATATCGACTCAAGAACATCGCCTGTAGGTCCTATAAAGCCATGGGTTGCAGCTGGCTGGTATCACAGCCACCCCCATGCTGTATATACGTGGCCCAGCTGTGCTCAGATCGACATATATCGACTCAAGAACATCGCCTGTAGGTCCTATATAGCCATGGGTTGCAGCTGGCTGGTATCACAGCTACAGTATATACGTGGCCCAGTTGTGCTCAGATCAACATATATCGACTCAAGAACATCGCCTGTAGGTCCTATATAGCCGTGAGTTGCAGCTGGCTGGTATCAGAGCTACCCCCATGCTGTATATACGGCGCCCAGCTGTGCTCAGATCGACATATATCCGCTCAAGAACATCGCCTGTAGGTCCTATATGGCCGTGGGTTGCATCTGTCTCGTATCAGAGCTACCCCCATGCTGTATATACGGGGCCCAGCTGTGCTCAGATCGACATATATCGACACAAGAACATCGCCTGTAGGTCCTATATAGCCGTGGGTTGCAGCTGGCTGGTATCACAGCTAACCCCATGCTGTATATACGTGGCCCAGCTGTGCTCAGATCGACATATATCGACTCAAGAACATCGCCTGTAGGTCCTATATGGCCGTGGGTTGAATCTGTCTCGTATCAGAGCTACCCCCATGATGTATATACGGCGCCCAGCTGTGCTCAGATCGACATATATCCACTCAAGAACATCGCCTGTAGGTCCTATATGGCCGTGGGTTGTATCTGGCTGGTATCAGAGCTACCCCCATGCTGTATATACGGGGCCATGCTGTGATCAGATCGACATATATCGACTCAAGAACATCGCCTGTAGGTCCTATATAGCCGTGGGTTACTGCTGGCTGGTATCACAGCTACCCCCATGCTGTATATACGTGGCCCAGCTGTGCTCAGATCGACATATATCGACTCAAGAACATCGCCTGTAGGTCCTATATGGCCGTGGGTCGCATCTGGCTGGTATCAGAGCTACCCCCATGCTGTATATACGGGGCCCATCTGTGCTCAGATCGACATATATCGACTCAAGAACATCGCCTGTAGGTCCTATATGGCCGTGGGTCGCATCTGGCTGGTATCAGAGCTACCCCCATGCTGTATATACGGGGCCCAGCTGTGCTCAGATCGACATATATCGACTCAAGAACATCGCCTGTAGGTCCTATAAAGCCATGGGTTGCAGCTGGCTGGTATCACAGCCACCCCCATGCTGTATATACGTGGCCCAGCTGTGCTCAGATCGACATATATCGACTCAAGAACATCGCCTGTAGGTCCTATATAGCCATGGGTTGCAGCTGGCTGGTATCACAGCTACAGTATATACGTGGCCCAGTTGTGCTCAGATCAACATATATCGACTCAAGAACATCGCCTGTAGGTCCTATATAGCCGTGGGTTGCAGCTGGCTGGTATCACAGCTAACCCCATGCTGTATATACGTGGCCCAGCTGTGCTCAGATCGACATATATCGACTCAAGAACATCGCCTGTAGGTCCTATATGGCCGTGGGTTGCATCTGTCTCGTATCAGAGCTACCCCCATGATGTATATACGGCGCCCAGCTGTGCTCAGATCGACATATATCCACTCAAGAACATCGCCTGTAGGTCCTATATGGCCGTGGGTTGTATCTGGCTGGTATCAGAGCTACCCCCATGCTGTATATACGGGGCCATGCTGTGATCAGATCGACATATATCGACTCAAGAACATCGCCTGTAGGTCCTATATAGCCGTGGGTTGCTGCTGGCTGGTATCACAGCTACCCCCATGCTGTATATACGTGGCCCAGCTGTGCTCAGATCGACATATATCGACTCAAGAACATCGCCTGTAGGTCCTATATGGCCGTGGGTCGCATCTGGCTGGTATCAGAGCTACCCCCATGCTGTATATACGGGGCCCAGCTGTGCTCAGATCGACATATATCGACTCAAGAACATCGCCTGTAGGTCCTATAAAGCCATGGCTTGCAGCTGGCTGGTATCACAGCCACCCCCATGCTGTATATACGTGGCCCAGCTGTGCTCAGATCGACATATATCGACTCAAGAACATCGCCTGTAGGTCCTATATAGCCATGGGTTGCAGCTGGCTGGTATCACAGCTACAGTATATACGTGGCCCAGTTGTGATCAGATCAACATATATCGACTCAAGAACATCGCCTGTAGGTCCTATATAGCCGTGGGTTGCAGCTGGCTGGTATAACAACTACCCCCATGCTGTATATACGTGGCCCAGCTGTGCTCAGATCGACATATATCGACTCAAGAACATCGCCTGTTGGTCATATATAGCCGTGGGTTGCAGCTGGCTGGTATCACAGCTACCCCCATGCTGTATATACGTGGCCCAGCTGTGCTCAGATCGACATATATCGACTCAAGAACATCGCCTGTAGGTCCTACATGGCCGTAGGTCGCATCTGGCTGGTATCAGAGCTACCCCCATGCTGTATATACGGGGCCCAGCTGTGCTCAGATCGACATATATCGACTCAAGAACATCGCCTGTACGTCCTATAAAGCCATGGGTTGCAGCTGGCTGGTATCACATCCACCCCCATGCTGTATATACGTGGCCCAGCTGTGCTCAGATCGACATATATCGACTCAAGAACATCGCCTATAGGTTCTATATGGCCGTGGGTTGCATCTGGCTGGTATCAGAGCTACCCCCATGCTGTATATACGGGGCCCAGCTGTGCTCAGATCGACATATATCGACTCAAGAACATCGCCTGTAGGTCCTATAAAGCCATGGGTTGCAGCTGGCTGGTATCACATCCACCCCCATGCTGTATATACGTGGCCCAGCTGTGCTCAGATCGACATATATCGACTCAAGAACATCGCCTGTAGGTCCTATATGGCCGTGGGTTGCATCTGGCTGGTATCAGAGCTACCCCCATGCTGTATATACGGGGCCCTGCTGTGCTTAGAGCGACATATATCGACTCAAGAACATCGCCTGCAGGTCCTATATAGCCGTGGGTTGCTGCTGACTGGTATCACAGCTACCGCCATTCTGTATATACGTGGCCCAGCTGTGCTCAGATCGACATATATCGACTCAAGAACATCGCCTATATGGCCGTGGGTTGCATCTGGCTGGTATCAGAGCTACCCCCCATGCTGTATATACGGGGCCCTGCTGTGCTTAGAGCGACATATATCGACTCAAGAACATCGCCTGCAGGTCCTATATAGCCGTGGGTTGCTGCTGACTGGTATCACAGCTTCCCCCATGCTGTATATACGTGGCCCAGCTGTGCTCAGAGCGACATATATCGACTCAAGAACATCGCCTGTAGGTCCTATATGGCCGTGGGTTGCATCTGGCTGGTATCAGAGCTACCCCCATGCTGTATATACGGGGACCATCTGTGCTCAGATCGACATATATCGACTCAAGAACATCGCCTGTAGGTCCTATATAGCGGTGGGATGCAGCTGGCTGGTATCACAGCTACCCCCAAGCTGTATATACGTGGCCCACCTGTGCTCAGATCGACATATATCGACTCAAGAACATCGCCTGTAGGTCCTATATGGCCGTGGGTTGCATCTGGCTGGTATCATAGCTACCCCCATGCTGTATATACGGCGCCCAGCTGTGCTCAGATCGACATATATCCACTCAAAAACATCGCCTGTAGGTCCTATATGGCCGTGGGTTGCATCTGGCTGGTATCAGAGCTACCCCCATGCTGTATATACGGGGCCCAGCTGTGCTCAGATCGACATATATCGTCTTAAGAACATCGCCTGTAGGTCTTATATATCCGTGGGTTGCAGCTGGCTGGTATCACAGCTACCCCCATGCTGTATATACGTGGCCCAGCTGTGCTCAGATCGACATATATCGACCCTAGAACATCGCCTGTAGGTCCAATATGGCCGTGGGTTGCATCTGGCTGGTATCAGAGCTACCCCCATGCTGTTTATACGGCGCCCAGCTGTGCTCAGATCGACATATATCCATTCAAGAACATCGCCTGTAGGTCCTATATGGCCGTGGGTTGCATCTGGCTGGTAGCAGAGCTACCCCCATGCTGAATATACGAGGCCCAGTTGTGCTCAGATCGACATATATCGACTCAAGAACATCGCCTGTAGGTCCTATATAGCCGTGGGTTGCAGCTGGCTGGTATCACAGCTAACCCCATGCTGTATATACGTGGCCCAGCTTTGCTCAGATCGACATATATCGACTCAAGAACATCGCCTGTAGGTCCTATATAGCCGTGAGTTGCAGCTGGCTGGTATCAGAGCTACCCCCATGCTGTATATACGGCGCCCAGCTGTGCTCAGATCGACATATATCGACACAAGAACATCGCCTGTAGGTCCTATATAGCCGTGGGTTGCATCTGGCTGGTATCACAGCTACCCCCATGCTGTATATACGGCGCCCAGCTGTGCTCAGATCGACATATATCCACTCAAGAACATCGCCTGTAGGTCCTATATGCCCGTGGGTTGCATCTGGCTGGTATCAGAGCTACCCCCATGCTGTAAATACGGGGCCCAGCTGTGCTCAGATCGACATATATCGACTCAAGAACATCGCCTGTAGGTCCTATATAGCCGTGGGTTGCAGCTTTCTGGTATCACAGCTACCCCCATGCTGTATATACGTGGCCCAGCTGTGCTCAGATCGACATATATCGACTCAAGAACATCGCCCGTAGGTCGTATATAGCCGTGGGTTGCAGCTGGCTGGTATCACAGCTACAGTATATACGTGGCCCAGTTGTGCTCAGATCAACATATATCGACTCAAGAACATCGCCTGTAGGTCCTATATAGCCGTGGGTTGCAGCTGGCTGGTATCACAGCTACCCCCATGCTGTATATACATGGCCCAGCTGTGCTCAGATCGACATATATCGAATCAAGAATATCGCCTGTAGGTCCTATATGGCCGTGGGTTGCATCTGGCTGGTATCAGAGCTACCCCCATGCTGTATATACGGCGCCCAGCTGTGCTCAGATCGACATATATCAACTCAAAAACATCGCCTGTAGGTCCTATATGGCCGTGGGTTGCATCTGTCTGGTAGCAGAGCTACCCCCATGCTGTATATACGTGGCCCAGCTGTGCTGAGATCGACATATATCGACTCAAAAACATCGCCTGTAGGTCCTATATGGCCGTAGGTTGCATCTGGCTGGTAACAGAGCTACCCCCATGCTGTATATACGGCGCCCAGCAGTGCTCAGATCGACATAAATCCACTCAAGAACATCGCCTGTAGGTCCTATATGGCCGTGGATTGCATCTGGCTGGTATCAGAGCTACCCCCATGCTGTATATACGGCGCCCAGCTGTGCTCAGTTCGACATATATCCACTCAAGAACATCGCCTGTAGGTCTTATATGGCCGTGGGTTGCATCTGGCTGGTATCAGAGCAACCCCCATGCTGTATATACGGGGCCCAGCTGTGCTCAGATCGACATATATCGGCTCAAGAACATCGCCTGTAGGTACTATATAGCCGTGGGATGCAGCTGGCTGGTATCACAGCTACCCCCATGCTGTATATACGTGGCCCAGCTGTGCTCAGATCGACATATATCGACTCAAGAACATCGCCTGTAGGTCCTATATGGCCGTGGGTTGCATCTGGCTCGTATCAGAGCTACCCCCATGATGTATATACGGCGCCCAGTTGTGCTCAAATCGACATATATCCACTCAAGAACATCGCCTGTAGGTCCCATATGGCCGTGGGTTGCATCTGGCTGGTATCTCAGCTACCCCTATGCTGTATATACGTGGCCCAGCTGTGCTCAGATCGACATATATCGACTCAAGAACATCGCCTGTAGGTCCTATATGGCCGTGGGTTGCATCTGGCTCGTATCAGAGCTACCCCCATGATGTATATACGGCGCCCAGTTGTGCTCAAATCGACATATATCCACTCAAGAACATCGCCTGTAGGTCCTATATGGCCGTGGGTTGCATCTGGCTGGTATCAGAGCTACCCCCATGCTGTATATACGGGGCCCAGCTGTGCTCAGATCGACATATATCGACTCAAGAACATCGCCTGTAGGTCCTATATAGCCGTGGCTTGCAGCTGGCTGGTATCACAGCTACCCCCATGCTGTATATACGTGGCCCAGCTGTGCTCAGATCGACATTTATCGACTCAAGAACATCGCCTGTAGGTCCTATATGGCCGTGGGTTGCATCTGGCTGGTATCAGAGCTACCACCATGCTGTATATACGGGGTCCCAGCTGTGCTGAGATCGACATATATCGACTCAAGAACATCGCCTGTAGGTCCTATATAGCCGTGGGTTGCATCTGGCTGGTACCACAGCTACCCCCATGCTGTATATATGGCGCCCACATGTGCTCAGATCGACATATATCCACTCAAGAACATCGCCTGTAGGTCCTATACGCCCGTGGGTTGCATCTGCCTGGTATCAGAGCTACCCCCATGCTGTATATACGGGGCCCAGCTGTGCTCAGATCGACATATATCGACTCAAGAACATCGCCTGTAGGTCCTATATGGTCGTGGGTTGCATCTGGCTGGTATCAGAGCTACCCCCATGCTGTATATACGGGGCCCAGCTGTGCTCAGATCGACATATATCGACTCAAGAACATCGCCTGTAGGTCCTATATGGCCGTGGGTTGCATCTGGCTGGTATCAGAGCTACCCCCATGCTGTATATACGGGGCCCAGCTGTGCTCAGATCGACATATATCGACTCAAGAACATCGCCTGTAGGTCCTATATAGCCGTGGCTTGCAGCTGGCTGGTATCACAGCTACCCCCATGCTGTATATACGTGGCCCAGCTGTGCTCAGATCGACATATATCGACTCAAGAACATCGCCTGTAGGTCCTATATGGCCGTGGGTTGCATCTGGCTGGTATCAGAGCTACCACCATGCTGTATATACGGGGTCCCAGCTGTGCTGAGATCGACATATATCGACTCAAGAACATCGCCTGTAGGTCCTATATAGCCGTGGGTTGCATCTGGCTGGTACCACAGCTACCCCCATGCTGTATATATGGCGCCCACCTGTGCTCAGATCGACATATATCCACTCAAGAACATCGCCTGTAGGTCCTATACGCCCGTGGGTTGCATCTGCCTGGTATCAGAGCTACCCCCATGCTGTATATACGGGGCCCAGCTGTGCTCAGATCGACATATATCGACTCAAGAACATCGCCTGTAGGTCCTATATGGTCGTGGGTTGCATCTGGCTGGTATCAGAGCTACCCCCATGCTGTATATACGGGGCCCAGCTGTGCTCAGATCGACATATATGGACTCAAGAACATCGCCTGTTGTTCCTATATGGTCGTGGGTTGCATCTGGCTGGTATCAGAGCTACCCCCATGCCGTATATACGGCTCCCAGCTGTGCTCAGTTCGACATATATCCACTCAAGAACATCGCTTGTAGGTCTTATATGGCCGTGGGTTGCATCTGGCTGGTATCAGAGCTACCCCCATGCCGTATATACGGGGCCCAGCTGTGCTCAGATCGACATATATCGACTCAAGAACATCGCCTGTGGGTCCTATATAGCCGTGGGTTGCAGCTGGCTGGTATCACAGCTACTCCCATGCTGTATATACGTGGCCCATCTGTGCTCAGATCGACATATATCGACTCAAGAACATCGCCTGTAGGTCCTATATGGTCGTGGGTTGCATCTGGCTGGTATCAGAGCTACCCCCATGCTGTATATACGGCGCCCAGCTGTGCTCAGTTCGACATATATCCACTCAAGAACATCGCCTGTAGGTCTTATATGGCCGTGGGTTGCATCTGGCTGGTATCAGAGCTACCCCCATGCGGCGCCCAGCTGTGCTCAGATCGACATATATTGACACAAGAACATCGCCTGTAGGTCCTATATAGCCGTGGGTTGCATCTGGCTGGTATCACAGCTACCCCCATGCTGTATATACGGCGCCCAGCTGTGCTCAGATCGACATATATCCACTCAAGAACATCGCCTGTAGGTCCTATATGCCCGTGGGTTGCATCTGGCTGGTATCAGAGCTACCCCCATGCTGTAAATACGGGGCCCAGCTGTGCTCAGATCGACATATATCGACTCAAGAACATTGCCTGTAGGTCCTATATAGCCGTGGGTTGCAGCTTTCTGGTATCACAGCTACCCCCATGCTGTATATAAGTGGCCCAGCTGTGCTCAGATCGACATATATCGACTCAAAAACATCGCCCGTAGGTCGTATATAGCCGTGGGTTGCAGCTGGCTGGTATCACAGCTACAGTATATACGTGGCCCAGTTGTGCTCAGATCAACATATATCGACTCAAGAACATCGCCTGTAGGTCCTATATAGCCGTGGGTTGCAGCTGGCTGGTATCACAGCTACCCCCATGCTGTATATACATGGCCCAGCTGTGCTCAGATCGACATATATCGAATCAAGAATATCGCCTGTAGGTCCTATATGGCCGTGGGTTGCATCTGGCTGGTATCAGAGCTACCCCCATGCTGTATATACGGCGCCCAGCTGTGCTCCGATCGACATATATCAACTCAAAAACATCGCCTGTAGGTCCTATATGGCTGTGGATTGCATCTGTCTGGTAGCAGAGCTACCCCCATGCTGTATATACGTGGCCCAGCTGTGCTCAGATCGACATATATCGACTCAAAAACATCGCCTGTAGGTCCTATATGGCCGTAGGTTGCATCTGGCTGGTAACAGAGCTACCCCCATGCTGTATATACGGCGCTCAGCAGTGCTCAGATCGACATATATCCACTCAAGAACATCGCCTGTAGGTCCTATATGGCCGTGGATTGCATCTGGCTGGTATCAGAGCTACCCCCATGCTGTATATACGGCGCCCAGCTGTGCTCAGTTCGACATATATCCACTCAAGAACATCGTCTGTAGGTCTTATATGGCCGTGGGTTGCATCTGGCTGGTATCAGAGCAACCCCCATGCTGTATATACGGGGCCCAGCTGTGCTCAGATCGACATATATCGACTCAAGAACATCGCCTGTAGGTACTATATAGCCGTGGGATGCAGCTGGCTGGTATCACAGCTACCCCCATGCTGTATATACGTGGCCCAGCTGTGCTCAGATCGACATATATCGACTCAAGAACATCGCCTGTAGGTCCTATATGGCCGTGGGTTGCATCTGGCTCGTATCAGAGCTACCCCCATGATGTATATACGGCGCCCAGTTGTGCTCAAATCGACATATATCCACTCAAGAACATCGCCTGTAGGTCCTATATGGCCGTGGGTTGCATCTGGCTGGTATCAGAGCTACCCCCATGCTGTATATACGGCGCCCAGCTGTGCTCAGATCGACATATATCCACTCAAGATCATCGCCTGTAGGTCCTATATGGCCGTGGGTTGCATCTTGCTGGTATCAGAGCTACCCCCATGCTGTATATACGGGGCCCAGCTGTGCTCAGATCGACATATATCGACTCAAGAACATCGCCTGTAGGTCCTATATAGCCGTGGGTTGCAGCTGGCTGGTATCACAGCTACAGTATATACGTGGCCCAATTGTGCTCAGATCAACATATATCGACTCAAGAATATCGCTTGTAGGTCCTATATAGCCGTGGGTTGCAGCTGGCTGGTATCACAGCTACCCCCATGCTGTATATACATGGCCCAGCTGTGCTCAGATCGACATATATCGACTCAAGAACATCGCCTGTAGGTCCTAAATGGCCGTGGGATGCATCTGGCTGGTATCAGAGCTACCCCCATGCTGTATATACGGCGCCCAGCTGTGCTCAGATCGACATATATCCACTCAAGAACATCGCCTGTAGGTCCTATATGGCCGTGGGTTGCATCTTGCTGGTATCAGAGCTACCCCCATGCTGTATATACGGGGCCCAGCTTTGCTCAGATCGACATATATCGACTCAAGAACATCGCCTGTAGGTCCTATATAGCCGTGGGTTGCAGCTGGCTGGTATCACAGCTACCCCCATGCTGTATATACGTGGCCCAGCTGTGCTGAGATCGACATATATCGACTCAAGAACATCGCCTGTAGGTCCTATATGACCGTGGGTTGCATCTGGCTGGTATCAGAGCAACCCCCATGCTGTATATACGGGGCCCAACTGTGCTCAGATCGACATATATCGACTCAAGAACATCGCCTGTAGGTCCTATATGGCCGTGGGTTGCATCTGGCTGGTATCAGAGCTACCACCATGCTGTATATACGGGGCCCCAGCTGTGCTGAGATCGACATATATCGACTCAAGAACATCGCCTGTAGGTCCTATATAGCCGTGGGTTGCATCTGGCTGGTACCACAGCTACCCCCATGCTGTATATATGGCGCCCACCTGTGCTCAGATCGACATATATCCACTCAAGAACATCGCCTGTAGGTCCTATACGCCCGTGGGTTGCATCTGGCTGGTATCAGAGCTACCCCCATGCTGTATATACGGGGCCCAGCTGTGCTCAGATCGACATATATCGACTCAAGAACATCGCCTGTAGGTCCTATATGGTCGTGGGTTGCATCTGGCTGGTATCAGAGCTACCCCCATGCTGTATATACGGGGCCCAGCTGTGCTCAGATCGACATATATCGACTCAAGAACATCGCCTGTTGGTCCTATATGGTCGTGGGTTGCATCTGGCTGGTATCAGAGCTACCCCCATGCCGTATATACGGCGCCCAGCTGTGCTCAGTTCGACATATATCCACTCAAGAACATCGCCTGTAGGTCTTATATGGCCGTGGGTTGCATCTGGCTGGTATCAGAGCTACCCCCATGCTGTATATACGGCGCCCAGCTGTGCTCAGATCGACATATATCGACACAAGAACATCGCCTGTAGGTCCTATATAGCCGTGGGTTGCATCTGGCTGGTATCACAGCTACCCCCATGCTGTATATACGGCGCCCAGCTGTGCTCAGATCGACATATATCCACTCAAGAACATCGCCTGTAGGTCCTATATGCCCGTGGGTTGCATCTGGCTGGTATCAGAGCTACCCCCATGCTGTAAATACGGGGCCCAGCTGTGCTCAGATCGACATATATCGAGTCAAGAACATCGCCTGTAGGTCCTATATAGCCGTGGGTTGCAGCTTTCTGGTATCACAGCTACCCCCATGCTGTATATACGTGGCCCAGCTGTGCTCAGATCGACATATATCGACTCAAGAACATCGCCCGTAGGTCGTATATAGCCGTGGGTTGCAGCTGGCTGGTATCACAGCTACAGTATATACGTGGCCCAGTTGTGCTCAGATCAACATATATCGACTCAAGAACATCGCCTGTAGGTCCTATATAGCCGTGGGTTGCAGCTGGCTGGTATCACAGCTACCCCCATGCTGTATATACATGGCCCAGCTGTGCTCAGATCGACATATATCGAATCAAGAATATCGCCTGTAGGTCCTATATGGCCGTGGGTTACATCTGGCTGGTATCAGAGCTACCCCCATGCTGTATATACGGCGCCCAGCTGTGCTCAGATCGACATATATCAACTCAAAAACATCGCCTGTATTTCCTATATGGCCGTGGGTTGAATCTGTCTGGTAGCAGAGCTACCCCCATGCTGTATATACGTGGCCCAGCTGTGTTCAGATCGACATATATCGACTCAAGAACATCGCCTGTAGGTCCTATATGGCCGTAGGTTGCATCTGGCTGGTATCAGAGCTACCCCCATGCTGTATACACGGCGCCCAGCTGTGCTCAGATCGACATATATCCAGTCAAGAACATCGCCTGTAGGTCCTATATGGCCGTGGGTTGCATCTGGCTGGTATCAGAGCTACCCCCATGCTGTTTATACGGGCCCAGCTGTGCTCAGATAGACATATATCCACTGAAGAACATCGCCTGTAGGTCCTATATGGCCGTGGGTCGCATCTGGCTGGTATCAGAGCTACCCCCATGCTGTATATACGGGGCCCAGCTGTGCTCAGATCGACATATATCGACTCAAGAACATCGCCTGTAGGTCCTATATAGCCGTGGGTTGCAGCAGGCTGGTATCACAGCTACAGTATATACGTGGCCCAGTTGTGCTCAGATCAACATATATCGACTCAAGAACATCGCCTGTAGGTCCTATATAGCCGTGGGTTGCAGCTGGCTGGTATCACAGCTACCCCCATGCTGTATATACATGGCCCAGCTGAGCTCAGATCGACATATATCGACTCAAGAACATCGCCTGTAGGTCCTATATAGCCGTGGGTTGCAGCTGGCTGGTATCACAGCTACCCCCATGATGTATATACGTGGCCCAGCTGTGCTCACATCGACATATATCGATTCAAGAACATCGCCTGTAGGTCCTATATGGCCGTGGGTTGCATCTGGCTGGTATCAGAACTACCCCCATGCTGTATATACGGTGCTCAGTTATGCTCAGATCGACATATATCCACTCAAGAACATCGCCTGTAGGTCCTATATGGCCGTGGGTCGCATCTGGCTGGTATCAGAGCTACCCCCATGCTGTATATACGGGGCCCAGCTGTGCTCAGATCGACATATATCGACTCAAGAACATCGCCTGTAGGTCCTATATAGCCGTGGGTTGCAGCAGGCTGGTATCACAGCTACAGTATATACGTGGCCCAGTTGTGCTCAGATCAACATATATCGACTCAAGAACATCGCCTGTAGGTCCTATATAGCCGTGGGTTGCTGCTGGCTGGTATCACAGCTACCCCCATGCTGTATATACGTGGCCCAGCTGTGCTCAGATCGACATATATCGACTCAAGAACATCGCCTGTAGGTCCTATATGGCCGTGGGTCGCATCTGGCTGGTATCAGAGCTACCCCCATGCTGTATATACGGGGCCCAGCTGTGCTCAGATCGACATATATCGACTCAAGAATATCGCCTGTAGGTCCTATATGGCCGTGGGTTGCATCTGGCTGGTATCAGAGCTACCCCCATGCTGTATATACGGCGCCCAGCTGTGCTCAGATCGACATATATCAACTCAAGAACATCGCCTGTAGGTCCTATATGGCCGTGGGTTGTATCTGGCTGGTATCAGAGCTACCCCCATGCTGTATATACGGGGCCCTGCTGTGATCAGATCGACATATATCGACTCAAGAACATCGCCTGTAGGTCCTATATAGCCGTGGGTTGCTGCTGGCTGGTATCACAGCTACCCCCATGCTGTATATACGTGGCCCAGCTGTGCTCAGATCGACATATATCGACTCAAGAACATCGCCTGTGGGTCCTATATGGCCGTGGGTTGCATCTGGCTGGTATCAGAGCTACTCCCATGCTGAATATACGGCGCCCAGCTGTGCTTAGATCGACATATATTCACTCAAGAACATCGCCTGTAGGTCCTATATGGCGGTGGTTTGTATCTGGCTGGTATCAGAGCTACCCCATGCTGTATATACGGGGCCCATCTGTGCTCAGATCGACATATATCCACTCAAAAACATCGCATGTAGGTCCTATATAGCCGTGGGTTGCAGCTGGCTGGTATCACAGCTACCCCCAAGCTGTATATACGTGGCCCAGCTGTGCTCAGATCGACATATATCGACTCAAGAACATCGCCTGTAGGTCCTATATGGCCGTGGGTTGCATCTGGCTGGTATCAGAGCTACCCCCATGCTGTATATACGGCGCCCAGCTGTGCTCAAATCGACATATATCCTCTGAAGAACATCGCCTGTAGATCCTATATGGCCGTGGGTTGCATCTGGCTGGTATCAGAGCTACACCCATGCTGTATATACGGCGCCCAGCTGTGCTCAGATCGACATATATCCACTCAAGAACATCGCCTGTAGGTCCTATATGGCCGTGGGTTGCATCTTGCTGGTATCAGAGCTACCCCCATGCTGTATATACGGGGCCCAGCTGTGCTCAGATGGACATATATCGGCTCAAGAACATCGCCTGTAGGTCTTATAAAGCCGTGGGTTGCAGCTGGCTGGTATCACAGCTAACCCCATGCTGTATATACGTGGCCCAGCTGTGCTCAGATCGACATATATCGACTCAAGAACATCGCCTGTAGGTCCTATATGGCCGTGGGTTGCATCTGCCTGGTATCAGAGCTACCCCTAGCTGTATATACGGCGCCCAGCTGTGCTCAGATCGACATATATCCACTCAAGAACATCGCCTGTAGGTCCTATATGGCCGTGGGTTGTATCTGGCTGGTATCAGAGCTACCCCCATGCTCTATATACGTGGCCCAGCTGTGCTCAGATCGACATATATCGACTCAAGAACATCGCCTGTAGGTCCTATATGGCCGTGGTTTGCGTCTGGCTGGTATCAGTGCTACTCCCATGCTGTATATACGGCGCCCAGCTGTGCTTAGATCGACATATATCCATTCAAGAACATCGCCTGTAGGTCTTATATGGCAGTGGGTTGTATCTGGCTGGTATCAGGGCTACCCCCATGCTGTATATACAGGGCCCAGCTGTGCTCAGATCGACATATATCGACTCAAGAACATCGCATTTAGGTCCTATATAGCCATGGGTTGCAGCTGGCTGGTATCACAGCTACCCCCAAGCTGTATATACGTGGCCCAGCTGTGCTCAGATCGACATATATCGACTCAAGAACATCGCCTGTAGGTCCTATATGGCCGTGGGTTGCATCTGGCTGGTATCAGAGGTACCCCCATGCTGTATATACGGCGCCCAGCTGTGCTTAATATCGACATATATCCACTCAAGAACATCGCCTGTAGGTCCTATATGGCCGTGGGTTGCATCTGGCTGGTATCAGAGCTACCCCCATGCTGTATATTCGGCGCCCAGCTGTGCTCAGATCGACATATATCCACTCAAGAACATCGCCTGTAGGTCCTATATGGCCGTGGGTTGCATCTGGCTGGTATCAGAGCTACCCCCATGCTGTATATACGGGGCCCAGCTGTACTCAGATCGACATATATCGACTCAAGAACATCGCCTGTAGGTCTTATAAAGCTGTGGGTTGCAGCTGGCTGGTATCACAGCTACCCCGATGCTGTATATACGTGGCCCAGCTGTGCTCAGATCGACATATATCGACTCAAGAATATCGCCTGTAGGTCCTATATGGCCGTGGGTTGCATCTGGCTGGTATCAGAGCTACCCCCATGCTGTATATACGGCGCCCAGCTGTGCTCAGATCGACATATATCAACTCAAGAACATCGCCTGTAGGTCCTATATGGCCGTGGGTTGCATCTGACTGGTAGCAGAGCTACCCCCATGCTGTATATACGGGGCCCATCTGTGCTCAGATTGACATATATCGACTCAAGCACATCGCCTGTAGGTCCTATATAGCCGTGGGTTGCAGTTGGCTGGTATCACAGCTATCCCCATGCTGTATATACGTGGCCCAGCTGTGCTCAGATCGACATATATCGACTCAAGAATATCGCCTGTAGGTCCTATATGGCCGTGGCTTGCATCTGGCTGGTATCAGAGCTACCCCCATGCTGTATATACGGCGCCCAGCTGTGCTCAGATCGACATATATCCACTCAAGAACATCGCCTGTAGGTCCTATATGGCCGTGGGTTGCATCTGTCTCGTATCAGAGCTACCCCCATGCTGTATATACGGGGCCCAGCTGTGCTCAGATTGACATATATCGACACAAGAACATCGCCTGTAGGTCCTATATAGCCGTGGGTTGCAGCTGGCTGGTATCACAGCTAACCCCATGCTGTATATACGTGGCCCAGCTGTGCTCAGATCGACATATATCCACTCAAGAACATCGCCTGTAGGTCCTATATTGCCGTGGGTTGTATCTGGCTGGTATCAGAGCTACCCCCATGCTGTATATACGGGGCCCTGCTGTGATCAGATCGACATATATCGACTCAAGAACATCGCCTGTAGGTCCTATATAGCCGTGGGTTGCTGCTGGCTGGTATCACAGCTACCCCCATGCTGTATATACGTGGCCCAGCTGTGCTCAGATCGACATATATCGACTCAAGAACATCGCCTGTAGGTCCTATATGGCCGTGGGTCGCATCTGGCTGGTATCAGAGCTACCCCCATGCTGTATATACGGGGCCCAGCTGTGCTCAGATCGACATATATCGATTCAAGAACATTGCCTGTAGGTCCTATAAAGCCATGGGTTGCAGCTGGCTGGTATCACAGCCACCCCCATGCTGTATATACTTGGCCCAGCTGTGCTCAGATCGACATATATCGACTCAAGAACATCGCCTGTAGGTCCTATATAGCCATGGGTTGCAGCTGGCTGGTATCACAGCTACAGTATATACGTGGCCCAGTTGTGCTCAGATCAACATATATCGACTCAAGAACATCGCCTGTAGGTCCTATATAGCCGTGAGTTGCAGCTGGCTGGTATCAGAGCTACCCCCATGCTGTATATACGGCGCCCAGGTGTTCTCAGATCGACATATATCCACTCAAGAACATCGCCTGTAGGTTCTATATGGCCGTGGGTTGCATCTGTCTCGTATCAGAGCTACCCCCATGCTGTATATACGGGAACCAGCTGTGCTCAGATCGACATATATCGACACAAGAACATCGCCTGTAGGTCCTATATAGCCGTGGGTTGCAGCTGGCTGGTATCACAGCTAACCCCATGCTGTATATACGTGGCCCAGCTGTGCTCAGATCGACATATATCCACTCAAGAACATCGCCTGTAGGTCCTATATGGCCGTGGGCTGTATCTGGCTGGTATCAGAGCTACCCCCATGCTGTATATATGGGGCCCTGCTGTGATCAGATCGACATATATCGACTCAAGAACATCGCCTGTAGGTCCTATATAGCCGTGGGTTGCTGCTGGCTGGTATCACAGCTACCCCCATGCTGTATATACGTGGCCCAGCTGTGCTCAGATCGACATATATCGACTCAAGAACATCGCCTGTAGGTCCTATATGGCCGTGGGTCGCATCTGGCTGGTATCAGAGCTACCCCCATGCTGTATATACGGGGCCCAGCTGTGCTCAGATCGACATATATCGACTCAAGAACATCGCCTGTAGGTCCTATAAAGCCATGGGTTGCAGCTGGCTGGTATCACAGCCACCCCCATGCTGTATATACGTGGCCCAGCTGTGCTCAGATCGACATATATCGACTCAAGAACATCGCCTGTAGGTCCTATATAGCCATGGGTTGCAGCTGGCTGGTATCACAGCTACAGTATATACGTGGCCCAGTTGTGCTCAGATCAACATATATCGACTCAAGAACATCGCCTGTAGGTCCTATATAGCCGTGAGTTGCAGCTGGCTGGTATCAGAGCTACCCCCATGCTGTATATACGGCGCCCAGCTGTGCTCAGATCGACATATATCCGCTCAAGAACATCGCCTGTAGGTCCTATATGGCCGTGGGTTGCATCTGTCTCGTATCAGAGCTACCCCCATGCTGTATATACGGGGCCCAGCTGTGCTCAGATCGACATATATCGACACAAGAACATCGCCTGTAGGTCCTATATAGCCGTGGGTTGCAGCTGGCTGGTATCACAGCTAACCCCATGCTGTATATACGTGGCCCAGCTGTGCTCAGATCGACATATATCGACTCAAGAACATCGCCTGTAGGTCCTATATGGCCGTGGGTTGAATCTGTCTCGTATCAGAGCTACCCCCATGATGTATATACGGCGCCCAGCTGTGCTCAGATCGACATATATCCACTCAAGAACATCGCCTGTAGGTCCTATATGGCCGTGGGTTGTATCTGGCTGGTATCAGAGCTACCCCCATGCTGTATATACGGGGCCATGCTGTGATCAGATCGACATATATCGACTCAAGAACATCGCCTGTAGGTCCTATATAGCCGTGGGTTACTGCTGGCTGGTATCACAGCTACCCCCATGCTGTATATACGTGGCCCAGCTGTGCTCAGATCGACATATATCGACTCAAGAACATCGCCTGTAGGTCCTATATGGCCGTGGGTCGCATCTGGCTGGTATCAGAGCTACCCCCATGCTGTATATACGGGGCCCATCTGTGCTCAGATCGACATATATCGACTCAAGAACATCGCCTGTAGGTCCTATATGGCCGTGGGTCGCATCTGGCTGGTATCAGAGCTACCCCCATGCTGTATATACGGGGCCCAGCTGTGCTCAGATCGACATATATCGACTCAAGAACATCGCCTGTAGGTCCTATAAAGCCATGGGTTGCAGCTGGCTGGTATCACAGCCACCCCAATGCTGTATATACGTGGCCCAGCTGTGCTCAGATCGACATATATCGACTCAAGAACATCGCCTGTAGGTCCTATATAGCCATGGGTTGCAGCTGGCTGGTATCACAGCTACAGTATATACGTGGCCCAGTTGTGCTCAGATCAACATATATCGACTCAAGAACATCGCCTGTAGGTCCTATATAGCCGTGGGTTGCAGCTGGCTGGTATCACAGCTAACCCCATGCTGTATATACGTGGCCCAGCTGTGCTCAGATCGACATATATCGACTCAAGAACATCGCCTGTAGGTCCTATATGGCCGTGGGTTGCATCTGTCTCGTATCAGAGCTACCCCCATGATGTATATACGGCGCCCAGCTGTGCTCAGATCGACATATATCCACTCAAGAACATCGCCTGTAGGTCCTATATGGCCGTGGGTTGTATCTGGCTGGTATCAGAGCTACCCCCATGCTGTATATACGGGGCCATGCTGTGATCAGATCGACATATATCGACTCAAGAACATCGCCTGTAGGTCCTATATAGCCGTGGGTTGCTGCTGGCTGGTATCACAGCTACCCCCATGCTGTATATACGTGGCCCAGCTGTGCTCAGATCGACATATATCGACTCAAGAACATCGCCTGTAGGTCCTATATGGCCGTGGGTCGCATCTGGCTGGTATCAGAGCTACCCCCATGCTGTATATACGGGGCCCAGCTGTGCTCAGATCGACATATATCGACTCAAGAACATCGCCTGTAGGTCCTATAAAGCCATGGCTTGCAGCTGGCTGGTATCACAGCCACCCCCATGCTGTATATACGTGGCCCAGCTGTGCTCAGATCGACATATATCGACTCAAGAACATCGCCTGTAGGTCCTATATAGCCATGGGTTGCAGCTGGCTGGTATCACAGCTACAGTATATACGTGGCCCAGTTGTGATCAGATCAACATATATCGACTCAAGAACATCGCCTGTAGGTCCTATATAGCCGTGGGTTGCAGCTGGCTGGTATAACAACTACCCCCATGCTGTATATACGTGGCCCAGCTGTGCTCAGATCGACATATATCGACTCAAGAACATCGCCTGTTGGTCATATATAGCCGTGGGTTGCAGCTGGCTGGTATCACAGCTACCCCCATGCTGTATATACGTGGCCCAGCTGTGCTCAGATCGACATATATCGACTCAAGAACATCGCCTGTAGGTCCTACATGGCCGTAGGTCGCATCTGGCTGGTATCAGAGCTACCCCCATGCTGTATATACGGGGCCCAGCTGTGCTCAGATCGACATATATCGACTCAAGAACATCGCCTGTACGTCCTATAAAGCCATGGGTTGCAGCTGGCTGGTATCACATCCACCCCCATGCTGTATATACGTGGCCCAGCTGTGCTCAGATCGACATATATCGACTCAAGAACATCGCCTATAGGTTCTATATGGCCGTGGGTTGCATCTGGCTGGTATCAGAGCTACCCCCATGCTGTATATACGGGGCCCAGCTGTGCTCAGATCGACATATATCGACTCAAGAACATCGCCTGTAGGTCCTATAAAGCCATGGGTTGCAGCTGGCTGGTATCACATCCACCCCCATGCTGTATATACGTGGCCCAGCTGTGCTCAGATCGACATATATCGACTCAAGAACATCGCCTGTAGGTCCTATATGGCCGTGGGTTGCATCTGGCTGGTATCAGAGCTACCCCCATGCTGTATATACGGGGCCCTGCTGTGCTTAGAGCGACATATATCGACTCAAGAACATCGCCTGCAGGTCCTATATAGCCGTGGGTTGCTGCTGACTGGTATCACAGCTACCGCCATTCTGTATATACGTGGCCCAGCTGTGCTCAGATCGACATATATCGACTCAAGAACATCGCCTATATGGCCGTGGGTTGCATCTGGCTGGTATCAGAGCTACCCCCCATGCTGTATATACGGGGCCCTGCTGTGCTTAGAGCGACATATATCGACTCAAGAACATCGCCTGCAGGTCCTATATAGCCGTGGGTTGCTGCTGACTGGTATCACAGCTTCCCCCATGCTGTATATACGTGGCCCAGCTGTGCTCAGAGCGACATATATCGACTCAAGAACATCGCCTGTAGGTCCTATATGGCCGTGGGTTGCATCTGGCTGGTATCAGAGCTACCCCCATGCTGTATATACGGGGACCATCTGTGCTCAGATCGACATATATCGACTCAAGAACATCGCCTGTAGGTCCTATATAGCGGTGGGATGCAGCTGGCTGGTATCACAGCTACCCCCAAGCTGTATATACGTGGCCCACCTGTGCTCAGATCGACATATATCGACTCAAGAACATCGCCTGTAGGTCCTATATGGCCGTGGGTTGCATCTGGCTGGTATCATAGCTACCCCCATGCTGTATATACGGCGCCCAGCTGTGCTCAGATCGACATATATCCACTCAAAAACATCGCCTGTAGGTCCTATATGGCCGTGGGTTGCATCTGGCTGGTATCAGAGCTACCCCCATGCTGTATAAACGGGGCCCAGCTGTGCTCAGATCGACATATATCGTCTTAAGAACATCGCCTGTAGGTCTTATATATCCGTGGGTTGCAGCTGGCTGGTATCACAGCTACCCCCATGCTGTATATACGTGGCCCAGCTGTGCTCAGATCGACATATATCGACCCTAGAACATCGCCTGTAGGTCCAATATGGCCGTGGGTTGCATCTGGCTGGTATCAGAGCTACCCCCATGCTGTTTATACGGCGCCCAGCTGTGCTCAGATCGACATATATCCATTCAAGAACATCGCCTGTAGGTCCTATATGGCCGTGGGTTGCATCTGGCTGGTAGCAGAGCTACCCCCATGCTGAATATACGAGGCCCAGTTGTGCTCAGATCGACATATATCGACTCAAGAACATCGCCTGTAGGTCCTATATAGCCGTGGGTTGCAGCTGGCTGGTATCACAGCTAACCCCATGCTGTATATACGTGGCCCAGCTTTGCTCAGATCGACATATATCGACTCAAGAACATCGCCTGTAGGTCCTATATAGCCGTGAGTTGCAGCTGGCTGGTATCAGAGCTACCCCCATGCTGTATATACGGCGCCCAGCTGTGCTCAGATCGACATATATCCGCTCAAGAACATCGCCTGTAGGTCCTATATGGCCGTGGGTTGCATCTGTCTCGTATCAGAGCTACCCCCATGCTGTATATACGGGGCCCAGCTGTGCTCAGATCGACATATATCGACACAAGAACATCGCCTGTAGGTCCTATATAGCCGTGGGTTGCAGCTGGCTGGTATCACAGCTAACCCCATGCTGTATATACGTGGCCCAGCTGTGCTCAGATCGACATATATCGACTCAAGAACATCGCCTGTAGGTCCTATATGGCCGTGGGTTGAATCTGTCTCGTATCAGAGATACCCCCATGCTGTATATACGGGGCCCAGCTGTGCTCAGATCGACATATATCGACACAAGAACATCGCCTGTAGGTCCTATATAGCCGTGGGTTGCAGCTGGCTGGTATCACAGCTAACCCCATGCTGTATATACGTGGCCCAGCTGTGCTCAGATCGACATATATCGACTCAAGAACATCGCCTGTAGGTCCTATATGGCCGTGGGTTGAATCTGTCTCGTATCAGAGCTACCCCCATGATGTATATACGGCGCCCAGCTGTGCTCAGATCGACATATATCCACTCAAGAACATCGCCTGTAGGTCCTATATGGCCGTGGGTTGTATCTGGCTGGTATCAGAGCTACCCCCATGCTGTATATACGGGGCCATGCTGTGATCAGATCGACATATATCGACTCAAGAACATCGCCTGTAGGTCCTATATAGCCGTGGGTTACTGCTGGCTGGTATCACAGCTACCCCCATGCTGTATATACGTGGCCCAGCTGTGCTCAGATCGACATATATCGACTCAAGAACATCGCCTGTAGGTCCTATATGGCCGTGGGTTGCATCTGGCTGGTATCAGAGCTACCACCATGCTGTATATACGGGGTCCCAGCTGTGCTGAGATCGACATATATCGACTCAAGAACATCGCCTGTAGGTCCTATATAGCCGTGGGTTGCATCTGGCTGGTACCACAGCTACCCCCATGCTGTATATATGGCGCCCACCTGTGCTCAGATCGACATATATCCACTCAAGAACATCGCCTGTAGGTCCTATACGCCCGTGGGTTGCATCTGCCTGGTATCAGAGCTACCCCCATGCTGTATATACGGGGCCCAGCTGTGCTCAGATCGACATATATCGACTCAAGAACATCGCCTGTAGGTCCTATATGGTCGTGGGTTGCATCTGGCTGGTATCAGAGCTACCCCCATGCTGTATATACGGGGCCCAGCTGTGCTCAGATCGACATATATCGACTCAAGAACATCGCCTGTAGGTCCTATATGGCCGTGGGTTGCATCTGGCTGGTATCAGAGCTACCCCCATGCTGTATATACGGGGCCCAGCTGTGCTCAGATCGACATATATCGACTCAAGAAGATCGCCTGTAGGTCCTATATAGCCGTGGCTTGCAGCTGGCTGGTATCACAGCTACCCCCATGCTGTATATACGTGGCCCAGCTGTGCTCAGATCGACATATATCGACTCAAGAACATCGCCTGTAGGTCCTATATGGCCGTGGGTTGCATCTGGCTGGTATCAGAGCTACCACCATGCTGTATATACGGGGTCCCAGCTGTGCTGAGATCGACATATATCGACTCAAGAACATCGCCTGTAGGTCCTATATAGCCGTGGGTTGCATCTGGCTGGTACCACAGCTACCCCCATGCTGTATATATGGCGCCCACCTGTGCTCAGATCGACATATATCCACTCAAGAACATCGCCTGTAGGTCCTATACGCCCGTGGGTTGCATCTGCCTGGTATCAGAGCTACCCCCATGCTGTATATACGGGGCCCAGCTGTGCTCAGATCGACATATATCGACTCAAGAACATCGCCTGTAGGTCCTATATGGTCGTGGGTTGCATCTGGCTGGTATCAGAGCTACCCCCATGCTGTATATACGGGGCCCAGCTGTGCTCAGATCGACATATATGGACTCAAGAACATCGCCTGTTGGTCCTATATGGTCGTGGGTTGCATCTGGCTGGTATCAGAGCTACCCCCATGCCGTATATACGGCTCCCAGCTGTGCTCAGTTCGACATATATCCACTCAAGAACATCGCTTGTAGGTCTTATATGGCCGTGGGTTGCATCTGGCTGGTATCAGAGCTACCCCATGCCGTATATACGGGGCCCAGCTGTGCTCAGATCGACATATATCGACTCAAGAACATCGCCTGTGGGTCCTATATAGCCGTGGGTTGCAGCTGGCTGGTATCACAGCTACTCCCATGCTGTATATACGTGGCCCATCTGTGCTCAGATCGACATATATCGACTCAAGAACATCGCCTGTAGGTCCTATATGGTCGTGGGTTGCATCTGGCTGGTATCAGAGCTACCCCCATGCTGTATATACGGCGCCCAGCTGTGCTCAGTTCGACATATATCCACTCAAGAACATCGCCTGTAGGTCTTATATGGCCGTGGGTTGCATCTGGCTGGTATCAGAGCTACCCCCATGCGGCGCCCAGCTGTGCTCAGATCGACATATATTGACACAAGAACATCGCCTGTAGGTCCTATATAGCCGTGGGTTGCATCTGGCTGGTATCACAGCTACCCCCATGCTGTATATACGGCGCCCAGCTGTGCTCAGATCGACATATATCCACTCAAGAACATCGCCTGTAGGTCCTATATGCCCGTGGGTTGCATCTGGCTGGTATCAGAGCTACCCCCATGCTGTAAATACGGGGCCCAGCTGTGCTCAGATCGACATATATCGACTCAAGAACATCGCCTGTAGGTCCTATATAGCCGTGGGTTGCAGCTTTCTGGTATCACAGCTACCCCCATGCTGTATATAAGTGGCCCAGCTGTGCTCAGATCGACATATATCGACTCAAAAACATCGCCCGTAGGTCGTATATAGCCGTGGGTTGCAGCTGGCTGGTATCACAGCTACAGTATATACGTGGCCCAGTTGTGCTCAGATCAACATATATCGACTCAAGAACATCGCCTGTAGGTCCTATATAGCCGTGGGTTGCAGCTGGCTGGTATCACAGCTACCCCCATGCTGTATATACATGGCCCAGCTGTGCTCAGATCGACATATATCGAATCAAGAATATCGCCTGTAGGTCCTATATGGCCGTGGGTTGCATCTGGCTGGTATCAGAGCTACCCCCATGCTGTATATACGGCGCCCAGCTGTGCTCAGATCGACATATATCAACTCAAAAACATCGCCTGTAGGTCCTATATGGCCGTGGATTGCATCTGTCTGGTAGCAGAGCTACCCCCATGCTGTATATACGTGGCCCAGCTGTGCTCAGATCGACATATATCGACTCAAAAACATCGCCTGTAGGTCCTATATGGCCGTAGGTTGCATCTGGCTGGTAACAGAGCTACCCCCATGCTGTATATACAGCGCTCAGCAGTGCTCAGATCGACATATATCCACTCAAGAACATCGCCTGTAGGTCCTATATGGCCGTGGATTGCATCTGGCTGGTATCAGAGCTACCCCCATGCTGTATATACGGCGCCCAGCTGTGCTCAGTTCGACATATATCCACTCAAGAACATCGTCTGTAGGTCTTATATGGCCGTGGGTTGCATCTGGCTGGTATCAGAGCAACCCCCATGCTGTATATACGGGGCCCAGCTGTTCTCAGATCGACATATATCGACTCAAGAACATCGCCTGTAGGTACTATATAGCCGTGGGATGCAGCTGGCTGGTATCACAGCTACCCCCATGCTGTATATACGTGGCCCAGCTGTGCTCAGATCGACATATATCGACTCAAGAACATCGCCTGTAGGTCCTATATGGCCGTGGGTTGCATCTGGCTCGTATCAGAGCTACCCCCATGATGTATATACGGCGCCCAGTTGTGCTCAAATCGACATATATCCACTCAAGAACATCGCCTGTAGGTCCTATATGGCCGTGGGTTGCATCTGGCTGGTATCAGAGCTACCCCCATGCTGTATATACGGGGCCCAGCTGTGCTCAGATCGACATATATCGACTCAAGAACATCGCCTGTAGGTCCTATATAGCCGTGGCTTGCAGCTGGCTGGTATCACAGCTACCCCCATGCTGTATATACGTGGCCCAGCTGTGCTCAGATCGACATATATCGACTCAAGAACATCGCCTGTAGGTCCTATATGGCCGTGGGTTGCATCTGGCTGGTATCAGAGCTACCCCCATGCTGTATATACGGCGCCCTGCTGTGCTCAGATCGACATATATCCACTCAAGATCATCGCCTGTAGGTCCTATATGGCCGTGGGTTGCATCTTGCTGGTATCAGAGCTACCCCCATGCTGTATATACGGGGCCCAGCTGTGCTCAGATCGACATATATCGACTCAAGAACATCGCCTGTAGGTCCTATATAGCCGTGGGTTGCAGCTGGCTGGTATCACAGCTACAGTATATACGTGGCCCAGTTGTGCTCAGATCAACATATATCGACTCAAGAACATCGCCTGTAAGTCCTATATAGCCGTGGGTTGCAGCTGGCTGGTATCACAGCTACCCCCATGCTGTATATACATGGCCCAGCTGTGCTCAGATCGACATATATCGACTCAAGAACATCGCCTGTAGGTCCTAAATGGCCGTGGGATGCATCTGGCTGGTATCAGAGCTACCCCCATGCTGTATATACGGCGCCCAGCTGTGCTCAGATCGACATATATCCACTCAAGAACATCGCCTGTAGGTCCTATATGGCCGTGGGTTGCATCTTGCTGGTATCAGAGCTACCCCCATGCTGTATATACGGGGCCCAGCTTTGCTCAGATCGACATATATCGACTCAAGAACATCGCCTGTAGGTCCTATATAGCCGTGGGTTGCAGCTGGCTGGTATCACAGCTACCCCCATGCTGTATATACGTGGCCCAGCTGTGCTGAGATCGACATATATCGACTCAAGAGCATCGCCTGTAGGTCCTATATGACCGTGGGTTGCATCTGGCTGGTATCAGAGCAACCCCCATGCTGTATATACGGGGCCCAACTGTGCTCAGATCGACATATATCGACTCAAGAACATCGCCTGTAGGTCCTATATGGCCGTGGGTTGCATCTGGCTGGTATCAGAGCTACCACCATGCTGTATATACGGGGCCCCAGCTGTGCTGAGATCGACATATATCGACTCAAGAACATCGCCTGTAGGTCCTATATAGCCGTGGGTTGCATCTGGCTGGTACCACAGCTACCCCCATGCTGTATATATGGCGCCCACCTGTGCTCAGATCGACATATATCCACTCAAGAACATCGCCTGTAGGTCCTATACGCCCGTGGGTTGCATCTGGCTGGTATCAGAGCTACCCCCATGCTGTATATACGGGGCCCAGCTGTGCTCAGATCGACATATATCGACTCAAGAACATCGCCTGTAGGTCCTATATGGTCGTGGGTTGCATCTGGCTGGTATCAGAGCTACCCCCATGCTGTATATACGGGGCCCAGCTGTGCTCAGATCGACATATATCGACTCAAGAACATCGCCTGTTGGTCCTATATGGTCGTGGGTTGCATCTGGCTGGTATCAGAGCTACCCCCATGCCGTATATACGGCGCCCAGCTGTGCTCAGTTCGACATATATCCACTCAAGAACATCGCCTGTAGGTCTTATATGGCCGTGGGTTGCATCTGGCTGGTATCAGAGCTACACCCATGCCGTATATACGGGGCCCAGCTGTGCTCAGATCGACATATATCGACTCAAGAACATCGCCTGTGGGTCCTATATAGCCGTGGGTTGCAGCTGGCTGGTATCAGAGCTACCCCCATGCTGTATATACGGCGCCCAGCTGTGCTCAGATCGACATATATCGACACAAGAACATCGCCTGTAGGTCCTATATAGCCGTGAGTTGCATCTGGCTGGTATCACAGCTACCCCCATGCTGTATATACGGCGCCCAGCTGTGCTCAGATCGACATATATCCACTCAAGAACATCGCCTGTAGGTCCTATATGCCCGTGGGTTGCATCTGGCTGGTATCAGAGCTACCCCCATGCTGTAAATACGGGGCCCAGCTGTGCTCAGATCGACATATATCGACTCAAGAACATCGCCTGTAGGTCCTATATAGCCGTGGGTTGCAGCTTTCTGGTATCACAGCTACCCCCATGCTGTATATACGTGGCCCAGCTGTGCTCAGATCGACATATATCGACTCAAGAACATCGCCCGTAGGTCGTATATAGCCGTGGGTTGCAGCTGGCTGGTATCACAGCTACAGTATATACGTGGCCCAGTTGTGCTCAGATCAACATATATCGACTCAAGAACATCGCCTGTAGGTCCTATATAGCCGTGGGTTGCAGCTGGCTGGTATCACAGCTACCCCCATGCTGTATATACATGGCCCAGCTGTGCTCAGATCGACATATATCGAATCAAGAATATCGCCTGTAGGTCCTATATGGCCGTGGATTGCATCTGGCTGGTATCAGAGCTACCCCCATGCTGTATATACGGCGCCCAGCTGTGCTCAGATCGACATATATCAACTCAAAAACATCGCCTGTATTTCCTATATGGCCATGGGTTGAATCTGTCTGGTAGCAGAGCTACCCCCATGCTGTATATACGTGGCCCAGCTGTGTTCAGATCGACATATATCGACTCAAGAACATCGCCTGTAGGTCCTATATGGCCGTAGGTTGCATCTGGCTGGTATCAGAGCTACCCCCATGCTGTATACACGGCGCCCAGCTGTGCTCAGATCGACATATATCCAGTCAAGAACATCGCCTGTAGGTCCTATATGGCCGTGGGTTGCATCTGGCTGGTATCAGAGCTACCCCCATGCTGTTTATACGGGCCCAGCTGTGCTCAGATAGACATATATCCACTGAAGAACATCGCCTGTAGGTCCTATATGGCCGTGGGTCGCATCTGGCTGGTATCAGAGCTACCCCCATGCTGTATATACGGGGCCCAGCTGTGCTCAGATCAACATATATCGACTCAAGAACATCGCCTGTAGGTCCTATATAGCCGTGGGTTGCAGCTGGCTGGTATCACAGCTACCCCCATGCTGTATATACATGGCCCAGCTGAGCTCAGATCGACATATATCGACTCAAGAACATCGCCTGTAGGTCCTATATAGCCGTGGGTTGCAGCTGGCTGGTATCACAGCTACCCCCATGATGTATATACGTGGCCCAGCTGTGCTCACATCGACATATATCGATTCAAGAACATCGCCTGTAGGTCCTATATGGCCGTGGGTTGCATCTGGCTGGTATCAGAACTACCCCCATGCTGTATATACGGTGCTCAGTTATGCTCAGATCGACATATATCCACTCAAGAACATCGCCTGTAGGTCCTATATGGCCGTGGGTTGCATCTGGCTGGTATCAGAGCTACCCCCATGCTGTATATACGGGGCCCAGCTGTGCTCAGATCGACATATATCGACTCAAGAACATCGCCTGTAGGTCCTATATGGCCGTGGGTTGCATCTGCCTGGTATCAGAGCTACCCCCAGCTGTATATACGGCGCCCAGCTGTGCTCAGATCGACATATATCCACTCAAGAACATCGCCTGTAGGTCCTATATGGCCGTGGGTTGTATCTGGCTGGTATCAGAGCTACCCCCATGCTGTATATACGGGGCCCTGCTGTGATCAGATCGACATATATCGACTCAAGAACATCGCCTGTAGGTCCTATATAGCCGTGGGTTGCTGCTGGCTGGTATCACAGCTACCCCCATGCTGTATATACGTGGCCCAGCTGTGCTCAGATCGACATATATCGACTCAAGAACATCGCCTGTGGGTCCTATATGGCCGTGGGTTGCATCTGGCTGGTATCAGAGCTACTCCCATGCTGAATATACGGCGCCCAGCTGTGCTTAGATCGACATATATTCACTCAAGAACATCGCCTGTAGGTCCTATATGGCGGTGGTTTGTATCTGGCTGGTATCAGAGCTACCCCATGCTGTATATACGGGGCCCATCTGTGCTCAGATCGACATATATCCACTCAAAAACATCGCATGTAGGTCCTATATAGCCGTGGGTTGCAGCTGGCTGGTATCACAGCTACCCCCAAGCTGTATATACGTGGCCCAGCTGTGCTCAGATCGACATATATCGACTCAAGAACATCGCCTGTAGGTCCTATATGGCCGTGGGTTGCATCTGGCTGGTATCAGAGCTACCCCCATGCTGTATATACGGCGCCCAGCTGTGCTCAAATCGACATATATCCTCTGAAGAACATCGCCTGTAGATCCTATATGGCCGTGGGTTGCATCTGGCTGGTATCAGAGCTACACCCATGCTGTATATACGGCGCCCAGCTGTGCTCAGATCGACATATATCCACTCAAGAACATCGCCTGTAGGTCCTATATGGCCGTGGGTTGCATCTTGCTGGTATCAGAGCTACCCCCATGCTGTATATACGGGGCCCAGCTGTGCTCAGATGGACATATATCGGCTCAAGAACATCGCCTGTAGGTCTTATAAAGCCGTGGGTTGCAGCTGGCTGGTATCACAGCTAACCCCATGCTGTATATACGTGGCCCAGCTGTGCTCAGATCGACATATATCGACTCAAGAACATCGCCTGTAGGTCCTATATGGCCGTGGGTTGCATCTGCCTGGTATCAGAGCTACCCCTAGCTGTATATACGGCGCCCAGCTGTGCTCAGATCGACATATATCCACTCAAGAACATCGCCTGTAGGTCCTATATGGCCGTGGGTTGTATCTGGCTGGTATCAGAGCTACCCCCATGCTCTATATACGTGGCCCAGCTGTGCTCAGATCGACATATATCGACTCAAGAACATCGCCTGTAGGTCCTATATGGCCGTGGTTTGCGTCTGGCTGGTATCAGTGCTACTCCCATGCTGTATATACGGCGCCCAGCTGTGCTTAGATCGACATATATCCATTCAAGAACATCGCCTGTAGGTCTTATATGGCAGTGGGTTGTATCTGGCTGGTATCAGGGCTACCCCCATGCTGTATATACAGGGCCCAGCTGTGCTCAGATCGACATATATCGACTCAAGAACATCGCCTGCAGGTCCTATATAGCCGTGGGTTGCTGCTGACTGGTATCACAGCTACCGCCATGCTGTATATACGTGGCCCAGCTGTGCTCAGATCGACATATATCGACTCAAGAACATCGCCTATATGGCCGTGGGTTGCATCTGGCTGGTATCAGAGCTACCCCCCATGCTGTATATACGGGGCCCTGCTGTGCTTAGAGCGACATATATCGACTCAAGAACATCGCCTGCAGGTCCTATATAGCCGTGGGTTGCTGCTGACTGGTATCACAGCTTCCCCCATGCTGTATATACGTGGCCCAGCTGTGCTCAGAGCGACATATATCGACTCAAGAACATCGCCTGTAGGTCCTATATGGCCGTGGGTTGCATCTGGCTGGTATCAGAGCTACCCCCATGCTGTATATACGGGGACCATCTGTGCTCAGATCGACATATATCGACTCAAGAACAACGCCTGTAGGTCCTATATAGCCGTGGGATGCAGCTGGCTGGTATCACAGCTACCCCCAAGCTGTATATACGTGGCCCAGCTGTGCTCAGATCGACATATATCGACTCAAGAACATCGCCTGTAGGTCCTATATAGCCATGGGTTGCAGCTGGCTGGTATCACAGCTACAGTATATACGTGGCCCAGTTGTGCTCAGATCAACATATATCGACTCAAGAACATCGCCTGTAGGTCCTATATAGCCGTGGGTTGCAGCTGGCTGGTATCACAGCTAACCCCATGCTGTATATACGTGGCCCAGCTGTGCTCAGATCGACATATATCGACTCAAGAACATCGCCTGTAGGTCCTATATGGCCGTGGGTTGCATCTGTCTCGTATCAGAGCTACCCCCATGATGTATATACGGCGCCCAGCTGTGCTCAGATCGACATATATCCACTCAAGAACATCGCCTGTAGGTCCTATATGGCCGTGGGTTGTATCTGGCTGGTATCAGAGCTACCCCCATGCTGTATATACGGGGCCATGCTGTTATCAGATCGACATATATCGACTCAAGAACATCGCCTGTAGGTCCTATATAGCCGTGGGTTGCTGCTGGCTGGTATCACAGCTACCCCCATGCTGTATATACGTGGCCCAGCTGTGCTCAGATCGACATATATCGACTCAAGAACATCGCCTGTAGGTCCTATATGGCCGTGGGTCGCATCTGGCTGGTATCAGAGCTACCCCCATGCTGTATATACGGGGCCCAGCTGTGCTCAGATCGACATATATCGACTCAAGAACATCGCCTGTAGGTCCTATAAAGCCATGGGTTGCAGCTGGCTGGTATCACAGCCACCCCCATGCTGTATATACGTGGCCCAGCTGTGCTCAGATCGACATATATCGACTCAAGAACATCGCCTGTAGGTCCTATATAGCCATGGGTTGCAGCTGGCTGGTATCACAGCTACAGTATATACGTGGCCCAGTTGTGATCAGATCAACATATATCGACTCAAGAACATCGCCTGTAGTTCCTATATAGCCGTGGGTTGCAGCTGGCTGGTATAACAACTACCCCCATGCTATATATACGTGGCCCAGCTGTGCTCAGATCGACATATATCGACTCAAGAACATCGCCTGTTGGTCATATATAGCCGTGGGTTGCATCTGGCTGGTATCACAGCTACCCCCATGCTGTATATACGTGGCCCAGCTGTGCTCAGATCGACATATATCGACTCAAGAACATCGCCTGTAGGTCCTACATGGCCGTAGGTCGCATCTGGCTGGTATCAGAGCTACCCCCATGCTGTATATACGGGGCCCAGCTGTGCTCAGATCGACATATATCGACTCAAGAACATCGCCTGTAGGTCCTATAAAGCCATGGGTTGCAGCTGGCTGGTATCACATCCACCCCCATGCTGTATATACGTGGCCCAGCTGTGCTCAGATCGACATATATCGACTCAAGAACATCGCCTATAGGTCCTACATGGCCGTGGGTTGCATCTGGCTGGTATCAGAGCTACCCCCATGCTGTATATACGGGGCCCAGCTGTGCTCAGATCGACATATATCGACTCAAGAACATCGCCTGTAGGTCCTATAAAGCCATGGGTTGCAGCTGGCTGGTATCACATCCACCCCCATGCTGTATATACGTGGCCCAGCTGTGCTCAGATCAACATATATCGACTCAAGAACATCGCCTGTAGGTCCTATATGGCCGTGGGTTGCATCTGGCTGGTATCAGAGCTACCCCCATGCTGTATATACGGGGCCCTGCTGTGCTTAGAGCGACATATATCGACTCAAGAACATCGCCTGCAGGTCCTATATAGCCGTGGGTTGCTGCTGACTGGTATCACAGCTACCGCCATGCTGTATATACGTGGCCCAGCTGTGCTCAGATCGACATATATCGACTCAAGAACATCGCCTATATGGCCGTGGGTTGCATCTGGCTGGTATCAGAGCTACCCCCCATGCTGTATATACGGGGCCCTGCTGTGCTTAGAGCGACATATATCGACTCAAGAACATCGCCTGCAGGTCCTATATAGCCGTGGGTTGCTGCTGACTGGTATCACAGCTTCCCCCATGCTGTATATACGTGGCCCAGCTGTGCTCAGAGCTACATATATCGACTCAAGAACATCGCCTGTAGGTCCTATATGGCCGTGGGTTGCATCTGGCTGGTATCAGAGCTACTCCCATGCTGTATATACGGCGCCCAGCTGTGCTCAAATCGACATATATCCACTCAATAACTTCGCCTGTAGGTCCTATATGGCCGTGGGTTGCATCTGGCTGGTTTCAGAGCTACCCCCATGCTGTATATACGCGGACCATCTGTGCTCAGATCGACATATATCGACTCAAGAACATCGCCTGTAGGTCCTATATAGCCGTGGGTTGCAGCTGGCTGGTATCACAGCTACCCCCAAGCTGTATATACGTGGCCCACCTGTACTCAGATCGACATATATCGACTCAAGAACATCGCCTGTAGGTCCTATATGGCCGTGGGTTGCATCTGGCTGGTATCATAGCTACCCCCATGCTGTATATACGGCGCCCAGCTGTGCTCAGATCGACATATATCCACTCAAAAACATCGCCTGTAGGTCCTATATGGCCGTGGGTTGCATCTGGCTGGTATCAGAGCTACCCCCATGCTGTATATACGGGGCCCAGCTGTGCTCAGATCGACATATATCGTCTTAAGAACATCGCCTGTAGGTCTTATATATCCGTGGGTTGCAGCTGGCTGGTATCACAGCTACCCCCATGCTGTATATACGTGGCCCAGCTGTGCTCAGATCGACATATATCGACCCTAGAACATCGCCTGTAGGTCCAATATGGCCGTGGGTTGCATCTGGCTGGTATCAGAGCTACCACCATGCTGTTTATACGGCGCCCAGCTGTGCTCAGATCGACATATATCCATTCAAGAACATCGCCTGTAGGTCCTATATGGCCGTGGGTTGCATCTGGCTGGTAGCAGAGCTACCCCCATGCTGTATATACGAGGCCCAGCTGTGCTCAGATCGACATATATCGACTCAAGAACATCGCCTGTAGGTCCTATATAGCCGTGGGTTGCAGCTGGCTGGTATCACAGCTAACCCCATGCTGTATATACGTGGCCCAGCTTTGCTCAGATCGACATATATCGACTCAAGAACATCGCCTGTAGGTCCTATATGGCCGTGGGTTGCATCTGTCTCGTATCAGAGCTACCCCCATGATGTATATACGGCGCCCAGCTGTGCTCAGATCGACATATATCCACTCAAGAACATCGCCCGTAGGTCCTATATGGCCGTGGGTTGTATCTGGCTGGTATCAGAGCTACCCCCATGCTGTATATACGGGGCCATGCTGTGATCAGATCGACATATATCGACTCAAGAACATCGCCTGTAGGTCCTATATAGCCGTGGGTTGCTGCTGGCTGGTATCACAGCTACCCCCATGCTGTATATACGTGGCCCAGCTGTGCTCAGATCGACATATATCGACTCAAGAACATCGCCTGTAGGTCCTATATGGCCGTGGGTCGCATCTGGCTGGTATCAGAGCTACCCCCATGCTGTATATACGGGGCCCAGCTGTGCTCAGATCGACATATATCGACTCAAGAACATCGCCTGTAGGTCCTATAAAGTCATGGGTTGCAGCTGGCTGGTATCACAGCCACCCCCATGCTGTATATACGTGGCCCAGCTGTGCTCAGATCGACATATATCGACTCAAGAACATCGCCTGTAGGTCCTATATAGCCATGGGTTGCAGCTGGCTGGTATCACAGCTACAGTATATACGTGGCCCAGTTGTGCTCAGATCAACATATATCGACACAAGAACATCGCCTGTAGGTCCTATATAGCCGTGGGTTGCAGCTGGCTGGTATCACAACTACCCCCATGCTGTATATACGTGGTCCAGCTGTGCTCAGAGCGACATATATCGACTCAAGAACATCGCCTGTAGGTCATATATAGCCGTGGGTTGCAGCTGGCTGGTATCACAGCTACCCCCATGCTGTATATACGTGGCCCAGCTGTGCTCAGATCGACATATATCGACTCAAGAACATCGCCTGTAGGTCCTACATGGCCGTAGGTCGCATCTGGCTGGTATCAGAGCTACCCCCATGTTGTATATACGGGGCCCAGCTGTGCTCAGATCGACATATATCGACTCAAGAACATCGCCTGTAGGTCCTATAAAGCCATGGGTTGCAGCTGGCTGGTATCACATCCACCCCCATGCTGTATATACGTGGCCCAGCTGTGCTCAGATCGACATATATCGACTCAAGAACATCGCCTATAGGTCCTATATGGCCGTAGGTTGCATCTGGCTGGTATCAGAGCTACCCCCATGCTGTATATACGGGGCCCAGCTGTGCTCAGATCGACATATATCGACTCAAGAACATCGCCTGTAGGTCCTATAAAGCCATGGGTTGCAGCTGGCTGGTATCACATCCACCCCCATGCTGTATATACGTGGCCCAGCTGTGCTCAGATCGACATATATCGACTCAAGAACATCGCCTGTAGGTCCTATATGGCCGTGGGTTGCATCTGGCTGGTATCAGAGCTACCCCCATGCTGTATATACGGGGCCCTGCTGTGCTTAGAGCGACATATATCGACTCAAGAACATCGCCTGCAGGTCCTATATAGCCGTGGGTTGCTGCTGACTGGTATCACAGCTACCGCCATGCTGTATATACGTGGCCCTGCTGTGCTCAGATCGACATATATCGACTCAAGAACATCGCCTATATGGCCGTGGGTTGCATCTGGCTGGTATCAGAGCTACCCCCATGCTGTATATACGGGGCCCAGCTGTGCTCAGATCGACATATATCGTCTTAAGAACATCGCCTGTAGGTCTTATATATCCGTGGGTTGCAGCTGGCTGGTATCACAGCTACCCCCATGCTGTATATACGTGGCCCAGCTGTGCTCAGATCGACATATATCGACCCTAGAACATCGCCTGTAGGTCCAATATGGCCGTGGGTTGCATCTGGCTGGTATCAGAGCTACCCCCATGCTGTTTATACGGCGCCCAGCTGTGCTCAGATCGACATATATCCATTCAAGTACATCGCCTGTAGGTCCTATATGGCCGTGGGTTGCATCTGGCTGGTATCAGAGCTACCCCCATGCTTTATATACGGGGCCCAGCTGTGCTCAGATCGACATATATCGACTCAAGAACATCGCCTGTAGGTCCTATAAAGCTATGGGTTGCAGCTGGCTGGTATCACAGCCACCCCCATGCTGTATATACGTGGCCCAGCTGTGCTCAGATCGACATATATCGACTCAAGAACATCGCCTGTAGGTCCTATATGGCCGTGGGTCGCATCTGGCTGGTATCAGAGCTACCCCCATGCTGTATATACGGGGCCCAGCTGTGCTCAGATCGACATATATCGACTCAAGAACATCGCCTGTAGGTCCTATAAAGCCATGGGTTGCAGCTGGCTGGTATCACAGCCACCCCCATGCTGTATATACGTGGCCCAGCTGTGCTCAGATCGACATATATCGACTCAAGAACATCGCCTGTAGGTCCTATATAGCCATGGGTTGCAGCTGGCTGGTATCACAGCTACAGTATATATGTGGCCCAGTTGTGCTCAGATCAACATATATCGACACAAGAACATCGCCTGTAGGTCCTATATAGCCGTGGGTTGCAGCTGGCTGGTATCACAACTACCCCCATGCTGTATATACGTGGCCCAGCTGTGCTCAGATCGACATATATCGACTCAAGAACATCGCCTGTAGGTCATATATAGCCGTGGGTTGCAGCTGGCTGGTATCACAGCTACCCCCATGCTGTATATACGTGGCCCAGCTATGTTCAGATCGACATATATCGACTCAAGAACATCGCCTGTAAGTCCTACATGGCCGTAGGTCGCATCTGGCTGGTATCAGAGCTACCCCCATGTTGTATATACGGGGCCCAGCTGTGCTCAGATCGACATATATCGACTCAAGAACATCGCCTATAGGTCCTATAAAGCCATGGGTTGCAGCTGGCTGGTATCACATCCACCCCCATGCTGTATATACGTGGCCCAGCTGTGCTCAGATCGACATATATCGACTCAAGAACATCGCCTATAGGTCCTATATGGCCGTGGGTTGCATCTGGCTGGTATCAGAGCTACCCCCATGCTGTATATACGGGGCCCAGCTGTGCTCAGATCGACATATATCGACTCAAGAACATCGCCTGTAGGTCCTACATGGCCGTAGGTCGCATCTGGCTGGTATCAGAGCTACCCCCATGTTGTATATACGGGGCCCAGCTGTGCTCAGATCGACATATATCGACTCAAGAACATCGCCTGTAGGTCCTATAAAGCCATGGGTTGCAGCTGGCTGGTATCACATCCACCCCCATGCTGTATATACGTGGCCCAGCTGTGCTCAGATCGACATATATCGACTCAAGAACATCGCCTATAGGTCCTATATGGCCGTGGGTTGCATCTGGCTGGTATCAGAGCTACCCCCATGCTGTATATACGGGGCCCAGCTGTGCTCAGATCGACATATATCGACTCAAGAACATCGCCTGTAGGTCCTATAAAGCCATGGGTTGCAGCTGGCTGGTATCACAGCCACCCCCATGCTGTATATACGTGGCCCAGCTGTGCTCAGATCGACATATATCGACTCAAGAACATCGCCTGTAGGTCCTATATAGCCATGGGTTGCAGCTGGCTGGTATCACAGCTACAGTATATACGTGGCCCAGTTGTGCTCAGATCAACATATATCGACACAAGAACATCGCCTGTAGGTCCTATATAGCCGTGGGTTGCAGCTGGCTGGTATCACAACTACCCCCATGCTGTATATACGTGGCCCAGCTGTGCTCAGATCGACATATATAGACTCAAGAACATCGCCTGTAGGTCATATATAGCCGTGGGTTGCAGCTGGCTGGTATCACAGCTACCCCCATGCTGTATATACGTGGCCCAGCTGTGCTCAGATCGACATATATCGACTCAAGAACATCGCCTGTAGGTCCTACATGGCCGTAGGTCGCATCTGGCTGGTATCAGAGCTACCCCCATGTTATATATACGGGGCCCAGCTGTGCTCAGATCGACATATATCGACTCAAGAACATCGCCTGTAGGTCCTATAAAGCCATGGGTTGCAGCTGGCTGGTATCACATCCACCCCCATGCTGTATATACGTGGCCCAGCTGTGCTCAGATCGACATATATCGACTCAAGAACATCGCCTATAGGTCCTATATGGCCGTGGGTTGCATCTGGCTGGTATCAGAGCTACCCCCATGCTGTATATACGGGGCCCAGCTGTGCTCAGATCGACATATATCGACTCAAGAACATCGCCTGTAGGTCCTATAAAGCCATGGGTTGCAGCTGGCTGGTATCACATCCACCCGCATGCTGTATATACGTGGCCCAGCTGTGCTCAGATCGACATATATCGACTCAAGAACATCGCCTGTAGGTCCTATATGGCCGTGAGTTGCATCTGGCTGGTATCAGAGCTACCCCCATGCTGTATATACGGGGCCCTGCTGTGCTTAGAGCGACATATATCGACTCAAGAACATCGCCTGCAGGTCCTATATAGCCGTGGGTTGCTGCTGACTGGTATCACAGCTACCGCCATGCTGTATATACGTGGCCCTGCTGTGCTCAGATCGACATATATCGACTCAAGAACATCGCCTATATGGCCGTGGGTTGCATCTGGCTGGTATCAGAGCTACCCCCATGCTGTATATACGGGGCCCAGCTGTGCTCAGATCGACATATATCGTCTTAAGAACATCGCCTGTAGGTCTTATAAATCCGTGGGTTGCAGCTGGCTGGTATCACAGCTACCCCCATGCTGTATATACGTGGCCCAGCTGTGCTCAGATCGACATATATCGACCCTAGAACATCGCCTGTAGGTCCAATATGGCCGTGGGTTGCATCTGGCTGGTATCAGAGCTACCCCCATGCTGTTTATACGGCGCCCAGCTGTGCTCAGATCGACATATATCCATTCAAGAACATCGCCTGTAGGTCCTATATGGCCGTGGGTTGCATCTGGCTGGTATAAGAGCTACCCCCATGCTGTATATACGGGGCCCAGCTGTGCTCAGATCGACATATATCGACTCAAGAACATCGCCTGTAGGTCCTATAAAGCCATGGGTTGCAGCTGGCTGGTATCACAGCCACCCCCATGCTGTATATACGTGGCCCAGCTGTGCTCAGATCGACATATATCGACTCAAGAACATCGCCTGTAGGTCCTATATGGCCGTGGGTCGCATCTGGCTGGTATCAGAGCTACCCCCATGCTGTATATACGGGGCCCAGCTGTGCTCAGATCGACATATATCGACTCAAGAACATCGCCTGTAGGTCCTATAAAGCCATGGGTTGCAGCTGGCTGGTATCACAGCCACCCCCATGCTGTATATACGTGGCCCAGCTGTGCTCAGATCGACATATATCGACTCAAGAACATCGCCTGTAGGTCCTATATAGCCATGGGTTGCAGCTGGCTGGTATCACAGCTACAGTATATACGTGGCCCAGTTGTGCTCAGATCAACATATATCGACACAAGAACATCGCCTGTAGGTCCTATATAGCCGTGGGTTGCAGCTGGCTGGTATCACAACTACCCCCATGCTGTATATACGTGGCCCAGCTGTGCTCAGATCGACATATATCGACTCAAGAACATCGCCTGTAGGTCATATATAGCCGTGGGTTGCAGCTGGCTGGTATCACAGCTACCCCCATGCTGTATATACGTGGCCCAGCTGTGCTCAGATCGACATATATCGACTCAAGAACATCGCCTGTAGGTCCTACATGGCCGTAGGTCGCATCTGGCTGGTATCAGAGCTACCCCCATGTTGTATATACGGGGCCCAGCTGTGCTCAGATCGACATATATCGACTCAAGAACATCGCCTGTAGGTCCTATAAAGCCATGGGTTGCAGCTGGCTGGTATCACATCCACCCCCATGCTGTATATACGTGGCCCAGCTGTGCTCAGATCGACATATATCGACTCAAGAACATCGCCTATAGGTCCTATATGGCCGTGGGTTGCATCTGGCTGGTATCAGAGCTACCCCCATGCTGTATATACGGGGCCCAGCTGTGCTCAGATCGACTTATATCGACTCAAGAACATCGCCTGTAGGTCCTATAAAGCCATGGGTTGCAGCTGGCTGGTATCACATCCACCCCCATGCTGTATATACGTGGCCCAGCTGTGCTCAGATCGACATATATCGACTCAAGAACATCGCCTGTAGGTCCTATATGGCCGTGGGTTGCATCTGGCTGGTATCAGAGCTACCCCCATGCTGTATATACGGGGCCCTGCTGTGCTTAGAGCGACATATATCGACTCAAGAACATCGCCTGCAGGTCCTATATAGCCGTGGGTTGCTGCTGACTGGTATCACAGCTACCGCCATGCTGTATATACGTGGCCCTGCTGTGCTCAGATCGACATATATCGACTCAAGAACATCGCCTATATGGCCGTGGGTTGCATCTGGCTGGTATCAGAGCTACCCCCATGCTGTATATACGGGGCCCAGCTGTGCTCAGATCGACATATATCGTCTTAAGAACATCGCCTGTAGGTCTTATAAATCCGTGGGTTGCAGCTGGCTGGTATCACAGCTACCCCCATGCTGTATATACGTGGCCCAGCTGTGCTCAGATCGACATATATCGACCCTAGAACATCGCCTGTAGGTCCAATATGGCCGTGGGTTTCATCTGGCTGGTATCAGAGCTACCCCCATGCTGTTTATACGGCGCCCAGCTGTGCTCAGATCGACATATATCCATTCAAGAACATCGCCTGTAGGTCCTATATGGCCGTGGGTTGCATCTGGCTGGTAACAGAGCTACCCCCATGCTGTATATACGAGGCCCAGCTGTGCTCAGATCGACATATATCGACTCAAGAACATCGCCTGTAGGTCCTATATAGCCGTGGGTTGCAGCTGGCTGGTATCACAGCTACCACCATGCTGTATATACGTGGCCCAGCTGTGCTCAGATCGACATATATTGACTCAAGAACATCGCCTGTAGGTCCTATATGGCCGTAGGTTGCATCTGGCTGTTATCAGAGCTACCACCATGCTGTATACACGGCGCACAGCTGTGCTCAGATCGACATATATCCACTTAAGAACATCCCCTGTAGGTCCTATATGGCCGTGGGTTGCAGCTGGCTGGTATCAGAGCTACCCCCATGCTGTATATACGGGGCCCGGGTGTGCTCAGATCGACATATATCGACTCAAGAACATCGCCTGTAGGTCCTATATAGCCGTGGGTTGCAGCTGGCTGGTATCACAGCTACCCCCATGCTGTATATACGTGGCCCAGCTGTGCTCACATCGACATATATAGATTCAAGAACATCGCCTGTAGGTCCTATATGGCCGTGGGTTGCATCTGGCTGGTATCAGAACTACCCCCATGCTGTATATACGGCGCTCAGCTATGCTCAGATCGACATATATCCACTCAAGAACATCGCCTGTAGGTCCTATATGGCCGTGGGTTGCATCTGGCTGGTATCAGAGCTACCCCCATGCTTTATATACGGGGCCCAGCTGTGCTCAGATCGACATATATCGACTCTAGAACATCGCCTGTAGGTCCTATATGGCCGTGGGTTGCATCTGCCTGGTATCAGAGCTACCCCCAGCTGTATATACGGCGCCCAGCTGTGCTCAGATCGACATATATCCACTCAAGAACATCGCCTGTAGGTCCTATATGGCCGTGGGTTGTATCTGGCTGGTATCACAGTTACCCCCATGCTGTATATACGGGGCCCTGCTGTGATCAGATCGACATATATCTACTCAAGAACATCGCCTGTAGGTCCTATATAGCCATGGGTTGCAGCTGGCTGGTATCACAGATACCCCCATGCTGTACATACGTGGCCCAGCTGTGCTTAGATCGACATATATCGACTCAAGAACATCGCCTGTAGGTCCTATATGGCCGTGGGTTGCATCTGGCTGGTATCAGAGCTACTCCCATGCTGTATATACGGCGCCCAGCTGTGCTTAGATCGACATATATCCACTCAAGAACATCGCCTGTAGGTCCTATATGGCGGTGGGTTGTATCTGGCTGGTATCAGAGCTACCCCCATGCTGTATATACGGGGCCCATCTGTGCTCAGATCGACATATATCCACTCAAAAACATCGCATCTAGGTCCTATATAGCCGTGGGTTGCAGCTGGCTGGTATCACAGCTACCCCCAAGCTGTATATACGTGGCCCAGCTGTGCTCAGATCGACATATATCGACTCAAGAACATCGCCTGTAGGTCCTATATGGCCGTGGGTTGCATCTGGCTGGTATCAGAGCTACCCCCATGCTGTATATACGGCGCACAGCTGTGCTCAAATCGACATATATCCTCTGAAGAACATCGCCTGTAGGTCCTATATGGCCGTGGGTTGCATCTGGCTGGTATCAGAGCTACCCCCATGCTGTATATACGGCGCCCAGCTGTGCTCAGAGCAACATATATCCACTCAAGAACATCGCCTGTAGGTCCTATATAGCCGTGGGTTGCAGCTGGCTGGTATCACAGCTACAGTATATACGTGGCCCAGTTGTGCTCAGATCAACATATATCGACTCAAGAAAATCGCCTGTTGGTCCTATATAGCCGTGGGTTGCAGCTGGCTGGTATCACAGCTACCCCCATGCTGTATATACATGGCCCAGCTGTGCTCAGATCGACATATATCGACTCAAGAACATCGCATGTAGGTCCTATATAGCCGTGGGTTGCAGCTGGCTGGTATCACAGCTACCCCCAAGCTGTATATACGTGGCCCAGCTGTGCTCAGATCGACATATATCGACTCAAGAACATCGCCTGTAGGTCCTATATGGCCGTGGGTTGCATCTGGCTGGTATCAGAGCTACCCCCATGCTGTATATACGGCGCACAGCTGTGCTCAAATCGACATATATCCTCTGAAGAACACCGCCTGTAGGTCCTATATGGCCGTGGGTTGCAGCTGGCTGGTATCACAGCTACCCCCATGCTGTATATACGTGGCCCAGCTGTGCTCAGATCGACATATATCGACTCAAGAACATCGCCTGTAGGTCCTATATGACCGTGGGTTGCATCTGGCTGGTATCAGAGCTACACCCATGCTGTATATACGGCGCCCATCTGTGCTCAGATCGACATATATCCACTCAAGAACATCGCCTGTAGGTCCTATATGGCCGTGGGTTGCATCTGGCTGGTATCAGTGCTACCCCCATGCTGTATATACGGGGCCCAGCTGTGCTCAGAGCGACATATATCGACTCAAGAACATCGCCTCTAGGTCCTATATAGCCGTGAGTTTCAGCTGGCTGGTATCACAGCTACACCCATGCTGTATATACGTGGCCCAGCTGTGCTCAGATCGACATATATCGACTCAAGAACATCGCCTGTAGGTCCTATATGGCCGTGGGTTGCATCTTGCTGGTATCAGAGCTACCCCCATGCTGTATATACGGGGCCCAGCTGTGCTCAGATCGACATATATCGACTCAAGAACATCGCCTGTAGGTCCTATATAGCCGTGGGTTGCAGCTGGCTGGTATCACAGCTACCCCCATGCTGTATATACGTGGCCCAGCTGTGCTCAGATCGACATATATCGACTCAAGAACATCGCCTGTAGGTCCTTTATGACCGTGGGTTGCATCTGGCTGGTATCAGAGCTACACCCATGCTGTATATACGGCGCCCATCTGTGCTCAGATCGACATATATCCACTCAAGAACATCGCCTGTAGGTCCTATATGGCCGTGGGTTGCATCTGGCTGGTATCAGTGCTACCCCCATGCTGTATATACGGGGCCCAGCTGTGCTCAGAGCGACATATATCGACTCAAGAACATCGCCTCTAGGTCCTATATAGCCGTGAGTTTCAGCTGGCTGGTATCACAGTTACACCCATGCTGTATATACGTGGCCCAGCTGTGCTCAGATCGACATATATCGACTCAAGAACATCGCCTGTAGGTCCTATATGGCCGTGGGTTGCATCTGGCTGGTATCAGAGCTACCACCATGCTGTATATACGGGGCCCCAGCTGTGCTGAGATCGACATATATCGACTCAAGAACATCGCCTGTAGGTCCTATATAGCCGTGGGTTGCATCTGGCTGGTATCACAGCTACCCCCATGCTGTATATATGGCGCCCACCTGTGCTCAGATCGACATATATCCACTCAAGAACATCGCCTGTAGGTCCTATACGCCCGTGGGTTGCATCTGGCTGGTATCAGAGCTACCCCCATGCTGTATATACGGGGCCCAGCTGTGCTCAGATCGACATATATCGACTCAAGAACATCGCCTGTAGGTCCTATAGGGTCGTGGGTTGCATCTGGCTGGTATCAGAGCTACCCCCATGCTGTATATACGGGGCCCAGCTAAGCTCAGATCGACATATATCGACTCAAGAACATCGCCTGTAGGTCCTATATGGTCGTGGGTTGAATCTGGCTGGTATCAGAGCTACCCCCATGCCGTATATACGGCGCCCAGCTGTGCTCAGTTCGACATATATCCACTCAAGAACATCGCCTGTAGGTCTTATATGGCCGTGGGTTGCATCTGGCTGGTATCAGAGCTACCCCCATGCCGTATATACGGGGCCCAGCTGTGCTCAGATCGACATATATCGACTCAAGAACATCGCCTGTGGGTCCTATATAGCCGTGGGTTGCAGCTGGCTGGTATCACAGCTACTCCCATGCTGTATATACGTGGCCCATCTGTGCTCAGATCGACATATATCGACTCAAGAACATCGCCTGTAGGTCCTATATGGTCGTGGGTTGCATCTGGCTGGTATCAGAGCTACCCCCATGCTGTATATACGGCGCCCAGCTGTGCTCAGTTCGACATATATCCACTCAAGAACATCGCCTCTAGGTCTTATATGGCCGTGGGTTGCATCTGGCTGGTATCAGAGCTACCCCCATGCTGTATATACGGCGCCCAGCTGTGCTCAGATCGACATATATCGACACAAGAACATCGCCTGTAGGTCCTATATAGCCGTGGGTTGCATCTGGCTGGTATCACAGCTACCCCCATGCTGTATATACGGCGCCCAGCTGTGCTCAAATCGACATATATCCACTCAAGAACATCGCCTGTAGGTCCTATATGCCCGTGGGTTGCATCTGGCTGGTATCAGAGCTACCCCCATGCTGTAAATACGGGGCCCAGCTGTGCTCAGATCGACATATATCGACTCAAGAACATCGCCTGTAGGTCCTATATAGCCGTGGGTTGCAGCTTTCTGGTATCACAGCTACCCCCATGCTGTATATACGTGGCCCAGCTGTGCTCAGATCGACATATATCGACTCAAGAACATCGCCCGTAGGTCGTATATAGCCGTGGGTTGCAGCTGGCTGGTATCACAGCTACAGTATATACGTGGCCCAGTTGTGCTCAGATCAACATATATCGACTCAAGAACATCGCCTGTAGGTCCTATATAGCCGTGGGTTGCAGCTGGCTGGTATCACAGCTACCCCCATGCTGTATATACATGGCCCAGCTGTGCTCAGATCGACATATATCGAATCAAGAATATCGCCTGTAGGTCCTATATGGCTGTGGGTTGCATCTGGCTGGTATCAGAGCTACCCCCATGCTGTATATACGGCGCCCAGCTGTGCTCAGATCGACATATATCAACTCAAAAACATCGCCTGTAAGTCCTATATGGCCGTGGGTTGCATCTGTCTGGTAGCAGAGCTACCCCCATGCTGTATATACGTGGCCCAGCTGTGCTCAGATCGACATATATCGACTCAAAAACATCGCCTGTGGGTCCTATATGGCCGTAGGTTGCATCTGGCTGGTAACAGAGCTACCCCCATGCTGTATATACGGCGCCCAGCAGTGCTCAGATCGACATATATCCACTCAAGAACATCGCCTGTAGGTCCTATATGGCCGTGGATTGCATCTGGCTGGTATCAGAGCTACCCCCATGCTGTATATACGGCGCCCAGCTGTGCTCAGTTCGACATATATCCACTCAAGAACATCGCCTGTAGGTCTTATATGGCCGTGGGTTGCAGTTGGCTGGTATCACAGCTACCCCCATGCTGTATATACATGGCCCAGCTGTGCTCAGATCGACATATATCGAATCAAGAATATCGCCTGTAGGTCCTATATGGCCGTGGGTTGCATCTGGCTGGTATCAGAGCTACCCCCATGCTGTATATACGGGGCCCAGCTGTGCTCAGATCGACATATATCGACTCAAGAACATCGCCAGTAGGTCCTATATAGCCGTGGCTTGCAGCTGGCTGGTATCACAGCTACCCCCATGCTGTATATACGTGGCCCAGCTGTGCTCAGATCGACATATATCGACTCAAGAACATCGCCTGTAGGTCCTATATGGCCGTGGGTTGCATCTGGCTGGTATCAGAGCTACCCCCATGCTGTATATACGGGGCCCAGCTGTGCTCAGATCGACATATATCGACTCAAGAACATCGCCTGTAGGTCCTATATAGCCGTGGCTTGCAGCTGGCTGGTATCACAGCTACCCCCATGCTGTATATACGTGGCCCAGCTGTGCTCAGATCGACATATATCGACTCAAGAACATCGCCTGTAGGTCCTATATGGCCGTGGGTTGCATCTGGATGGTATCAGAGCTACCCCCATGCTGTATATACGGCGCCCAGCTGTGCTCAGATCGACATATATCCACTCAAGAACATCGCCTGTAGGTCCTATATGGCCGTGGGTTGCATCTGGCTGGTATCAGAGCTACCCCCATGCTGTATATACGGGGCCCTGCTGTGCTCAGATCGACATATATCGACTCAAGAACTTCGCCTGTAGTTCTTATATAGCCGTGGGTTGCAGCTGGCTGGTATCACAGCTACCCCCATGCTGTATATACGTGGCCCAGCTGTGCTCAGATCGACATATATCGACTCAAGAACATCGCCTGTAGGTCCTATATGGCCGTAGGTTGCATCTGGCTGGTATCAGAGCTACCCCCATGCTGTATACACGGCGCCCAGCTGTGCTCAGATTGACATATATCCACTCAAGAACATCGCCTGTAGGTCCTATATGGCCGTGGATTGCATCTGGCTGGTATCAGAGCTACCCCCATGCTGTATATACGGCGCCCAGCTGTGCTCAGTTCGACATATATCCACTCAAGAACATCGCCTGTAGGTCTTATATTGCCGTGGGTTGCATCTGGCTGGTATCAGAGCAACCCCCATGCTGTATATACGGGGCCCAGCTGTGCTCAGATCGACATATATCGACTCAAGAACATCGCCTGTAGGTACTATATAGCCGTGGGATGCAGCTGGCTGGTATCACAGCTACCCCCATGCTGTATATACGTGGCCCAGCTGTGCTCAGATTGACATATATCGACTCAAGAACATCGCCTGTAGGTCCTATATGGCCGTAGGTTGCATCTGGCTGGTATCAGAGCTACCCCCATGCTGTTTATTCGAGGCCCAGCTGTGCTCAGATAGACATATATCCACTGAAGAACATCGCCTGTAGGTCCTATATGGCCGTGGGTCGCATCTGGCTGGTATCAGAGCTACCCCCATGCTGTATATACGGGGCCCAGCTGTGCTCAGATCGACATATATCGACTCAAGAACATCGCCTGTAGGTCCTATATAGCCGTGGGTTGCAGCTGGCTGGTATCACAGCTACAGTATATACGTGGCCCAGTTGTGCTCAGATCAACATATATCGACTCAAGAACATCGCCTGTAGGTCCTATATAGCCGTGGGTTGCAGCTGGCTGGTATCACAGCTACCCCCATGCTGTATATACATGGCCCAGCTGTGCTCAGATCGACATATATCGACTCAAGAACATCGCCTGTAGGTATATAGCCGTGGGTTGCAGCTGGCTGGTATCACAGCTACAGTATATACGTGGCCCAGTTGTGCTCAGATCAACATATATCGACTCAAGAACATCGCCTGTAGGTCCTATATAGCCGTGGGTTGCAGCTGGCTGGTATCAGAGCTACCCCCATGCTGTATATACGGGGCCCAGCTGTGCTCAGATCGACATATATCGACTCAAGAACATCGCCTGTAGGTCCTATATAGCCGTGGCTTGCAGCTGGCTGGTATCACAGCTACCCCCATGCTGTATATACGTGGCCCAGCTGTGCTCAGATCGACATATATCGACTCAAGAACATCGCCTGTAGGTCCTATATGGCCGTGGGTTGCATCTGGCTGGTATCAGAGCTACCCCCATGCTGTATATACGGCGCCCAGCTGTGCTCAGATCGACATATATCCACTCAAGAACATCGCCTGTAGGTCCTATATAGCCGTGGGTTGCAGCTGGCTGGTATCACAGCTACAGTATATACGTGGCCCAGTTGTGCTCAGATCAACATATATCGACTCAAGAACATCGCCTGTAGGTCCTATATAGCCGTGGGTTGCAGCTGGCTGGTATCACAGCTACCCCCATGCTGTATATACATGGCCCAGCTGTGCTCAGATCGACATATATCGACTCAAGAACATCGCCTGTGGGTCCTAAATGGCCGTGGGATGCATCTGGCTGGTATCAGAGCTACCCCCATGCTGTATATACGGCGCCCAGCTGTGCTCAGATCGACATATATCCACTCAAGAACATCGCCTGTAGGTCGTATATGGCCGTGGGTTGCATCTTGCTGGTATCAGAGCTACCCCCATGCTGTATATACGGGGCCCAGCTGTGCTCAGATCGACATATATCGACTCAACAACATCGCCTGTAGGTCCTATATAGCCGTGGGTTGCAGCTGGCTGGTATCACAGCTACCCCCATGCTGTATATACGTGGCCCAGCTGTGCTCAGATCGACATATATCGACTCAAGAACATCGCCTGTAGGTCCTATAAAGACATGGGTTGCAGCTGGCTGGTATCACAGCCACCCCCATGCTGTATATACGTGGCCCAGCTGTGCTCAGATCGACATATATCGACTCAAGAACATCGCCTATAGGTCCTAAATGGCCGTGGGATGCATCTGGCTGGTATCAGAGCTACCGCCATGCTGTATATACGGCGCCCAGCTGTGCTCAGATCGACATATATCCACTCAAGAACATCGCCTGTAGGTCGTATATGGCCGTGGGTTGCATCTTGCTGGTATCAGAGCTACCCCCATGCTGTATATACGGGGCCCAGCTGTGCTCAGATTGACATATATCGACTCAAGAACATCGCCTGTAGGTCCTATATAGCCGTGGGTTGCAGCTGGCTGGTATCACAGCTACCCCCATGCTGTATATACGTGGCCCATCTGTGCTCAGATCGACATATATCGACTCAAGAACATCGCCCGTAGGTCGTATATAGCCGTGGGTTGCAGCTGGCTGGTATCACAGCTACAGTATATACGTGGCCCAGTTGTGCTCAGATCAACATATATCGACTCAAGAACATCGCCTGTAGGTCCTATATAGCCGTGGGTTGCAGCTGGCTGGTATCACAGCTAACCCCATGCTATATATACGTGGCCCAGCTGTACTCAGATCGACATATATCGACTCAAGAATATCGCCTGTAGGTCCTATATGGCCGTGGGTTGAATCTGGCTGGTAGCAGAGCTACCCCCATGCTGTATATACGGGGCCCAGCTGTGCTCAGATCGACACATATCGACTCAATAACATCGCCTGTAGGTCCTATATAGCCGTGGGTTGCAGCTGGCTGGTATCAGAGCTACCCCTAGCTGTATATACGGCGCCCAGCTGTGCTCAGATCGACATATATCCACTCAAGAACATCGCCTGTAGGTCCTATATGGCCGTGGGTTGTATCTGGCTGGTATCAGAGCTACCCCCATGCTGTATATACGGGGCCCTGCTGTGATCAGATCGACATATATCGACTCAAGAACATCGCCTGTAGGTCCTATATAGCCGTGGGTTGCATCTGGCTGGTATCAGAGCTACCCCCATGCTGTATATACGGGGCCCAACTGTGCTCAGATCGACATATATCGACTCAAGAACATCGCCTATATGGCCGTGGGTTGCATCTGGCTGGTATCAGAGCTACCCCCCATGCTGTATATACGGGGCCCTGCTGTGCTTAGAGCGACATATATTGACTCAAGAACATCACCTGCAGGTCCTATATAGCCGTGGGTTGCTGCTGACTGGTATCACAGCTACCCCCATGCTGTATATACGTGGCCCAGCTGTGATCAGATCGACATATATCGACTCAAGAACATCGCCTATATGGCCGTGGGTTGCATCTGGCTGGTATCAGAGCTACCCCCCATGCTGTATATACGGGGCCCTGCTGTGCTTAGAGCGACATATATTGACTCAAGAACATCACCTGCAGGTCCTATATAGCCGTGGGTTGCTGCTGACTGGTATCACAGCTACCCCCATGCTGTATATACGTGGCCCAGCTGTGATCAGATCGACATATATCGACTCAAGAACATCGCCTATATGGCCGTGGGTTGCATCTGGCTGGTATCAGAGCTACCCCCCATGCTGTATATACGGGGCCCTGCTGTGCTTAGAGCGACATATATTGACTCAAGAACATCACCTGCAGGTCCTATATAGCCGTGGGTTGCTGCTGACTGGTATCACAGCTACCCCCATGCTGTATATACGTGGCCCAGCTGTGATCAGATCGACATATATCGACTCAAGAACATCGCCTATATGGCCGTGGGTTGCATCTGGCTGGTATCAGAGCTACCCCCCATGCTGTATATACGGGGCCCAGCTGTGCTCAGATCGACACATATCGACTCAATAACATCGCCTGTAGGTCCTATATAGCCGTGGGTTGCATCTGGCTGGTATCAGAGCTACCCCCATGCTGTATATACGGGGCCCAACTGTGCTCAGATCGACATATATCGACTCAAGAACATCGCCTATATGGCCGTGGGTTGCATCTGGCTGGTATCAGAGCTACCCCCCATGCTGTATATACGGGGCCCTGCTGTGCTTAGAGCGACATATATTGACTCAAGAACATCACCTGCAGGTCCTATATAGCCGTGGGTTGCTGCTGACTGGTATCACAGCTACCCCCATGCTGTATATACGTGGCCCAGCTGTGATCAGATCGACATATATCGACTCAAGAACATCGCCTATATGGCCGTGGGTTGCATCTGGCTGGTATCAGAGCTACCCCCCATGCTGTATATACGGGGCCCTGCTGTGCTTAGAGCGACATATATTGACTTAAGAACATCGCCTGCAGGTCCTATATAGCCGTGGGTTGCTGCTGACTGGTATCACAGTTTCCCCCATGCTGTATATACGTGGCCCAGCTGTGCTCAGATCGACATATATCGACTCAAGAACATAGCCTGTAGGTCCTAAATGGCCGTGGGTTGCATCTGGCTGGTATCAGAGCTACTCCCATGCTGTATATACGGCGCCCAGCTGTGCTCAAATCGACATATATCTACTCAATAACTTCGCCTGTAGGTCCTATATGGCCGTGGGTTGCATCTGGCTGGTTTCAGAGCTACCCCCATGCTGGATATACGGGGCCCATCTGTGCTCAGATCGACATATATCGACTCAAGAACATCGCCTGTAGGTCCTATATGGCCGTGGGTTGCATCTGGCTGGTATCATAGCTACCCCCATGCTGTATATACGGCGCCCAGCTGTGCTCAGATCGACATATATCCACTCAAGAACATCGCCTGTAGGTCCTTTATGGCCGTGGGTTGCATCTTGCTGGTATCAGAGCTACCCCCCATGCTGTTTATACGGGGCCCTGCTGTGCTTAGAGCGACATATATTGACTCAAGAACATCACCTGCAGGTCCTATATAGCCGTGGGTTGCTGCTGACTGGTATCACAGCTACCCCCATGCTGTATATACGTGGCCCAGCTGTGATCAGATCGACATATATCGACTCAAGAACATCGCCTATATGGCCGTGGGTTGCATCTGGCTGGTATCAGAGCTACCCCCCATGCTGTATATACGGGGCCCTGCTGTGCTTAGAGCGACATATATTGACTCAAGAACATCGCCTGCAGGTCCTATATAGCCGTGGGTTGCTGCTGACTGGTATCACAGTTTCCCCCATGCTGTATATACGTGGCCCAGCTGTGCTCAGATCGACATATATCGACTCAAGAACATAGCCTGTAGGTCCTAAATGGCCGTGGGTTGCATCTGGCTGGTATCAGAGCTACTCCCATGCTGTATATACGGCGCCCAGCTGTGCTCAAATCGACATATATCTACTCAATAACTTCGCCTGTAGGTCCTATATGGCCGTGGGTTGCATCTGGCTGGTTTCAGAGCTACCCCCATGCTGGATATACGGGGCCCATCTGTGCTCAGATCGACATATATCGACTCAAGAACATCGCCTGTAGGTCCTATATGGCCGTGGGTTGCATCTGGCTGGTATCATAGCTAAACCCATGCTGTATATACGGCGCCCAGCTGTGCTCAGATCGACATATATCCACTCAAGAACATCGCCTGTAGGTCCTTTATGGCCGTGGGTTGCATCTTGCTGGTATCAGAGCTACCCCCATGCTGTATATACGGGGCCCAGCTGTGCTCAGATGGACATATATCGACTCAAGAACATCGCCTGTAGGTCTTATAAAGCCGTGGGTTGCAGCTAGCTGGTATCACAGCTACCCCCATGCTGTATATACGTGGCCCAGCTGTGTTCAGATCGACATATATCGACTCAAGAACATCGCCTGTAGGTCCTATATGGCCGTGGGTTGCATCTGCCTGGTATCAGAGCTACCCCTAGCTGTATATACGGCGCCCAGCTGTGCTCAGATCGACATATATCCACTCAAGAACATCGCCTGTAGGTCCTATATGGCCGTGGGTTGTATCTGGCTGGTATCAGAGCTACCCCCATGCTGTATATACGAGGCCCTGCTGTGATCAGATCGACATATATCGTCTCAAGAACATCGCCTGTAGGTCCTATATAGCCGTGGGTTGCTGCTGGCTGGTATCACAGCTACCCCCATGCTCTATATACGTGGCCCAGCTGTGCTCAGATCGACATATATCGACTCAAGAACATCGCCTGTAGGTCCTATATGGCCGTGGTTTGCGTCTGGCTGGTATCAGTGCTACTCCCATGCTGTATATACGGCGCCCAGCTGTGCTTAGATCGACATATATCCATTCAAGAACATCGCCTGTAGGTCTTATATGGCAGTGGGTTGTATCTGGCTGGTATCAGGGCTACCCCCATGCTGTATATACAGGGCCCAGCTGTGCTCAGATCGACATATATCGACTCAAGAACATCGCATTTAGGTCCTATATAGCCGTGGGTTGCAGCTGGCTGGTATCACAGCTACCCCCAAGCTGTATATACGTGGCCCAGCTGTGCTCAGATCGACATATATCGACTCAAGAACATCGCCTGTAGGTCCTATATGGCCGTGGGTTGCATCTGGCTGGTATCAGAGGTACCCCCATGCTGTATATACGGCGCCCAGCTGTGCTTAATATCGACATATATCCACTCAAGAACATCGCCTGTAGGTCCTATATGGGCGTGGGTTGCATCTGGCTGGTATCAGAGCTACCCCCATGCTGTATATTCGGCGCCCAGCTGTGCTCAGATCGACATATATCCACTCAAGAACATCGCCTGTAGGTCCTATATGGCCGTGGGTTGCATCTGGCTGGTATCAGAGCTACCCCCATGCTGTATATACGGGGCCCAGCTGTGCTCAGATCGACATATATCGACTCAAGAACATCGCCGGTAGGTCTTATAAAGCCGTGGGTTGCAGCTGGCTGGTATCACAGCTACCCCGATGCTGTATATACGTGGCCCAGCTGTGCTCAGATCGACATATATCGACTCAAGAATATCGCCTGTAGGTCCTATATAGCCGTGGGTTGCATCTGGCTGGTATAAGAGCTACCCCCATGCTGTATATACGGCGCCCAGCTGTGCTCAGATCGACATATATCAACTCAAGAACATCGCCTGTAGGTCCTATATGGCCGTGGGTTGCATCTGACTGGTAGCAGAGCTACCCCCATGCTGTATATACGGAGCCCATCTGTGCTCAGATCGACATATATCGACTCAAGCACATCGCCTGTAGGTCCTATATAGCCGTGGGTTGCAGCTGGCTGGTATCACAGCTACCCCCATGCTGTATATACGTGGCCCAGCTGTGCTCAGATCGACATATATCGACTCAAGAATATCGCCTGTAGGTCCTATATGGCCGTGGCTTGCATCTGGCTGGTATCAGAGCTACCCCCATGCTGTATATACGGCGCCCAGCTGTGCTCAGATCGACATATATCCACTCAAGAACATCGCCTGTAGGTCCTATAAGGCCTTGGGTTGCATCTGGCTGGTATCAGAGCTACCCCCATGCTGTATATACGGGGCCCAGCTGTGCTCAGATCGACATATATCGACTCAAGAACATCGCCTGTAGGTCCTATATAGCCGTGAGTCGCAGCTGGCTGGTATCAGAGCTACCCCCATGCTGTATATACGGCGACCAGCTGTGCTCAGATCGACATATATCCACTCAAGAACATCGCCTGTAGGTCCTATATGGCCGTGGGTTGCATCTGTCTCGTATCAGAGCTACCCCCATGCTGTATATACGGGGCCCAGCTGTGCGCAGATCGACATATATCGACACAAGAACATCGCCTGTAGGTCCTATATAGCCGTGGGTTGCAGCTGGCTGGTATCACAGCTAACCCCATGCTGTATATACGTGGCCCAGCTGTGCTCAGATCGACATATATCGACTCAAGAACATCGCCTGTAGGTCCTATATGGCCGTGGGTTGCATCTGTCTCGTATGAGAGCTACCCCCATGATGTATATACGGCGCCCAGCTGTGCTCAGATCGACATATATCCACTCAAGAACATCGCCTGTAGGTCCTATATGGCCGTGGGTTGTATCTGGCTGGTATCAGAGCTACCCCCATGCTGTATATACGGGGCCCTGCTGTGATCAGGTCGACATATATCGACTCAAGAACATCGCCTGTAGGTCCTATATGGCCGTGGGTCGCATCTGGCTGGTATCAGAGCTACCCCCATGCTGTATATACGGGGCCCAGCTGTGCTCAGATCGACATATATCGACACAAGAACATCGCCTGTAGGTCCTATATAGCCGTGGGTTGCTGCTGGCTGGTATCACAGCTACCCCCATGCTGTATATACGTGGCCCAGCTTTGCTCAGATCGACATATATCGACTCAAGAACATCGCCTGTAGGTCCTATATGGCCGTGGGTCGCATCTGGCTGGTATCAGAGCTACACCCATGCTGTATATACGGGGCCCAGCTGTGCTCAGATCGACATATATCGATTCAAGAACATTGCCTGTAGGTCCTATAAAGACATGGGTTGCAGCTGGCTGGTATCACAGCCATCCCCATGCTGTATATACGTGGCCCAGCTGTGCTCAGATCGACATATATCGACTCAAGAACATCGCCTGTAGGTCCTATATGGCCGTGGGTCGCATCTGGCTGGTATCAGAGCTACACCCATGCTGTATATACGGGGCCCAGCTGTGCTCAGATCGACATATATCGATTCAAGAACATTGCCTGTAGGTCCTATAAAGCCACGGGTTGCAGCTGGCTGGTATCACAGCCACCCCCATGCTGTATATACGTGGCCCAGCTGTGCTCAGATCGACATATATCGACTCAAGAACATCGCCTGTAGGTCCTATATAGCCATGGGTTGCAGCTGGCTGGTATCAGAGCTACCCCCATGCTGTATATACGGCGCCCAGCTGTGCTCAGATCGACATATATCCACTCAAGAACATCGCCTGTAGGTCCTATATGGCCCTGGGTCGCATCTGGCTGGTATCAGAGCTACCCCCATGCTGTATATACGGGGCCCAGCTGTGCTCAGATCGACATATATCGACTCAAGAACATCGCCTGTAGGTCCTATAAAGACATGGGTTGCAGCTGGCTGGTATCACAGCCATCCCCATGCTGTATATACGTGGCCCAGCTGTGCTCAGATCGACATATATCGACTCAAGAACATCGCCTGTAGGTCCTATATAGCCATGGGTTGCAGCTGGCTGGTATCACAGCTGCAGTATATACGTGGTCCAGTTGTGCTCAGATCAACATATATCGACTCAAGAACATCGCCTGTAGGTCCTATATAGCCGTGAGTTGCAGCTGGCTGGTATCAGAGCTACCCCCATGCTGTATATACGGCGCCCAGCTGTGCTCAGATCGACATATATCCACTCAAGAACATCGCCTGTAGGTCCTATATGGCCGTGGGTTGCATCTGTCTCGTATCAGAGCTACCCCCATGCTGTATATACGGGGCCCAGCTGTGCTCAGATCGACATATATCGACACAAGAACATCGCCTGTAGGTCCTATATAGCCGTGGGTTGCAGCTGGCTGGTATCACAGCTAACCCCATGCTGTATATACGTGGCCCAGCTGTGTTCAGATCGACATATATCGACTCAAGAACATCGCCTGTAGGTCCTATATGGCCGTGGGTTGCATCTGTCTCGTATCAGAGCTACCCCCATGATGTATATACGGCGCCCAGCTGTGCTCAGATCGACATATATCCTCTCAAGAACATCGCCTGTAGGTCCTATATGGCCGTGGGTTGCATCTGGCTGGTATCAGAGCTACCCCCATGCTGTATATACGGGGCCCAGCTGTGCTCAGATCAACATATATCGAATCAAGAACATCGCCCGTAGGTCGTATATAGCCGTGGGTTGCAGCTGGCTGGTATCACAGCTACAGTATATACGTGGCCCAGTTGTGCTCAGATCAACATATATCGACTCAAGAACATCGCCTGTAGGTCCTATATAACCGTGGGTTGCAGCTGGCTGGTATCACAGCTACCCCCATGCTGTATATACATGGCCCAGCTGTGCTCAGATCGACATATATCTACCCAAGAACATCGCCTGTAGGTCCTATATAGCCGTGGGTTGCTGCTGGCTGGTATCACAGCTACCCCCATGCTGTATATACGTGGCCCAGCTGTGCTCAGATCGACATATATCGACTCAAGAACATCGCCTGTAGGTCCTATATGGCCGTGGGTCGCATCTGGCTGGTATCAGAGCTACCCCCATGCTGTATATACGGGGCCCAGCTGTGCTCAGATCGACATATATCGACTCAAGAACATCGCCTGTAGGTCCTATAAAGCCATGGGTTGCAGCTGGCTGGTATCACAGCCACCCCCATGCTGTATACACGTGGCCCAGCTGTGCTCAGATCGACATATATCGACTCAAGAACATCGATTGTAGGTCCTATATAGCCATGGGTTGCAGCTGGCTGGTATCACAGCTACAGTATATACGTGGCCCAGTTGTGCTCAGATCAACATATATCGACTCAAGAACATCGCCTGTAGGTCCTATATAGCCGTGGGTTGCAGCTGGCTGGTATCACAGCTACCCTCATGCTGTATATACGTGGCCCAGCTGTGCTCAGATCGACATATATCGACTCAAGAACATCGCCTGTAGGTCCTATATGGCCGTGGGTTGCATCTGGCTGGTATCAGAGCTACCCCCATGCTGTATATACGGGGCCCAGCTGTGCTCAGATCAACATATATCGAATCAAGAACATCGCCCGTAGGTCGTATATAGCCGTGGGTTGCAGCTGGCTGGTATCACAGCTACAGTATATACGTGGCCCAGTTGTGCTCAGATCAACATATATCGACTCAAGAACATCGCCTGTAGGTCCTATATAACCGTGGGTTGCAGCTGGCTGGTATCACAGCTACCCCCATGCTGTATATACATGGCCCAGCTGTGCTCAGATCGACATATATCTACCCAAGAACATCGCCTGTAGGTCCTAAATGGCCGAGGGATGCATCTGGCTGGTATCAGAGCTACCCCCATGCTGTATATACGGCGCCCAGCTGTGCTCAGATCGACATATATCCACTCAAGAACATCGCCTGTAGGTCCTATATGGCCGTGGGTTTCATCTTGCTGGTATCAGAGCTACCCCCATGCTGTATATACGGGGCCAGCTGTGCTCAGATCGACATATATCGACTCAAGAACATCGCCTGTAGGTCCTATATAGCCGTGGGTTGCAGCTGGCTGGTATCACAGCTACAGTATATACGTGGCCCAGTTGTGCTCAGATCAACATATATCGACTCAAGAACATCGCCTGTAGGTCCTATATAACCGTGGGTTGCAGCTGGCTGGTATCACAGCTACCCCCATGCTGTATATACATGGCCCAGCTGTGCTCAGATCGACATATATCTACCCAAGAACATCGCCTGTAAGTCCTAAATGGCCGAGGGATGCATCTGGCTGGTATCAGAGCTACCCCCATGCTGTATATACGGCGCCCAGCTGTGCTCAGATCGACATATATCCACTCAAGAACATCGCCTGTAGGTCCTATATGGCCGTGGGTTGTATCTGGCTGGTATCAGAGCTACCCCCCATGCTGTATATACGGGGCCCTGCTGTGATCAGATCGACATATATCGACTCAAGAACATCGCCTGTAGGTCCTATATAGCCGTGGGTTGCTGCTGGCTGGTATCACAGCTACCCCCATGCTCTATATACGTGGCCCAGCTGTGCTCAGATCGACATATATCGACTCAAGAACATCGCCTGTAGGTCCTATATGGCCGTGATTTGCGTCTGGCTGGTATCAGTGCTACTCCCATGCTGTATATACGGCGCCCAGCTGTGCTTAGATCGACATATATCCATTCAAGAACATCGCCTGTAGGTCTTATATGGCAGTGGGTTGTATCTGGCTGGTATCAGGGCTACCCCCATGCTGTATATACAGGGCCCAGCTGTGCTCAGATCGACATATATCGACTCAAGAACATCGCATTTAGGTCCTATATAGCCGTGGGTTGCAGCTGGCTGGTATCACAGCTACCCCCAAGCTGTATATACGTGGCCCAGCTGTGCTCAGATCGACATATATCGACTCAAGAACATCGCCTGTAGGTCCTATATGGCCGTGGGTTGCATCTGGCTGGTATCAGAGGTACCCCCATGCTGTATATACGGCGCCCAGCTGTGCTTAATATCGACATATATCCACTCAAGAACATCGCCTGTAGGTCCTATATGGCCGTGGGTTGCAGCTGGCTGCTATCACAGCTACCCCGATGCTGTATATACGTGGCCCAGCTGTGCTCAGATCGACATATATCGACTCAAGAATATCGCCTGTAGGTCCTATATGGCCGTGGGTTGCATCTGGCTGGTATCAGAGCTACCCCCATGCTGTATATACGGCGCCCAGCTGTGCTCAGATCGACATATATCAACTCAAGAACATCGCCTGTAGGTCCTATATGGCCGTGGGTTGCATCTGACTGGTAGCAGAGCTACCCCCATGCTGTATATACGGGGCCCATCTGTGCTCAGATCGACGTATATCGACTTAAGCACATCGCCTGTAGGTCCTATATAGCCGTGGGTTGCAGCTGGCTGGTATCACAGCTACCCCCATGCTCTATATACGTGGCCCAGCTGTGCTCAGATCGACATATATCGACTCAAGAATATCGCCTGTAGGTCCTATATGGCCGTGGCTTGCATCTGGCTGGTATCAGAGCTACCCCCATGCTGTATATGCGGCGCCCAGCTGTGCTCAGATCGACATATATCCACTCAAGAACATCGCCTGTAGGTCCTATATGGCCGTGGGTTGCATCTGTCTCGTATCAGAGCTTCCCCCATGTTGTATATACGGGGCCCAGCTGTGCTCAGATCGACATATATCGACACAAGAACATCGCCTGTAGGTCCTATATAGCCGTGGGTTGCAGCTGGCTGGTATCACAGCTAACCCCATACTGTATATACGTGGCCCAGCTGTGCTCAGATCGACATATATCGACTCAAGAACATCGCCTGTAGGTCCTATATGGCCGTGGGTTGCATCTGTCTCGTATCAGAGCTACCCCCATGATGTATATACGGCGCCCAGCTGTGCTCAGATCGACATATATCCACTCAAGAACATCGCCTGTAGGTCCTATATGGCCGTGGGTTGTATCTGGCTGGTATCAGAGCTACCCCCATGCTGTATATACGGGTCCCTGCTGTGATCAGATCGACATATATCGACTCAAGAACATCGCCTGTAGGTCCTATATAGCCGTGGGTTGCTGCTGGCTGGTATCACAGCTACCCCCATGCTGTATATACGTGGCCCAGCTGTGCTCAGATCGACATATATCGACTCAAGAACATCGCCTGTAGGTCCTATATGGCCGTGGGTCGCATCTGGCTGGTATCAGAGCTACCCCCATGCTGTATATACGGGGCCCAGCTGTGCTCAGATCGACATATATCGATTCAAGAACATTGCCTGTAGGTCCTATAAAGCCATGGGTTGCAGCTGGCTGGTATCACAGCCACCCCCATGCTGTATACACGTGGCCCAGCTGTGCTCAGATAGACATATATCGACTCAAGAACATCGCCTGTAGGTCCTATATAGCCATGGGTTGCAGCTGGCTGGTATCACAGCTACAGTATATACGTGGCCCAGTTGTGCTCAGATCAACATATATCGACTCAAGAACATCGCCTATAGGTCTTATATGGCCGTGGGTTGCATCTGTCTCGTATCAGAGCTACCCCCATGATGTATATACGGCGCCCAGCTGTGCTCAGATCGACATATATCCACTCAAGAACATCGCCTGTAGGTCCTATATGGCCGTGGGTTGTATCTGGCTGGTATCAGAGCTACCCCCATGCTGTATATACGGGGCCATGCTGTGATCAGATCGACATATATCGACTCAAGAACATCGCCTGTAGGTCCTATATAGCCGTGGGTTGCTGCTGGCTGGTATCACAGCTACCCCCATGCTGTATATATGTGGCCCAGCTATGCTCAGATCGACATATATCGACTCAAGAACATCGCCTGTAGGTCCTATATGGCCGTGGGTCGCATCTGGCTGGTATCAGAGCTACCCCCATGCTGTATATACGGGGCCCAGCTGTGCTCAGATCGACATATATCGACTCAAGAACATCGCCTGTAGGTCCTATAAAGCCATGGGTTGCAGCTGGCTGGTATCACAGCCACCCCCGTGCTGTATATACGTGGCCCAGCTGTGCTCAGATCGACATATATCGACTCAAGAACATCGCCTGTAGGTCCTATATAGCCATGGGTTGCAGCTGGCTGGTATCACAGCTACAGTATATACGTGGCCCAGTTGTGCTCAGATCAACATATATCGACTCAAGAACATCGCCTGTAGGTCCTATATAGCCGTGAGTTGCAGCTGGCTGGTATCACAACTACCCCCATGCTGTATATACGTGGCCCAGCTGTGCTCAGATCGACATATATCGACTCAAGAACATCGCCTGTAGGTCATATATAGCCGTATGTTGCAGCTGGCTGGTATCACAGCTACCCCCATGCTGTATATACGTGGCCCAGCTGTGCTCAGATCGACATATATCGACTCAAGAACATCGCCTGTAGGTCCTATATGGCCGTAGGTCGCATCTGGCTGGTATCAGAGCTACCGCCATGCTGTATATACGGGGCCCAGCTGTGCTCAGATCGACATATATCGACTCAAGAACATCGCCTGTAGGTCCTATAAAGCCATGGGTTGCAGCTGGCTGGTATCACATCCACCCCCATGCTGTATATACGTGGCCCAGCTGTGCTCAGATCGACATATATCGACTCAAGAACATCGCCTATAGGTCCTATATGGCCGTGGGTTGCATCTGGCTGGTATCAGAGCTACCCCCATGCTGTATATACGGCGCCCAGCTGTGCTCAGATCGACATATATCCACTCAAGAACATCGCCTGTAGGTCCTATAAAGCCATGGGTTGCAGCTGGCTGGTATCACATCCACCCCCATGCTGTATATACGTGGCCCAGCTGTGCTCAGATCGACATATATCGACTCAAGAACATCGCCTATAGGTCCTATATGGCCGTGGGTTGTATCTGGCTGGTATCAGAGCTACCCCCATGCTGTATATACGGGGCCCTGCTGTGATCAGATCGACAAATATCGACTCAAGAACATCGCCTGTAGGTCCTATATAGCCGTGGGTTGCAGCTGGCTTGTATCACAGCTACCCCCATGCTGTATATACATGGCCCAGCTGTGCTCAGATCGACATATATCGACTCAAGAACATCGCCTGTAGGTCCTAAATGGCCGTGGGATGCATCTGGCTGGTATCAGAGCTACCCCCATGCTGTATATACGGGGCCCAGCTGTGCTCAGATCAACATATATCGAATCAAGAACATCGCCCGTAGGTCGTATATAGCCGTGGGTTGCAGATGGCTGGTATCACAGCTACAGTATATACGTGGCCCAGTTGTGCTCAGATCAACATATATCGACTCAAGAACATCGCCTGTAGGTCCTATATAACCGTGGGTTGCAGCTGGCTGGTATCACAGCTACCCCCATGCTGTATATACATGGCCCAGCTGTGCTCAGATCGACATATATCGACCCAAGAACATCGCCTGTAGGTCCTAAATGGCCGAGGGATGCATCTGGCTGGTATCAGAGCTACCCCCATGCTGTATATACGGCGCCCAGCTGTGCTCAGATCGACATATATCCACTCAAGAACATCGCCTGTAGGTCCTATATGGCCGTGGGTTGTATCTGGCTGGTATCAGAGCTACCCCCATGCTGTATATACGGGGCCCTGCTGTGATCAGATCGACAAATATCGACTCAAGAACATCGCCTGTAGGTCCTATATAGCCGTGGGTTGCTGCTGGCTGGTATCACAGCTACCCCCATGCTCTATATACGTGGCCCAGCTGTGCTCAGATCGACATATATCGACTCAAGAACATCGCCTGTAGGTCCTATATGGCCGTGGTTTGCGTCTGGCTGGTATCAGTGCTACTCCCATGCTGTATATACGGCGCCCAGCTGTGCTTAGATCGACATATATCCATTCAAGAACATCGCCTGTAGGTCTTATATGGCAGTGGGTTGTATCTGGCTGGTATCAGGGCTACCCCCATGCTGTATATACAGGGCCCAGCTGTGCTCAGATCGACATATATCGACTCAAGAACATCGCATTTAGGTCCTATATAGCCGTGGGTTGCAGCTGGCTGGTATCACAGCTACCCCCAAGCTGTATATACGTGGCCCAGCTGTGCTCAGATCGACATATATCGACTCAAGAACATCGCCTGTAGGTCCTATATGGCCGTGGGTTGCATCTGGCTGGTATCAGAGGTACCCCCATGCTGTATATACGGCGCCCAGCTGTACTTAATATCGACATATATCCACTCAAGAACATGGCCTGTAGGTCCTATATGGCCGTGGGTTGCAGCTGGCTGCTATCACAGCTACCCCGATGCTGTATATACGTGGCCCAGCTGTGCTCAGATCGACATATATCGACTCAAGAATATCGCCTGTAGGTCCTATATGGCCGTGGGTTGCATCTGGCTGGTATCAGAGCTACACCCATGCTGTATATACGGCGCCCAGCTGTGCTCAGATCGACATATATCAACTCAAGAACATCGCCTGTAGGTCCTATATGGCCGTGGGTTGCATCTGACTGGTAGCAGAGCTACCCCCATGCTGTATATACGGGGCCCATCTGTGCTCAGATCGACATATATCGACTTAAGCACATCGCCTGTAGGTCCTATATAGCCGTGGGTTGCAGCTGGCTGGTATCACAGCTACCCCCATGCTGTATATACGTGGCCCAGCTGTGCTCAGATCGACATATATCGACTCAAGAATATCGCCTGTAGGTCCTATATGGCCGTGGCTTGCATCTGGCTGGTATCAGAGCTACCCCCATGCTGTATATACGGCGCCCAGCTGTGCTCAGATCGACATATATCCACTCAAGAACATTGCCTGTAGGTCCTATACAGCCTTGGGTTGCATCTGGCTGGTATCAGAGCTACCCCCATGCTGTATATACGGGGCCCAGCTGTGCTCAGATCGACATATATCGACTCAAGAACATCGCCTGTAGGTCCTATATAGCCGTGAGTTGCAGCTGGCTGGTATCAGAGCTACCCCGATGCTGTATATACGGCGCCCAGCTGTGCTCAGATCGACATATATCCACTCAAGAACATCGCCTGTAGGTCCTATATGGCCGTGGGTTGCATCTGTCTCGTATCAGAGCTACCCCCATGCTGTATATACGGGGCCCAGCTGTGCTCAGATCGACATATATCGACTCAAGAACATCGCCTGTAGGTCCTATATGGCCGTGGGTTGCATCTGTCTCGTATCAGAGCTAACCCCATGATGTATATACGGCGCCCAGCTGTGCTCAGATCGACATATATCCACTCAAGAACATCGCCTGTAGGTCCTATATGGCCGTGGGTTGTATCTGGCTGGTATCAGAGCTACCCCCATGCTGTATATACGGGGCCATGCTGTGATCAGATCGACATATATCGACTCAAGAACATCGCCTGTAGGTCCTATATAGCCGTGGGTTGCTGCTGGCTGGTATCACAGCTACCCCCATGCTGTATATACGTGGCCCAGCTGTGCTCAGATCGACATATATCGACTCAAGAACATCGCCTGTAGGTCCTATATGGCCGTGGGTCGCATCTGGCTGGTATCAGAGCTACCCCCATGCTGTATATACGGGGCCCAGCTGTGCTCAGATCGACATATATCGACTCAAGAACATCGCCTGTAGGTCCTATAAAGCCATGGGTTGCAGCTGGCTGGTATCACAGCCACCCCCATGCTGTATATACGTGGCCCAGCTGTGCTCAGATCGACATATATCGACTCAAGAACATCGCCTGTAGGTCCTATATAGCCATGGGTTGCAGCTGGCTGGTATCACAGCTACAGTATATACGTGGCCCAGTTGTGCTCAGATCAACATATATCGACTCAAGAACATCGCCTGTAGGTCATATATAGCCGTGGGTTGCAGCTGGCTGGTATCACAGCTACCCCCATGCTGTATATACGTGGCCCAGCTGTGCTCAGATCGACATATATCGACTCAAGAACATCGCCTGTAGGTCCTATATGGCCGTAGGTCGCATCTGGCTGGTATCAGAGCTACCCCCATGCTGTATATACGGGGCCCAGCTGTGCTCAGATCGACATATATCGACTCAAGAACATCGCCTGTAGGTCCTATAAAGCCATGGGTTGCAGCTGGCTGGTATCACATCCACCCCCATGCTGTATATACGTGGCCCAGCTGTGCTCAGATCGACATATATCGACTCAAGAACATCGCCTATAGGTCCTATATGGCCGTGTTTTGCATCTGGCTGGTATCAGAGCTACCCCCATGCTGTATATACGGCGCCCAGCTGTGCTCAGATCGACATATATCCATCGCCTGTAGGTCATATATAGCCGTGGGTTGCAGCTGGCTGGTATCACAGCCACCCCCATGCATTATATACGTGGCCCAGCTGTGCTCAGATCGACATATATCGACTCAAGAACATCGCCTGTAGGTCCTATATGGCCGTAGGTCGCATCTGGCTGGTATCAGAGCTACCTCCATGCTGTATATACGGGGCCCAGCTGTGCTCAGATCGACATATATCGACTCAAGAACATCGCCTATAGGTCTTATATGGCCGTGGGTTGCATCTGGCTGGTATCAGAGCTACCCCCATGCTGTATATACGGGGCCCAGCTGTGCTCAGATCAACATATATCGAATCAAGAACATCGCCCGTAGGTCGTATATAGCCGTGGGTTGCAGCTGGCTGGTATCACAGCTACAGTATATACGTGGCCCAGTTGTGCTCAGATCAACATATATCGACTCAAGAACATCGCCTGTAGGTCCTATATAACCGTGGGTTGCAGCTGGCTGGTATCACAGCTACCCCCATGCTGTATATACATGGCCCAGCTGTGCTCAGATCGACATATATCTACCCAAGAACATCGCCTGTAGGTCCTAAATGGCCGAGGGATGCATCTGGCTGGTATCAGAGCTACCCCCATGCTGTATATACGGCGCCCAGCTGTGCTCAGATCGACATATATCCACTCAAGAACATCGCCTGTAGGTCCTATATGGCCGTGGGTTTCATCTTGCTGGTATCAGAGCTACCGCCATGCTGTATATACGGGGCCAGCTGTGCTCAGATCGACATATATCGACTCAAGAACATCGCCTGTAGGTCCTATAAAGGGTTGCAGCTGTCTGGTATCACAGCCACCCCCATGCTGTATATACGTTGCCCAGCTGTGCTCAGATCGACATATATCGACTCAAGAACATCGCCTGTAGGTCTTATATAGCCATGGGTTGCAGCTGGCTGGTATCACAGCTACAGTATATACGTGGCCCAGTTGTGCTCAGATCAACATATATCGACTCAAGAACATCGCCTGTAGGTCCTATATAGCCGTGGGTTGCAGCTGGCTGGTATCACAACTACCCCCATGCTGTATATACGTGGCCCAGCTGTGCTCAGATCGACATATATCGACTCAAGAACATCGCCTGTAGGTCATATATAGCCGTGGGTTGCAGCTGGCTAGTATCACAGCTACCCCCATGCTGGATATACGTGGCCCAGCTGTGCTCAGATCGACATATATCGACTCAAGAACATCGCCTGTAGGTCCTATATGGCCGTAGGTCGCATCTGGCTGGTATCAGAGCTACCCCCATGCTGTATATACGGGGCCCAGCTGTGCTCAGATCGACATATATCGACTCAAGAACATCGCCTGCAGGTCCTATAAAGCCATGGGTTGCAGCTGGCTGGTATCACATCCACCCCCATGCTGTATATACGTGGCCCAGCTGTGCTCAGATCGACATATATCGACTCAAGAACATCGCCTATAGGTCCTATATGGCCGTGGGTTGCATCTGGCTGGTATCAGAGCTACCCCCATGCTGTATATACGGCGCCCAGCTGTGCTCAGATCGACATATATCCACTCAAGAACATCGCATGTAGGTCCTATATGGCCGTGGGTTGCATCTGGCCGGTATCAGAGCTACCCCCATGCTGTATATACGGTGCCCAGCTGTGCTCAGATCGACATATATCGACTCAAGAACATCGCCTGTAGGTCCTATATAGCCGTGGGTTGCAGCTGGCTGGTATCACAGCTACCCCCATGCTGTATATACGTGGCCCAGCTGTGCTCAGATCGACATATATCGACACAAGAACATCGCCTGTAGGTCATATATAGCCGTGGGTTGCAGCTGGCTGGTATCACAGCCACCCCCATGCTGTATATACGTGGCCCAGCTGTGCTCAGATCGACATATATCGACTCAAGAACATCGCCTGTAGGTCCTATATGGCCATAGGTCGCATCTGGCTGGTATCAGAGCTACCTCCATGCTGTATATACGGGGCCCAGCTGTGCTCAGATCGACATATATCGACTCAAGAACATCGCCTGTAGGTCTTATATAGCCATGGGTTGCAGCTGGCTGGTATCACAGCTACAGTATATACGTGGCCCAGTTGTGCTCAGATCAACATATATCGACTCAAGAACATCGCCTGTAGGTCCTATATAGCCGTGGGTTGCAGCTGGCTGGTATCACAACTACCCCCATGCTGTATATACGTGGCCCAGCTGTGCTCAGATCGACATATATCGACTCAAGAACATCGCCTGTAGGTCATATATAGCCGTGGGTTGCAGCTGGCTAGTATCACAGCTACCCCCATGCTGGATATACGTGGCCCAGCTGTGCTCAGATCGACATATATCGACTCAAGAACATCGCCTGTAGGTCCTATATGGCCGTAGGTCGCATCTGGCTGGTATCAGAGCTACCCCCATGCTGTATATACGGGGCCCAGCTGTGCTCAGATCGACATATATCGACTCAAGAACATCGCCTGTAGGTCCTATAAAGCCATGGGTTGCAGCTGGCTGGTATCACATCCACCCCCATGCTGTATATACGTGGCCCAGCTGTGCTCAGATCGACATATATCGACTCAAGAACATCGCCTATAGGTCCTATATGGCCGTGGGTTGCATCTGGCTGGTATCAGAGCTACCCCCATGCTGTATATACGGCGCCCAGCTGTGCTCAGATCGACATATATCCACTCAAGAACATCGCATGTAGGTCCTATATGGCCGTGGGTTGCATCTGGCCGGTATCAGAGCTACCCCCATGCTGTATATACGGTGCCCAGCTGTGCTCAGATCGACATATATCGACTCAAGAACATCGCCTGTAGGTCCTATATAGCCGTGGGTTGCAGCTGGCTGGTATCACAGCTACCCCCATGCTGTATATACGTGGCCCAGCTGTGCTCAGATCGACATATATCGACACAAGAACATCGCCTGTAGGTCATATATAGCCGTGGGTTGCAGCTGGCTGGTATCACAGACACCCCCATGCTGTATATACGTGGCCCAGCTGTGCTCAGATCGACATATATCGACTCAAGAACATCGCCTGTAGGTCCTATATGGCCATAGGTCGCATCTGGCTGGTATCAGAGCTACCTCCATGCTGTATATACGGGGCCCAGCTGTGCTCAGATCGACATATATCGACTCAAGAACATCGCCTATAGGTCTTATATGGCCGTGGGTTGCATCTGGCTGGTATCAGAGCTACCCCCATGCTGTATATACGGGGCCCAGCTGTGCTCAGATCAACATATATCGAATCAAGAACATCGCCCGTAGGTCGTATATAGCCGTGGGTTGCAGCTGGCTGGTATCACAGCTACAGTATATACGTGGCCCAGTTGTGCTCAGATCAACATATATCGACTCAAGAACATCGCCTGTAGGTCCTATATAACCGTGGGTTGCAGCTGGCTGGTATCACAGCTACCCCCATGCTGTATATACATGGCCCAGCTGTGCTCAGATCGACATATATCTACCCAAGAACATCGCCTGTAGGTCCTAAATGGCCGAGGGATGCATCTGGCTGGTATCAGAGCTACCCCCATGCTGTATATACGGCGCCCAGCTGTGCTCAGATCGACATATATCCACTCAAGAACATCGCCTGTAGGTCCTATATGGCCGTGGGTTGCATCTGTCTCGTATCAGAGCTACCCCCATGTTGTATATACGGGGCCCAGCTGTGCTCAGATCGACATATATCGACACAAGAACATCGCCTGTAGGTCCTATATAGCCGTGGGTTGCAGCTGGCTGGTATCACAGCTAACCCCATACTGTATATACGTGGCCCAGCTGTGCTCAGATCGACATATATCGACTCAAGAACATCGCCTGTAGGTCCTATATGGCCGTGGGTTGCATCTGTCTCGTATCAGAGCTACCCCCATGATGTATATACGGCGCCCAGCTGTGCTCAGATCGACATATATCCACTCAAGAACATCGCCTGTAGGTCCTATATGGCCGTGGGTTGTATCTGGCTGGTATCAGAGCTACCCCCATGCTGTATATACGGGTCCCTGCTGTGATCAGATCGACATATATCGACTCAAGAACATCGCCTGTAGGTCCTATATAGCCGTGGGTTGCTGCTGGCTGGTATCACAGCTACCCCCATGCTGTATATACGTGGCCCAGCTGTGCTCAGATCGACATATATCGACTCAAGAACATCGCCTGTAGGTCCTATATGGCCGTGGGTCGCATCTGGCTGGTATCAGAGCTACCCCCATGCTGTATATACGGGGCCCAGCTGTGCTCAGATCGACATATATCGATTCAAGAACATTGCCTGTAGGTCCTATAAAGCCATGGGTTGCAGCTGGCTGGTATCACAGCCACCCCCATGCTGTATATACGTGGCCCAGCTGTGCTCAGATAGACATATATCGACTCAAGAACATCGCCTGTAGGTCCTATATAGCCATGGGTTGCAGCTGGCTGGTATCACAGCTACAGTATATACGTGGCCCAGTTGTGCTCAGATCAACATATATCGACTCAAGAACATCGCCTGTAAGTCCTATATAGCCGTGAGTTGCAGCTGGCTGGTATCAGAGCTACCCCCATGCTGTATATACGGCGCCCAGCTGTGCTCAGATCGACATATATCCACTCAAGAACATCGCCTGTAGGTCCTATATGGCCGTGGGTTGCATCTGTCTCGTATCAGAGCTACCCCGATGCTGTATATACGGGGCCCAGCTGTGCTCAGATCGACATATATCGACACAAGAACATCGCCTGTAGGTCCTATATAGCCGTGGGTTGCAGCTGGCTGGTATCACAGCTAACCCCATGCTGTATATACGTGGCCCAGCTGTGCTCAGATCGACATATATCGACTCAAGAACATCGCCTGTAGGTCCTATATGGCCGTGGGTTGCATCTGTCTCGTATCAGAGCTACCCCCATGATGTATATACGGCGCCCAGCTGTGCTCAGATCGACATATATCCACTCAAGAACATAGCCTGTAGGTCCTATATGGCCGTGGGTTGTATCTGGCTGGTATCAGAGCTACCCCCATGCTGTATATACGGGGTCCTGCTGTGATCAGATCGACATATATCGACTCAAGAACATCGCCTGTAGGTCCTATATAGCCGTGGGTTGCTGCTGGCTGGTATCACAGCTACCCCCATGCTGTATATACGTGGCCCAGCTGTGCTCAGATCGACATATATCGACTCAAGAACATCGCCTGTAGGTCCTATATGGCCGTGGGTCGCATCTGGCTGGTATCAGAGCTACCCCCATGCTGTATATACGGGGCCCAGCTGTGCTCAGATCGACATATATCGACTCAAGAACATCGCCTGTAGGTCCTATAAAGCCATGGGTTGCAGCTGGCTGGTATCACAGCCACCCCCATGCTGTATATACGTGGCCCAGCTGTGCTCAGATCGACATATATCGACTCAAGAACATCGCCTGTAGGTCCTATATGGCCGTGGGTCGCATCTGGCTGGTATCAGAGCTACCCCCATGCTGTATATACGTGGCCCAGCTGTGCTCAGATCGACATATATCGACTCAAGAACATCGCCTGTAGGTCCTATATGGCCGTGGGTCGCATCTGGCTGGTATCAGAGCTACCCCCATGCTGTATATACGGGGCCCTGCTGTGATCAGATCGACATATATCGACTCAAGAACATCGCCTGTAGGTCCTATATAGCCGTGGGTTGCTGCTGGCTGGTATCACAGCTACCCCCATGCTGTATATACGGGGCCCAGCTGTGCTCAGATCGACATATATCGACTCAAGAACATCGCCTGTAGGTCCTATAAAGCCATGGGTTGCAGCTGGCTGGTATCACAGCTATAGTATATACGTGGCCCAGTTGTGCTCAGATCAACATATATCGACTCAAGAACATCGCCTGTAGGTCCTATATAGCCGTGGGTTGCAGCTGGCTGGTATCACAACTACCCCCATGCTGTATATACGTGGCCCAGCTGTGCTCAGATCGACATATATCGACTCAAGAACATCGCCTGTAGGTCATATATAGCCGTATGTTGCAGCTGGCTGGTATCACAGCTACCCCCATGCTGTATATACGTGGCCCAGCTGTGCTCAGATCGACATATATCGACTCAAGAACATCGCCTGTAGGTCCTATATGGCCGTAGGTCGCATCTGGCTGGTATCAGAGCTACCGCCATGCTGTATATACGGGGCCCAGCTGTGCTCAGATCGACATATATCGACTCAAGAACATCGCCTGTAGGTCCTATAAAGCCATGGGTTGCAGCTGGCTGGTATCACATCCACCCCCATGCTGTATATACGTGGCCCAGCTGTGCTCAGATCGACATATATCGACTCAAGAACATCGCCTATAGGTCCTATATGGCCGTGGGTTGCATCTGGCTGGTATCAGAGCTACCCCCATGCTGTATATACGGCGCCCAGCTGTGCTCAGATCGACATATATCCACTCAAGAACATCGCATGTAGGTCCTATATGGCCATGGGTTGCATCTGGCCGGTATCAGAGCTACCCCCATGCTGTATATACGGTGCCCAGCTGTGCTCAGATCGACATATATCGACTCAAGAACATCGCCTGTAGGTCCTATATGGCCGTAGGTCGCATCTGGCTGGTATCAGAGCTACCTCCATGCTGTATATACGGGGCCCAGCTGTGCTCAGATCGACATATATCGACTCAAGAACATCGCCTATAGGTCTTATATGGCCGTGGGTTGCATCTGGCTGGTATCAGAGCTACCCCCATGCTGTATATACGGGGCCCAGCTGTGCTCAGATCAACATATATCGAATCAAGAACATCGCCCGTAGGTCGTATATAGCCGTGGGTTGCAGCTGGCTGGTATCACAGCTACAGTATATACGTGGCCCAGTTGTGCTCAGATCAACATATATCGACTCAAGAACATCGCCTGTAGGTCCTATATAACCGTGGGTTGCAGCTGGCTGGTACCACAGCTACCCCCATGCTGTATATACATGGCCCAGCTGTGCTCAGATCGACATATATCTACCCAAGAACATCGCCTGTAGGTCCTAAATGGCCGAGGGATGCATCTGGCTGGTATCAGAGCTACCCCCATGCTGTATATACGGCGTCCAGCTGTGCTCAGATCGACATATATCCACTCAAGAACATCGCCTGTAGGTCCTATATGGCCGTGGGTTTCATCTTGCTGGTATCAGAGCTACCCCCATGCTGTATATACGGGGCCAGCTGTGCTCAGATCGACATATATCGACTCAAGAACATCGCCTGTAGGTCCTATATAGCCGTGGGTTGCAGCTGGCTGGTATTACAGCTACAGTATATACGTGGCCCAGTTGTGCTCAGATCAACATATATCGACTCAAGAACATCGCCTGTAGGTCCTATATAGCCGTGGGTTGCAGCTGGCTTGTATCACAGCTACCCCCATGCTGTATATACATGGCCCAGCTGTGCTCAGATCGACATATATCGACTCAAGAACATCGCCTGTAGGTCCTAAATGGCCGTGGGATGCATCTGGCTGGTATCAGAGCTACCCCCATGCTGTATATACGGGGCCCAGCTGTGCTCAGATCAACATATATCGAATCAAGAACATCGCCCGTAGGTCGTATATAGCCGTGGGTTGCAGCTGGCTGGTATCACAGCTACAGTATATACGTGGCCCAGTTGTGCTCAGATCAACATATATCGACTCAAGAACATCGCCTGTAGGTCCTATATAACCGTGGGTTGCAGCTGGCTGGTATCACAGCTACCCCCATGCTGTATATACATGGCCCAGCTGTGCTCAGATCGACATATATCGACCCAAGAACATCGCCTGTAGGTCCTAAATGGCCGAGGGATGCATCTGGCTGGTATCAGAGCTACCCCCATGCTGTATATACGGCGCCCAGCTGTGCTCAGATCGACATATATCCACTCAAGAACATCGCCTGTAGGTCCTATATGGCCGTGGGTTGTATCTGGCTGGTATCAGAGCTACCCCCATGCTGTATATACGGGGCCCTGCTGTGATCAGATCGACAAATATCGACTCAAGAACATCGCCTGTAGGTCCTATATAGCCGTGGGTTGCAGCTGGCTTGTATCACAGCTACCCCCATGCTGTATATACATGGCCCAGCTGTGCTCAGATCGACATATATCGACTCAAGAACATCGCCTGTAGGTCCTAAATGGCCGTGGGATGCATCTGGCTGGTATCAGAGCTACCCCCATGCTGTATATACGGGGCCCAGCTGTGCTCAGATCAACATATATCGAATCAAGAACATCGCCCGTAGGTCGTATATAGCCGTGGGTTGCAGCTGGCTGGTATCACAGCTACAGTATATACGTGGCCCAGTTGTGCTCAGATCAACATATATCGACTCAAGAACATCGCCTGTAGGTCCTATATAACCGTGGGTTGCAGCTGGCTGGTATCACAGCTACCCCCATGCTGTATATACATGGCCCAGCTGTGCTCAGATCGACATATATCGACCCAAGAACATCGCCTGTAGGTCCTAACTGGCCGAGGGATGCATCTGGCTGGTATCAGAGCTACCCCCATGCTGTATATACGGCGCCCAGCTGTGCTCAGATCGACATATATCCACTCAAGAACATCGCCTGTAGGTCCTATATGGCCGTGGGTTGTATCTGGCTGGTATCAGAGCTACCCCCATGCTGTATATACGGGGCCCTGCTGTGATCAGATCGACAAATATCGACTCAAGAACATCGCCTGTAGGTCCTATATAGCCGTGGGTTGCTGCTGGCTGGTATCACAGCTACCCCCATGCTCTATATACGTGGCCCAGCTGTGCTCAGATCGACATATATCGACTCAAGAACAACGCCTGTAGGTCCTATATGGCCGTGGTTTGCGTCTGGCTGGTATCAGTGCTACTCCCATGCTGTATATACGGCGCCCAGCTGTGCTTAGATCGACATATATCCATTCAAGAACATCGCCTGTAGGTCTTATATGGCAGTGGGTTGTATCTGGCTGGTATCAGGGCTACCCCCATGCTGTATATACAGGGCCCAGCTGTGCTCAGATCGACATATATCGACTCAAGAACATCGCATTTAGGTCCTATATAGCCGTGGGTTGCATCTGGCTGGTATCACAGCTACCCCCAAGCTGTATATACGTGGCCCAGCTGTGCTCAGATCGACATATATCGACTCAAGAACATCGCCTGTAGGTCCTATATGGCCGTGGGTTGCATCTGGCTGGTATCAGAGGTACCCCCATGCTGTATATACGGCGCCCAGCTGTACTTAATATCGACATATATCCACTCAAGAACATGGCCTGTAGGTCCTATATGGCCGTGGGTTGCAGCTGGCTGCTATCACAGCTACCCCGATGCTGTATATACGTGGCCCAGCTGTGCTCAGATCGACATATATCGACTCAAGAATATCGCCTGTAGGTCCTATATGGCCGTGGGTTGCATCTGGCTGGTATCAGAGCTACACCCATGCTGTATATACGGCGCCCAGCTGTGCTCAGATCGACATATATCAACTCAAGAACATCGCCTGTAGGTCCTATATGGCCGTGGGTTGCATCTGACTGGTAGCAGAGCTACCCCCATGCTGTATATACGGGGCCCATCTGTGCTCAGATCGACATATATCGACTTAAGCACATCGCCTGTAGGTCCTATATAGCCGTGGGTTGCAGCTGGCTGGTATCACAGCTACCCCCATGCTGTATATACGTGGCCCAGCTGTGCTCAGATCGACATATATCGACTCAAGAATATCGCCTGTAGGTCCTATATGGCCGTGGCTTGCATCTGGCTGGTATCAGAGCTACCCCCATGCTGTATATACGGCGCCCAGCTGTGCTCAGATCGACATATATCCACTCAAGAACATTGCCTGTAGGTCCTATACAGCCTTGGGTTGCATCTGGCTGGTATCAGAGCTACCCCCATGCTGTATATACGGGGCCCAGCTGTGCTCAGATCGACATATATCGACTCAAGAACATCGCCTGTAGGTCCTATATAGCCGTGAGTTGCAGCTGGCTGGTATCAGAGCTACCCCGATGCTGTATATACGGCGCCCAGCTGTGCTCAGATCGACATATATCCACTCAAGAACATCGCCTGTAGGTCCTATATGGCCGTGGGTTGCATCTGTCTCGTATCAGAGCTACCCCCATGCTGTATATACGGGGCCCAGCTGTGCTCAGATCGACATATATCGACTCAAGAACATCGCCTGTAGGTCCTATATGGCCGTGGGTTGCATCTGTCTCGTATCAGAGCTAACCCCATGATGTATATACGGCGCCCAGCTGTGCTCAGATCGACATATATCCACTCAAGAACATCGCCTGTAGGTCCTATATGGCCGTGGGTTGTATCTGGCTGGTATCAGAGCTACCCCCATGCTGTATATACGGGGCCATGCTGTGATCAGATCGACATATATCGACTCAAGAACATCGCCTGTAGGTCCTATATAGCCGTGGGTTGCTGCTGGCTGGTATCACAGCTACCCCCATGCTGTATATACGTGGCCCAGCTGTGCTCAGATCGACATATATCGACTCAAGAACATCGCCTGTAGGTCCTATATGGCCGTGGGTCGCATCTGGCTGGTATCAGAGCTACCCCCATGCTGTATATACGGGGCCCAGCTGTGCTCAGATCGACATATATCGACTCAAGTACATCGCCTGTAGGTCCTATAAAGCCATGGGTTGCAGCTGGCTGGTATCACAGCCACCCCCATGCTGTATATACGTGGCCCAGCTGTGCTCAGATCGACATATATCGACTCAAGAACATCGCCTGTAGGTCCTATATAGCCATGGGTTGCAGCTGGCTGGTATCACAGCTACAGTATATACGTGGCCCAGTTGTGCTCAGATCAACATATATCGACTCAAGAACATCGCCTGTAGGTCCTATATAGCCGTGGGTTGCAGCTGGCTGGTATCACAACTACCCCCATGCTGTATATACGTGGCCCAGCTGTGCTCAGATCGACATATATCGACTCAAGAACATCGCCTGTAGGTCATATATAGCCGTGGGTTGCAGCTGGCTGGTATCACAGCTACCCCCATGCTGTATATACGTGGCCCAGCTGTGCTCAGATCGACATATATCGACACAAGAACATCGCCTGTAGGTCCTATATGGCCGTAGGTCGCATCTGGCTGGTATCAGAGCTACCCCCATGCTGTATATACGGGGCCCAGCTGTGCTCAGATCGACATATATCGACTCAAGAACATCGCCTGTAGGTCATATATAGCCGTGGGTTGCAGCTGGCTGGTATCACAGCCACCCCCATGCATTATATACTTGGCCCAGCTGTGCTCAGATCGACATATATCGACTCAAGAACATCGCCTGTAGGTCCTATATAACCGTGGGTTGCAGCTGGCTGGTATCACAGCTACCCCCATGCTGTATATACATGGCCCAGCTGTGCTCAGATCGACATATATCTACCCAAGAACATCGCCTGTAGGTCCTAAATGGCCGAGGGATGCATCTGGCTGGTATCAGAGCTACCCCCATGCTGTATATACGGCGCCCAGCTGTGCTCAGATCGACATATATCCACTCAAGAACATCGCCTGTAGGTCCTATATGGCCGTGGGTTTCATCTTGCTGGTATCAGAGCTACCGCCATGCTGTATATACGGGGCCAGCTGTGCTCAGATCGACATATATCGACTCAAGAACATCGCCTGTAGGTCCTATAAAGCCATGGGTTGCAGCTGGCTGGTATCACAGCCACCCCCATGCTGTATATACGTTGCCCAGCTGTGCTCAGATCGACATATATCGACTCAAGAACATCGCCTGTAGGTCTTATATAGCCATGGGTTGCAGCTGGCTGGTATCACAGCTACAGTATATACGTGGCCCAGTTGTGCTCAGATCAACATATATCGACTCAAGAACATCGCCTGTAGGTCCTATATAGCCGTGGGTTGCAGCTGGCTGGTATCACAACTACCCCCATGCTGTATATACGTGGCCCAGCTGTGCTCAGATCGACATATATCGACTCAAGAACATCGCCTGTAGGTCATATATAGCCGTGGGTTGCAGCTGGCTAGTATCACAGCTACCCCCATGCTGGATATACGTGGCCCAGCTGTGCTCAGATCGACATATATCGACTCAAGAACATCGCCTGTAGGTCCTATATGGCCGTAGGTCGCATCTGGCTGGTATCAGAGCTACCCCCATGCTGTATATACGGGGCCCAGCTGTGCTCAGATCGACATATATCGACTCAAGAACATCGCCTGTAGGTCCTATAAAGCCATGGGTTGCAGCTGGCTGGTATCACATCCACCCCCATGCTGTATATACGTGGCCCAGCTGTGCTCAGATCGACATATATCGACTCAAGAACATCGCCTATAGGTCCTATATGGCCGTGGGTTGCATCTGGCTGGTATCAGAGCTACCCCCATGCTGTATATACGGCGCCCAGCTGTGCTCAGATCGACATATATCCACTCAAGAACATCGCATGTAGGTCCTATATGGCCGTGGGTTGCATCTGGCCGGTATCAGAGCTACCCCCATGCTGTATATACGGTGCCCAGCTGTGCTCAGATCGACATATATCGACTCAAGAACATCGCCTGTAGGTCCTATATAGCCGTGGGTTGCAGCTGGCTGGTATCACAGCTACCCCCATGCTGTATATACGTGGCCCAGCTGTGCTCAGATCGACATATATCGACACAAGAACATCGCCTGTAGGTCATATATAGCCGTGGGTTGCAGCTGGCTGGTATCACAGCCACCCCCATGCTGTATATACGTGGCCCAGCTGTGCTCAGATCGACATATATCGACTCAAGAACATCGCCTGTAGGTCCTATATGGCCATAGGTCGCATCTGGCTGGTATCAGAGCTACCTCCATGCTGTATATACGGGGCCCAGCTGTGCTCAGATCGACATATATCGACTCAAGAACATCGCCTATAGGTCTTATATGGCCGTGGGTTGCATCTGGCTGGTATCAGAGCTACCCCCATGCTGTATATACGGGGCCCAGCTGTGCTCAGATCAACATATATCGAATCAAGAACATCGCCCGTAGGTCGTATATAGCCGTGGGTTGCAGCTGGCTGGTATCACAGCTACAGTATATACGTGGCCCAGTTGTGCTCAGATCAACATATATCGACTCAAGAACATCGCCTGTAGGTCCTATATAACCGTGGGTTGCAGCTGGCTGGTATCACAGCTACCCCCATGCTGTATATACATGGCCCAGCTGTGCTCAGATCGACATATATCTACCCAAGAACATCGCCTGTAGGTCCTAAATGGCCGAGGGATGCATCTGGCTGGTATCAGAGCTACCCCCATGCTGTATATACGGCGCCCAGCTGTGCTCAGATCGACATATATCCACTCAAGAACATCGCCTGTAGGTCCTATATGGCCGTGGGTTTCATCTTGCTGGTATCAGAGCTACCCCCATGCTGTATATACGGGGCCAGCTGTGCTCAGATCGACATATATCGACTCAAGAACATCGCCTGTAGGTCCTATATAGCCGTGGGTTGCAGCTGGCTGGTATCACAGCTACAGTATATACGTGGCCCAGTTGTGCTCAGATCAACATATATTGACTCAAGAACATCGCCTGTAGGTCCTATATAGCCGTGGGTTGCAGCTGGCTGGTATCACAGCTACCCCCATGCTGTATATACATGGCCCAGCTGTGCTCAGATCGACATATATCGACTCAAGAACGTCGCCTGTAGGTCCTAAATGGCCGTGGGATGCATCTGGCTGGTATCAGAGATACCCCCATGCTGTATATACGGGGCCCAGCTGTGCTCAGATCAACATATATCGAATCAAGAACATCGCCCGTAGGTCGTATATAGCCGTGGGTTGCAGCTGGCTGGTATCACAGCTACAGTATATACGTGGCCCAGTTGTGCTCAGATCAACATATATCGACTCAAGAACATCGCCTGTAGGTCCTATATAACCGTGGGTAGCAGCTGGCTGGTATCACAGCTACCCCCATGCTGTATATACATGGCCCAGCTGTGCTCAGATCGACATATATCGACCCAAGAACATCGCCTGTAGGTCCTAAATGGCCGAGGGATGCATCTGGCTGGTATCAGAGCTACCCCCATGCTGTATATACGGCGCCCAGCTGTGCTCAGATCGACATATATCCACTCAAGAACATCGCCTGTAGGTCCTATATGGCCGTGGGTTGCATCTGTCTCGTATCAGAGCTACCCCCATGCTGTATATACGGGGCCCAGCTGTGCTCAGATCGACATATATCGACTCAAGAACATCGCCTGTAGGTCCTATATGGCCGTGGGTTGCATCTGTCTCGTATCAGAGCTAACCCCATGATGTATATACGGCGCCCAGCTGTGCTCAGATCGACATATATCCACTCAAGAACATCGCCTGTAGGTCCTATATGGCCGTGGGTTGTATCTGGCTGGTATCAGAGCTACCCCCATGCTGTATATACGGGGCCATGCTGTGATCAGATCGACATATATCGACTCAAGAACATCGCCTGTAGGTCCTATATAGCCGTGGGTTGCTGCTGGCTGGTATCACAGCTACCCCCATGCTGTATATACGTGGCCCAGCTGTGCTCAGATCGACATATATCGACTCAAGAACATCGCCTGTAGGTCCTATATGGCCGTGGGTCGCATCTGGCTGGTATCAGAGCTACCCCCATGCTGTATATACGGGGCCCAGCTGTGCTCAGATCGACATATATCGACTCAAGAACATCGCCTGTAGGTCCTATAAAGCCATGGGTTGCAGCTGGCTGGTATCACAGCCACCCCCATGCTGTATATACGTGGCCCAGCTGTGCTCAGATCGACATATATCGACTCAAGAACATCGCCTGTAGGTCCTATATAGCCATGGGTTGCAGCTGGCTGGTATCACAGCTACAGTATATACGTGGCCCAGTTGTGCTCAGATCAACATATATCGACTCAAGAACATCGCCTGTAGGTCCTATATAGCCGTGGGTTGCAGCTGGCTGGTATCACAACTACCCCCATGCTGTATATACGTGGCCCAGCTGTGCTCAGATCGACATATATCGACTCAAGAACATCGCCTGTAGGTCATATATAGCCGTGGGTTGCAGCTGGCTGGTATCACAGCTACCCCCATGCTGTATATACGTGGCCCAGCTGTGCTCAGATCGACATATATCGACTCAAGAACATCGCCTGTAGGTCCTATATGGCCGTAGGTCGCATCTGGCTGGTATCAGAGCTACCCCCATGCTGTATATACGGGGCCCAGCTGTGCTCAGATCGACATATATCGACTCAAGAACATCGCCTGTAGGTCCTATAAAGCCATGGGTTGCAGCTGGCTGGTATCACATCCACCCCCATGCTGTATATACGTGGCCCAGCTGTGCTCAGATCGACATATATCGACTCAAGAACATCGCCTATAGGTCCTATATGGCCGTGTGTTGCATCTGGCTGGTATCAGAGCTACCCCCATGCTGTATATACGGCGCCCAGCTGTGCTCAGATCGACATATATCCACTCAAGAACATCGCATGTAGGTCCTATATGGCCGTGGGTTGCATCTGGCCGGTATCAGAGCTACCCCCATGCTGTATATACGGTGCCCAGCTGTGCTCAGATCGACATATATCGACTCAAGAACATCGCCTGTAGGTCCTATATAGCCGTGGGTTGCAGCTGGCTGGTATCACAGCTACCCCCATGCTGTATATACGTGGCCCAGCTGTGCTCAGATCGACATATATCGACACAAGAACATCGCCTGTAGGTCATATATAGCCGTGGGTTGCAGCTGGCTGGTATCACAGCCACCCCCATGCATTATATACGTGGCCCAGCTGTGCTCAGATCGACATATATCGACTCAAGAACATCGCCTGTAGGTCCTATATGGCCGTAGGTCGCATCTGGCTGGTATCAGAGCTACCTCCATGCTGTATATACGGGGCCCAGCTGTGCTCAGATCGACATATATCGACTCAAGAACATCGCCTATAGGTCTTATATGGCCGTGGGTTGCATCTGGCTGGTATCAGAGCTACCCCCATGCTGTATATACGGGGCCCAGCTGTGCTCAGATCAACATATATCGAATCAAGAACATCGCCCGTAGGTCGTATATAGCCGTGGGTTGCAGCTGGCTGGTATCACAGCTACAGTATATACGTGGCCCAGTTGTGCTCAGATCAACATATATCGACTCAAGAACATCGCCTGTAGGTCCTATATAACCGTGGGTTGCAGCTGGCTGGTATCACAGCTACCCCCATGCTGTATATACATGCCCCAGCTGTGCTCAGATCGACATATATCTACCCAAGAACATCGCCTGTAGGTCCTAAATGGCCGAGGGATGCATCTGGCTGGTATCAGAGCTACCCCCATGCTGTATATACGGCGCCCAGCTGTGCTCAGATCGACATATATCCACTCAAGAACATCGCCTGTAGGTCCTATATGGCCGTGGGTTTCATCTTGCTGGTATCAGAGCTACCGCCATGCTGTATATACGGGGCCAGCTGTGCTCAGATCGACATATATCGACTCAAGAACATCGCCTGTAGGTCCTATAAAGCCATGGGTTGCAGCTGGCTGGTATCACAGCCACCCCCATGCTGTATATACGTTGCCCAGCTGTGCTCAGATCGACATATATCGACTCAAGAACATCGCCTGTAGGTCTTATATAGCCATGGGTTGCAGCTGGCTGGTATCACAGCTACAGTATATACGTGGCCCAGTTGTGCTCAGATCAACATATATCGACTCAAGAACATCGCCTGTAGGTCCTATATAGCCGTGGGTTGCAGCTGGCTGGTATCACAACTACCCCCATGCTGTATATACGTGGCCCAGCTGTGCTCAGATCGACATATATCGACTCAAGAACATCGCCTGTAGGTCATATATAGCCGTGGGTTGCAGCTGGCTAGTATCACAGCTACCCCCATGCTGGATATACGTGGCCCAGCTGTGCTCAGATCGACATATATCGACTCAAGAACATCGCCTGTAGGTCCTATATGGCCGTAGGTCGCATCTGGCTGGTATCAGAGCTACCCCCATGCTGTATATACGGGGCCCAGCTGTGCTCAGATCGACATATATCGACTCAAGAACATCGCCTGTAGGTCCTATAAAGCCATGGGTTGCAGCTGGCTGGTATCACATCCACCCCCATGCTGTATATACGTGGCCCAGCTGTGCTCAGATCGACATATATCGACTCAAGAACATCGCCTATAGGTCCTATATGGCCGTGGGTTGCATCTGGCTGGTATCAGAGCTACCCCCATGCTGTATATACGGCGCCCAGCTGTGCTCAGATCGACATATATCCACTCAAGAACATCGCATGTAGGTCCTATATGGCCGTGGGTTGCATCTGGCCGGTATCAGAGCTACCCCCATGCTGTATATACGGTGCCCAGCTGTGCTCAGATCGACATATATCGACTCAAGAACATCGCCTGTAGGTCCTATATAGCCGTGGGTTGCAGCTGGCTGGTATCACAGCTACCCCCATGCTGTATATACGTGGCCCAGCTGTGCTCAGATCGACATATATCGACACAAGAACATCGCCTGTAGGTCATATATAGCCGTGGGTTGCAGCTGGCTGGTATCACAGCCACCCCCATGCTGTATATACGTGGCCCAGCTGTGCTCAGATCGACATATATCGATTCAAGAACATCGCCTGTAGGTCCTATATGGCCATAGGTCGCATCTGGCTGGTATCAGAGCTACCTCCATGCTGTATATACGGGGCCCAGCTGTGCTCAGATCGACATATATCGACTCAAGAACATCGCCTATAGGTCTTATATGGCCGTGGGTTGCATCTGGCTGGTATCAGAGCTACCCCCATGCTGTATATACGGGGCCCAGCTGTGCTCAGATCAACATATATCGAATCAAGAACATCGCCCGTAGGTCGTATATAGCCGTGGGTTGCAGCTGGCTGGTATCACAGCTACAGTATATACGTGGCCCAGTTGTGCTCAGATCAACATATATCGACTCAAGAACATCGCCTGTAGGTCCTATATAACCGTGGGTTGCTGCTGGCTGGTATCACAGCTACCCCCATGCTGTATATACATGGCCCAGCTGTGCTCAGATCGACATATATCTACCCAAGAACATCGCCTGTAGGTCCTAAATGGCCGAGGGATGCATCTGGCTGGTATCAGAGCTACCCCCATGCTGTATATACGGCGCCCAGCTGTGCTCAGATCGACATATATCCACTCAAGAACATCGCCTGTAGGTCCTATATGGCCGTGGGTTTCATCTTGCTGGTATCAGAGCTACCCCCATGCTGTATATACGGGGCCAGCTGTGCTCAGATCGACATATATCGACTCAAGAACATCGCCTGTAGGTCCTATATAGCCGTGGGTTGCAGCTGGCTGGTATCACAGCTACAGTATATACGTGGCCCAGTTGTGCTCAGATCAACATATATTGACTCAAGAACATCGCCTGTAGGTCCTATATAGCCGTGGGTTGCAGCTGGCTGGTATCACAGCTACCCCCATGCTGTATATACATGGCCCAGCTGTGCTCAGATCGACATATATCGACTCAAGAACGTCGCCTGTAGGTCCTAAATGGCCGTGGGATGCATCTGGCTGGTATCAGAGCTACCCCCATGCTGTATATACGGGGCCCAGCTGTGCTCAGATCAACATATATCGAATCAAGAACATCGCCCGTAGGTCGTATATAGCCGTGGGTTGCAGCTGGCTGGTATCACAGCTACAGTATATACGTGGCCCAGTTGTGCTCAGATCAACATATATCGACTCAAGAACATCGCCTGTAGGTCCTATATAACCGTGGGTTGCAGCTGGCTGGTATCACAGCTACCCCCATGCTGTATATACATGGCCCAGCTGTGCTCAGATCGACATATATCGACCCAAGAACATCGCCTGTAGGTCCTAAATGGCCGAGGGATGCATCTGGCTGGTATCAGAGCTACCCCCATGCTGTATATACGGCGCCCAGCTGTGCTCAGATCGACATATATCCACTCAAGAACATCGCCTGTAGGTCCTATATGGCCGTGGGTTGTATCTGGCTGGTATCAGAGCTACCCCCATGCTGTATATACGGGGCCCTGCTGTGATCAGATCGACATATATCGACTCAAGAACATCGCCTGTAGGTCCTATATAGCCGTGGGTTGCTGCTGGCTGGTATCACAGCTACCCCCATGCTCTATATACGTGGCCCAGCTGTGCTCAGATCGACATATATCGACTCAAGAACATCGCATGTAGGTCCTATATGGCCGTGGTTTGCGTCTGGCTGGTATCAGTGCTACTCCCATGCTATATATACGGCGCCCAGCTGTGCTTAGATCGACATATATCCATTCAAGAACATCGCCTGACGGTCTTATATGGCAGTGGGTTGTATCTGGCTGGTATCAGGGCTACCCCCATGCTGTATATACAGGGCCCAGCTGTGCTCAGATCGACATATATCGACTCAAGAACATCGCATTTAGGTCCTATATAGCCGTGGGTTGCAGCTGGCTGGTATCACAGCTACCCCCAAGCTGTATATACGTGGCCCAGCTGTGCTCAGATCGACATATATCGACTCAAGAACATCGCCTGTAGGTCCTATATGGCCGTGGGTTGCATCTGGCTGGTATCAGAGGTACCCCCATGCTGTATATACGGCGCCCAGCTGTACTTAATATCTACATATATCCACTCAAGAACATCGCCTGTAGGTCCTATATGGCCGTGGGTTGCAGCTGGCTGCTATCACAGCTACCCCGATGCTGTATATACGTGGCCCAGCTGTGCTCAGATCGACATATATCGACTCAAGAACATCGCCTATAGGTCCTATATGGCCGTGGGTTGCATCTGGCTGGTATCAGAGCTACCACCATGCTGTATATACGGCGCCCAGCTGTGCTCAGATCGACATATATCCACTCAAGAACATCGCATGTAGGTCCTATATGGCCGTGGGTTGCATCTGGCCGGTATCAGAGCTACCCCCATGCTGTATATACGGCGCCCATCTGTGCTCAGATCGACATATATCGACTCAAGAACATCGCCTGTAGGTCCTATATAGCCGTGGGTTGCAGCTGGCTGGTATCACAGCTACAGTATATACGTGGCCCAGTTGTGCTCAGATCAACATATATCGACTCAAGAACATCGCCTGTAGGTCCTATATAGCCGTGGGTTGCAGCTGGCTGGTATCACAGCTACCCCCATGCTGTATATACGTGGCCCAGCTGTGCTCAGATCGACATATATCGACACAAGAACATCGCCTGTAGGTCATATATAGCCGTGGGTTGCAGCTGGCTGGTATCACAGCTACCCCCATGCTGTATATACGTGGCCCAGCTGTGCTCAGATCGACATATATCGACTCAAGAACATCGCCTGTAGGTCCTATATGGCCGTAGGTCGCATCTGGCTGGTATCAGAGCTACCTCCATGCTGTATATACGGGGCCCAGCTGTGCTCAGATCGACATATATCGACCCAAGAACATCGCCTGTAGGTCCTAAATGGCCGAGGGATGCATCTGGCTGGTATCAGAGATACCCCCATGCTGTATATACGGCGCCCAGCTGTGCTCAGATCGACATATATCCACTCAAGAACATCGCCTATAGGTCTTATATGGCCGTGGGTTGCATCTGGCTGGTATCAGAGCTACCCCCATGCTGTATATACGTGGCCCAGCTGTGCTCAGATCGACATATATCGACACAAGAACATCGCCTGTAGGTCATATATAGCCGTGGGTTGCAGCTGGCTGGTATCACAGCTACCCCCATGCTGTATATACGTGGCCCAGCTGTGCTCAGATCGACATATATCCACTCAAGAACATCGCCTATAGGTCTTATATGGCCGTGGGTTGCATCTGGCTGGTATCAGAGCTACTCCCATGCTGTATATACGTGGCCCAGCTGTGCTCAGATCGACATATATCGACACAAGAACATCGCCTGTAGGTCATATATAGCCGTGGGTTGCAGCTGGCTGGTATCACAGCTACCCCCATGCTGTATATACGTGGCCCAGCTGTGCTCAGATCGACATATATCCACTCAAGAACATCGCCTGTAGGTCCTATATGGCCGTGGGTTTCATCTTGCTGGTATCAGAGCTACCCCCATGCTGTATATACGGGGCCAGCTGTGCTCAGATCGACATATATCGACTCAAGAACATCGCCTGTAGGTCCTATATAGCCGTGGGTTGCAGCTGGCTGGTATCACAGTATATACCTGTATATACATGGCCCAGCTGTGCTCAGATCGACATATATCGACTCAAGAACATCGCCTGTAGGTCCTAAATGGCCGTGGGATGCATCTGGCTGGTATCAGAGCTACCCCCATGCTGTATATACGGCGCCCAGCTGTGCTCAGATCGACATATATCCACTCAAGAACATCGCCTGTAGGTCTTATATGGCCGTGGGTTTCATCTTGCTGGTATCAGAGCTACCCCCATGCTGTATAACGGGGCCCAGCTGTTCTCAGATCGACATATGTCGACTCAAGAACATCGCCTGTAGGTCCTATATAGCCGTGAGTTTTAGCTGGCTGGTATCACAGCTACCCCCATGCTGTATATACGTGGCCCAGCTGTGCTCAGATCGACATATATCGACTCAAGAACATCGCCTGTAGGTCATATATAGCCGTGGGTTGCAGCTGGCTGGTATCACAGCTACCCCCATGCTGTATATACGTGGCCCAGCTGTGCTCAGATCGACATATATCGACTCAAGAACATCGCCTGTAGGTCCTATATGGCCGTAGGTCGCATCTGGCTGGTATCAGAGCTACCGCCATGCTGTATATACGGGGCCCAGCTGTGCTCAGATCGACATATATCGACTCAAGAACATCGCCTGTAGGTCCTATAAAGCCATGGGTTGCAGCTGGCTGGTATCACATCCACCCCCATGCTGTATATACGTGGCCCAGCTGTGCTCAGATCGACATATATCGACTCAAGAACATCGCCTATAGGTCCTATATGGCCGTGGGTTGCATCTGGCTGGTATCAGAGCTACCCCCATGCTGTATATACGGCGCCCAGCTGTGCTCAGATCGACATATATCCACTCAAGAACATCGCATGTAGGTCCTATATGGCCATGGGTTGCATCTGGCCGGTATCAGAGCTACCCCCATGCTGTATATACATTGCCCAGCTGTGCTCAGATCGACATATATCGACTCAAGAACATCGCCTGTAGGTCCTATATGGCCGTAGGTCGCATCTGGCTGGTATCAGAGCTACCTCCATGCTGTATATACGGGGCCCAGCTGTGCTCAGATCGACATATATCGACTCAAGAACATCGCCTATAGGTCTTATATGGCCGTGGGTTGCATCTGGCTGGTATCAGAGCTACCCCCATGCTGTATATACGGGGCCCAGCTGTGCTCAGATCAACATATATCGAATCAAGAACATCGCCCGTAGGTCGTATATAGCCGTGGGTTGCAGCTGGCTGGTATCACAGCTACAGTATATACGTGGCCCAGTTGTGCTCAGATCAACATATATCGACTCAAGAACATCGCCTGTAGGTCCTATATAACCGTGGGTTGCAGCTGGCTGGTACCACAGCTACCCCCATGCTGTATATACATGGCCCAGCTGTGCTCAGATCGACATATATCTACCCAAGAACATCGCCTGTAGGTCCTAAATGGCCGAGGGATGCATCTGGCTGGTATCAGAGCTACCCCCATGCTGTATATACGGCGTCCAGCTGTGCTCAGATCGACATATATCGACTCAAGAACATCGCCTGTAGGTCCTATATAGCCGTGGGTTGCAGCTGGCTGGTATTACAGCTACAGTATATACGTGGCCCAGTTGTGCTCAGATCAACATATATCGACTCAAGAACATCGCCTGTAGGTCCTATATAGCCGTGGGTTGCAGCTGGCTTGTATCACAGCTACCCCCATGCTGTATATACATGGCCCAGCTGTGCTCAGATCGACATATATCGACTCAAGAACATCGCCTGTAGGTCCTAAATGGCCGTGGGATGCATCTGGCTGGTATCAGAGCTACCCCCATGCTGTATATACGGGGCCCAGCTGTGCTCAGATCAACATATATCGAATCAAGAACATCGCCCGTAGGTCGTATATAGCCGTGGGTTGCAGCTGGCTGGTATCACAGCTACAGTATATACGTGGCCCAGTTGTGCTCAGATCAACATATATCGACTCAAGAACATCGCCTGTAGGTCCTATATAACCGTGGGTTGCAGCTGGCTGGTATCACAGCTACCCCCATGCTGTATATACATGGCCCAGCTGTGCTCAGATCGACATATATCGACCCAAGAACATCGCCTGTAGGTCCTAAATGGCCGAGGGATGCATCTGGCTGGTATCAGAGCTACCCCCATGCTGTATATACGGCGCCCAGCTGTGCTCAGATCGACATATATCCACTCAAGAACATCGCCTGTAGGTCCTATATGGCCGTGGGTTGTATCTGGCTGGTATCAGAGCTACCCCCATGCTGTATATACGGGGCCCTGCTGTGATCAGATCGACAAATATCGACTCAAGAACATCGCCTGTAGGTCCTATATAGCCGTGGGTTGCTGCTGGCTGGTATCACAGCTACCCCCATGCTCTATATACGTGGCCCAGCTGTGCTCAGATCGACATATATCGACTCAAGAACAACGCCTGTAGGTCCTATATGGCCGTGGTTTGCGTCTGGCTGGTATCAGTGCTACTCCCATGCTGTATATACGGCGCCCAGCTGTGCTTAGATCGACATATATCCATTCAAGAACATCGCCTGTAGGTCTTATATGGCAGTGGGTTGTATCTGGCTGGTATCAGGGCTACCCCCATGCTGTATATACAGGGCCCAGCTGTGCTCAGATCGACATATATCGACTCAAGAACATCGCATTTAGGTCCTATATAGCCGTGGGTTGCATCTGGCTGGTATCACAGCTACCCCCAAGCTGTATATACGTGGCCCAGCTGTGCTCAGATCGACATATATCGACTCAAGAACATCGCCTGTAGGTCCTATATGGCCGTGGGTTGCATCTGGCTGGTATCAGAGGTACCCCCATGCTGTATATACGGCGCCCAGCTGTACTTAATATCGACATATATCCACTCAAGAACATGGCCTGTAGGTCCTATATGGCCGTGGGTTGCAGCTGGCTGCTATCACAGCTACCCCGATGCTGTATATACGTGGCCCAGCTGTGCTCAGATCGACATATATCGACTCAAGAATATCGCCTGTAGGTCCTATATGGCCGTGGGTTGCATCTGGCTGGTATCAGAGCTACACCCATGCTGTATATACGGCGCCCAGCTGTGCTCAGATCGACATATATCAACTCAAGAACATCGCCTGTAGGTCCTATATGGCCGTGGGTTGCATCTGACTGGTAGCAGAGCTACCCCCATGCTGTATATACGGGGCCCATCTGTGCTCAGATCGACATATATCGACTTAAGCACATCGCCTGTAGGTCCTATATAGCCGTGGGTTGCAGCTGGCTGGTATCACAGCTACCCCCATGCTGTATATACGTGGCCCAGCTGTGCTCAGATCGACATATATCGACTCAAGAATATCGCCTGTAGGTCCTATATGGCCGTGGCTTGCATCTGGCTGGTATCAGAGCTACCCCCATGCTGTATATACGGCGCCCAGCTGTGCTCAGATCGACATATATCCACTCAAGAACATTGCCTGTAGGTCCTATACAGCCTTGGGTTGCATCTGGCTGGTATCAGAGCTACCCCCATGCTGTATATACGGGGCCCAGCTGTGCTCAGATCGACATATATCGACTCAAGAACATCGCCTGTAGGTCCTATATAGCCGTGAGTTGCAGCTGGCTGGTATCAGAGCTACCCCGATGCTGTATATACGGCGCCCAGCTGTGCTCAGATCGACATATATCCACTCAAGAACATCGCCTGTAGGTCCTATATGGCCGTGGGTTGCATCTGTCTCGTATCAGAGCTACCCCCATGCTGTATATACGGGGCCCAGCTGTGCTCAGATCGACATATATCGACTCAAGAACATCGCCTGTAGGTCCTATATGGCCGTGGGTTGCATCTGTCTCGTATCAGAGCTAACCCCATGATGTATATACGGCGCCCAGCTGTGCTCAGATCGACATATATCCACTCAAGAACATCGCCTGTAGGTCCTATATGGCCGTGGGTTGTATCTGGCTGGTATCAGAGCTACCCCCATGCTGTATATACGGGGCCATGCTGTGATCAGATCGACATATATCGACTCAAGAACATCGCCTGTAGGTCCTATATAGCCGTGGGTTGCTGCTGGCTGGTATCACAGCTACCCCCATGCTGTATATACGTGGCCCAGCTGTGCTCAGATCGACATATATCGACTCAAGAACATCGCCTGTAGGTCCTATATGGCCGTGGGTCGCATCTGGCTGGTATCAGAGCTACCCCCATGCTGTATATACGGGGCCCAGCTGTGCTCAGATCGACATATATCGACTCAAGAACATCGCCTGTAGGTCCTATAAAGCCATGGGTTGCAGCTGGCTGGTATCACAGCCACCCCCATGCTGTATATACGTGGCCCAGCTGTGCTCAGATCGACATATATCGACTCAAGAACATCGCCTGTAGGTCCTATATAGCCATGGGTTGCAGCTGGCTGGTATCACAGCTACAGTATATACGTGGCCCAGTTGTGCTCAGATCAACATATATCGACTCAAGAACATCGCCTGTAGGTCCTATATAGCCGTGGGTTGCAGCTGGCTGGTATCACAACTACCCCCATGCTGTATATACGTGGCCCAGCTGTGCTCAGATCGACATATATCGACTCAAGAACATCGCCTGTAGGTCATATATAGCCGTGGGTTGCAGCTGGCTGGTATCACAGCTACCCCCATGCTGTATATACGTGGCCCAGCTGTGCTCAGATCGACATATATCGACACAAGAACATCGCCTGTAGGTCCTATATGGCCGTAGGTCGCATCTGGCTGGTATCAGAGCTACCCCCATGCTGTATATACGGGGCCCAGCTGTGCTCAGATCGACATATATCGACTCAAGAACATCGCCTGTAGGTCATATATAGCCGTGGGTTGCAGCTGGCTGGTATCACAGCCACCCCCATGCATTATATACTTGGCCCAGCTGTGCTCAGATCGACATATATCGACTCAAGAACATCGCCTGTAGGTCCTATATAACCGTGGGTTGCAGCTGGCTGGTATCACAGCTACCCCCATGCTGTATATACGTGGCCCAGCTGTGCTCAGATCGACATATATCGACTCAAGAACATCGCCTGTAGGTCATATATAGCCGTGGGTTGCAGCTGGCTGGTATCACAGCTACCCCCATGCTGTATATACGTGGCCCAGCTGTGCTCAGATCGACATATATCCACTCAAGAACATCGCCTGTACTTCCTATATGGCCGTAGGTCGCATCTGGCTGGTATCAGAGCTACCCCCATGCTGTATATACGGGGCCCAGCTGTGCTCAGATCGACATATATCGACTCAAGAACATCGCCTGTAGGTCATATATAGCCGTGGGTTGCAGCTGGCTGGTATCACAGCCACCCCCATGCATTATATACTTGGCCCAGCTGTGCTCAGATCGACATATATCGACTCAAGAACATCGCCTGTAGGTCCTATATAACCGTGGGTTGCAGCTGGCTGGTATCACAGCTACCCCCATGCTGTATATACATGGCCCAGCTGTGCTCAGATCGACATATATCTACCCAAGAACATCGCCTGTAGGTCCTAAATGGCCGAGGGATGCATCTGGCTGGTATCAGAGCTACCCCCATGCTGTATATACGGCGCCCAGCTGTGCTCAGATCGACATATATCCACTCAAGAACATCGCCTGTAGGTCCTATATGGCCGTGGGTTTCATCTTGCTGGTATCAGAGCTACCGCCATGCTGTATATACGGGGCCAGCTGTGCTCAGATCGACATATATCGACTCAAGAACATCGCCTGTAGGTCCTATAAAGCCATGGGTTGCAGCTGGCTGGTATCACAGCCACCCCCATGCTGTATATACGTTGCCCAGCTGTGCTCAGATCGACATATATCGACTCAAGAACATCGCCTGTAGGTCTTATATAGCCATGGGTTGCAGCTGGCTGGTATCACAGCTACAGTATATACGTGGCCCAGTTGTGCTCAGATCAACATATATCGACTCAAGAACATCGCCTGTAGGTCCTATATAGCCGTGGGTTGCAGCTGGCTGGTATCACAACTACCCCCATGCTGTATATACGTGGCCCAGCTGTGCTCAGATCGACATATATCGACTCAAGAACATCGCCTGTAGGTCATATATAGCCGTGGGTTGCAGCTGGCTAGTATCACAGCTACCCCCATGCTGGATATACGTGGCCCAGCTGTGCTCAGATCGACATATATCGACTCAAGAACATCGCCTGTAGGTCCTATATGGGGAAGGTAGGGGTTGGCAACCCAACGTACAAGACGTTATAAGTGTCGCTCCCAAACTTATAATTAAATTTAACGTAAATACGTAAATTTAAAAAACCGAGAGTGTTAAAGTGTTTTAGTGGCTGCTCGTGCTACCCCTGGGTAAGTACTTGAGCACCCTAGCGTTTACTCTGTAGAACATAACCTCACTTTATGTACCCACGTGTAGGACATGAGTGAGGCCACCGGCACTGCGATAACAGAGGGACCGTCCTCTCAGGACACCCTCTCGCAGGTAGCACACACGTCCCCAATGCTGAGGGCTGACGACAACGTCAACCCACAAGCGGCGGATGACTTTGTGCGGCCCAAACGCCACAGAATATGTGGCTCAGAATCCCGTCGACGACGAAGAGTCCGTCGAGCGGAGCAAAAACTAAGGGAGGGTACAGTCAGGACCAGCGCTTCCCCGGTGAAGCCACCTGTCAATAACCCACCCAAAAAACGGATGAGGTCGGATGGATCGGCACCTTCTCCAGGGAGCAATCCCAAGAGAAGGTACGACCAGCCAACCAATTCAAAGATTAGCTACGTAGCGGTGGTGAATAGCCACCTCAGAGTAGCTATAATTGACTCGCTTCACCTTTTGGGGAAAATGACGAGTGAACAAGCCACCAAAGTGGAGGGTTGGCTAACCTATGGGAAGGTGCAAAACTTGCAGTTGTTAGGGCAGACCAACTGCCTAAACTAACTAAAATTTCAGTGTGGGTACCAGGGAAACCAGCCGAGCCCCAGGTCATACTACAACGTCTGGCAGCACAGAACACAACACTGTCTGTCAAACATTGGTGCGAATTCCATAGGGAGACCAAAGAAGATGGCGTTCTGCTCGTCTTCGGTGCACCCTCAAGTGACATCGCAGAAATAAAAAAGAGGGACGGCAAAACCTATTATAGATTTGCCACCCTCAAGGTAAAAACCCATGGCGGAGAGGAAATCTCTGGGCTGGCAGACTCTGTTGAAGCGACAGCTGAGACAGGCAATGCTAACCCGGATACTGATCCATCTCCTCCATTGCCAACAGAATAAAATGGGCCTGGTTTTACAAATCACCCAAATAAATTTGCAGCATTCTAAGGTGGCAACTGCTAATTTAAGTTGCCATCTACAGAATATGCAATATAGCATAGCACTGATCCAAGAACCCTGGATTGTTAAAAACAGGGTATGCGGACTCGGCAACAATAACAGCAACCTGCTTTACAGCGCTGCTGGAAACAAACCTAGGACATGCATCTTAACATCTTCTAAAGTTACAGGTACACTCCTACACCAATTCAGCTCTGCAGACCTCACAGTTGTCAGACTGAAAACAGACGATGACGCAGAGATCTATATAGCCTCTGCGTATCTACCGTACGACGCAGCTCAACCACCTCCCAGCCCAGAACTGGCAAACTTGGTGGAACACTGTGAAAAACTAAAGATTGACCTCATCATCGGATGTGATGCCAATGCTCACCATGTGGTGTGGGGCAGCAGCAACATCAACAGCAGAGGAAAGGCTCTAATTGAGTACTTAACCAGTACAAAAATAGAGATATTAAACAGAGGGTGCGAACCAACGTTCGTAACACAAAAACGAGCCGAGGTGATAGACATCAGTCTGACACTGGGCAATATCTCAAGCAAAATAAAAAACTGGCACGTATCAAGTCAGGTATCCATGTCCGATCACCGACTGATACGCTACGACCTAGATTTCGTACCACGTGAACTACCGTCCTACAGAAATCCACAAAAAACTAATAAACAACTATTTTGCAGATACCTATCGGATAGGATGGAGTATCAAGCAGCAGACAAAATTCCAGAATCAGTGGAAGACTTGGAGGCCTGTGTGAAACACCTCCAAAAATCACTGATTTCATCATATGAGGACTCCTGTCCCATAAGAAAGGCGGGCTTGAGAGCCTCTGCACCTCCTTGGTGGAGCGCAGAGATCAACTGTCTCCGATCTAAGGCCAGGAAAACTTTCAACAAGGCCAAAAATAGAAATGATATTGTTCTATGGGAAGCTTTTAGGGAAGCCCGTAGACAATTCAAAAGTGAAGTCAGGAAGCGACAAAGAAATACATGGAGAGCCTACTGCAATGGCATTGAATCCACAGCAGCAGCTGCTCGTCTGAAGAGAGTAATCTCAAAAGACCCTGTACAACAACTTAACTCGATAAAACGGGAAGATGGCACCTTCACGGTAACACCCTCCCAAACTATCGAGGTACTTCTAGACACCCACTTTCCTGGCAACCAACCTAGAGGTCTCAACTTGGCAACTGATCCTCATCTACCTGATGAGGAAGATTGGCTGCAAGCTGACCAAATGATAAGTATAACTAAAATAGAATGGGCAATATCAAGCTTTTCATCTTTTAAGTCCCCAGGACTAGATGGAATATTCCCAGCACTACTACAATGGGGGTTAACCTACATTATAAACACATTGGTGTACATATTTAAAGGTTGCATTGCTTTTAGGTACATACCCAATACATGGAGAGAGGTCAAAGTGACCTTTATACCCAAACCAGGCAAAGTAGATTACACACTTGCCAAGTCATTCAGGCCCATAAGCCTAACCTCATTTCTATTGAAGACGCTGGAAAGGCTCTGTGATCGTGAAATCAGGGACGGGCCGCTGAGAACGTACCCCATACATCCGAAACAGCATGCCTACCAACCAGGACGCTCAACAGAATCAGCCCTACATCTGGTGACCTCAAAGATAGAGGAAACACTAGAGCATAAAGGTTCGTTGCTTGCCACCTTCATTGATATTGAAGGTGCTTTCGACAAAACAACATTTAAGAGTATCGATAATGCTCTAACATCTCACGGGATTCACCCCACTATTAGGGGCTGGATAAAAAATATGCTTGGTCTAAGAACAATCCAAGTAACACTAGATGACGTAACATCAAAAAAAGTTGCAGGAAGAGGCTGTCCTCAAGGTGGAGTCCTCTCACCCCTTTTATGGGACCTTGTAGTTGATAGCCTCCTCCTGGAATTAAACAACTCAGGATACTATGCCGTTGGCTATGCCGACGACATAGTGATCATGATAAATGGCAGTTTTGAAGGTGTACTCTGTAATCTCATGCAGAGTGCCCTACAGATTGTTGAGAACTGGTGCGATAACCATTCGCTAACAGTTAACCCAAAAAAGACAGAGCTGATATTGTTTACGAGGAAGAGGAAACTCGAACTCATGAACATGCCAACTCTTTTTAAGGTCCCTCTGACTCTCACTGATAAAGTAAAATATCTAGGATTAATCATGGATACAAAACTGAACTGGAATGAGCATATAACATCCAAGCTGCAAAAAGCTTGCATCTCATTCTGGCAATGCCGCAGGGCGGTTGGTAAAACATGGGGTCTGTCTCCCAAGATCACCCAATGGATATATACCGCGATCATCAGACCAACTATCGCATATGGTGCAATAGTCTGGTGGTCGAAAACCAAACAAGTTACAACAATCTCAAAGCTATCACACATCCAGCGGATGGCGTGTCTTGCCATCACCGGCGCTATGAGAACAACGCCCACAGCAGCTCTTGAAGCACTGTTATGTCTACAACCACTCGACCTTCTAATAAGGGAGACTGCAGTAAAAACAGCATTAAGGCTATCTTCACTCAACCTGTGGCATGATAAAGGTAGAATCATTGGACACAGGAGCATACTGAGTGAAGCTATCAAACTAGACCCCCTCATAGAAGGTAAGTGCGACAGAATTCTACCCAAATACAGTTTTGTCAAACACTTTCAGACCATCATCACAATGGATGGTACCCCACAAGGCGCCAACATAACCATGTATACTGATGGATCCAAAACTAAGACGAGAGCTGGCTATGGAATTTTCTCACCAGAACTCGATCTCAAGATAAGTGCACCACTTGGAAGACTCACGACAGTCTTCCAAGCGGAATTAACAGGAATACTAAAATGTGTTCAAATTTTAGCTGAACGGAATATTAAGGATAAACATATCCAAATACTCACCGACAGCAAAGCAGCTCTAAATGCACTAAATGCCAACACATTTGTGTCGAAAGAGTTATATTCATGTCTACACAGCCTGGAGGAGCTAGCTAAATATAACAAACTAGAACTCTGCTGGATAAAAGGACATAGTGGCATCAAGGGGAACGAAATAGCAGACGAACTTGCCAGGAAGGGATCCTCACATCCTCTAATAACCCAAGAGGATGAAATACTTTCCGCAGGTACTCTGAAAAAAATAATAGAGCATAGGACACATGCTCTACATAAGGTAAGATGGCGAGAAACGCCGGGCTGCAAACAATCAAAGGTTGCAATCAGGCAGCCTTGTAAAATTGCAGCCACGGCCCGCCTTAACTTATCTAGAACCAGTCTGAAATTATTGACTAACATCCTAACCGGCCACTGCCGGCTAAACAAACACCTACACACGATGGGCCTGGTGAACAGCCCGTTATGTAGAGGGTGTAATGAAGAACTAGAAACAGCAGAGCATGTAATATGCCTCTGCCCAGCTCTAGTAAACACCAGGCATCAAATACTAGGGGAGTGCTGGCCTAGTATGGTCAGCATTGGCAGCTCCTCACCCGCCAGGGTTTTGCGGCTTGCACGCAAAATTGACTGGTGGGACGAGTGAGCAGCCTTTAAAGGGAGGTTTCACAATGGGCCTATCTTGAGGCCTAAGTGTCTGTAGCTATGCTACCCTCCAGCCAACTATCCAGAACTATCCAGGTCCTATATGGCCGTAGGTCGCATCTGGCTGGATCAGAGCTACCCCCATGCTGTATATACGGGGCCCAGCTGTGCTCAGATCGACATATATCGACTCAAGAACATCGCCTGTAGGTCCTATAAAGCCATGGGTTGCAGCTGGCTGGTATCACATCCACCCCCATGCTGTATATACGTGGCCCAGCTGTGCTCAGATCGACATATATCGACTCAAGAACATCGCCTATAGGTCCTATATGGCCGTGGGTTGCATCTGGCTGGTATCAGAGCTACCCCCATGCTGTATATACGGCGCCCAGCTGTGCTCAGATCGACATATATCCACTCAAGAACATCGCATGTAGGTCCTATATGGCCGTGGGTTGCATCTGGCCGGTATCAGAGCTACCCCCATGCTGTATATACGGTGCCCAGCTGTGCTCAGATCGACATATATCGACTCAAGAACATCGCCTGTAGGTCCTATATAGCCGTGGGTTGCAGCTGGCTGGTATCACAGCTACCCCCATGCTGTATATACGTGGCCCAGCTGTGCTCAGATCGACATATATCGACACAAGAACATCGCCTGTAGGTCATATATAGCCGTGGGTTGCAGCTGGCTGGTATCACAGCCACCCCCATGCTGTATATACGTGGCCCAGCTGTGCTCAGATCGACATATATCGACTCAAGAACATCGCCTGTAGGTCCTATATGGCCATAGGTCGCATCTGGCTGGTATCAGAGCTACCTCCATGCTGTATATACGGGGCCCAGCTGTGCTCAGATCGACATATATCGACTCAAGAACATCGCCTATAGGTCTTATATGGCCGTGGGTTGCATCTGGCTGGTATCAGAGCTACCCCCATGCTGTATATACGGGGCCCAGCTGTGCTCAGATCAACATATATCGAATCAAGAACATCGCCCGTAGGTGGTATATAGCCGTCGGTTGCAGCTGGCTGGTATCACAGCTACAGTATATACGTGGCCCAGTTGTGCTCAGATCAACATATATCGACTCAAGAACATCGCCTGTAGGTCCTATATAACCGTGGGTTGCAGCTGGCTGGTATCACAGCTACCCCCATGCTGTATATACATGGCCCAGCTGTGCTCAGATCGACATATATCTACCCAAGAACATCGCCTGTAGGTCCTAAATGGCCGAGGGATGCATCTGGCTGGTATCAGAGCTACCCCCATGCTGTATATACGGCGCCCAGCTGTGCTCAGATCGACATATATCCACTCAAGAACATCGCCTGTAGGTCCTATATGGCCGTGGGTTTCATCTTGCTGGTATCAGAGCTACCCCCATGCTGTATATACGGGGCCAGCTGTGCTCAGATCGACATATATCGACTCAAGAACATCGCCTGTAGGTCCTATATAGCCGTGGGTTGCAGCTGGCTGGTATCACAGCTACAGTATATACGTGGCCCAGTTGTGCTCAGATCAACATATATTGACTCAAGAACATCGCCTGTAGGTCCTATATAGCCGTGGGTTGCAGCTGGCTGGTATCACAGCTACCCCCATGCTGTATATACATGGCCCAGCTGTGCTCAGATCGACATATATCGACTCAAGAACGTCGCCTGTAGGTCCTAAATGGCCGTGGGATGCATCTGGCTGGTATCAGAGATACCCCCATGCTGTATATACGGGGCCCAGCTGTGCTCAGATCAACATATATCGAATCAAGAACATCGCCCGTAGGTCGTATATAGCCGTGGGTTGCAGCTGGCTGGTATCACAGCTACAGTATATACGTGGCCCAGTTGTGCTCAGATCAACATATATCGACTCAAGAACATCGCCTGTAGGTCCTATATAACCGTGGGTAGCAGCTGGCTGGTATCACAGCTACCCCCATGCTGTATATACATGGCCCAGCTGTGCTCAGATCGACATATATCGACCCAAGAACATCGCCTGTAGGTCCTAAATGGCCGAGGGATGCATCTGGCTGGTATCAGAGCTACCCCCATGCTGTATATACGGCGCCCAGCTGTGCTCAGATCGACATATATCCACTCAAGAACATCGCCTGTAGGTCCTATATGGCCGTGGGTTGCATCTGTCTCGTATCAGAGCTACCCCCATGGTGTATATACGGGGCCCAGCTGTGCTCAGATCGACATATATCGACTCAAGAACATCGCCTGTAGGTCCTATATGGCCGTGGGTTGCATCTGTCTCGTATCAGAGCTAACCCCATGATGTATATACGGCGCCCAGCTGTGCTCAGATCGACATATATCCACTCAAGAACATCGCCTGTAGGTCCTATATGGCCGTGGGTTGTATCTGGCTGGTATCAGAGCTACCCCCATGCTGTATATACGGGGCCATGCTGTGATCAGATCGACATATATCGACTCAAGAACATCGCCTGTAGGTCCTATATAGCCGTGGGTTGCTGCTGGCTGGTATCACAGCTACCCCCATGCTGTATATACGTGGCCCAGCTGTGCTCAGATCGACATATATCGACTCAAGAACATCGCCTGTAGGTCCTATATGGCCGTGGGTCGCATCTGGCTGGTATCAGAGCTACCCCCATGCTGTATATACGGGGCCCAGCTGTGCTCAGATCGACATATATCGACTCAAGAACATCGCCTGTAGGTCCTATAAAGCCATGGGTTGCAGCTGGCTGGTATCACAGCCACCCCCATGCTGTATATACGTGGCCCAGCTGTGCTCAGATCGACATATATCGACTCAAGAACATCGCCTGTAGGTCCTATATAGCCATGGGTTGCAGCTGGCTGGTATCACAGCTACAGTATATACGTGGCCCAGTTGTGCTCAGATCAACATATATCGACTCAAGAACATCGCCTGTAGGTCCTATATAGCCGTGGGTTGCAGCTGGCTGGTATCACAACTACCCCCATGCTGTATATACGTGGCCCAGCTGTGCTCAGATCGACATATATCGACTCAAGAACATCGCCTGTAGGTCATATATAGCCGTGGGTTGCAGCTGGCTGGTATCACAGCTACCCCCATGCTGTATATACGTGGCCCAGCTGTGCTCAGATCGACATATATCGACTCAAGAACATCGCCTGTAGGTCCTATATGGCCGTAGGTCGCATCTGGCTGGTATCAGAGCTACCCCCATGCTGTATATACGGGGCCCAGCTGTGCTCAGATCGACATATATCGACTCAAGAACATCGCCTGTAGGTCCTATAAAGCCATGGGTTGCAGCTGGCTGGTATCACATCCACCCCCATGCTGTATATACGTGGCCCAGCTGTGCTCAGATCGACATATATCGACTCAAGAACATCGCCTATAGGTCCTATATGGCCGTGTGTTGCATCTGGCTGGTATCAGAGCTACCCCCATGCTGTATATACGGTGCCCAGCTGTGCTCAGATCGACATATATCGACTCAAGAACATCGCCTATAGGTCCTATATGGCCGTGTGTTGCATCTGGCTGGTATCAGAGCTACCCCCATGCTGTATATACGGCGCCCAGCTGTGCTCAGATCGACATATATCCACTCAAGAACATCGCATGTAGGTCCTATATGGCCGTGGGTTGCATCTGGCCGGTATCAGAGCTACCCCCATGCTGTATATACGGTGCCCAGCTGTGCTCAGATCGACATATATCGACTCAAGAACATCGCCTGTAGGTCCTATATAGCCGTGGGTTGCAGCTGGCTGGTATCACAGCTACCCCCATGCTGTATATACGTGGCCCAGCTGTGCTCAGATCGACATATATCGACACAAGAACATCGCCTGTAGGTCATATATAGCCGTGGGTTGCAGCTGGCTGGTATCACAGCCACCCCCATGCATTATATACGTGGCCCAGCTGTGCTCAGATCGACATATATCGACTCAAGAACATCGCCTGTAGGTCCTATATGGCCGTAGGTCGCATCTGGCTGGTATCAGAGCTACCTCCATGCTGTATATACGGGGCCCAGCTGTGCTCAGATCGACATATATCGACTCAAGAACATCGCCTATAGGTCTTATATGGCCGTGGGTTGCATCTGGCTGGTATCAGAGCTACCCCCATGCTGTATATACGGGGCCCAGCTGTGCTCAGATCAACATATATCGAATCAAGAACATCGCCCGTAGGTCGTATATAGCCGTGGGTTGCAGCTGGCTGGTATCACAGCTACAGTATATACGTGGCCCAGTTGTGCTCAGATCAACATATATCGACTCAAGAACATCGCCTGTAGGTCCTATATAACCGTGGGTTGCAGCTGGCTGGTATCACAGCTACCCCCATGCTGTATATACATGCCCCAGCTGTGCTCAGATCGACATATATCTACCCAAGAACATCGCCTGTAGGTCCTAAATGGCCGAGGGATGCATCTGGCTGGTATCAGAGCTACCCCCATGCTGTATATACGGCGCCCAGCTGTGCTCAGATCGACATATATCCACTCAAGAACATCGCCTGTAGGTCCTATATGGCCGTGGGTTTCATCTTGCTGGTATCAGAGCTACCGCCATGCTGTATATACGGGGCCAGCTGTGCTCAGATCGACATATATCGACTCAAGAACATCGCCTGTAGGTCCTATAAAGCCATGGGTTGCAGCTGGCTGGTATCACAGCCACCCCCATGCTGTATATACGTTGCCCAGCTGTGCTCAGATCGACATATATCGACTCAAGAACATCGCCTGTAGGTCTTATATAGCCATGGGTTGCAGCTGGCTGGTATCACAGCTACAGTATATACGTGGCCCAGTTGTGCTCAGATCAACATATATCGACTCAAGAACATCGCCTGTAGGTCCTATATAGCCGTGGGTTGCAGCTGGCTGGTATCACAACTACCCCCATGCTGTATATACGTGGCCCAGCTGTGCTCAGATCGACATATATCGACTCAAGAACATCGCCTGTAGGTCATATATAGCCGTGGGTTGCAGCTGGCTAGTATCACAGCTACCCCCATGCTGGATATACGTGGCCCAGCTGTGCTCAGATCGACATATATCGACTCAAGAACATCGCCTGTAGGTCCTATATGGCCGTAGGTCGCATCTGGCTGGTATCAGAGCTACCCCCATGCTGTATATACGGGGCCCAGCTGTGCTCAGATCGACATATATCGACTCAAGAACATCGCCTGTAGGTCCTATAAAGCCATGGGTTGCAGCTGGCTGGTATCACATCCACCCCCATGCTGTATATACGTGGCCCAGCTGTGCTCAGATCGACATATATCGACTCAAGAACATCGCCTATAGGTCCTATATGGCCGTGGGTTGCATCTGGCTGGTATCAGAGCTACCCCCATGCTGTATATACGGCGCCCAGCTGTGCTCAGATCGACATATATCCACTCAAGAACATCGCATGTAGGTCCTATATGGCCGTGGGTTGCATCTGGCCGGTATCAGAGCTACCCCCATGCTGTATATACGGTGCCCAGCTGTGCTCAGATCGACATATATCGACTCAAGAACATCGCCTGTAGGTCCTATATAGCCGTGGGTTGCAGCTGGCTGGTATCACAGCTACCCCCATGCTGTATATACGTGGCCCAGCTGTGCTCAGATCGACATATATCGACACAAGAACATCGCCTGTAGGTCATATATAGCCGTGGGTTGCAGCTGGCTGGTATCACAGCCACCCCCATGCTGTATATACGTGGCCCAGCTGTGCTCAGATCGACATATATCGACTCAAGAACATCGCCTGTAGGTCCTATATGGCCATAGGTCGCATCTGGCTGGTATCAGAGCTACCTCCATGCTGTATATACGGGGCCCAGCTGTGCTCAGATCGACATATATCGACTCAAGAACATCGCCTATAGGTCTTATATGGCCGTGGGTTGCATCTGGCTGGTATCAGAGCTACCCCCATGCTGTATATACGGGGCCCAGCTGTGCTCAGATCAACATATATCGAATCAAGAACATCGCCCGTAGGTCGTATATAGCCGTGGGTTGCAGCTGGCTGGTATCACAGCTACAGTATATACGTGGCCCAGTTGTGCTCAGATCAACATATATCGACTCAAGAACATCGCCTGTAGGTCCTATATAACCGTGGGTTGCTGCTGGCTGGTATCACAGCTACCCCCATGCTGTATATACATGGCCCAGCTGTGCTCAGATCGACATATATCTACCCAAGAACATCGCCTGTAGGTCCTAAATGGCCGAGGGATGCATCTGGCTGGTATCAGAGCTACCCCCATGCTGTATATACGGCGCCCAGCTGTGCTCAGATCGACATATATCCACTCAAGAACATCGCCTGTAGGTCCTATATGGCCGTGGGTTTCATCTTGCTGGTATCAGAGCTACCCCCATGCTGTATATACGGGGCCAGCTGTGCTCAGATCGACATATATCGACTCAAGAACATCGCCTGTAGGTCCTATATAGCCGTGGGTTGCAGCTGGCTGGTATCACAGCTACAGTATATACGTGGCCCAGTTGTGCTCAGATCAACATATATTGACTCAAGAACATCGCCTGTAGGTCCTATATAGCCGTGGGTTGCAGCTGGCTGGTATCACAGCTACCCCCATGCTGTATATACATGGCCCAGCTGTGCTCAGATCGACATATATCGACTCAAGAACGTCGCCTGTAGGTCCTAAATGGCCGTGGGATGCATCTGGCTGGTATCAGAGCTACCCCCATGCTGTATATACGGGGCCCAGCTGTGCTCAGATCAACATATATCGAATCAAGAACATCGCCCGTAGGTCGTATATAGCCGTGGGTTGCAGCTGGCTGGTATCACAGCTACAGTATATACGTGGCCCAGTTGTGCTCAGATCAACATATATCGACTCAAGAACATCGCCTGTAGGTCCTATATAACCGTGGGTTGCAGCTGGCTGGTATCACAGCTACCCCCATGCTGTATATACATGGCCCAGCTGTGCTCAGATCGACATATATCGACCCAAGAACATCGCCTGTAGGTCCTAAATGGCCGAGGGATGCATCTGGCTGGTATCAGAGCTACCCCCATGCTGTATATACGGCGCCCAGCTGTGCTCAGATCGACATATATCCACTCAAGAACATCGCCTGTAGGTCCTATATGGCCGTGGGTTGTATCTGGCTGGTATCAGAGCTACCCCCATGCTGTATATACGGGGCCCTGCTGTGATCAGATCGACATATATCGACTCAAGAACATCGCCTGTAGGTCCTATATAGCCGTGGGTTGCTGCTGGCTGGTATCACAGCTACCCCCATGCTCTATATACGTGGCCCAGCTGTGCTCAGATCGACATATATCGACTCAAGAACATCGCATGTAGGTCCTATATGGCCGTGGTTTGCGTCTGGCTGGTATCAGTGCTACTCCCATGCTATATATACGGCGCCCAGCTGTGCTTAGATCGACATATATCCATTCAAGAACATCGCCTGACGGTCTTATATGGCAGTGGGTTGTATCTGGCTGGTATCAGGGCTACCCCCATGCTGTATATACAGGGCCCAGCTGTGCTCAGATCGACATATATCGACTCAAGAACATCGCATTTAGGTCCTATATAGCCGTGGGTTGCAGCTGGCTGGTATCACAGCTACCCCCAAGCTGTATATACGTGGCCCAGCTGTGCTCAGATCGACATATATCGACTCAAGAACATCGCCTGTAGGTCCTATATGGCCGTGGGTTGCATCTGGCTGGTATCAGAGGTACCCCCATGCTGTATATACGGCGCCCAGCTGTACTTAATATCTACATATATCCACTCAAGAACATCGCCTGTAGGTCCTATATGGCCGTGGGTTGCAGCTGGCTGCTATCACAGCTACCCCGATGCTGTATATACGTGGCCCAGCTGTGCTCAGATCGACATATATCGACTCAAGAACATCGCCTATAGGTCCTATATGGCCGTGGGTTGCATCTGGCTGGTATCAGAGCTACCACCATGCTGTATATACGGCGCCCAGCTGTGCTCAGATCGACATATATCCACTCAAGAACATCGCATGTAGGTCCTATATGGCCGTGGGTTGCATCTGGCCGGTATCAGAGCTACCCCCATGCTGTATATACGGCGCCCATCTGTGCTCAGATCGACATATATCGACTCAAGAACATCGCCTGTAGGTCCTATATAGCCGTGGGTTGCAGCTGGCTGGTATCACAGCTACAGTATATACGTGGCCCAGTTGTGCTCAGATCAACATATATCGACTCAAGAACATCGCCTGTAGGTCCTATATAGCCGTGGGTTGCAGCTGGCTGGTATCACAGCTACCCCCATGCTGTATATACGTGGCCCAGCTGTGCTCAGATCGACATATATCGACACAAGAACATCGCCTGTAGGTCATATATAGCCGTGGGTTGCAGCTGGCTGGTATCACAGCTACCCCCATGCTGTATATACGTGGCCCAGCTGTGCTCAGATCGACATATATCGACTCAAGAACATCGCCTGTAGGTCCTATATGGCCGTAGGTCGCATCTGGCTGGTATCAGAGCTACCTCCATGCTGTATATACGGGGCCCAGCTGTGCTCAGATCGACATATATCGACCCAAGAACATCGCCTGTAGGTCCTAAATGGCCGAGGGATGCATCTGGCTGGTATCAGAGATACCCCCATGCTGTATATACGGCGCCCAGCTGTGCTCAGATCGACATATATCCACTCAAGAACATCGCCTATAGGTCTTATATGGCCGTGGGTTGCATCTGGCTGGTATCAGAGCTACCCCCATGCTGTATATACGTGGCCCAGCTGTGCTCAGATCGACATATATCGACACAAGAACATCGCCTGTAGGTCATATATAGCCGTGGGTTGCAGCTGGCTGGTATCACAGCTACCCCCATGCTGTATATACGTGGCCCAGCTGTGCTCAGATCGACATATATCCACTCAAGAACATCGCCTATAGGTCTTATATGGCCGTGGGTTGCATCTGGCTGGTATCAGAGCTACTCCCATGCTGTATATACGTGGCCCAGCTGTGCTCAGATCGACATATATCGACACAAGAACATCGCCTGTAGGTCATATATAGCCGTGGGTTGCAGCTGGCTGGTATCACAGCTACCCCCATGCTGTATATACGTGGCCCAGCTGTGCTCAGATCGACATATATCCACTCAAGAACATCGCCTGTAGGTCCTATATGGCCGTGGGTTTCATCTTGCTGGTATCAGAGCTACCCCCATGCTGTATATACGGGGCCAGCTGTGCTCAGATCGACATATATCGACTCAAGAACATCGCCTGTAGGTCCTATATAGCCGTGGGTTGCAGCTGGCTGGTATCACAGTATATACCTGTATATACATGGCCCAGCTGTGCTCAGATCGACATATATCGACTCAAGAACATCGCCTGTAGGTCCTAAATGGCCGTGGGATGCATCTGGCTGGTATCAGAGCTACCCCCATGCTGTATATACGGCGCCCAGCTGTGCTCAGATCGACATATATCCACTCAAGAACATCGCCTGTAGGTCTTATATGGCCGTGGGTTTCATCTTGCTGGTATCAGAGCTACCCCCATGCTGTATAACGGGGCCCAGCTGTTCTCAGATCGACATATGTCGACTCAAGAACATCGCCTGTAGGTCCTATATAGCCGTGAGTTTTAGCTGGCTGGTATCACAGCTACCCCCATGCTGTATATACGTGGCCCAGCTGTGCTCAGATCGACATATATCGACTCAAGAACATCGCCTGTAGGTCCTATATGGCCGTGGGTTGCATCTGGCTGGTATCAGAGCTACCACCATGCTGTATATACGGCGCCCAGCTGTGCTCAGATCGACATATATCCACTCAAGAACATCGCCTGTAGGTCCTATATGGCCGTGGGTTGCATCTGGCTGGTATCAGAGCTACCCCCATGCTGTATATACGGGGCCCCAGCTGTGCTGAGATCGACATATATTGACTCAAGAACATCGCCTGTAGGTCCTATATAGGCATGAGTTTCAGCTAACTGGTATCACAGCTACCCCCATAATGTATATACGGGGCCCAGCTGTGCTCAGATCGACATATATCGACTCAAGAACATCGCCTTTAGGTCCTATATGGTCGTGGGTTGCATCTGGCTTGTATCAGAGCTACCCCCATGCTGTATATACGGGGCCCAGCTGTGCTCAGATCGACATATATCGACTCAAGGACATCGCCTGTAGGTCTTATATGGCCGTGGATTGCATCTGGCTGGTATCAGAGCTACCCCCATGCTGTATATACGGGGCCCAGCTGTGCTCAGATCGACATATATCGACTCAAGAACATCGCCTGTGGGTCCTATATAGCCGTGGGTTGCAGCTGGCTGGTATCACAGCTACTCCCATGCTGTATATACGTGGCCCATCTGTGCTCAGATCGACATATATCGACTCAAGAACATCGCCTGTAGGTCCTATATAGGCATGAGTTTCAGCTGACTGGTATCACAGCAACCCCCATAATGTATATACGGGGCCCAGCTGTGCTCAGATCGACATATATCGACTCAAGAACATCGCCTGTAGGTCCTATATGGTCGTGGGTTGCATCTGGCTGGTATCAGAGCTACCCCCATGCTGTATATACGGGGCCCAGCTGTGCTCAGATCGACATATATCGACTAAAGAACATCGCCTGTAGGTCCTATATGGCCGTGGGTTGCATCTGGCTGGTATCAGAGCTACCACCATGCTGTATATACGGCGCCCAGCTGTGCTCAGATCGACATATATCCACTCAAGAACATCGCCTGTAGGTCCTATATGGCCGTGGGTTGCATCTGGCTGGTATCAGAGCTACCCCCATGCTGTATATACGGGGCCCCAGCTGTGCTGAGATCGACATATATTGACTCAAGAACATCGCCTGTAGGTCCTATATAGGCATGAGTTTCAGCTGACTGGTATCACAGCTACCCCCATAATGTATATACGGGGCCCAGCTGTGCTCAGATCGACATATATCGACTCAAGAACATCGCCTGTAGGTCCTATATGGTCGTGGGTTGCATCTGGCTGGTATCAGAGCTACCCCCATGCTGTATATACGGGGCCCAGCTGTGCTCAGATCGACATATATCGACTCAAGAACATCGCCTGTAGGTCTTATATGGCCGTGGGTTGCATCTGGCTGGTATCAGAGCTACCCCCATGCTGTATATACGGGGCCCAGCTGTGCTCAGATCGACATATATCCACTCAAGAACATCGCCTGTAGGTCCTATATGGCCGTGGGTTGCATCTGGCTGGTATCAGAGCTACACCCATGCTGTATATACGGGGCCCCAGCTGTGCTGAGATCGACATATATTGACTCAAGAACATCGCCTGTAGGTCCTATATAGGCATGAGTTTCAGCTGACTGGTATCACAGCTACCCCCATAATGTATATACGGGGCCCAGCTGTGCTCAGATCGACATATATCGACTCAAGAACATCGCCTGTAGGTCCTATATGGTCGTGGGTTGCATCTGGCTGGTATCAGAGCTACCCCCATGCTGTATATGCGCCGCCCAGCTGTGCTCAGATCGACATATATCCACTCAAGACCATCGCCTGTAGGTCTTATATGGCCGTGGGTTGCATCTGGCTGGTATCAGAGCTACCCCCATGCTGTATATACGGCGCCCAGCTGTGCTCAGATCGACATATATCGACACAAGAACATCGCCTGTAGGTCCTATGTAGCCGTGGGTTGCATCTGGCTGGTATCACAGCTACCCCCATGCTGTATATACGGCGCCCAGCTGTGCTCAGATCGACATATATCCACTCAAGAACATCGCCTGTAGGTCCTATATGCCCGTGGGTTGCATCTGGCTGGTATCAGAGCTACCCCCGTTCTGCAAATACGGGGCCCAGCTGTGCTCAGATCGACATATATCGACTCAAGAACATCGCCTGTAGGTCCTATATGGCCGTGGGTTGCATCTGGCTCGTATCAGAGCTACCCCCATGATGCATATACGGCGCCCAGTTGTGCTGAAATCGACATATATCCTCTCAAGAACATCGCCTGTAGGTCCTACATGGCCGTGGGTTGCATCTGGCTGGTATCAGAGCTACGCCCATGCTGTATATACGGGGCCCAGCTGTTCTCAGATCGACATATATCGACTCAAGAACATCGCCTGTAGGTCCTATATAGCCGTGGCTTGCAGCTGGCTGGTATCACAGCTACCCCCATGCTGTATATACGTGGCCCAGCTGTGCTCAGATCGACATATATCGACTCAAGAACATCGCCTGTAGGTCCTGTATGGCCGTGGGTTGCATCTGGCTGGTATCAGAGCTACCACCATGCTATATATACGGCGCCCAGCTGTGCTCAGATCGACATATATCCACTCAAGAACATCGCCTGTAGGTCCTATATGGCCGTGGGTTGCATCTGGCTGGTATCAGAGCTACCCCTATGCTGTATATACGGGGCCCCAGCTGTGCTGAGATCGACATATATTGACTCAAGAACATCGCCTGTAGGTCCTATATAGGCATGAGTTTCAGCTGACTGGTATCACAGCTACCCCCATAATGTATATACGGGGCCCAGCTGTGCTCAGATCGACATATATCGACTCAAGAACATCGCCTTTAGGTCCTATATGGTCGTGGGTTGCATCTGGCTTGTATCAGAGCTACCCCCATGCTGTATATACGGGGCCCAGCTGTGCTCAGATCGACATATATCGACTCAAGGACATCGCCTGTAGGTCTTATATGGCCGTGGGTTGCATCTGGCTGGTATCAGAGCTACCCCCATGCTGTATATACGGGGCCCAGCTGTGCTCAGATCGACATATATCGACTCAAGAACATCGCCTGTGGGTCCTATATAGCCGTGGGTTGCAGCTGGCTGGTATCACAGCTACTCCCATGCTGTATATACGTGGCCCATCTGTGCTCAGATCGACATATATCGACTCAAGAACATCGCCTGTAGGTCCTATATAGGCATGAGTTTCAGCTGACTGGTATCACAGCTACCCCCATAATGTATATACGGGGCCCAGCTGTGCTCAGATCGACATATATCGACTCAAGAACATCGCCTGTAGGTCCTATATGGTCTTGGGTTGCATCTGGCTGGTATCAGAGCTACCCCCATGCTGTATATACGGGGCCCAGCTGTGCTCAGATCGACATATATCGACTCAAGAACATCGCCTGTAGGTCCTATATGGCCGTGGGTTGCATCTGGCTGGTATCAGAGCTACCACCATGCTGTATATACGGCGCCCAGCTGTGCTCAGATCGACATATATCCACTCAAGAACATCGCCTGTAGGTCCTATATGGCCGTGGGTTGCATCTGGCTGGTATCAGAGCTACCCCCATGCTGTATATACGGGGCCCCAGCTGTGCTGAGATCGACATATATTGACTCAAGAACATCGCCTGTAGGTCCTATATAGGCATGAGTTTCAGCTGACTGGTATCACAGCTACCCCCATAATGTATATACGGGGCCCAGCTGTGCTCAGATCGACATATATCGACTCAAGAACATCGCCTGTAGGTCCTATATGGTCGTGGGTTGCATCTGGCTGGTATCAGAGCTACCCCCATGCTGTATATACGGGGCCCAGCTGTGCTCAGATCGACATATATCGACTCAAGAACATCGCCTGTAGGTCTTATATGGCCGTGGGTTGCATCTGGCTGTTATCAGAGCTACCCCCATGCTGTATATACGGGGCCCAGCTGTGCTCAGATCGACATATATCCACTCAAGAACATCGCCTGTAGGTCCTATATGGCCGTGGGTTGCATCTGGCTGGTATCAGAGCTACACCCATGCTGTATATACGGGGCCCCAGCTGTGCTGAGATCGACATATATTGACTCAAGAACATCGCCTGTAGGTCCTATATAGGCATGAGTTTCAGCTGACTGGTATCACAGCTACCCCCATAATGTATATACGGGGCCCAGCTGTGCTCAGATCGACATATATCGACTCAAGAACATCGCCTGTAGGTCCTATATGGTCGTGGGTTGCATCTGGCTGGTATCAGAGCTACCCCCATGCTGTATATGCGCCGCCCAGCTGTGCTCAGATCGACATATATCCACTCAAGAACATCGCCTGTAGGTCTTATATGGCCGTGGGTTGCATCTGGCTGGTATCAGAGCTACCCCCATGCTATATATACGGCGCCCAGCTGTGCTCAGATCGACATATATCGACACAAGAACATCGCCTGTAGGTCCTATGTAGCCGTGGGTTGCATCTGGCTGGTATCACAGCTACCCCCATGCTGTATATACGGCGCCCAGCTGTGCTCAGATCGACATATATCCACTCAAGAACATCGCCTGTAGGTCCTATATGCCCGTGGGTTGCATCTGGCTGGTATCAGAGCTACCCCCGTTCTGCAAATACGGGGCCCAGCTGTGCTCAGATCGACATATATCGACTCAAGAACATCGCCTGTAGGTCCTATATGGCCGTGGGTTGCATCTGGCTCGTATCAGAGCTACCCCCATGATGTATATACGGCGCCCAGTTGTGCTCAAATCGACCTATATCCACTCAAGAACATCGCCTGTAGGTCCTACATGGCCGTGGGTTGCATCTGGCTGGTATCAGAGCTACGCCCATGCTGTATATACGGGGCCCAGCTGTTCTCAGATCGACATATATCGACTCAAGAACATCGCCTGTAGGTCCTATATAGCCGTGGCTTGCAGCTGGCTGGTATCACAGCTACCCCCATGCTGTATATACGTGGCCCAGCTGTGCTCAGATCGACATATATCGACTCAAGAACATCGCCTGTAGGTCCTGTATGGCCGTGGGTTGCATCTGGCTGGTATCAGAGCTACCCCCATTCTGTATATACGGCGCCCAGCTGTGCTCAGATCGACATATATCCACTCAAGAACATCGCCTGTAGGTCCTATATGGCCGTGGGTTGCATCTGGTTGGTATCAGAGCTACCCCCATGCTGTATATACGGGGCCCTGCTGTGCTCAGATCGACATATATCGACTCAAGAACATCGCCTGCAGGTCCTATATAGCCGTGGGTTGCTGCTGGCTGGTATCACAGCTACCCGCATGCGATATATACGTGGCCCAGCTGTGCTCAGATCGACATATATCGACTCTAGAACCTCGCCTGGAGGTCCTATATGGCCGTGGGTTGCATCTGGCTGGTATCAGAGCTACTCCCATGCTGTATATACGGCGCCCAGCTGTGCTCAGATCGACAAATATCCACTCAATAACTTCGCCTGTAGGTCCTATATGGCCGTGGGTTGCATCTGGCTGGTTTCAGAGCTACCCCCATGCTGTATATACGGGGACCATCTGTGCTCAGATCGACATATATCGACTCAAGAACATCGCCTGTAGGTCCTATATAGCCGTAGGTTGCAGCTGGCTGGTATCACAGCTACCCCCAAGCTGTATATACGTGGCCCACCTGTGCTCATATCGACATATATCGACTCAAGAACATCGCCTGTAGGTCCTATATGGCCGTAGGTTGCATCTGGCTGGTATCAGAGCTACCCCGATGCTGTATATACGGCGCCCAGCTGTGCTCAGATCGACATATATCCACTCAAGAACATCGCCTGTAGGTCTTATATGGCCGTGGGTTGCATCTGACTGGCATCAGAGCTACCCCCATGCTGTATATACGGGACCCAGCTGTGCTCAGATCGACATATATCGACTCAAGAACATCGCCTGTAGGTCTTATATAGCCGTGGGTTGCAGCTGGCTGGTATCACAACTACCCCCATGCTGTATGTACGTGGCCCAGCTGTGCTCAGATCGACATATATCGACTCAAGAACATCCCCTGTACGTCATATATAGCCGTGGGTTGCAGCTGGCTGGTATCACAGCTACCCCCATGCTGTATATACGTGGCCCAGCTGTACTCAGATCGACATATATCGACTCAAGAACATCGCCTGTAGGTCCTATATGGCCGTAGGTTGCATCTGGCTGGTATCAGAGCTACCCCCATGATGTATATACGGCGCCCAGCTGTGCTCAGATCGACATATATCCACTCAAGAACATCGCCTGTAGGTCCTATATGGCCGTGGGTTGTATCTGGCTGGTATCAGAGCTACCCCCATGCTGTATATACGGGGCCCTGCTGTGATCAGATCGACATATATCGACTCAAGAACATCGCCTGTAGGTCCTATATAGCCGTGGGTTGCTGCTGGCTGGTATCACAGCTAACCCCATGCTGTATATACGTGGCCCAGCTGTGCTCAGATCGACATATATCGACTCAAGAACATCGCCTGTAGGTCCTATATGGCCGTGGGTCGCATCTGGCTGGTATCAGAGCTACCCCCATGCTGTATATACGGGGCCCAGCTGTGCTCAGATCGATATATATCGATTCAAGAATATTTCCTGTAGGTCCTATAAAGCCATGGGTTGCAGCTGGCTGGTATCACAGCCACCCCCATGCTGTATATACGTGGCCCAGCTGTGCTCAGATCGACATATATCGACTCAAGAACATCGCCTGTAGGTCCTATATAGCCATGGGTTGCAGCTGGCTGGTATCACAGCTACAGTATATACGTGGCCCAGTTGTGCTCAGATCAACATATATCGACTCAAGAACATCGCCTGTAGGTCCTATATAGCCGTGAGTTGCAGCTGGCTGGTATCACAGCTACCCCCATGCTGTATATACGGCGCCCAGCTGTGCTCAGATCGACATATATCCACTCAAGAACATCGCCTGTAGGTCCTATATGGCCGTGGGTTACATCTGTCTCGTATCAGAGCTACCCCCATGCTGTATATACGGGGCCCAGCTGTGCTCAGATCGACACATATCCACTCAAGAACATCGCCTGTAGGTCCTATATGGCCGTGGGTTGTATCTGGCTGGTATCAGAGCTACCCCCATGCTGTATATACGGGCCCTGCTGTGATCAGATCGACATATATCGACTCAAGAACATCGCCTGTAGGTCCTATATAGCCGTGGGTTGCTGCTGGCTGGTCTCACAGCTACCCCCATGCTGTATATACGTGGCCCAGCTGTGCTCAGATCGACATATATCGACTCAAGAACATCGCCTGTAGGTCCTATATGGCCGTGGGTCGCATCTGGCTGGTATCAGAGCTACCCCCATGCTGTATATACGGGGCCCAGCTGTGCTCAGATCGACATATATCGACTCAAGAACATCGCCTGTAGGTCCTATAAAGCCATGGGTTGCAGCTGGCTGGTATCACAGCCACCCCCATGCTGTATATACGTGGCCCAGCTGTGCTCAGATCGACATATATCGACTCAAGAACATCGCCTGTAGGTCCTATATAGCCATGGGTTGCAGCTGGCTGGTATCACAGCTACAGTATATACGTGGCCCAGTTGTGCTCAGATCAACATATATCGACTCAAGAACATCGCCTGTAGGTCCTATATAGCCGTGAGTTGCAGCTGGTTGGTATCAGAGCTACCCCCATGCTGTATATACGGCGCCCAGCTGTGCTCAGATCGACATATATCGACACAAGAACATCGCCTGTAGGTCCTATGTAGCCGTGGGTTGCATCTGGCTGGTATCACAGCTACCCCCATGCTGTATATACGGCGCCCAGCTGTGCTCAGATCGACATATATCCACTCAAGAACATCGCCTGTAGGTCCTATATGCCCGTGGGTTGCATCTGGCTGGTATCAGAGCTACCCCCGTGCTGCAAATACGGGGCCCAGCTGTGCTTAGATCGACATATATCGACTCAAGAACATCGCCTGTAGGTCCTATATAGCCGTGGGTTGCAGCTTTCTGGTATCACAGCTACCCCCATGCTGTATATACGTGGCCCAGCTGTGCTCAGATCGACATATATCGACTCAAGAACATCGCCCGTAGGTCGTATATAGCCGTGGGTTGCAGCTGGCTGGTATCACAGCTACAGTATATACGTGGCCCAGTTGTGCTCAGATCAACATATATCGACTCAAGAACATCGCCTGTAGGTCCTATATAGCTGTGGGTTGCAGCTGGCTGGTATCACAGCTACACCCATGCTGTATATACATGGCCCAGCTGTGCTCAGATCGACATATATCGAATCAAGAATATCGCCTGTTGGTCCTATATGGCCGTGGGTTGCATCTGGCTGGTATCAGAGCTACTCCCATGCTGTATATACGGCGCCCAGCTGTGCTCAGTTCGACATATATCCACTCAAGAACATCGCCTGTAGGTCCTATATGGCCGTGGGTTGCATCTGGCTGGTATCAGAGCTCCCCCATGCTGTATATACGGCGCCCAGCTGTGCTCAGTTCGACATATATCCACTCAAGAACATCGCCTGTAGGTCTTATATGGCCGTGGGTTGCATCTGGCTGGTATCAGAGCAACCCCCATGCTGTATATACGGGGCCCAGCTGTGCTCAGATCGACATATATCGGCTCAAGAACATCGCCTGTAGGTACTATATTGCCGTGGGATGCAGCTGGCTGGTATCACAGCTACCCCCATGCTGTATATACGTGGCCCAGCTGTGCTCAGATCGACATATATCGACTCAAGAACATCGCCTGTAGGTCCTATATGGCCGTGGGTTGCATCTGGCTCGTATCAGAGCTACCCCCATGATGTATATACGGCGCCCAGTTGTGCTCAAATCGACATATATCCACTCAAGAACATCGCCTGTAGGTCCAACATGGCCGTGGGTTGCATCTGGCTGGTATCAGAGCTACGCCCATGCTGTATATACGGGGCCCAGCTGTTCTCAGATCGACATATATCGACTCAAGAACATCGCCTGTAGGTCCTATATAGCCGTGGCTTGCAACTGGCTGGTATCACAGCTACCCCCATGCTGTATATACGTGGCCCAGCTGTGCTCAGATCGACATATATCGACTCAAGAACATCGCCTGTAGGTCCTGTATGGCCGTGGGTTGCATCTGGCTGGTATCAGAGCTACCCCCATTCTGTATATACGGCGCCCAGCTGTGCTCAGATCGACATATATCCACTCAAGAACATCGCCTGTAGGTCCTATATGGCCGTGGGTTGCATCTGGTTGGTATCAGAGCTACCCCCATGCTGTATATACGGGGCCCTGCTGTGCTCAGATCGACATATATCGACTCAAGAACATCGCCTGCAGGTCCTATATAGCCGTGGGTTGCTGCTGGCTGGTATCACAGCTACCCCCATGCGATATATACGTGGCCCAGCTGTGCTCAGATCGACATATATCGACTCTAGAACCTCGCCTGTAGGTCCTATATGGCCGTGGGTTGCATCTGGCTGGTATCAGAGCTACTCCCATGCTGTATATACGGCGCCCAGCTGTGCTGAGATCGACAAATATCCACTCAATAACTTCGCCTGTAGGTCCTATATGGCCGTGGGTTGCATCTGGCTGGTTTCAGAGCTACCCCCATGCTGTATATACGGGGACCATCTGTGCTCAGATCGACATATATCGACTCAAGAACATCGCCTGTAGGTCCTATATAGCCGTGGGTTGCAGCTGGCTGGTATCACAGCTACCCCCAAACTGTATATACGTGGCCCACCTGTGCTCATATCGACATATATCGACTCAAGAACATCGCCTGTAGGTCCTATATGGCCGTAGGTTGCATCTGGCTGGTATCAGAGCTACCCCGATGCTGTATATACGGCACCCAGCTGTGCTCAGATCGACATATATCCACTCAAGAACATTGCCTGTAGGTCTTATATGGCCGTGGGTTGCATCTGGCTGGCATCAGAGCTACCCCCATGCTGTATATACGGGACCCAGCTGTGCTCAGATCGACATATATCGACTCAAGAACATCGCCTGTAGGTCTTATATAGCCGTGGGTTGCAGCTGGCTGGTATCACAACTACCCCCATGCTGTATATACGTGGCCCAGCTGTGCTCAGATCGACATATATCGACTCAAGAACATCGCCTGTACGTCATATATAGCCGTGGGTTGCAGCTGGCTGGTATCACAGCTACCCCCATGCTGTATATACGTGGCCCAGCTGTGCTCAGATCGACATATATCGACTCAAGAACATCGCCTGTAGGTCCTATATGGCCGTAGGTTGCATCTGGCTGGTATCAGAGCTACCCCCATGATGTATATACGGCGCCCAGCTGTGCTCAGATCGACATATATCCACTCAAGAACATCGCCTGTAGGTCCTATATGGCCGTGGGTTGTATCTGGCTGGTATCAGAGCTACCCCCATGCTGTATATACGGGGCCCTGCTGTGATCAGATCGACATATATCGACTCAAGAACATCGCCTGTAGGTCCTATATTGCCGTGGGTTGCTGCTGGCTGGTATCACAGCTAACCCCATGCTGTATATACGTGGCCAAGCTGTGCTCAGATCGACATATATCGACTCAAGAACATCGCCTGTAGGTCCTATATGGCCGTGGGTCGCATCTGGCTGGTATCAGAGCTACCCCCATGCTGTATATACGGGGCCCAGCTGTGCTCAGATCGATATATATCGATTCAAGAATATTGCCTGTAGGTCCTATAAAGCCATGGGTTGCAGCTGGCTGGTATCACAGCCACCCCCATGCTGTATATACGTGGCCCAGCTGTGCTCAGATCGACATATATCGACTCAAGAACATCGCCTGTAGGTCCTATATAGCCATGGGTTGCAGCTGGCTGGTATCACAGCTACAGTATATACGTGGCCCAGTTGTGCTCAGATCAACATATATCGACTCAAGAACATCGCCTGTAGGTCCTATATAGCCGTGAGTTGCAGCTGGCTGGTATCAGAGCTACCCCCATGCTGTATATACGGCGCCCAGCTGTGCTCAGATCGACATATATCCACTCAAGAACATCGCCTGTAGGTCCTATATGGCCGTGGGTTGCATCTGTCTCGTATCAGAGCTACCCCCATGCTGTATATACGGGGCCCAGCTGTGCTCAGATCGACACATATCCACTCAAGAACATCGCCTGTAGGTCCTATATGGCCGTGGGTTGTATCTGGCTGGTATCAGAGCTACCCCCATGCTGTATATACGGGCCCTGCTGTGATCAGATCGACATATATCGACTCAAGAACATCGCCTGTAGGTCCTATATAGCCGTGGGTTGCTGCTGGCTGGTATCAGAGCTACCCCCATGCTGTATATACGTGGCCCAGCTGTGCTCAGATCGACATATATCGACTCAAGAACATCGCCTGTAGGTCCTATATGGCCGTGGGTCGCATCTGGCTGGTATCAGAGCTACCCCCATGCTGTATATACGGGGCCCAGCTGTGCTCAGATCGACATATATCGACTCAAGAACATCGCCTGTAGGTCCTATAAAGCCATGGGTTGCAGCTGGCTGGTATCACAGCCACCCCCATGCTGTATATCCGTGGCCCAGCTGTGCTCAGATCGACATATATCGACTCAAGAACATCGCCTGTAGGTCCTATATAGCCATGGGTTGCAGCTGGCTGGTATCACAGCTACAGTATATACGTGGCCCAGTTGTGCTCAGATCAACATATATCGACTCAAGAACATCGCCTGTAGGTCCTATATAGCCGTGGGTTGCAGCTGGCTGGTATCACAACTACCCCCATGCTGTATATACGTGACCCAGCTGTGCTCAGATCGACATATATCGACTCAAGAACATCGCCTGTAGGTCCTATATAGCCGTGGGTTGCTGCTGGCGGGTATCAGAGCTACCCCCATGCTGTATATACGTGGCCCAGCTGTGCTCAGATCGACATATATCGACTCAAGAACATCGCCTGTAGGTCCTATATGGTCGTAGGTCGCATCTGGCTGGTATCAGAGCTACCCCCATGCTGTATATACGGGGCCCAGCTGTGCTCAGATCAACATATATCGAATCAAGAACATCGCCCGTAGGTCGTATATAGCCGTGGGTTGCAGCTGGCTGGTATCACAGCTACAGTATATACGTGGCCCAGTTGTGCTCAGATCAACATATATCGACTCAAGAACATCGCCTGTAGGTCCTATATAGCCGTGGGTTGCAGCTGGCTGGTATCACAGCTACCCCCATGCTGTATATACATGGCCCAGCTGTGCTCAGATCGACATATATCGACCCAAGAACATCGCCTGTAGGTCCTAAATGGCCGAGGGATGCATCTGGCTGGTATCAGAGCTACCCCCATGCTGTATATACGGCGCCCAGCTGTGCTCAGATCGACATATATCCACTCAAGAACATCGCCTGTAGGTCCTATATGGCCGTGGGTTTCATCTTGCTGGTATCAGAGCTACCCCCATGCTGTATATACGGGGCCCAGCTGTGCTCAGATCGACATATATCGACTCAAGAACATCGCCTGTAGGTCCTATATAGCCGTGGGTTGCATCTGGTTGGTATCACAGCTACAGTATATACGTCGCCCAGTTGTGCTCAGATCAACATATATCGACTCAAGAACATCGCCTGTAGGTCTTATATAGCCGTGGGTTGCATCTTGCTGGTATCACAGCTACCCCCATGCTGTATATACATGGCCCAGCTGTGCTCAGATCGACATATATCCACTCAAGAACATCGCCTGTAGGTCCTATAAAGCCATGGGTTGCAGCTGGCTGGTATCACAGCCACCCCCATGCTGTATATCCGTGGCCCAGCTGTGCTCAGATCGACATATATCGACTCAAGAACATCGCCTGTAGGTCCTATATAGCCGTGGGTTGCATCTGGTTGGTATCACAGCTACAGTATATACGTGGCCCAGTTGTGCTCAGATCAACATATATCGACTCAAGAACATCGCCTGTAGGTCCTATATAGCCGTGGGTTGCAGCTGGCTGGTATCACAGCTACCCCCATGCTGTATATACATGGCCCAGCTGTGCTCAGATCGACATATATCGACTCAAGAACATCGCCTGTAGGTCCTAAATGGCCGTGGGATGCATCTGGCTGGTACCAGAGCTACCCCCATGCTGTATATACGGCGCCCAGCTGTGCTCAGATCGACATATATCCACTCAAGAACATCGCCTGTAGGTCTTATATAGCCGTGGGTTGCATCTTGCTGGTATCAGAGCTACCCCCATGCTGTATATACGGGGCCCAGCTGTGCTCAGATCGACATATACCGACTCAAGAACATCGCCTGTAGGTCCTATATAGCCGTGGGTTGCAGATGGCTGGTATCACAGCTACCCCCATGCTGTATATACGTGGCCCAGCTGTGCTCAGATCGACATATATCGACTCAAGAACATCGCCTGTAGGTCCTATATGACCGTGGGCTGCATCTGGCTGGTATCAGAGCTACACCCATGCTGTATATACGGCGCCCATCTGTGCTCAGATCGACATATATCCACTCAAGAACATCGCCTGTAGGTCCTATATGGCCGTGGGTTGCATCTGGCTGGTATCAGTGCTACCCCCATGCTGTATATACGGGGCCCAGCTGTGCTCAGATCGACATATATCGACTCAAGAACATCGCCTGTAGGTCCTATATAGCCGTGAGTTTCAGCTGGCTGGTATCACAGCTACCCCCATGCTGTATATACGTGGCCCAGTTGTGCTCAGATCGACATATATCGACTCAAGAACATCGCCTGTAGGTCCTATATGGCCGTGGGTTGCATCTGGCTGGTATCAGAGCTACCACCATGCTGTATATACGGCGCCCAGCTGTGCTCAGATCGACATATATCCACTCAAGAACATCGCCTGTAGGTCCTATATGGCCGTGGGTTGCATCTGGCTGGTATCAGAGCTACCCCCATGCTGTATATACGGGGCCCCAGCTGTGCTGAGATCGACATATATTGACTCAAGAACATCGCCTATAGGTCCTATATAGGCGTGAGTTTCAGCTGGCTCGTATCACAGCTACCCCCATGCTGTATATACGGGGCCCAGCTGTGCTCAGATCGACATATATCGACTCAAGAACATCGCCTGTAGGTCCTATATGGTCGTGGGTTGCATCTGGCTGGTATCAGAGCTACCCCCATGCTGTATATACGGGGCCCAGCTGTGCTCAGATCGACATATATCGACTCAAGAACATCGCCTGTAGGGCCTGTATGGTCGTGGGTTGCATCTGGCTGGTATCAGAGCTACCCCCATGCCGTATATACGGCGCCCAGCTGTGCTCAGTTCGACATATATACACTCAAGAACATCGCCTGTAGGTCTTATATGGCCGTGGGTTGCATCTGGCTGGTATCAGAGCTACCCCCATGCTGTATATACGGGGCCCAGCTGTGCTCAGATCGACATATATCGACTCAAGAACATCGCCTGTGGGTCCTATATAGCCGTGGGTTGCAGCTGGCTGGTATCACAGCTACTCCCATGCTGTATATACGTGGCCCATCTGTGCTCAGATCGACATATATCGACTCAAGAACATCGCATGTAGGTCCTATATGGTCGTGGGTTGAATCTGGCTGGTATCAGAGCTACCCCCATGCTGTATATACGCCGCCCAGCTGTGCTCAGATCGACATATATCCACTCAAGAACATCGCCTGTAGGTCTTATATGGCCGTGGGTTGCATCTGGCTGGTATCAGAGCTACCCCCATGCTGTATATACGGCGCCCAGCTGTGCTCAGATCGACATATATCGACACAAGAACATCGCCTGTAAGTCCTATATAGCCGTGGGTTGCATCTGGCTGGTATCAGAGTTACCACCATGCTGTATATACGGCGCCCAGCTGTGCTCAGATCGACATATATCCACTCAAGAACATCGCCTGTAGGTCCTATATGGCCGTGGGTTGCATCTGGCTGGTATCAGAGCTACCCCCATGCTGTATATACGGGGCCCCAGCTGTGCTGAGATCGACATATATTGACTCAAGAACATCGCCTGTAGGTCCTATATAGGCGTGAGTTTCAGCTGGCTGGTATTACAGCTACCCCCATGCTGTATATACGGGGCCCAGCTGTGCTCAGATCGACATATATCGACTCAAGAACATCGCCTGTAGGTCCTATATGGTCGTGGGTTGCATCTGGCTGGTATCAGAGCTACCCCCATGCTGTATATACGGGGCCCAGCTGTGCTCAGATCGACATATATCGACTCAAGAACATCGCCTGTAGGGCCTGTATGGTCGTGGGTTGCATCTGGCTGGTATCAGAGCTACCCCCATGCCGTATATACGGCGCCCAGCTGTGCTCAGTTCGACATATATCCACTCAAGAACATCGCCTGTAGGTCTTATATGGCCGTGGGTTGCATCTGGCTGGTATCAGAGCTACCCCCATGCTGTATATACGGGGCCCAGCTGTGCTCAGATCGACATATATCGACTCAAGAACATCGCCTGTGGGTCCTATATAGCCGTGGGTTGCAGCTGGCTGGTATCACAGCTACTCCCATGCTGTATATACGTGGCCCATCTGTGCTCAGATCGACATATATCGACTCAAGAACATCGCCTGTAGGTCCTATATGGTCGTGGGTTGCATCTGGCTGGTATCAGAGCTACCCCCATGCTGTATATACGCCGTCCAGCAGTGCTCAGATCGACATATATCCACTCAAGAACATCGCCTGTAGGTCTTATATGGCCGTGGGTTGCATCTGGCTGGTATCACAGCTACCCCCATGCTGTATATATGGCGCCCAGCTGTGCTCAGAGCGACATATATCCACTCAAGAACATCGCCTGTCGGTCCTATATGCCCGTGGGTTGCATCTGGCTGGTATCAGAGCTACCCCCATGCTGTAAAAACGGGGCCCAGCTGTGCTCAGATCGACATATATCGACACAAGAACATCGCCTGTAGGTCCTATATAGCCGTGGGTTGCAGCTTTCCGGTATCACAGCTACCCCCATGCTGTATATACGTGGCCCAGCTGTGCTCAGATCGACATATATCGACTCAAGAATATCGCCCGTAGGTCGTATATAGCCGTGGGTTGCAGCTGGCTGGTATCACAGCTACAGTATATACGTGGCCCAGTTGTGCTCAGATCAACATATATCGACTCAAGAACATCGCCTGTAGGTCCTATATAGCTGTGGGTTGCAGCTGGCTGGTATCACAGCTACCCCCATGCTGTATATACATGGCCCAGCTGTGCTCAGATCGACATATATCGAATCAAGAATATCGCCTGTAGGTCCTATATGGCCGTGGGTTGCATCTGGCTGGTATCAGAGCTACCCCCATGCTGTATATACGGCGCCCAGCTGTGCTCAGATCGACATATATCAACTCAAAAACATCGCCTGTAGGTCCTATATGGCCGTGGGTTGCATCTGGCTGGTAGCAGAGCTACCCCCATGCTGTATATACGTGGCCCAGCTGTGCTCAGATCGACATATATCGACTCAAAAACATCGCCTGTAGGTCCTATATGGCCGTAGGTTGCATCTGGCTGCTATCAGAGCTACCCCCATGCTGTATATACGGCGCCCAGCTGTGCTCAGATCGACATATATCCACTCAAGAACTTCGCCTGTAGGTCCTATATGGCCGTGGATTGCATCTGGCTGGTATCAGAGCTACCCCCATGCTGTATATACGGCGCCCAGCTGTGCTCAGTTCGACATATATCGGCTCAAGAACATCGTCTGTAGGTACTATATAGCCGTGGGATACAGCTGGCTGGTATCACAGCTACCCCCATGCTGTATATACGTGGCCCAGCTGTGCTCAGATCGACATATATCGACTCAAGAACATCGCCTGTAGGTCCTATATGGCCGTGGGTTGCATCTGGCTCGTATCAGAGCTACCCCCATGATGTATATACGGCGCCCAGTTGTGCTCAAATCGACATATATCCACTCAAGAACATCGTCTGTAGGTCCTATATGGCCGTGGGTTGCATCTGGCTGGTATCAGAGCTACGCCCATGCTGTATATACGGCGCCCAGCTGTGCTCAGATCGACATATATCGACTCAAGAACATCGCCTGTAGGTCCTATATAGCCGTGGATTGCAGCTGGCTGGTATCACAGCTACCCCCATGCTGTATATACGTGGCCCAGCTGTGCTCAGATCGACATATATCGACTCAAGAACATCGCCTGTAGGTCCTATATGGCCGTGGGTTGCATCTGGCTGGTATCAGAGCTACCCCCATGCTGTATATACGGCGCCCAGCTGTGCTCAGATCGACATATATCCACTCAAGAACATCGCCTGTAGGTCCTATATGGCCGTAGGTTGCATCTGGTTGGTATCAGAGCTACCCCCATGCTGTATATACGGGGCCCTGCTGTGCTCAGATCGACATATATCGACTCAAGAACATAGCCTGCAGGTCCTATATAGCCGTGGGTTGCTGCTGGCTGGTATCACAGCTACCCCCATGCGGTATATACGTGGCCCAGCTGTGCTCAGATCGACATATATCGATTCTAGAACCTCGCCTGTAGGTCCTATATGGCCGTGGGTTGCATCTGGCTGGTATCAGAGCTACTCCCATGCTGTATATACGGCGCCCAGCTGTGCTCAGATCGACAAATATCCACTCAATAACTTCGCCTGTAGGTCCTATATGGCCGTGGGTTGCATCTGGCTGGTTTCAGAGCTACCCCCATGCTGTATATACGGGGACCATCTGTGCTCAGATCGACATATATCGACTCAAGAACATCGCCTGTAGGTCCTATATGGCCGTGGGTTGCATCTGGCTGGTATCAGAGCTACCCCCATGCTGTATATACGGCGCCCAGCTGTGCTCAGATCGACATATATCCACTCAAGAACATCGCCTGTAGGTCCTATATGGCCGTGGGTTGCATCTGGCTGGTATCAGAGCTACACCCATGCTGTATATACGGCGCCCAGCTGTGCTCAGATCGACAAATATCCACTCAATAACTTCGCCTTTAGGTCCTATATGGCCGTGGGTTGCATCTGGCTGGTTTCAGAGCTACCCCCATGCTGTATATACGGGGACCATCTGTGCTCAGATCGACATATATCGACTCAAGAACATCGCCTGTAGGTCCTATATGGCCGTAGGTTGCATCTGGCTGGCATCAGAGCTACCCCGATGCTGTATATACGGCGCCCAGCTGTGCTCAGATCGACATATATCCACTCAAGAACACCGCCTGTAGGTCCTATATGGCCGTGGGTTGTATCTGGCTGGTATCAGAGCTACCCCCATGCTGTATATACGGGGCCCTGCTGTGATCAGATCGACATATATCGACTCAAGAACATCGCCTGTAGGTCCTATATAGCCGTGGGTTGCTGCTGCCTGGTATCACAGCTACCCCCATGCTGTATATACGTGGCCCAGCTGTGCTCAGATCGACATATATCGACTCAAGAACATTGCCTGTAGGTCCTATATGGCCGTGGGTCGCTTCTGGCTGGTATCAGAGCTACCCCCATGCTGTATATACGGGGCCCAGCTGTGCTCAGATCGACATATATCGACTCAAGAGCATTGCCTGTAGGTCCTATAAAGCCATGGGTTGCAGCTGGCTGGTATCACAGCCACCACCATGCTGTATATACGTGGCCCAGCTGTGCTCAGATCGACATATATCGACTCAAGAACATCGCCTGTACGTCATATATAGCCGTGGGTTGCAGCTGGCTGGTATCACAGCTACCCCCATGCTGTATATACGTGGCCCAGCTGTGCTCAGATCGACATATATCGACTCAAGAACATCGCCTGTAGGTCCTATATGGCCGTAGGTTGCATCTGGCTGGTATCAGAGCTACCCCCATGCTGTATATACGGGGCCCTGCTGTGATCAGATCGACATATATCGACTCAAGAACATCGCCTGTAGGTCCTATATAGCCGTGGGTTGCTGCTGGCTGGTATCACAGCTAACCTTATGCTGTATATACGTGGCCCAGCTGTGCTCAGATCGACATATATCCACTCAAGAACATCGCCTGTAGGTCCTATATGGCCGTAGGTTGCATCTGGTTGGTATCAGAGCTACCCCCATGCTGTATATACGGGGCCCTGCTGTGCTCAGATCGACATATATCGACTCAAGAACATCGCCTGCAGGTCCTATATAGCCGTGGGTTGCTGCTGGCTGGTATCACAGCTACCCCCATGCGGTATATACGTGGCCCAGCTGTGCTCAGATCGACATATATCGACTCTAGAACCTCGCCTGTAGGTCCTATATGGCCGTGGGTTGCATCTGGCTGGTATCAGAGCTACTCCCATGCTGTATATACGGCGCCCAGCTGTGCTCAGATCGACAAATATCCACTCAATAACTTCGCCTGTAGGTCCTATATGGCCGTGGGTTGCATCTGGCTGGTTTCAGAGCTACCCCCATGCTGTATATACGGGGACCATCTGTGCTCAGATCGACATATATCGACTCAAGAACATCGCCTGTAGGTCCTATATGGCCGTGGGTTGCATCTGGCTGGTATCAGAGCTACCCCCATGCTGTATATACGGCGCCCAGCTGTGCTCAGATCGACATATATCCACTCAAGAACATCGCCTGTAGGTCCTATATGGCCGTGGGTTGCATCTGGCTGGTATCAGAGCTACACCCATGCTGTATATACGGCGCCCAGCTGTGCTCAGATCGACAAATATCCACTCAATAACTTCGCCTTTAGGTCCTATATGGCCGTGGGTTGCATCTGGCTGGTTTCAGAGCTACCCCCATGCTGTATATACGGGGACCATCTGTGCTCAGATCGACATATATCGACTCAAGAACATCGCCTGTAGGTCCTATATGGCCGTAGGTTGCATCTGGCTGGCATCAGAGCTACCCCGATGCTGTATATACGGCGCCCAGCTGTGCTCAGATCGACATATATCCACTCAAGAACACCGCCTGTAGGTCCTATATGGCCGTGGGTTGTATCTGGCTGGTATCAGAGCTACCCCCATGCTGTATATACGGGGCCCTGCTGTGATCAGATCGACATATATCGACTCAAGAACATCGCCTGTAGGTCCTATATAGCCGTGGGTTGCTGCTGCCTGGTATCACAGCTACCCCCATGCTGTATATACGTGGCCCAGCTGTGCTCAGATCGACATATATCGACTCAAGAACATTGCCTGTAGGTCCTATATGGCCGTGGGTCGCATCTGGCTGGTATCAGAGCTACCCCCATGCTGTATATACGGGGCCCAGCTGTGCTCAGATCGACATATATCGACTCAAGAACATTGCCTGTAGGTCCTATAAAGCCATGGGTTGCAGCTGGCTGGTATCACAGCCACCCCCATGCTGTATATACGTGGCCCAGCTGTGCTCAGATCGACATATATCGACTCAAGAACATCGCCTGTACGTCATATATAGCCGTGGGTTGCAGCTGGCTGGTATCACAGCTACCCCCATGCTGTATATACGTGGCCCAGCTGTGCTCAGATCGACATATATCGACTCAAGAACATCGCCTGTAGGTCCTATATGGCCGTAGGTTGCATCTGGCTGGTATCAGAGCTACCCCCATGATGTATATACGGCGCCCAGCTGTGCTCAGATCGACATATATCCACTCAAGAACATCGCCTGTAGGTCCTATATGGCCGTGGGTTGTATCTGGCTGGTATCAGAGCTACCCCCATGCTGTATATACGGGGCCCTGCTGTGATCAGATCGACATATATCGACTCAAGAACATCGCCTGTAGGTCTTATATAGCCGTGGGTTGCTGCTGGCTGGTATCACAGCTAACCCCATGCTGTATATACGTGGCCCAGCTGTGCTCAGATCGACATATATCGACTCAAGAACATCGCCTGTAGGTCCTATATGGCCGTGGGTCGCATCTGGCTGGTATCAGAGCTACCCCCATGCTGTATATACGGGGCCCAGCTGTGCTCAGATCGATATATATATATATCGATTCAAGAATATTGCCTGTAGGTCCTATAAAGCCATGGGTTGCAGCTGGCTGGTATCACAGCCACCCCCATGCTGTATATACGTGGCCCAGCTGTGCTCAGATCGACATATATCGACTCAAGAACATCGCCTGTAGGTCCTATATAGCCATGGGTTGCAGCTGGCTGGTATCACAGCTACAGTATATACGTGGCCCAGTTGTGCTCAGATCAACATATATCGACTCAAGAACATCGCCTGTAGGTCCTATATAGCCGTGAGTTGCAGCTGGCTGGTATCAGAGCTACCCCCATGCTGTATATACGGCGCCCAGCTGTGCTCAGATCGACATATATCCACTCAAGAACATCGCCTGTAGGTCCTATATGGCCGTGGGTTGCATCTGTCTCGTATCAGAGCTACCCCCATGCTGTATATACGGGGCCCAGCTGTGCTCAGATCGACACATATCCACTCAAGAACATCGCCTGTAGGTCCTATATGGCCGTGGGTTGTATCTGGCTGGTATCAGAGCTACCCCCATGCTGTATATACGGGCCCTGCTGTGATCAGATCGACATATATCGACTCAAGAACATCGCCTGTAGGTCCTATATAGCCGTGGGTTGCTGCTGGCTGGTATCACAGCTACCCCCATGCTGTATATACGTGGCCCAGCTGTGCTCAGATCGACATATATCGACTCAAGAACATCGCCTGTAGGTCCTATAAAGCCATGGGTTGCAGCTGGCTGGTATCACAGCCACCCCCATGCTGTATATCCGTGGCCCAGCTGTGCTCAGATCGACATATATCGACTCAAGAACATCGCCTGTAGGTCCTATATAACCATGGGTTGCAGCTGGCTGGTATCACAGCTACAGTATATACGTGGCCCAGTTGTGCTCAGATCAACATATCTCGACTCAAGAACATCGCCTGTAGGTCCTATATAGCCGTGGGTTGCAGCTGGCTGGTATCACAACTACCCCCATGCTGTATATACGTGACCCAGCTGTGCTCAGATCGACATATATCGACTCAAGAACATCGCCTGTAGGTCATATATAGCCGTGGGTTGCAGCTGGCTGGTATTACAGCTACCCCCATGCTGTATATACGTGGCCCAGCTGTGCTCAGATCGACATATATCGACTCAAGAACATCGCCTGTAGGTCCTATATGGCCGTAGGTCGCATCTGGCTGGTATCAGAGCTACCCCCATGCTGTATATACGGGGCCCAGCTGTGCTCAGATCGACATATATCGACTCAAGAACAACGCCTGTAGGTCCTATAAAGCCATGGGTTGCAGCTGGCTGGTATCACATCCACCCCCATGCTGTATATACGTGGCCCAGCTGTGCTCAGATCGACATATATCGACTCAAGAACATCGCCTATAGGTCCTATATGGCCGTGGGTTGCACCTGGCTGGTATCAGAGCTACGCCCATGCTGTATATACGGCGCCCAGCTGTGCTCAGATCGACATATATCCACTCAAGAACATCGCATGTAGGGCCTATATGGCCGTGGGTCGCATCTGGCCGGTATCAGAGCTACCCCCATGCTGTATATACGGCGCCCAGCTGTGCTCAGATCGACGTATATCCACTCAAGAATATCGCCTGTAGGTCCTATATGGCCGTGGGTTGCATCTGGCTGGTATCAGAGCTACCCCCATGCTGTATATACGGGGCCCAGCTGTGCTCAAATCAACATATATCGAATCAAGAACATCGCCCGTAGGTCGTATATAGCCGTGGGTTGCAGCTGGCTGGTATCACAGCTACAGTATATACGTGGCCCAGTTGTGCTCAGATCAACATATATCGACTCAAGAACATCGCCTGTAGGTCCTATATAGCCGTGGGTTGCAGCTGGCTGGTATCACAGCTACCCCCATGCTGTATATACATGGCCCAGCTGTGCTCAGATCGACATATATCGACCCAAGAACATCGCCTGTAGGTCCTAAATGGCCGAGGGATGCATCTGGCTGGTATCAGAGCTACCCCCATGCTGTATATACGGCGCCCAGCTGTGCTCAGATCGACATATATCCACTCAAGAACATCGCCTGTAGGTCCTATATGGCCGTGGGTTTCATCTTGCTGGTATCAGAGCTACCCCCATGCTGTATATACGGGGCCCAGCTGTGCTCAGATCGACATATATCGACTCAAGAACATCGCCTGTAGGTCCTATATAGCCGTGGGTTGCATCTGGCTGGTATCACAGCTACAGTATATACGTGGCCCAGTTGTGCTCAGATCAACATATATCGACTCAAGAACATCGCCTGTAGGTCCTATATAGCCGTGGGTTGCAGCTGGCTGGTATCACAGCTACCCCCATGCTGTATATACATGGCCCAGCTGTGCTCAGATCGACATATATCGACTCAAGAACATCGCCTGTAGGTCCTAAATGGCCGTGGGATGCATCTGGCTGGTACCAGAGCTACCCCTGCTGTATATACGGCGCCCAGCTGTGCTCAGATCGACATATATCCACTCAAGAACATCGCCTGTAGGTCTTATATAGCCGTGGGTTGCATCTTGCTGGTATCAGAGCTACCCCCATGCTGTATATACGGGGCCCAGCTGTGCTCAGATCGACATATACCGACTCAAGAACATCGCCTGTAGGTCCTATATAGCCGTGAGTTTCAGCTGGCTGGTATCACAGCTACCCCCATGCTGTATATACGTGGCCCAGTTGTGCTCAGATCGACATATATCGACTCAAGAACATCGCCTGTAGGTCCTATATGGCCGTGGGTTGCATCTGGCTGGTATCAGAGCTACCACCATGCTGTATATACGGCGCCCAGCTGTGCTCAGATCGACATATATCCACTCAAGAACATCGCCTGTAGGTCCTATATGGCCGTGGGTTGCATCTGGCTGGTATCAGAGCTACCCCCATGCTGTATATACGGGGCCCCAGCTGTGCTGAGATCGACATATATTGACTCAAGAACATCGCCTGTAGGTCCTAAATGGCCGTGGGATGCATCTGACTGGTATCAGAGCTACCCCCATGCTGTATATACGGCGCCCAGCTGTTCTCAGATCGACATATATCCACTCAAGAACATCGCCTGTAGGTCTTATATGGCCGTGGGTTGCATCTTGCTGGTAACAGAGCAACCCCCATGCTGTATATACGGGGCCCAGCTGTGCTCAGATCGACATATATCGACTAAAGAACATCGCCTGTAGGTCCTATATAGCCGTGGGTTGCAGCTTTCTGGTATCACAGCTACCCCCATGCTGTATATACGTGGCCCAGCTGTGCTCAGATCGACATATATCGACTCAAGAACATCGCCCGTAGGTCGTATATAGCCGTGGGTTGCAGCTGGCTGGTATCACAGCTACAGTATATACGTGGCCCAGTTGTGCTCAGATCAACATATATCGACTCAAGAACATCGCCTGTAGGTCCTATATAGCTGTAGGTTGCAGCTGGCTGGTATCACAGCTACCCCCATGCTGTATATACATGGCCCAGCTGTGCTCAGATCGACATATATCCACTCAAGAACATCGCCTGTAGGTCCTATATGGCCGTGGGTTGCATCTGTCTCGTATCAGAGCTACCCCCATGCTGTATATACGGGGCCCAGCTGTGCTCAGATCGACACATATCCACTCAAGAACATCGCCTGTAGGTCCCATATGGCCGTGGGTTGTATCTGGCTGGTATCAGAGCTACCCCCATGCTGTATATACGGGCCCTGCTGTGATCAGATCGACATATATCGACTCAAGAACATCGCCTGTAGGTCCTATATAGCCGTGGGTTGCTGCTGGCTGGTATCACAGCTACCCCCATGCTGTATATACATGGCCCAGCTGTGCTCAGATCGACATATATCCACTCAAGAACATCGCCTGTAGGTCCTATATGGCCGTGGGTTGCATCTGGCTGGTATCAGAGCTACCACCATGCTGTATATACGGCGCCCAGCTGTGCTCAGATCGACATATATCCACTCAAGAACATCGCCTGTAGGTCCTATATGGTCGTGGGTTGCATCTGGCTGGTATCAGAGCTACCCCCATGCTGTATATACGCCGCCCAGCTGTGCTCAGATCGACATATATCCACTCAAGAACATCGCCTGTAGGTCTTATATGGCCGTGGGTTGCATCTGGCTGGTATCACAGCTACCCCCATGCTGTATATATGGCGCCCAGCTGTGCTCAGAGCGACATATATCCACTCAAGAACATCGCCTGTAGGTCCTATATGCCCGTGGGTTGCATCTGGCTGGTATCAGAGCTACCCCCATGCTGTAAAAACGGGGCCCAGCTGTGCTCAGATCGACATATATCGACTCAAGAACATCGCCTGTAGGTCCTATATAGCCGTGGGTTGCAGCTTTCTGGTATCACAGCTACCCCCATGCTGTATATACGTGGCCCAGCTGTGCTCAGATCGACATATATCGACTCAAGAACATCGCCCGTAGGTCGTATATAGCCGTGGGTTGCAGCTGGCTGGTATCACAGCTACAGTATATACGTGGCCCAGTTGTGCTCAGATCGACATATATCGAATCAAGAATATCGCCTGTAGGTCCTATATGGCCGTGGGTTGCATCTGGCTGGTATCAGAGCTACCCCCATGCTGTATATACGGCGCCCAGATGTGCTCAGATCGACATATATCAACTCAAAAACATCGCCTGTAGGTCCTATATGGCCGTGGGTTGCATCTGGCTGGTAGCAGAGCTACCCCCATGCTGTATATACGTGGCCCAGCTGTGCTCATATCGACATATATCGACTCAAAAACATCGCATGTAGGTCCTATATGGCCGTAGGTTGCATCTGGCTGCTATCAGAGCTACCCCCATGCTGTATATACGGCGCCCAGCTGTGCTCAGATCGACATATATCCACTCAAGAACTTCGCCTGTAGGTCCTATATGGCCGTGGATTGCATCTGGCTGGTATCAGAGCTACCCCCATGCTGTATATACGGCGCCCAGCTGTGCTCAGCTCGACATATATCGGCTCAAGAACATCGTCTGTAGGTACTATATAGCCGTGGGATACAGCTGGCTGGTATCACAGCTACCCCCATGCTGTATATACGTGGCCCAGCTGTGCTCAGATCGACATATATCGACTCAAGAACATCGCCTGTAGGTCCTATATGGCCGTGGGTTGCATCTGGCTCGTATCAGAGCTACCCCCATGATGTATATACGGCGCCCAGTTGTGCTCAAATCGACATATATCCACTCAAGAACATCGTCTGTAGGTCCTATATGGCCGTGGGTTGCATCTGGCTGGTATCAGAGCTACGCCCATGCTGTATATACGGGGCCCAGCTGTGCTCAGATCGACATATATCGACTCAAGAACATCGCCTGTAGGTCCTATATAGCCGTGGATTGCAGCTGGCTGGTATCACAGCTACCCCCATGCTGTATATACGTGGCCCAGCTGTGCTCAGATCGACATATATCGACTCAAGAACATCGCCTGTAGGTCCTATATGGCCGTGGGTTGCATCTGGCTGGTATCAGAGCTACCCCCATGCTGTATATACGGCGCCCAGCTGTGCTCAGATCGACATATATCCACTCAAGAACATCGCCTGTAGGTCCTATATGGCCGTAGGATGCATCTGGTTGGTTTCAGAGCTACCCCCATGCTGTATATACGGGGCCCTGCTGTGCTCAGATCGACATATATCGACTCAAGAACATCGCCTGCAGGTCCTATATAGCCGTGTTTTGCTGCTGGCTGGTATCACAGCTACCCCCATGCGGTATATACGTGGCCCAGCTGTGCTCATATCGACATATATCGACTCTAGAACCTCGCCTGTAGGTCCTATATGGCCGTGGGTTGCATCTGGCTGGTATCAGAGCTACTCCCATGCTGTATATACGGCGCCCAGCTGTGCTCAGATCGACAAATATCCACTCAATAACTTCGCCTGTAGGTCCTATATGGCCGTGGGTTGCATCTGGCTGGTTTCAGAGCTAGCCCCATGCTGTATATACGGGGACCATCTGTGCTCAGATCGACATATATCGACTCAAGAACATCGCCTGTAGGTCCTATATGGCCGTGGGTTGCATCTGGCTGGTATCAGAGCTACCCCCATGCTGTATATACGGCGCCCAGCTGTGCTCAGATCGACATATATCCACTCAAGAACATCGCCTGTAGGTCCTATATGGCCGTGGGTTGCATCTGGCTGGTATTAGAGCTACACCCATGCTGTATATACGGCGCCCAGCTGTGCTCAGATCGACAAATATCCACTCAATAACTTCGCCTTTAGGTCCTATATGGCCGTGGGTTGCATCTGGCTGGTTTCAGAGCTACCCCCATGCTGTATATACGGGGACCATCTGTGCTCAGATCGACATATATCGACTCAAGAACATCGCCTGTAGGTCCTATATGGCCGTAGGTTGCATCTGGCTGGTATCAGAGCTACCCCGATGCTGTATATACGGCGCCCAGCTGTGCTCAGATCGACATATATCCACTCAAGAACACCGCCTGTAGGTCCTATATGGCCGTGGGTTGTATCTGGCTGGTATCAGAGCTACCCCCATGCTGTATATACGGGGCCCTGCTGTGATCAGATCGACATATATCGACTCAAGAACATCGCCTGTAGGTCCTATATAGTCGTGGGTTGCTGCTGCCTGGTATCACAGCTACCCCCATGCTGTATATACGTGGCCCAGCTGTGCTCAGATCGACATATATCGACTCAAGAACATTGCCTGTAGGTCCTATATGGCCGTGGGTCGCATCTGGCTGGTATCAGAGCTACCCCCATGCTGTATATACGGGGCCCAGCTGTGCTCAGATCGACATATATCGACTCAAGAACATTGCCTGTAGGTCCTATAAAGCCATGGGTTGCAGCTGGCTGGTATCACAGCCACCCCCATGCTGTATATACGTGGCCCAGCTGTGCTCAGATCGACATATATCGACTCAAGAACATCGCCTGTAGGTCCTATATGACCGTGGGCTGCATCTGGCTGGTATCAGAGCTACACCCATGCTGTATATACGGCGCCCATCTGTGCTCAGATCGACATATATCCGCTCAAGAACATCGCCTGTAGGTCCTATATGGCCGTGGGTTGCATCTGGCTGGTATCAGTGCTACCCCCATGCTGTATATACGGGGCCCAGCTGTGCTCAGATCGACATATATCGACTCAAGAACATCGCCTGTAGGTCCTATATAGCCGTGAGTTTCAGCTGGCTGGTATCACAGCTACCCCCATGCTGTATATACGTGGCCCAGCTGTGCTCAGATCGACATATATCGACTCAAGAACATCGCCTGTAGGTCCTATATGGCCGTGGGTTGCATCTGGCTGGTATCAGAGCTACCACCATGCTGTATATACGGCGCCCAGCTGTGCTCAGATCGACATATATCCACTCAAGAACATCGCCTGTAGGTCCTATATGGCCGTGGGTTGCATCTGGCTGGTATCAGAGCTACCCCCATGCTGTATATACGGGGCCCCAGCTGTGCTGAGATCGACATATATTGACTCAAGAACATCGCCTGTAGGTCCTAAATGGCCGTGGGATGCATCTGACTGGTATCAGAGCTACCCCCATGCTGTATATACGGCGCCCAGCTGTTCTCAGATCGACATATATCCACTCAAGAACATCGCCTGTAGGTCTTATATGGCCGTGGGTTGCATCTTGCTGGTAACAGAGCAACCCCCATGCTGTATATACGGGGCCCAGCTGTGCTCAGATCGACATATATCGACTAAAGAACATCGCCTGTAGGTCCTATATAGCCGTGGGTTGCAGCTTTCTGGTATCACAGCTACCCCCATGCTGTATATACGTGGCCCAGCTGTGCTCAGATCGACATATATCGACTCAAGAACATCGCCCGTAGGTCGTATATAGCCGTGGGTTGCAGCTGGCTGGTATCACAGCTACAGTATATACGTGGCCCAGTTGTGCTCAGATCAACATATATCGACTCAAGAACATCGCCTGTAGGTCCTATATAGCTGTGGGTTGCAGCTGGCTGGTATCACAGCTACCCCCATGCTGTATATACATGGCCCAGCTGTGCTCAGATCGACATATATCCACTCAAGAACATCGCCTGTAGGTCCTATATGGCCGTGGGTTGCATCTGTCTCGTATCAGAGCTACCCCCATGCTGTATATACGGGGCCCAGCTGTGCTCAGATCGACACATATCCACTCAAGAACATCGCCTGTAGGTCCTATATGGCCGTGGGTTGTATCTGGCTGGTATCAGAGCTACCCCCATGCTGTATATACGGGCCCTGCTGTGATCAGATCGACATATATCGACTCAAGAACATCGCCTGTAGGTCCTATATAGCCGTGGGTTGCTGCTGGCTGGTATCACAGCTACCCCCATGCTGTATATACGTGGCCCAGCTGTGCTCAGATCGACATATATCGACTCAAGAACATCGCCCGTAGGTCGTATATAGCCGTGGGTTGCAGCTGGCTGGTATCACAGCTACAGTATATACGTGGCCCAGTTGTGCTCAGATCAACATATATCGACTCAAGAACATCGCCTGTAGGTCCTATATAGCTGTGGGTTGCAGCTGGCTGGTATCACAGCTACCCCCATGCTGTATATACATGGCCCAGCTGTGCTCAGATCGACATATATCCACTCAAGAACATCGCCTGTAGGTCCTATATGGCCGTGGGTTGCATCTGGCTGGTATCAGAGCTACCACCATGCTGTATATACGGCGCCCAGCTGTGCTCAGATCGACATATATCCACTCAAGAACATCGCCTGTAGGTCCTATATGGTCGTGGGTTGCATCTGGCTGGTATCAGAGCTACCCCCATGCTGTATATACGCCGCCCAGCTGTGCTCAGATCGACATATATCCACTCAAGAACATCGCCTGTAGGTCTTATATGGCCGTGGGTTGCATCTGGCTGGTATCACAGCTACCCCCATGCTGTATATATGGCGCCCAGCTGTGCTCAGAGCGACATATATCCACTCAAGAACATCGCCTGTAGGTCCTATATGCCCGTGGGTTGCATCTGGCTGGTATCAGAGCTACCCCCATGCTGTAAAAACGGGGCCCAGCTGTGCTCAGATCGACATATATCGACTCAAGAACATCGCCTGTAGGTCCTATATAGCCGTGGGTTGCAGCTTTCTGGTATCACAGCTACCCCCATGCTGTATATACGTGGCCCAGCTGTGCTCAGATCGACATATATCGACTCAAGAACATCGCCCGTAGGTCGTATATAGCCGTGGGTTGCAGCTGGCTGGTATCACAGCTACAGTATATACGTGGCCCAGTTGTGCTCAGATCGACATATATCGAATCAAGAATATCGCCTGTAGGTCCTATATGGCCGTGGGTTGCATCTGGCTGGTATCAGAGCTACCCCCATGCTGTATATACGGCGCCCAGCTGTGCTCAGATCGACATATATCAACTCAAAAACATCGCCTGTAGGTCCTATATGGCCGTGGGTTGCATCTGGCTGGTAGCAGAGCTACCCCCATGCTGTATATACGTGGCCCAGCTGTGCTCATATCGACATATATCGACTCAAAAACATCGCATGTAGGTCCTATATGGCCGTAGGTTGCATCTGGCTGCTATCAGAGCTACCCCCATGCTGTATATACGGCGCCCAGCTGTGCTCAGATCGACATATATCCACTCAAGAACTTCGCCTGTAGGTCCTATATGGCCGTGGATTGCATCTGGCTGGTATCAGAGCTACCCCCATGCTGTATATACGGCGCCCAGCTGTGCTCAGCTCGACATATATCGGCTCAAGAACATCGTCTGTAGGTACTATATAGCCGTGGGATACAGCTGGCTGGTATCACAGCTACCCCCATGCTGTATATACGTGGCCCAGCTGTGCTCAGATCGACATATATCGACTCAAGAACATCGCCTGTAGGTCCTATATGGCCGTGGGTTGCATCTGGCTCGTATCAGAGCTACCCCCATGATGTATATACGGCGCCCAGTTGTGCTCAAATCGACATATATCCACTCAAGAACATCGTCTGTAGGTCCTATATGGCCGTGGGTTGCATCTGGCTGGTATCAGAGCTACGCCCATGCTGTATATACGGGGCCCAGCTGTGCTCAGATCGACATATATCGACTCAAGAACATCGCCTGTAGGTCCTATATAGCCGTGGATTGCAGCTGGCTGGTATCACAGCTACCCCCATGCTGTATATACGTGGCCCAGCTGTGCTCAGATCGACATATATCGACTCAAGAACATCGCCTGTAGGTCCTATATGGCCGTGGGTTGCATCTGGCTGGTATCAGAGCTACCCCCATGCTGTATATACGGCGCCCAGCTGTGCTCAGATCGACATATATCCACTCAAGAACATCGCCTGTAGGTCCTATATGGCCGTAGGATGCATCTGGTTGGTTTCAGAGCTACCCCCATGCTGTATATACGGGGCCCTGCTGTGCTCAGATCGACATATATCGACTCAAGAACATCGCCTGCAGGTCCTATATAGCCGTGTTTTGCTGCTGGCTGGTATCACAGCTACCCCCATGCGGTATATACGTGGCCCAGCTGTGCTCATATCGACATATATCGACTCTAGAACCTCGCCTGTAGGTCCTATATGGCCGTGGGTTGCATCTGGCTGGTATCAGAGCTACTCCCATGCTGTATATACGGCGCCCAGCTGTGCTCAGATCGACAAATATCCACTCAATAACTTCGCCTGTAGGTCCTATATGGCCGTGGGTTGCATCTGGCTGGTTTCAGAGCTAGCCCCATGCTGTATATACGGGGACCATCTGTGCTCAGATCGACATATATCGACTCAAGAACATCGCCTGTAGGTCCTATATGGCCGTGGGTTGCATCTGGCTGGTATCAGAGCTACCCCCATGCTGTATATACGGCGCCCAGCTGTGCTCAGATCGACATATATCCACTCAAGAACATCGCCTGTAGGTCCTATATGGCCGTGGGTTGCATCTGGCTGGTATCAGAGCTACACCCAAGCTGTATATACGGCGCCCAGCTGTGCTCAGATCGACAAATATCCACTCAATAACTTCGCCTTTAGGTCCTATATGGCCGTGGGTTGCATCTGGCTGGTTTCAGAGCTACCCCCATGCTGTATATACGGGGACCATCTGTGCTCAGATCGACATATATCGACTCAAGAACATCGCCTGTAGGTCCTATATGGCCGTAGGTTGCATCTGGCTGGTATCAGAGCTACCCCGATGCTGTATATACGGCGCCCAGCTGTGCTCAGATCGACATATATCCACTCAAGAACACCGCCTGTAGGTCCTATATGGCCGTGGGTTGTATCTGGCTGGTATCAGAGCTACCCCCATGCTGTATATACGGGGCCCTGCTGTGATCAGATCGACATATATCGACTCAAGAACATCGCCTGTAGGTCCTATATAGTCGTGGGTTGCTGCTGCCTGGTATCACAGCTACCCCCATGCTGTATATACGTGGCCCAGCTGTGCTCAGATCGACATATATCGACTCAAGAACATTGCCTGTAGGTCCTATATGGCCGTGGGTCGCATCTGGCTGGTATCAGAGCTACCCCCATGCTGTATATACGGGGCCCAGCTGTGCTCAGATCGACATATATCGACTCAAGAACATTGCCTGTAGGTCCTATAAAGCCATGGGTTGCAGCTGGCTGGTATCACAGCCACCCCCATGCTGTATATACGTGGCCCAGCTGTGCTCAGATCGACATATATCGACTCAAGAACATCGCCTGTAGGTCCTATATGACCGTGGGCTGCATCTGGCTGGTATCAGAGCTACACCCATGCTGTATATACGGCGCCCATCTGTGCTCAGATCGACATATATCCGCTCAAGAACATCGCCTGTAGGTCCTATATGGCCGTGGGTTGCATCTGGCTGGTATCAGTGCTACCCCCATGCTGTATATACGGGGCCCAGCTGTGCTCAGATCGACATATATCGACTCAAGAACATCGCCTGTAGGTCCTATATAGCCGTGAGTTTCAGCTGGCTGGTATCACAGCTACCCCCATGCTGTATATACGTGGCCCAGCTGTGCTCAGATCGACATATATCGACTCAAGAACATCGCCTGTAGGTCCTATATGGCCGTGGGTTGCATCTGGCTGGTATCAGAGCTACCACCATGCTGTATATACGGCGCCCAGCTGTGCTCAGATCGACATATATCCACTCAAGAACATCGCCTGTAGGTCCTATATGGCCGTGGGTTGCATCTGGCTGGTATCAGAGCTACCCCCATGCTGTATATACGGGGCCCCAGCTGTGCTGAGATCGACATATATTGACTCAAGAACATCGCCTGTAGGTCCTATATAGGCGTGAGTTTCAGCTGGCTGGTATCACAGCTACCCCCATGCTGTATATACGGGGCCCAGCTGTGCTCAGATCGACATATATCGACTCAAGAACATCGCCCGTAGGTCGTATATAGCCGTGGGTTGCAGCTGGCTGGTATCACAGCTACAGTATATACGTGGCCCAGTTGTGCTCAGATCAACATATATCGACTCAAGAACATCGCCTGTAGGTCCTATATAGCTGTGGGTTGCAGCTGGCTGGTATCACAGCTACCCCCATGCTGTATATACATGGCCCAGCTGTGCTCAGATCGACATATATCGAATCAATAATATCGCCTGTAGGTCCTATATGGCCGTCGGTTGCATCTGGCTGGTATCAGAGCTACCCCCATGCTGTATATACGGCGCCCAGCTGTGCTCAGATCGACATATATCAACTCAAAAACATCGCCTGTAGGTCCTATATGGCCGTGGGTTGCATCTGGCTGGTAGCAGAGCTACCCCCATGCTGTATATACGTGGCCCAGCTGTGCTCATATCGACATATATCGACTCAAAAACATCGCATGTAGGTCCTATATGGCCGTAGGTTGCATCTGGCTGCTATCACAGCTACCCCCATGCTGTATATACGGCGCCCAGCTGTGCTCAGATCGACATATATCCACTCAAGAACTTCGCCTGTAGGTCCTATATGGCCGTGGATTGCATCTGGCTGGTATCAGAGCTACCCCCATGCTGTATATACGGCGCCCAGCTGTGCTCAGTTCGACATATATCGGCTCAAGAACATCGTCTGTAGGTACTATATAGCCGTGGGATACAGCTGGCTGGTATCACAGCTACCCCCATGCTGTATATACGTGGCCCAGCTGTGCTCAGATCGACATATATCGACTCAAGAACATCGCCTGTAGGTCCTATATGGCCGTGGGTTGCATCTGGCTCGTATCAGAGCTACCCCCATGATGTATATACGGCGCCCAGTTGTGCTCAAATCGACATATATCCACTCAAGAACATCGTCTGTAGGTCCTATATGGCCGTGGGTTGCATCTGGCTGGTATCAGAGCTACGCCCATGCTGTATATACGGGGCCCAGCTGTGCTCAGATCGACATATATCGACTCAAGAACATCGCCTGTAGGTCCTATATAGCCGTGGATTGCAGCTGGCTGGTATCACAGCTACCCCCATGCTGTATATACGTGGCCCAGCTGTGCTCAGATCGACATATATCGGCTCAAGAACATCGTCTGTAGGTACTATATAGCCGTGGGATACAGCTGGCTGGTATCACAGCTACCCCCATACTGTATATACGTGGCCCAGCTGTGCTCAGATCGACATATATCGACTCAAGAACATCGCCTGTAGGTCCTATATGGCCGTGGGTTGCATCTGGCTCGTATCAGAGCTACCCCCATGATGTATATACGGCGCCCAGTTGTGCTCAAATCGACATATATCCACTCAAGAACATCGCCTGTAGGTCCTATATGGCCGTGGGTTGCATCTTGCTGGTATCAGAGCTACCCCCATGCTGTATATACGGCGCCCAGCTGTGCTCAGATCGACATATATCCACTCAAGAACATCGCCTGTAGGTCCTATATGGCCGTAGGTTGCATCTGGTTGGTATCAGAGCTACCCCCAAGCTGTATATACGGGGCCCTGCTGTGCTCAGATCGACATATATCGACTCAAGAACATAGCCTGCAGGTCCTATATAGCCGTGGGTTGCTGCTGGCTGGTATCACAGCTACCCCCATGCGGTATATACGTGGCCCAGCTGTGCTCATATCGACATATATCGACTCTAGAACCTCGCCTGTAGGTCCTATATGGCCGTGGGTTGCATCTGGCTGGTATCAGAGCTACTCCCATGCTGTATATACGGCGCCCAGCTGTGCTCAGATCGACAAATATCCACTCAATAACTTCGCCTGTAGGTCCTATATGGCCGTGGGTTGCATCTGGCTGGTTTCAGAGCTAACCCCATGCTGTATATACGGGGACCATCTGTGCTCAGATCGACATATATCGACTCAAGAACATCGCCTGTAGGTCCTATATGGCCGTGGGTTGCATCTGGCTGGTATCAGAGCTACCCCCATGCTGTATATACGGCGCCCAGCTGTGCTCAGATCGACATATATCCACTCAAGAACATCGCCTGTAGGTCCTATATGGCCGTGGGTTGCATCTGGCTGGTATCAGAGCTACACCCATGCTGTATATACGGCGCCCAGCTGTGCTCAGATCGACAAATATCCACTCAATAACTTCGCCTTTAGGTCCTATATGGCCGTGGGTTGCATCTGGCTGGTTTCAGAGCTACCCCCATGCTGTATATACGGGGACCATCTGTGCTCAGATCGACATATATCGACTCAAGAACATCGCCTGTAGGTCCTATATGGCCGTAGGTTGCATCTGGCTGGTACCAGAGCTACCCCGATGCTGTATATACGGCGCCCAGCTGTGCTCAGATCGACATATATCCACTCAAGAACACCGCCTGTAGGTCCTATATGGCCGTGGGTTGTATCTGGCTGGTATCAGAGCTACCCCCATGCTGTATATACGGGGCCCTGCTGTGATCAGATCGACATATATCGACTCAAGAACATCGCCTGTAGGTCCTATATAGCCGTGGGTTGCTGCTGCCTGGTATCACAGCTACCCCCATGCTGTATATACGTGGCCCAGCTGTGCTCAGATCGACATATATCGACTCAAGAACATTGCCTGTAGGTCCTATATGGCCGTGGGTCGCATCTGGCTGGTATCAGAGCTACCCCCATGCTGTATATACGGGGCCCAGCTGTGCTCAGATCGACATATATCGACTCAAGAACATTGCCTGTAGGTCCTATAAAGCCATGGGTTGCAGCTGGCTGGTATCACAGCCACCCCCATGCTGTATATACGTGGCCCAGCTGTGCTCAGATCGACATATATCGACTCAAGAACATCGCCTGTAGGTCCTATATGACCGTGGGCTGCATCTGGCTGGTATCAGAGCTACACCCATGCTGTATATACGGCGCCCATCTGTGCTCAGATCGACATATATCCGCTCAAGAACATCGCCTGTAGGTCCTATATGGCCGTGGGTTGCATCTGGCTGGTATCAGTGCTACCCCCATGCTGTATATACGGGGCCCAGCTGTGCTCAGATCGACATATATCGACTCAAGAACATCGCCTGTAGGTCCTATATAGCCGTGAGTTTCAGCTGGCTGGTATCACAGCTACCCCCATGCTGTATATACGTGGCCCAGCTGTGCTCAGATCGACATATATCGACTCAAGAACATCGCCTGTAGGTCCTATATGGCCGTGGGTTGCATCTGGCTGGTATCAGAGCTACCACCATGCTGTATATACGGCGTCCAGCTGTGCTCAGATCGACATATATCCACTCAAGAACATCGCCTGTAGGTCCTATATGGCCGTGGGTTGCATCTGGCTGGTATCAGAGCTACCCCCATGCTGTATATACGGGGATCCAGCTGTGCTGAGATCGACATATATTGACTCAAGAACATCGCCTGTAGGTCCTATATAGGCGTGAGTTTCAGCTGGCTGGTATCACAGCTACCCCCATGCTGTATATACGGGGCCCAGCTGTGCTCAGATCGACATATATCGACTCAAGAACATCGCCTGTAGGTCCTATATGGTCGTGGGTTGCATCTGGCTGGTATCAGAGCTACCCCCATGCTGTATATACGGGGCCCAGCTGTGCTCAGATCGACATATATCGACTCAAGAACATCGCCTGTAGGGCCTGTATGGTCGTGGGTTGCATCTGGCTGGTATCAGAGCTACCCCCATGCCGTATATACGGCGCCCAGCTGTGCTCAGTTCGACATATATCCACTCAAGAATATCGCCTGTAGGTCTTATATGGCCGTGGGTTGCATCTGGCTGGTATCAGAGCTACCCCCATGCTGTATATACGGGGCCCAGCTGTGCTCAGATCGACATATATCGACTCAAGAACATCGCCTGTGGGTCCTATATAGCCGTGGGTTGCAGCTGGCTGGTATCACAGCTACTCCCATGCTGTATATACGTGGCCCATCTGTGCTCAGATCGACATATATCGACTCAAGAACATCGCCTGTAGGTCCTATATGGTCGTGGGTTGCATCTGGCTGGTATCAGAGCTACCCCCATGCTGTATATACGCCGCCCAGCTGTGCTCAGATCGACATATATCCACTCAAGAACATCGCCTGTAGTTCTTATATGGCCGTGGGTTGCATCTGGCTGGTATCACAGCTACCCCCATGCTGTATATATGGCGCCCAGCTGTGCTCAGAGCGACATATATCCACTCAAGAACATCGCCTGTAGGTCCTATATGCCCGTGGGTTGCATCTGGCTGGTATCAGAGCTACCCCCATGCTGTAAAAACGGGGCCCAGCTGTGCTCAGATCGACATATATCGACTCAAGAACATCGCCTGTAGGTCCTATATAGCCGTGGGTTGCAGCTTTCTGGTATCACAGCTACCCCCATGCTGTATATACGTGGCCCAGCTGTGCTCAGATCGACATATATCGACTCAAGAACATCGCCCGTAGGTCGTATATAGCCGTGGGTTGCAGCTGGCTGGTATCACAGCTACAGTATATACGTGGCCCAGTTGTGCTCAGATCAACATATATCGACTCAAGAACATCGCCTGTAGGTCCTATATAGCTGTGCGTTGCAGCTGGCTGGTATCACAGCTACCCCCATGCTGTATATACATGGCCCAGCTGTGCTCAGATCGACATATATCGAATCAAGAATATCGCCTGTAGGTCCTATATGGCCGTGGGTTGCATCTGGCTGGTAGCAGAGCTACCCCCATGCTGTATATACGTGGCCCAGCTGTGCTCAGATCGACATATATCGACTCAAAAACATCGCCTGTAGGTCCTATATGGTCGTAGGTTGCATCTGGCTGCTATCAGAGCTACCCCCATGCTGTATATACGGCGCCCAGCTGTGCTCAGATCGACATATATCCACTCAAGAACTTCGCCTGTAGGTCCTATATGGCCGTGGATTGCATCTGGCTGGTATCAGAGCTACCCCCATGCTGTATATACGGCGCCCAGCTGTGCTTAGTTCGACATATATCGGCTCAAGAACATCGTCTGTAGGTACTATATAGCCGTGGGATACAGCTGGCTGGTATCACAGCTACCCCCATGCTGTATATACGTGGCCCAGCTGTGCTCAGATCGACATATATCGACTCAAGAACATCGCCTGTAGGTCCTATATGGCCGTGGGTTGCATCTGGCTCGTATCAGAGCTACCCCCATGATGTATATACGGCGCCCAGTTGTGCTCAAATCGACATATATCCACTCAAGAACATCGTCTGTAGGTCCTATATGGCCGTGGGTTGCATCTGGCTGGTATCAGAGCTACGCCCATGCTGTATATACGGGGCCCAGCTGTGCTCAGATCGACATATATCGACTCAAGAACATCGCCTGTAGGTCCTATATAGCCGTGGATTGCAGCTGGCTGGTATCACAGCTACCCCCATGCTGTATATACGTGGCCCAGCTGTGCTCAGATCGACATATATCGACTCAAGAACATCGCCTGTAGGTCCTATATGGCCGTGGGTTGCATCTGGCTGGTATCAGAGCTACCCCCATGCTGTATATACGGCGCCCAGCTGTGCTCAGATCGACATATATCCACTCAAGAACATCGCCTGTAGGTCCTATATGGCCGTAGGTTGCATCTGGTTGGTATCAGAGCTACCCCCATGCTGTATATACGGGGCCCTGCTGTGCTCAGATCGACATATATCGACTCAAGAACATCGCCTGCAGGTCCTATATAGCCGTGGGTTGCTGCTGGCTGGTATCACAGCTACTCCCATGCGGTATATACGTGGCCCAGCTGTGCTCAGATCGACATATATCGACTCTAGAACCTCGCCTGTAGGTCCTATATGGCCGTGGGTTGCATCTGGCTGGTATCAGAGCTACTCCCATGCTGTATATACGGCGCCCAGCTGTGCTCAGATCGACAAATATCCACTCAATAACTTCGCCTGTAGGTCCTATATGGCCGTGGGTTGCATCTGGCTGGTTTCAGAGCTACCCCCATGCTGTATATACGGGGACCATCTGTGCTCAAATCGACATATATCGACTCAAGAACATCGCCTGTAGGTCCTATATGGCCGTGGGTTGCATCTGGCTGGTATCAGAGCTACCCCCATGCTGTATATACGGCGCCCAGCTGTGCTCAGATCGACATATATCCACTCAAGAACATCGCCTGTAGGTCCTATATGGCCGTGGGTTGCATCTGGCTGGTATCAGAGCTACTCCCATGCTGTATATACGGCGCCCAGCTGTGCTCAGATCGACAAATATCCACTCAATAACTTCGCCTTTAGGTCCTATATGGCCGTGGGTTGCATCTGGCTGGTTTCAGAGCTACCCCCATGCTGTATATACGGGGACCATCTGTGCTCAGATCGACATATATCGACTCAAGAACATCGCCTGTAGGTCCTATATGGCCGTAGGTTGCATCTGGCTGGTATCAGAGCTACCCCGATGCTGTATATACGGCGCCCAGCTGTGCTCAGATCGACATATATCCACTCAAGAACACCGCCTGTAGGTCCTATATGGCCGTGGGTTGTATCTGGCTGGTATCAGAGCTACCCCCATGCTGTATATACGGGGCCCTGCTGTGATCAGATCGACATATATCGACTCAAGAACATCGCCTGTAGGTCCTATATAGCCGTGGGTTGCTGCTTCCTGGTATCACAGCTACCCCCATGCTGTATATACGTGGCCCAGCTGTGCTCAGATCGACATATATCGACTCAAGAACATTGCCTGTAGGTCCTATATGGCCGTGGGTCGCATCTGGCTGGTATCAGAGCTACCCCCATGCTGTATATACGGGGCCCAGCTGTGCTCAGATCGACATATATCGACTCAAGAACATTGCCTGTAGGTCCTATAAAGCCATGGGTTGCAGCTGGCTGGTATCACAGCCACCCCCATGCTGTATATACGTGGCCCAGCTGTGCTCAGATCGACATATATCGACTCAAGAACATCGCCTGTAGGTCCTATATAGCCATGGGTTGCAGCTGGCTGGTATCACAGCTACAGTATATACGTGGCCCAGTTGTGCTCAGATCAACATATATCGACTCAAGAACATCGCCTGTAGGTCCTATATAGCCGTGGGTTGCAGCTGGCTGGTATCACAGCTACCCCCATGCTGTATATACATGGCCCAGCTGTGCTCAGATCGACATATATCGACTCAATAACATCGCCTGTAGGTCCTAAATGGCCGTGGGATGCATCTGGCTGGTATCAGAGCTACCCCCATGCTGTATATATGGCGCCCAGCTGTGCTCAGATCGACATATATCGACTCAAGAACATCGCCTGTAGGTCCTATATAGCCGTGGGTTGCATCTGGCTGGTATCACAGCTACAGTATATACGTGGCCCAGTTGTGATCAGATCAACATATATCGACTCAAGAACATCGCCTGTAGGTCCTATATAGCCGTGGGTTGCAGCTGGCTGGTATCACAGCTACCCCCATGCTGTATATACATGGCCCAGCTGTGCTCAGATCGACATATATCGACTCAAGAACATCGCCTGTAGGTCCTAAATGGCCGTGGGATGCATCTGGCTGGTATCAGAGCTACCCCCATGCTGTATATACGGCGCCCAGCTGTGCTCAGATCGACATATATCCACTCAAGAACATCGCCTGTAGGTCTTATATGGCCGTGGGTTGCATCTTGCTGGTAACAGAGCTACCCCCATGCTGTATATACGGGGCCCAGCTGTGCTCAGATCGACATATATCGACTCAAGAACATCGCCTGTAGGTCCTATATAGCCGTGGGTTGCAGCTGGCTGTTATCACAGCTACCCCATGCTGTATATACGTGGCCCAGCTGTGCTCAGATCGACATATATCGACTCAAGAACATCGCCTGTAGGTCCTATATGACCGTGGGCTGCATCTGGCTGGTATCAGAGCTACACCCATGCTGTATATACGGCGCCCATCTGTGCTCAGATCGACATATATCCACTCAAGAACATCGCCTGTAGGTCCTATATGGCCGTGGGTTGCATCTGGCTGGTATCAGTGCTACCCCCATGCTGTATATACGGGGCCCAGCTGTGCTCAGATCGACATATATCGACTCAAGAACATCGCCTGTAGGTCCTATATAGCCGTGAGTTTCAGCTGGCTGGTATCACAGCTACCCCCATGCTGTATATACGTGGCCCAGCTGTGCTCAGATCGACATATATCGACTCAAGAACATCGCCTGTAGGTCCTATATGGCCGTGGGTTGCATCTGGCTGGTATCAGAGCTACCACCATGCTGTATATACGGCGCCCACCTGTGCTCAGATCGACATATATCCACTCAAGAACATCGCCTGTAGGTCCTATATGGCCGTGGGTTGCATCTGGCTGGTATCAGAGCTACCCCCATGCTGTATATACGGGGCCCCAGCTGTGCTGAGATCGACATATATTGACTCAAGAACATCGCCTGTAGGTCCTATATAGGCGTGAGATTCAGCTGGCTGGTATCACAGCTACCCCCATGCTGTATATACGGGGCCCAGCTGTGCTCAGATCGACATATATCGACTCAAGAACATCGCCTGTAGGTCCTATATGACCGTGGGCTGCATCTGGCTGGTATCAGAGCTACACCCATGCTGTATATACGGCGCCCATCTGTGCTCAGATCGACATATATCCACTCAAGAACATCGCCTGTAGGTCCTATATGGCCGTGGGTTGCATCTGGCTGGTATCAGTGCTACCCCCATGCTGTATATACGGGGCCCAGCTGTGCTCAGATCGACATATATCGACTCAAGAACATCGCCCGTAGGTCGTATATAGCCGTGGGTTGCAGCTGGCTGGTATCACAGCTACAGTATATACGTGGCCCAGTTGTGCTCAGATCAACATATATCGACTCAAGAACATCGCCTGTAGGTCCTATATAGCTGTGGGTTGCAGCTGGCTGGTATCACAGCTACCCCCATGCTGTATATACATGGCCCAGCTGTGCTCAGATCGACATATATCGAATCAAGAATATCGCCTGTAGGTCCTATATGGCCGTGGGTTGCATCTGGCTGGTAGCAGAGCTACCCCCATGCTGTATATACGTGGCCCAGCTGTGCTCAGATCGACATATATCGACTCAAAAACATCGCCTGTAGGTCCTATATGGTCGTAGGTTGCATCTGGCTGCTATCAGAGCTACCCCCATGCTGTATATACGGCGCCCAGCTGTGCTCAGATCGACATATATCCACTCAAGAACTTCGCCTGTAGGTCCTATATGGCCGTGGATTGCATCTGGCTGGTATCAGAGCTACCCCCATGCTGTATATACGGCGCCCAGCTGTGCTTAGTTCGACATATATCGGCTCAAGAACATCGTCTGTAGGTACTATATAGCCGTGGGATACAGCTGGCTGGTATCACAGCTACCCCCATGCTGTATATACGTGGCCCTGCTGTGCTCAGATCGACATATATCGACTCAAGAACATCGCCTGTAGGTCCTATATGGCCGTGGGTTGCATCTGGCTCGTATCAGAGCTACCCCCATGATGTATATACGGCGCCCAGTTGTGCTCAAATCGACATATATCCACTCAAGAACACCGTCTGTAGGTCCTATATGGCCGTGGGTTGCATCTGGCTGGTATCAGAGCTACGCCCATGCTGTATATACGGGGCCCAGCTGTGCTCAGATCGACATATATCGACTCAAGAACATCGCCTGTAGGTCCTATATAGCCGTGGATTGCAGCTGGCTGGTATCACAGCTACCCCCATGCTGTATATACGTGGCCCAGCTGTGCTCAGATCGACATATATCGACTCAAGAACATCGCCTGTAGGTCCTATATGGCCGTGGGTTGCATCTGGCTGGTATCAGAGCTACCCCCATGCTGTATATACGGCGCCCAGCTGTGCTCAGATCGACATATATCCACTCAAGAACATCGCCTGTAGGTCCTATATGGCCGTAGGTTGCATCTGGTTGGTATCAGAGCTACCCCCATGCTGTATATACGGGGCCCTGCTGTGCTCAGATCGACATATATCGACTCAAGAACATCGCCTGCAGGTCCTATATAGCCGTGGGTTGCTGCTGGCTGGTATCACAGCTACTCCCATGCGGTATATACGTGGCCCAGCTGTGCTCAGATCGACATATATCGACTCTAGAACCTCGCCTGTAGGTCCTATATGGCCGTGGGTTGCATCTGGCTGGTATCAGAGCTACTCCCATGCTGTATATACGGCGCCCAGCTGTGCTCAGATCGACAAATATCCACTCAATAACTTCGCCTGTAGGTCCTATATGGCCGTGGGTTGCATCTGGCTGGTTTCAGAGCTACCCCCATGCTGTATATACGGGGACCATCTGTGCTCAAATCGACATATATCGACTCAAGAACATCGCCTGTAGGTCCTATATGGCCGTGGGTTGCATCTGGCTGGTATCAGAGCTACCCCCATGCTGTATATACGGCGCCCAGCTGTGCTCAGATCGACATATATCCACTCAAGAACATCGCCTGTAGGTCCTATATGGCCGTGGGTTGCATCTGGCTGGTATCAGAGCTACTCCCATGCTGTATATACGGCGCCCAGCTGTGCTCAGATCGACAAATATCCACTCAATAACTTCGCCTTTAGGTCCTATATGGCCGTGGGTTGCATCTGGCTGGTTTCAGAGCTACCCCCATGCTGTATATACGGGGACCATCTGTGCTCAGATCGACATATATCGACTCAAGAACATCGCCTGTAGGTCCTATATGGCCGTAGGTTGCATCTGGCTGGTATCAGAGCTATCCCGATGCTGTATATACGGCGCCCAGCTGTGCTCAGATCGACATATATCCACTCAAGAACACCGCCTGTAGGTCCTATATGGCCGTGGGTTGTATCTGGCTGGTATCAGAGCTACCCCCATGCTGTATATACGGGGCCCTGCTGTGATCAGATCGACATATATCGACTCAAGAACATCGCCTGTAGGTCCTATATAGCCGTGGGTTGCTGCTTCCTGGTATCACAGCTACCCCCATGCTGTATATACGTGGCCCAGCTGTGCTCAGATCGACATATATCGACTCAAGAACATTGCCTGTAGGTCCTATATGGCCGTGGGTCGCATCTGGCTGGTATCAGAGCTACCCCCATGCTGTATATACGGGGCCCAGCTGTGCTCAGATCGACATATATCGACTCAAGAACATTGCCTGTAGGTCCTATAAAGCCATGGGTTGCAGCTGGCTGGTATCACAGCCACCCCCATGCTGTATATACGTGGCCCAGCTGTGCTCAGATCGACATATATCGACTCAAGAACATCGCCTGTAGGTCCTATATAGCCATGGGTTGCAGCTGGCTGGTATCACAGCTACAGTATATACGTGGCCCAGTTGTGCTCAGATCAACATATATCGACTCAAGAACATCGCCTGTAGGTCTTATATGGCCGTGGGTTGCATCTTGCTGGTAACAGAGCTACCCCCATGCTGTATATACGGGGCCCAGCTGTGCTCAGATCGACATATATCGACTCAAGGACATCGCCTGTAGGTCCTATATAGCCGTGGGTTGCAGCTGGCTGTTATCACAGCTACCCCATGCTGTATATACGTGGCCCAGCTGTGCTCAGATCGACATATATCGACTCAAGAACATCGCCTGTAGGTCCTATATGACCGTGGGCTGCATCTGGCTGGTATCAGAGCTACACCCATGCTGTATATACGGCGCCCATCTGTGCTCAGATCGACATATATCCACTCAAGAACATCGCCTGTAGGTCCTATATGGCCGTGGGTTGCATCTGGCTGGTATCAGTGCTACCCCCATGCTGTATATACGGGGCCCAGCTGTGCTCAGATCGACATATATCGACTCAAGAACATCGCCTGTAGGTCCTATATAGCCGTGAGTTTCAGCTGGCTGGTATCACAGCTACCCCCATGCTGTATATACGTGGCCCAGCTGTGCTCAGATCGACATATATCGACTCAAGAACATCGCCTGTAGGTCCTATATGGCCGTGGGTTGCATCTGGCTGGTATCAGAGCTACCACCATGCTGTATATACGGCGCCCAGCTGTGCTCAGATCGACATATATCCACTCAAGAACATCGCCTGTAGGTCCTATATGGCCGTGGGTTGCATCTGGTTGGTATCAGAGCTACCCCCATGCTGTATATACGGGGCCCCAGCTGTGCTGAGATCGACATATATTGACTCAAGAACATCGCCTGTAGGTCCTATATAGGCGTGAGATTCAGCTGGCTGGTATCACAGCTACCCCCATGCTGTATATACGGGGCCCAGCTGTGCTCAGATCGACATATATCGACTCAAGAACATCGCCTGTAGGTCCTATATGGTCGTGGGTTGCATATGGCTGGTATCAGAGCTACCCCCATGCTGTATATACGGGGCCCAGCTGTGCTCAGATCGACATATATCGACTCAAGAACATCGCCTGTAGGGCCTGTATGGTCGTGGGTTGCATCTGGCTGGTATCAGAGCTACTCCCATGCTGTATATACGGCGCCCAGCTGTGCTCAGATCGACAAATATCCACTCAATAACTTCGCCTTTAGGTCCTATATGGCCGTGGGTTGCATCTGGCTGGTTTCAGAGCTACCCCCATGCTGTATATACGGGGACCATCTGTGCTCAGATCGACATATATCGACTCAAGAACATCGCCTGTAGGTCCTATATGGCCGTAGGTTGCATCTGGCTGGTATCAGAGCTACCCCGATGCTGTATATACGGCGCCCAGCTGTGCTCAGATCGACATATATCCACTCAAGAACACCGCCTGTAGGTCCTATATGGCCGTGGGTTGTATATGGCTGGTATCAGAGCTACCCCCATGCTGTATATACGGGGCCCTGCTGTGATCAGATCGACATATATCGACTCAAGAACATCGCCTGTAGGTCCTATATAGCCGTGGGTTGCTGCTTCCTGGTATCACAGCTACCCCCATGCTGTATATACGTGGCCCAGCTGTGCTCAGATCGACATATATCGACTCAAGAACATTGCCTGTAGGTCCTATATGGCCGTGGGTCGCATCTGGCTGGTATCAGAGCTACCCCCATGCTGTATATACGGGGCCCAGCTGTGCTCAGATCGACATATATCGACTCAAGAACATTGCCTGTAGGTCCTATAAAGCCATGGGTTGCAGCTGGCTGGTATCACAGCCACCCCCATGCTGTATATACGTGGCCCAGCTGTGCTCAGATCGACATATATCGACTCAAGAACATCGCCTGTAGGTCCTATATAGCCATGGGTTGCAGCTGGCTGGTATCACAGCTACAGTATATACGTGGCCCAGTTGTGCTCAGATCAACATATATCGACTCAAGAACATCGCCTGTAGGTCCTATATAGCCGTGGGTTGCAGCTGGCTGGTATCACAGCTACCCCCATGCTGTATATACATGGACCAGCTGTGCTCGGATCGACATATATCGACTCAATAACATCGCCTGTAGGTCCTAAATGGCCGTGGGATGCATCTGGCTGGTATCAGAGCTACCCCCATGCTGTATATATGGCGCCCAGCTGTGCTCAGATCGACATATATCGACTCAAGAACATCGCCTGTAGGTCCTATATAGCCGTGGGTTGCATCTGGCTGGTATCACAGCTACAGTATATACGTGGCCCAGTTGTGATCAGATCAACATATATCGACTCAAGAACATCGCCTGTAGGTCCTATATAGCCGTGGGTTGCAGCTGGCTGGTATCACAGCTACCCCCATGCTGTATATACATGGCCCAGCTGTGCTCAGATCGACATATATCGACTCAAGAACATCGCCTGTAGGTCCTAAATGGCCGTGGGATGCATCTGGCTGGTATCAGAGCTACCCCCATGCTGTATATACGGCGCCCAGCTGTGCTCAGATCGACATATATCCACTCAAGAACATCGCCTGTAGGTCTTATATGGCCGTGGGTTGCATCTTGCTGGTAACAGAGCTACCCCCATGCTGTATATACGGGGCCCAGCTGTGCTCAGATCGACATATATCGACTCAAGAACATCGCCTGTAGGTCCTATATAGCCGTGGGTTGCAGCTGGCTGTTATCACAGCTACCCCATGCTGTATATACGTGGCCCAGCTGTGCTCAGATCGACATATATCGACTCAAGAACATCGCCTGTAGGTCCTATATGACCGTGGGCTGCATCTGGCTGGTATCAGAGCTACACCCATGCTGTATATACGGCGCCCATCTGTGCTCAGATCGACATATATCCACTCAAGAACATCGCCTGTAGGTCCTATATGGCCGTGGGTTGCATCTGGCTGGTATCAGTGCTACCCCCATGCTGTATATACGGGGCCCAGCTGTGCTCAGATCGACATATATCGACTCAAGAACATCGCCTGTAGGTCCTATATAGCCGTGAGTTTCAGCTGGCTGGTATCACAGCTACCCCCATGCTGTATATACGTGGCCCAGCTGTGCTCAGATCGACATATATCGACTCAAGAACATCGCCTGTAGGTCCTATATGGCCGTGGGTTGCATCTGGCTGGTATCAGAGCTACCACCATGCTGTATATACGGCGCCCAGCTGTGCTCAGATCGACATATATCCACTCAAGAACATCGCCTGTAGGTCCTATATGGCCGTGGGTTGCATCTGGCTGGTATCAGAGCTACCCCCATGCTGTATATACGGGGCCCCAGCTGTGCTGAGATCGACATATATTGACTCAAGAACATCGCCTGTAGGTCCTATATAGGCGTGAGATTCAGCTGGCTGGTATCACAGCTACCCCCATGCTGTATATACGGGGCCCAGCTGTGCTCAGATCGACATATATCGACTCAAGAACATCGCCTGTAGGTCCTATATGACCGTGGGCTGCATCTGGCTGGTATCAGAGCTACACCCATGCTGTATATACGGCGCCCATCTGTGCTCAGATCGACATATATCCACTCAAGAACATCGCCTGTAGGTCCTATATGGCCGTGGGTTGCATCTGGCTGGTATCATTGCTACCCCCATGCTGTATATACGGGGCCCAGCTGTGCTCAGATCGACATATATCGACTCAAGAACATCGCCCGTAGGTCGTATATAGCCGTGGGTTGCAGCTGGCTGGTATCACAGCTACAGTATATACGTGGCCCAGTTGTGCTCAGATCAACATATATCGACTCAAGAACATCGCCTGTAGGTCCTATATAGCTGTGGGTTGCAGCTGGCTGGTATCACAGCTACCCCCATGCTGTATATACATGGCCCAGCTGTGCTCAGATCGACATATATCGAATCAAGAATATCGCCTGTAGGTCCTATATGGCCGTGGGTTGCATCTGGCTGGTAGCAGAGCTACCCCCATGCTGTATATACGTGGCCCAGCTGTGCTCAGATCGACATATATCGACTCAAAAACATCGCCTGTAGGTCCTATATGGTCGTAGGTTGCATCTGGCTGCTATCAGAGCTACCCCCATGCTGTATATACGGCGCCCAGCTGTGCTCAGATCGACATATATCCACTCAAGAACTTCGCCTGTAGGTCCTATATGGCCGTGGATTGCATCTGGCTGGTATCAGAGCTACCCCCATGCTGTATATACGGCGCCCAGCTGTGCTTAGTTCGACATATATCGGCTCAAGAACATCGTCTGTAGGTACTATATAGCCGTGGGATACAGCTGGCTGGTATCACAGCTACCCCCATGCTGTATATACGTGGCCCAGCTGTGCTCAGATCGACATATATCGACTCAAGAACATCGCCTGTAGGTCCTATATGGCCGTGGGTTGCATCTGGCTCGTATCAGAGCTACCCCCATGATGTATATACGGCGCCCAGTTGTGCTCAAATCGACATATATCCACTCAAGAACACCGTCTGTAGGTCCTATATGGCCGTGGGTTGCATCTGGCTGGTATCAGAGCTACGCCCATGCTGTATATACGGGGCCCAGCTGTGCTCAGATCGACATATATCGACTCAAGAACATCGCCTGTAGGTCCTATATAGCCGTGGATTGCAGCTGGCTGGTATCACAGCTACCCCCATGCTGTATATACGTGGCCCAGCTGTGCTCAGATCGACATATATCGACTCAAGAACATCGCCTGTAGGTCCTATATGGCCGTGGGTTGCATCTGGCTGGTATCAGAGCTACCCCCATGCTGTATATACGGCGCCCAGCTGTGCTCAGATCGACATATATCCACTCAAGAACATCGCCTGTAGGTCCTATATGGCCGTAGGTTGCATCTGGTTGGTATCAGAGCTACCCCCATGCTGTATATACGGGGCCCTGCTGTGCTCAGATCGACATATATCGACTCAAGAACATCGCCTGCAGGTCCTATATAGCCGTGGGTTGCTGCTGGCTGGTATCACAGCTACTCCCATGCGGTATATACGTGGCCCAGCTGTGCTCAGATCGACATATATCGACTCTAGAACCTCGCCTGTAGGTCCTATATGGCCGTGGGTTGCATCTGGCTGGTATCAGAGCTACTCCCATGCTGTATATACGGCGCCCAGCTGTGCTCAGATCGACAAATATCCACTCAATAACTTCGCCTGTAGGTCCTATATGGCCGTGGGTTGCATCTGGCTGGTTTCAGAGCTACCCCCATGCTGTATATACGGGGACCATCTGTGCTCAAATCGACATATATCGACTCAAGAACATCGCCTGTAGGTCCTATATGGCCGTGGGTTGCATCTGGCTGGTATCAGAGCTACCCCCATGCTGTATATACGGCGCCCAGCTGTGCTCAGATCGACATATATCCACTCAAGAACATCGCCTGTAGGTCCTATATGGCCGTGGGTTGCATCTGGCTGGTATCAGAGCTACTCCCATGCTGTATATACGGCGCCCAGCTGTGCTCAGATCGACAAATATCCACTCAATAACTTCGCCTTTAGGTCCTATATGGCCGTGGGTTGCATCTGGCTGGTTTCAGAGCTACCCCCATGCTGTATATACGGGGACCATCTGTGCTCAGATCGACATATATCGACTCAAGAACATCGCCTGTAGGTCCTATATGGCCGTAGGTTGCATCTGGCTGGTATCAGAGCTACCCCGATGCTGTATATACGGCGCCCAGCTGTGCTCAGATCGACATATATCCACTCAAGAACACCGCCTGTAGGTCCTATATGGCCGTGGGTTGTATCTGGCTGGTATCAGAGCTACCCCCATGCTGTATATACGGGGCCCTGCTGTGATCAGATCGACATATATCGACTCAAGAACATCGCCTGTAGGTCCTATATAGCCGTGGGTTGCTGCTTCCTGGTATCACAGCTACCCCCATGCTGTATATACGTGGCCCAGCTGTGCTCAGATCGACATATATCGACTCAAGAACATTGCCTGTAGGTCCTATATGGCCGTGGGTCGCATCTGGCTGGTATCAGAGCTACCCCCATGCTGTATATACGGGGCCCAGCTGTGCTCAGATCGACATATATCGACTCAAGAACATTGCCTGTAGGTCCTATATGGCCGTGGGTTGCATCTGGCTGGTAGCAGAGCTACCCCCATGCTGTATATACGTGGCCCAGCTGTGCTCAGATCGACATATATCGACTCAAAAACATCGCCTGTAGGTCCTATATGGTCGTAGGTTGCATCTGGCTGCTATCAGAGCTACCCCCATGCTGTATATACGGCGCCCAGCTGTGCTCAGATCGACATATATCCACTCAAGAACTTCGCCTGTAGGTCCTATATGGCCGTGGATTGCATCTGGCTGGTATCAGAGCTACCCCCATGCTGTATATACGGCGCCCAGCTGTGCTTAGTTCGACATATATCGGCTCAAGAACATCGTCTGTAGGTACTATATAGCCGTGGGATACAGCTGGCTGGTATCACAGCTACCCCCATGCTGTATATACGTGGCCCAGCTGTGCTCAGATCGACATATATCGACTCAAGAACATCGCCTGTAGGTCCTATATGGCCGTGGGTTGCATCTGGCTCGTATCAGAGCTACCCCCATGATGTATATACGGCGCCCAGTTGCGCTCAAATCGACATATATCCACTCAAGAACACCGTCTGTAGGTCCTATATGGCCGTGGGTTGCATCTGGCTGGTATCAGAGCTACGCCCATGCTGTATATACGGGGCCCAGCTGTGCTCAGATCGACATATATCGACTCAAGAACATCGCCTGTAGGTCCTATATAGCCGTGGATTGCAGCTGGCTGGTATCACAGCTACCCCCATGCTGTATATACGTGGCCCAGCTGTGCTCAGATCGACATATATCGACTCAAGAACATCGCCTGTAGGTCCTATATGGCCGTGGGTTGCATCTGGCTGGTATCAGAGCTACCCCCATGCTGTATATACGGCGCCCAGCTGTGCTCAGATCGACATATATCCACTCAAGAACATCGCCTGTAGGTCCTATATGGCCGTAGGTTGCATCTGGTTGGTATCAGAGCTACCCCCATGCTGTATATACGGGGCCCTGCTGTGCTCAGATCGACATATATCGACTCAAGAACATCGCCTGCAGGTCCTATATAGCCGTGGGTTGCTGCTGGCTGGTATCACAGCTACTCCCATGCGGTATATACGTGGCCCAGCTGTGCTCAGATCGACATATATCGACTCTAGAACCTCGCCTGTAGGTCCTATATGGCCGTGGGTTGCATCTGGCTGGTATCAGAGCTACTCCCATGCTGTATATACGGCGCCCAGCTGCGCTCAGATCGACAAATATCCACTCAATAACTTCGCCTGTAGGTCCTATATGGCCGTGGGTTGCATCTGGCTGGTTTCAGAGCTACCCCCATGCTGTATATACGGGGACCATCTGTGCTCAAATCGACATATATCGACTCAAGAACATCGCCTGTAGGTCCTATATGGCCGTGGGTTGCATCTGGCTGGTATCAGAGCTACCCCCATGCTGTATATACGGCGCCCAGCTGTGCTCAGATCGACATATATCCACTCAAGAACATCGCCTGTAGGTCCTATATGGCCGTGGGTTGCATCTGGCTGGTATCAGAGCTACCCCCATGCTGTATATACGGGGACCATCTGTGCTCAGATCGACATATATCGACTCAAGAACATCGCCTGTAGGTCCTATATGGCCGTAGGTTGCATCTGGCTGGTATCAGAGCTACCCCGATGCTGTATATACGGCGCCCAGCTGTGCTCAGATCGACATATATCCACTCAAGAACACCGCCTGTAGGTCCTATATGGCCGTGGGTTGTATCTGGCTGGTATCAGAGCTACCCCCATGCTGTATATACGGGGCCCTGCTGTGATCAGATCGACATATATCGACTCAAGAACATCGCCTGTAGGTCCTATATAGCCGTGGGTTGCTGCTTCCTGGTATCACAGCTACCCCCATGCTGTATATACGTGGCCCAGCTGTGCTCAGATCGACATATATCGACTCAAGAACATTGCCTGTAGGTCCTATATGGCCGTGGGTCGCATCTGGCTGGTATCAGAGCTACCCCCATGCTGTATATACGGGGCCCAGCTGTGCTCAGATCGACATATATCGACTCAAGAACATTGCCTGTAGGTCCTATAAAGCCATGGGTTGCAGCTGGCTGGTATCACAGCCACCCCCATGCTGTATATACGTGGCCCAGCTGTGCTCAGATCGACATATATCGACTCAAGAACATCGCCTGTAGGTCCTATATAGCCATGGGTTGCAGCTGGCTGGTATCACAGCTACAGTATATACGTGGCCCAGTTGTGCTCAGATCAACATATATCGACTCAAGAACATCGCCTGTAGGTCCTATATAGCCGTGGGTTGCAGCTGGCTGGTATCACAGCTACCCCCATGCTGTATATACATGGCCCAGCTGTGCTCAGATCGACATATATCGACTCAATAACATCGCCTGTAGGTCCTAAATGGCCGTGGGATGCATCTGGCTGGTATCAGAGCTACCCCCATGCTGTATATATGGCGCCCAGCTGTGCTCAGATCGACATATATCGACTCAAGAACATCGCCTGTAGGTCCTATATAGCCGTGGGTTGCATCTGGCTGGTATCACAGCTACAGTATATACGTGGCCCAGTTGTGATCAGATCAACATATATCGACTCAAGAACATCGCCTGTAGGTCCTATATAGCCGTGGGTTGCAGCTGGCTGGTATCACAGCTACCCCCATGCTGTATATACATGGCCCAGCTGTGCTCAGATCGACATATATCGACTCAAGAACATCGCCTGTAGGTCCTAAATGGCCGTGGGATGCATCTGGCTGGTATCAGAGCTACCCCCATGCTGTATATACGGCGCCCAGCTGTGCTCAGATCGACATATATCCACTCAAGAACATCGCCTGTAGGTCTTATATGGCCGTGGGTTGCATCTTGCTGGTAACAGAGCTACCCCCATGCTGTATATACGGGGCCCAGCTGTGCTCAGATCGACATATATCGACTCAAGAACATCGCCTGTAGGTCCTATATAGCCGTGGGTTGCAGCTGGCTGTTATCACAGCTACCCCATGCTGTATATACGTGGCCCAGCTGTGCTCAGATCGACATATATCGACTCAAGAACATCGCCTGTAGGTCCTATATGACCGTGGGCTGCATCTGGCTGGTATCAGAGCTACACCCATGCTGTATATACGGCGCCCATCTGTGCTCAGATCGACATATATCCACTCAAGAACATCGCCTGTAGGTCCTATATGGCCGTGGGTTGCATCTGGCTGGTATCAGTGCTACCCCCATGCTGTATATACGGGGCCCAGCTGTGCTCAGATCGACATATATCGACTCAAGAACATCGCCTGTAGGTCCTATATAGCCGTGAGTTTCAGCTGGCTGGTATCACAGCTACCCCCATGCTGTATATACGTGGCCCAGCTGTGCTCAGATCGACATATATCGACTCAAGAACATCGCCTGTAGGTCCTATATGGCCGTGGGTTGCATCTGGCTGGTATCAGAGCTACCACCATGCTGTATATACGGCGCCCAGCTGTGCTCAGATCGACATATATCCACTCAAGAACATCGCCTGTAGGTCCTATATGGCCGTGGGTTGCATCTGGTTGGTATCAGAGCTACCCCCATGCTGTATATACGGGGCCCCAGCTGTGCTGAGATCGACATATATTGACTCAAGAACATCGCCTGTAGGTCCTATATAGGCGTGAGATTCAGCTGGCTGGTATCACAGCTACCCCCATGCTGTATATACGGGGCCCAGCTGTGCTCAGATCGACATATATCGACTCAAGAACATCGCCTGTAGGTCCTATATGGTCGTGGGTTGCATATGGCTGGTATCAGAGCTACCCCCATGCTGTATATACGGGGCCCAGCTGTGCTCAGATCGACATATATCGACTCAAGAACATCGCCTGTAGGGCCTGTATGGTCGTGGGTTGCATCTGGCTGGTATCAGAGCTACCCCCATGCCGTATATACGGCGCCCAGCTGTGCTCAGTTCGACATATATCCACTCAAGAACATCGCCTGTAGGTCTTATATGGCCGTGGGTTGCATCTGGCTGGTATCAGAGCTACCCCCATGCTGTATATACGGGGCCCAGCTGTGCTCAGATCGACATATATCGACTCAAGAACATCGCCTGTGGGTCCTACATAGCCGTGGGTTGCAGCTGGCTGGTATCACAGCTACTCCCATGCTGTATATACGTGGCCCATCTGTGCTCAGATCGACATATATCGACTCAAGAACATCGCCTGTAGGTCCTATATGGTCGTGGGTTGCATCTGGCTGGTATCAGAGCTACCCCCATGCTGTATATACGCCGCCCAGCTGTGCTCAGATCGACATATATCCACTCAAGAACATCGCCTGTAGGTCTTATATGGCCGTGGGTTGCATCTGGCTGGTATCAGAGCTACCCCCATGCTGTATATACGGCGCCCAGCTGTGCTCAGATCGACATATATCCACACAAGAACATCGCCTGTAGGTCCTATATAGCCGTGGGTTGCATCTGGCTGGTATCACAGCTACCCCCATGCTGTATATACGGCGCCCAGCTGTGCTCAGATCGACATATATCCACTCAAGAACATCGCCTGTAGGTCCTATATGCCCGTGGGTTGCATCTGGCTGGTATGAGAGCTACCCCCATGCTGTAAATACGGGGCCCAGCTGTGCTCAGATCGACATATATCGACTCAAGAACATCGCCTGTAGGTCCTATATAGCCGTGGGTTGCAGCTTTCTGGTATCACAGCTACCCCCATGCTGTATATACGTGGCCCAGCTGTGCTCAGATCGACATATATCGACTCAAGAACATCGCCCGTAGGTCGTATATAGCCGTGGGTTGCAGCTGGCTGGTATCACAGCTACAGTATATACGTGGCCCAGTTGTGCTCAGATCAACATATATCGACTCAAGAACATCGCCTGTAGGTCCTATATAGCTGTGGGTTGCAGCTGGCTGGTATCACAGCTACCCCCATGCTGTATATACATGGCCCAGCTGTGCTCAGATCGACATATATCGAATCAAGAATATCGCCTGTAGGTCCTATATGGCCGTGGGTTGCATCTGGCTGGTATCAGAGCTACCCCCATGCTGTATATACGGCGCCCAGCTGTGCTCAGATCGACATATATCAACTCAAAAACATCGCCTGTAGGTCCTATATGGCCGTGGGTTGCATCAGAGCTACCCCCATGCTGTATATACGGGGCCCAGCTGTGCTCAGATCGACATATATCGACTCAAGAACATCGCCTGTGGGTCCTATATAGCCGTGGGTTGCAGCTGGCTGGTATCACAGCTACTCCCATGCTGTATATACGTGGCCCATCTGTGCTCAGATCGACATATATCGACTCAAGAACATCGCCTGTAGGTCCTATATGGTCGTGGGTTGCATCTGGCTGGTATCAGAGCTACCCCCATGCTGTATATACGCCGCCCAGCTGTGCTCAGATCGACATATATCCACTCAAGAACATCGCCTGTAGGTCTTATATGGCCGTGGGTTGCATCTGGCTGGTATCAGAGCTACCCCCATGCTGTATATACGGCGCCCAGCTGTGCTCAGATCGACATATATCCACACAAGAACATCGCCTGTAGGTCCTATATAGCCGTGGGTTGCATCTGGCTGGTATCACAGCTACCCCCATGCTGTATATACGGCGCCCAGCTGTGCTCAGATCGACATATATCCACTCAAGAACATCGCCTGTAGGTCCTATATGCCCGTGGGTTGCATCTGGCTGGTATGAGAGCTACCCCCATGCTGTAAATACGGCGCCCAGCTGTGCTCAGATCGACATATATCGACTCAAGAACATCGCCTGTAGGTCCTATATAGCCGTGGGTTGCAGCTTTCTGGTATCACAGCTACCCCCATGCTGTATATACGTGGCCCAGCTGTGCTCAGATCGACATATATCGACTCAAGAACATCGCCCGTAGGTCGTATATAGCCGTGGGTTGCAGCTGGCTGGTATCACAGCTACAGTATATACGTGGCCCAGTTGTGCTCAGATCAACATATATCGACTCAAGAACATCGCCTGTAGGTCCTATATAGCTGTGGGTTGCAGCTGGCTGGTATCACAGCTACCCCCATGCTGTATATACATGGCCCAGCTGTGCTCAGATCGACATATATCGAATCAAGAATATCGCCTGTAGGTCCTATATGGCCGTGGGTTGCATCTGGCTGGTATCAGAGCTACCCCCATGCTGTATATACGGCGCCCAGCTGTGCTCAGATCGACATATATCAACTCAAAAACATCGCCTGTAGGTCCTATATGGCCGTGGGTTGCATCTGGCTGGTAGCAGAGCTACCCCCATGCTGTATATACGTGGCCCAGCTGTGCTCAGATCGACATATATCGACTTAAAAACATCGCCTGTAGGTCCTATATGGCCGTAGGTTGCATCTGGCTGCTATCAGAGCTACCCCCATGCTGTATATACGGCGCCCAGCTGTGCTCAGATCGACATATATCCACTCAAGAACATCGCCTGTAGGTCTTATATGGCCGTGGGTTGCATCTGGCTGGTATCAGAGCTACCCCCATGCTGTATATACGGCGCCCAGCTGTGCTCAGATCGACATATATCGACACAAGAACATCGCCTGTAGGTCCTATGTAGCCGTGGGTTGCATCTGGCTGGTATCACAGCTACCCCCATGCTGTATATACGGCGCCCAGCTGTGCTCAGATCGACATATATCCACTCAAGAACATCGCCTGTAGGTCCTATATGCCCGTGGGTTGCATCTGGCTGGTATCAGAGCTACCCCCGTGCTGCAAATACGGGGCCCAGCTGTGCTCAGATCGACATATATCGACTCAAGAACATCGCCTGTAGGTCCTATATAGCCGTGGGTTGCAGCTTTCTGGTATCACAGCTACCCCCATGCTGTATATACGTGGCCCAGCTGTGCTCAGATCGACATATATCGACTCAAGAACATCGCCCGTAGGTCGTATATAGCCGTGGGTTGCAGCTGGCTGGTATCACAGCTACAGTATATACGTGGCCCAGTTGTGCTCAGATCAACATATATCGACTCAAGAACATCGCCTGTAGGTCCTATATAGCTGTGGGTTGCAGCTGGCTGGTATCACAGCTACACCCATGCTGTATATACATGGCCCAACTGTGCTCAGATCGACATATATCGAATCAAGAATATCGCCTGTAGGTCCTATATGGCCGTGGGTTGCATCTGGCTGGTATCAGAGCTACCCCCATGCTGTATATACGGCGCCCAGCTGTGCTCAGTTCGACATATATCCACTCAAGAACATCGCCTGTAGGTCCTATATGGCCGTGGGTTGCATCTGGCTGGTATCAGAGCTACCCCCATGCTGTATATACGGCGCCCAGCTGTGCTCAGTTCGACATATATCCACTCAAGAACATCGCCTGTAGGTCTTATATGGCCGTGGGTTGCATCTGGCTGGTATCAGAGCAACCCCCATGCTGTATATACGGGGCCCAGCTGTGCTCAGATCGACATATATCGGCTCAAGAACATCGCCTGTAGGTACTATATTGCCGTGGGATGCAGCTGGCTGGTATCACAGCTACCCCCATGCTGTATATACGTGGCCCAGCTGTGCTCAGATCGACATATATCGACTCAAGAACATCGCCTGTAGGTCCTATATGGCCGTGGGTTGCATCTGGCTCGTATCAGAGCTACCCCCATGATGTATATACGGCGCCCAGTTGTGCTCAAATCGACATATATCCACTCAAGAACATCGCCTGTAGGTCCTACATGGCCCTGGGTTGCATCTGGCTGGTATCAGAGCTACGCCCATGCTGTATATACGGGGCCCAGCTGTTCTCAGATCGACATATATCGACTCAAGAACATCGCCTGTAGGTCCAATATAGCCGTGGCTTGCAGCTGGCTGGTATCACAGCTACCCCCAGGCTGTATATACGTGGCCCAGCTGTGCTCAGATCGACATATATCGACTCAAGAACATCGCCTGTAGGTCCTGTATGGCCGTGGGTTGCATCTGGCTGGTATCAGAGCTACCCCCATTCTGTATATACGGCGCCCAGCTGTGCTCAGATCGACATATATCCACTCAAGAACATCGCCTGTAGGTCCTATATGGCCGTGGGTTGCATCTGGTTGGTATCAGAGCTACCCCCATGCTGTATATACGGGGCCCTGCTGTGCTCAGATCGACATATATCGACTCAAGAACATCGCCTGCAGGTCCTATATAGCCGTGGGTTGCTGCTGGCTGGTATCACAGCTACCCCCATGCGATATATACGTGGCCCAGCTGTGCTCAGATCGACATATATCGACTCTAGAACCTCGCCTGTAGGTCCTATATGGCCGTGGGTTGCATCTGGCTGGTATCAGAGCTACTCCCATGCTGTATATACGGCGCCCAGCTGTGCTCAGTTCGACATATATCCACTCAAGAACATCGCCTGTAGGTCTTATATGGCCGTGGGTTGCATCTGGCTGGTATCAGAGCAACCCCCATGCTGTATATACGGGGCCCAGCTGTGCTCAGATCGACATATATCGGCTCAAGAACATCGCCTGTAGGTACTATATTGCCGTGGGATGCAGCTGGCTGGTATCACAGTTACCCCCATGCTGTATATACGTGGCCCAGCTGTGCTCAGATCGACATATATCGACTCAAGAACATCGCCTGTAGGTCCTATATGGCCGTGGGTTGCATCTGGCTCGTATCAGAGCTACCCCCATGATGTATATACGGCGCCCAGTTGTGCTCAAATCGACATATATCCACTCAAGAACATCGCCTGTAGGTCCTACATGGCCCTGGGTTGCATCTGGCTGGTATCAGAGCTACGCCCATGCTGTATATACGGGGCCCAGCTGTTCTCAGATCGACATATATCGACTCAAGAACATCGCCTGTAGGTCCAATATAGCCGTGGCTTGCAGCTGGCTGGTATCACAGCTACCCCCAGGCTGTATATACGTGGCCCAGCTGTGCTCAGATCGACATATATCGACTCAAGAACATCGCCTGTAGGTCCTGTATGGCCGTGGGTTGCATCTGGCTGGTATCAGAGCTACCCCCATTCTGTATATACGGCGCCCAGCTGTGCTCAGATCGACATATATCCACTCAAGAACATCGCCTGTAGGTCCTATATGGCCGTGGGTTGCATCTGGTTGGTATCAGAGCTACCCCCATGCTGTATATACGGGGCCCTGCTGTGCTCAGATCGACATATATCGACTCAAGAACATCGCCTGCAGGTCCTATATAGCCGTGGGTTGCTGCTGGCTGGTATCACAGCTACCCCCATGCGATATATACGTGGCCCAGCTGTGCTCAGATCGACATATATCGACTCTAGAACCTCGCCTGTAGGTCCTATATGGCCGTGGGTTGCATCTGGCTGGTATCAGAGCTACTCCCATGCTGTATATACGGCGCCCAGCTGTGCTCAGATCGACAAATATCCACTCAATAACTTCGCCTGTAGGTCCTATATGGCCGTGGGTTGCATCTGGCTGATTTCAGAGCTACCCCCATGCTGTATATACGGGGACCATCTGTGCTCAGATCGACATATATCGACTCAAGAACATCGCCTGTAGGTCCTATATAGCCGTGGGTTGCAGCTGGCTGGTATCACAGCTACCCCCAAGCTGTATATACGTGGCCCACCTGTGCTCATATCGACATATATCGACTCAAGAACATCGCCTGTAGGTCCTATATGGCCGTAGGTTGCATCTGGCTGGTATCAGAGCTACCCCGATGCTGTATATACGGCGCCCAGCTGTGCTCAGATCGACATATATCCACTCAAGAACATCGCCTGTAGGTCTTATATGGCCGTGGGTTGCATCTGGCTGGCATCAGAGCTACCCCCATGCTGTATATACGGGACCCAGCTGTGCTCAGATCGACATATATCGACTCAAGAACATCGCCTGTAGGTCTTATATAGCCGTGGGTTGCAGCTGGCTGGTATCACAACTGCCCCCATGCTGTATATACGTGGCCCAGCTGTGCTCAGATCGACATAAATCGACTCAAGAACATCGCCTGTACGTCATATATAGCCGTGGGTTGCAGCTGGCTGGTATCACAGCTACCCCCATGCTGTATATACGTGGCCCAGCTGTGCTCAGATCGACATATATCGACTCAAGAACATCGCCTGTACGTCCTATATGGCCGTAGGTTGCATCTGGCTGGTATCAGAGCTACCCCCATGATGTGTATACGGCGCCCAGCTGTGCTCAGATCGACATATATCCACTCAAGAACATCGCCTGTAGGTCCTATATGGCCGTGGGTTGTATCTGGCTGGTAAGGAGCTACCCCCATGCTGTATATACGGGGCCCTGCTGTGATCAGATCGACATATATCGACTCAAGAACATCGCCTGTAGGTCCTATATAGCCGTGGGTTGCTGCTGGCTGGTATCACAGCTACTCCCATGCTGTATATACGTGGCCCAGCTGTGCTCAGATCGACATATATCGACTCAAGAACATCGCCTGTAGGTCCTATATGGCCGTGGGTCGCATCTGGCTGGTATCAGAGCTACCCCCATGCTGTATATACGGGCCCCAGCTGTGCTCAGATCGATATATATCGATTCAAGAATATTGCCTGTAGGTCCTATAAAGCCATGGGTTGCAGCTGGCTGGTATCACAGCCACCCCCATGCTGTATATACGTGGCCCAGCTGTGCTCAGATCGACATATATCGACTCAAGAACATCGCCTGTAGGTCCTATATAGCCATGGGTTGCAGCTGGCTGGTATCACAGCTACAGTATATACGTGGCCCAGTTGTGCTCAGATCAACATATATCGACTCAAGAACATCGCCTGTAGGTCCTATATAGCCGTGAGTTGCAGCTGGCTGGTATCATAGCTACCCCCATGCTGTATATACGGCGCCCAGCTGTGCTCAGATCGACATATATCGACACAAGAACATCGCCTGTAGGTCCTATGTAGCCGTGGGTTGCATCTGGCTGGTATCACAGCTACCCCCATGCTGTATATACGGCGCCCAGCTGTGCTCAGATCGACATATATCCACTCAAGAACATCGCCTGTAGGTCCTATATGCCCGTGGGTTGCATCTGGCTGGTATCAGAGCTACCCCCGTGCTGCAAATACGGGGCCCAGCTGTGCTCAGATCGACATATATCGACTCAAGAACATCGCCTGTAGGTCCTATATAGCCGTGGGTTGCAGCTTTCTGGTATCACAGCTACCCCCATGCTGTATATACGTGGCCCAGCTGTGCTCAGATCGACATATATCGACTCAAGAAATTCGCCCGTAGGTCGTATATAGCCGTGGGTTGCAGCTGGCTGGTATCACAGCTACAGTATATACGTGGCCCAGTTGTACTCAGATCAACATATATCGACTCAAGAACATCGCCTGTAGGTCCTATATAGCTGTGGGTTGCAGCTGGCTGGTATCACAGCTACACCCATGCTGTATATACATGGCCCAGCTGTGCTCAGATCGACATATATCGAATCAAGAATATCGCCTGTAGGTCCTATATGGCCGTGGGTTGCATCTGGCTGGTATCAGAGCTACCCCCATGCTGTATATACGGCGCCCAGCTGTGCTCAGTTCGACATATATCCACTCAAGAACATCGCCTGTAGGTCTTATATGGCCGTGGGTTGCATCTGGCTGGTATCAGAGCAACCCCCATGCTGTATATACGGGGCCCAGCTGTGCTCAGATCGACATATATCGGCTCAAGAACATCGCCTGTAGGTACTATATTGCCGTGGGATGCAGCTGGCTGGTATCACAGCTACCCCCATGCTGTATATACGTGGCCCAGCTGTGCTCAGATCGACACATATCGACTCAAGAACATCGCCTGTATGTCCTATATGGCCGTGGGTTGCATCTGGCTCGTATCAGAGCTACCCCCGTGATGTATATACGGCGCCCAGTTGTGCTCAAATCGACATATATCCACTCAAGAACATCGCCTGTAGGTCCTACATGGCCGTGGGTTGCATCTGGCTGGTATCAGAGCTACGCCCATGCTGTATATACGGGGCCCAGCTGTTCTCAGATCGACATATATCGACTCAAGAACATCGCCTGTAGGTCCTATATAGCCGTGGCTTGCAACTGGCTGGTATCACAGCTACCCCCATGCTGTATATACGTGGCCCAGCTGTGCTCAGATCGACATATATCGACTCAAGAACATCGCCTGTAGGTCCTATATAGCCGTGGGTTGCAGCTGGCTGGTATCACAGCTACCCCCAAGCTGTATACACGTGGCCCACCTGTGCTCATATCGACATATATCGACTCAAGAACATCGCCTGTAGGTCCTATATGGCCGTAGGTTGCATCTGGCTGGTATCAGAGCTACCCCGATGCTGTATATACGGCGCCCAGCTGTGCTCAGATCGACATATATCCACTCAAGAACATCGCCTGTAGGTCTTATATGGCCGTGGGTTGCATATGGCTGGTATCAGAGCTACCCCCATGCTGTATATACGGGGCCCAGCTGTGCTCAGATCGACATATATCGACTCTAGAACCTCGCCTGTAGGTCCTATATGGCCGTGGGTTGCATCTGGCTGGTATCAGAGCTACTCCCATGCTGTATATACGGCGCCCAGCTGTGCTCAGATCGACAAATATCCACTCAATAACTTCGCCTGTAGGTCCTATATGGCCGTGGGTTGCATCTGGCTGGTTTCAGAGCTACCCCGATGCTGTATATACGGCGCCCAGCTGTGCTCAGATTGACATATATCCACTCAAGAACATCGCCTGTAGGTCTTATATGGCCGTGGGTTGCATCTGGCTGGTATCAGAGCTACCCCCATGCTGTATATACGGGGCCCAGCTGTGCTCAGATCGACATATATCGACTCAAGAACATCGCCTGTGGGTCCTATATAGCCGTATGTTGCAGCTGGCTGGTATCACAGCTACTCCCATGCTGTATATACGTGGCCCATCTGTGCTCAGATCGACATATATCGACTCAAGAACATCGCCTGTAGGTCCTATATGGTCGTGGGTTGCATCTGGCTGGTATCAGAGCTACCCCCATGCTGTATATACGCCGCCCAGCTGTGCTCAGATCGACATATATCCACTCAAGAACATCGCCTGTAGGTCTTATATGGCCGTGGGTTGCATCTGGCTGGTATCACAGCTACCCCCATGCTGTATATACGGCGCCCAGCTGTGCTCAGAGCGACATATATCCACTCAAGAACATCGCCTGTAGGTCCTATATGCCCGTGGGTTGCATCTGGCTGGTATTAGAGCTACCCCCATGCTGTAAAAACGGGGCCCAGCTGTGCTCAGATCGACATATATCGACTCAAGAACATCGCCTGTGGGTCCTATATAGCCGTATGTTGCAGCTGGCTGGTATCACAGCTACTCCCATGCTGTATATACGTGGCCCATCTGTGCTCAGATCGACATATATCGACTCAAGAACATCGCCTGTAGGTCCTATATGGTCGTGGGTTGCATCTGGCTGGTATCAGAGCTACCCCCATGCTGTATATACGCCGCCCAGCTGTGCTCAGATCGACATATATCCACTCAAGAACATCGCCTGTAGGTCTTATATGGCCGTGGGTTGCATCTGGCTGGTATCACAGCTACCCCCATGCTGTATATACGGCGCCCAGCTGTGCTCAGAGCGACATATATCCACTCAAGAACATCGCCTGTAGGTCCTATATGCCCGTGGGTTGCATCTGGCTGGTATCAGAGCTACCCCCATGCTGTAAAAACGGGGCCCAGCTGTGCTCAGATCGACATATATCGACTCAAGAACATCGCCTGTAGGTCCTATATAGCCGTGGGTTGCAGCTTTCTGGTATCACAGCTACCCCCATGCTGTATATACGTGGCCCAGCTGTGCTCAGATCGACATATATCGACTCAAGAACATCGCCCGTAGGTCGTATATAGCCGTGGGTTGCAGCTGGCTGGTATCACAGCTACAGTATATACGTGGCCCAGTTGTGCTCAGATCAACATATATCGACTCAAGAACATCGCCTGTAGGTCCTATATAGCTGTGGGTTGCAGCTGGCTGGTATCACAGCTACCCCCATGCTGTATATACATGGCCCAGCTGTGCTCAGATCGACATATATCGAATCAAGAATATCGCCTGTAGGTCCTATATGGCCGTGGGTTGCATCTGGCTGGTATCAGAGCTACCCCCATGCTGTATATACGGCGCCCAGCTGTGCTCAGATCGACATATATCAACTCAAAAACATCGCCTGTAGGTCCTATATGGCCGTGGGTTGCATCTGGCTGGTAGCAGAGCTACCCCCATGCTGTATATACGTGGCCCAGCTGTGCTCAGATCGACATATATCGACTCAAAAACATCGCCTGTAGGTCCTATATGGCCGTAGGTTGCATCTGGCTGCTATCAGAGCTACCCCCATGCTGTATATACGGCGCCCAGCTGTGCTCAGATCGACATATATCCACTCAAGAACTTCGCCTGTAGGTCCTATATGGCCGTAGATTGCATCTGGCTGGTATCAGAGCTACCCCCATGCTGTATATACGGCGCCCAGCTGTGCTCAGTTCGACATATATCGGCTCAAGAACATCGTGTGTAGGTACTATATAGCCGTGGGATACAGCTGGCTGGTATCACAGCTACCCCCATGCTGTATATACGTGGCCCAGCTGTGCTCAGATCGACATATATCGACTCAAGAACATCGCCTGTAGGTCCTATATGGCCGTGGGTTGCATCTGGCTTGTATCAGAGCTACCCCCATGATGTATATACGGCGCCCAGTTGTGCTCAAATCGACATATATCCACTCAAGAACATCGTCTGTAGGTCCTATATGGCCGTGGGTTGCATCTGGCTGGTATCAGAGCTACGCCCATGCTGTATATACGGGGCCCAGCTGTGCTCAGATCGACATATATCGACTCAAGAACATCGCCTGTAGGTCCTATATAGCCGTGGCTTGCAGCTGGCTGGTATCACAGCTACCCCCATGCTGTATATACGTGGCCCAGCTGTGCTCAGATCGACATATATCGACTCAAGAACATCGCCTGTAGGTCCTGTATGGCCGTGGGTTGCATCTGGCTGGTATCAGAGCTACCCCCATTCTGTATATACGGCGCCCAGCTGTGCTCAGATCGACATATATCCACTCAAGAACATCGCCTGTAGGTCCTATATGGCCGTGGGTTGCATCTGGTTGGTATCAGAGCTACCCCCATGCTGTATATACGGGGCCCTGCTGTGCTCAGATCGACATATATCGACTCAAGAACATCGCCTGCAGGTCCTATATAGCCGTGGGTTGCTGCTGGCTGGTATCACAGCTACCCCCATGCGATATATACGTGGCCCAGCTGTGCTCAGATCGACATATATCGACTCTAGAACCTCGCCTGTAGGACCTATATGGCCGTGGGTTGCATCTGGCTGGTATCAGAGCTACTCCCATGCTGTATATACGGCGCCCAGCTGTGCTCAGATCGACAAATATCCACTCAATAACTTCGCCTGTAGGTCCTATATGGCCGTGGGTTGCATCTGGCTGGTTTCAGAGCTACCCCCATGCTGTATATACGGGGACCATCTGTGCTCAGATCGACATATATCGACTCAAGAACATCGCCTGTAGGTCCTATATAGCCGTGGGTTGCAGCTGGCTGGTATCACAGCTACCCCCAAGCTGTATATACGTGGCCCACCTGTGCTCATATCGACATATATCGACTCAAGAACATCGCCTGTAGGTCCTATATGGCCGTAGGTTGCATCTGGCTGGTATCAGAGCTACCCCGATGCTGTATATACGGCGCCCAGCTGTGCTCAGATCGACATATATCCACTCAAGAACATCGCCTGTAGGTCTTATATGGCCGTGGGTTGCATCTGGCTGGTATCAGAGCTACCCCCATGCTGTATATACGGGGCCCAGCTGTGCTCAGATCGACATATATCGACTCAAGAACATCGCCTGTGGGTCCTATATAGCCGTGGGTTGCAGCTGGCTGGTATCACAGCTACTCCCATGCTGTATATACGTGGCCCATCTGTGCTCAGATCGACATATATCGACTCAAGAACATCGCCTGTAGGTCCTATATGGTCGTGGGTTGCATCTGGCTGGCATCAGAGCTACCCCCATGCTGTATATACGCCGCCCAGCTGTGCTCAGATCGACATATATCCACTCAAGAACATCGCCTGTAGGTCTTATATGGCCGTGGGTTGCATCTGGCTGGTATCACAGCTACCCCCATGCTGTATATACGGCGCCCAGCTGTGCTCAGAGCGACATATATCCACTCAAGAACATCGCCTGTAGGTCCTATATGCCCGTGGGTTGCATCTGGCTGGTATCAGAGCTACCCCCATGCTGTAAAAACGGGGCCCAGCTGTGCTCAGATCGACATATATCGACTCAAGAACATCGCCTGTAGGTCCTATATAGCCGTGGGTTGCAGCTTTCTGGTATCACAGCTACCCCCATGCTGTATATACGTGGCCCAGCTGTGCTCAGATCGACATATATCGACTCAAGAACATCGCCCGTAGGTCGTATATAGCCGTGGGTTGCAGCTGGCTGGTATCACAGCTACAGTATATACGTGGCCCAGTTGTGCTCAGATCAACATATATCGACTCAAGAACATCGCCTGTAGGTCCTATATAGCTGTGGGTTGCAGCTGGCTGGTATCACAGCTACCCCCATGCTGTATATACATGGCCCAGCTGTGCTCAGATCGACATATATCGAATCAAGAATATCGCCTGTAGGTCCTATATGGCCGTGGGTTGCATCTGGCTGGTATCAGAGCTACCCCCATGCTGTATATACGGCGCCCAGCTGTGCTCAGATCGACATATATCAACTCAAAAACATCGCCTGTAGGTCCTATATGGCCGTGGGTTGCATCTGGCTGGTAGCAGAGCTACCCCCATGCTGTATATACGTGGCCCAGCTGTGCTCAGATCGACATATATCGACTCAAAAACATCGCCTGTAGGTCCTATATGGCCGTAGGTTGCATCTGGCTGCTATCAGAGCTACCCCAATGCTGTATATACGGCGCCCAGCTGTGCTCAGATCGACATATATCCACTCAAGAACTTCGCCTGTAGGTCCTATATGGCCGTGGATTGCATCTGGCTGGTATCAGAGCTACCCCCATGCTGTATATACGGCGCCCAGCTGTGCTCAGTTCGACATATATCGGCTCAAGAACATCGTCTGTAGGTACTATATAGCCGTGGGATACAGCTGGCTGGTATCACAGCTACCCCCATGCTGTATATACGTGGCCCAGCTGTGCTCAGATCGACATATATCGACTCAAGAGCATCGCCTGTAGGTCCTATATGGCCGTGGGTTGCATCTGGCTCGTATCAGAGCTACCCCCATGATGTATATACGGCGCCCAGTTGTGCTCAAATCGACATATATCCACTCAAGAACATCGTCTGTAGGTCCTATATGGCCGTGGGTTGCATCTGGCTGGTATCAGAGCTACGCCCATGCTGTATATACGGGGCCCAGCTGTGCTCAGATCGACATATATCGACTCAAGAACATCGCCTGTAGGTCCTATATAGCCGTGGATTGCAGCTGGCTGGTATCACAGCTACCCCCATGCTGTATATACGTGGCCCAGCTGTGCTCAGATCGACATATATCGACTCAAGAACATCGCCTGTAGGTCCTATATGGCCGTGGGTTGCATCTGGCTGGTATCAGAGCTACCCCCATGCTGTATATACGGCGCCCAGCTGTGCTCAGATCGACATATATCCACTCAAGAACATCGCCTGTAGGTCCTATATGGCCGTAGGTTGCATCTGGTTGGTATCAGAGCTACCCCCATGCTGTATATACCATCTGTGCTCAGATCGACATATATCGACTCAAGAACATCGCCTGTAGGTCCTATATAGCCGTGGGTTGCAGCTGGCTGGTATCACAGCTACCCCCAAGCTGTATATACGTGGCCCACCTGTGCTCATATCGACATATATCGACTCAAGAACATCGCCTGTAGGTCCTATATGGCCGTAGGTTGCATCTGGCTGGTATCAGAGCTACCCCGATGCTGTATATACGGCGCCCAGCTGTGCTCAGATCGACATATATCCACTCAAGAACATCGCCTGTAGGTCTTATATGGCCGTGGGTCGCATCTGGCTGGTATCAGAGCTACCCCCATGCTGTATATACGGGGCCCAGCTGTGCTCAGATCGACATATATCGACTCAAGAACATTGCCTGTAGGTCCTATAAAGCCATGGGTTGCAGCTGGCTGGTATCACAGCCACCCCCATGCTGTATATACGTGGCCCAGCTGTGCTCAGATCGACATATATCGACTCAAGAACATCGCCTGTAGGTCCTATATAGCCATGGGTTGCAGCTGGCTGGTATCACAGCTACAGTATATACGTGGCCCAGTTGTGCTCAGATCAACATATATCGACTCAAGAACATCGCCTGTAGGTCCTATATAGCCGTGGGTTCAGCTGGCTGGTATCACAGCTACCCCCATGCTGTATATACATGGCCCAGCTGTGCTCAGATCGACATATATCGACTCAAGAACATCGCCTGTAGGTCCTAAATGGCCGTGGGATGCATCTGGCTGGTATCAGAGCTACCCCCATGCTGTATATATGGCGCCCAGCTGTGCTCAGATCGACATATATCGACTCAAGAACATCGCCTGTAGGTCCTATATAGCCGTGGGTTGCATCTGGCTGGTATCACAGCTACAGTATATACGTGGCCCAGTTGTGATCAGATCAACATATATCGACTCAAGAACAGCGCCTGTAGGTCCTATATAGCCGTGGGTTGCAGCTGGCTGGTATCACAGCTACCCCCATGCTGTATATACATGGCCCAGCTGTGCTCAGATCGACATATATCGACTCAAGAACATCGCCTGTAGGTCCTAAATGGCCGTGGGATGCATCTGGCTGGTATCAGAGCTACCCCCATGCTGTATATACGGCGCCCAGCTGTGCTCAGATCGACATATATCCACTCAAGAACATCGCCTGTAGGTCTTATATGGCCGTGGGTTGCATCTTGCTGGTAACAGAGCTACCCCCATGCTGTATATACGGGGCCCAGCTGTGCTCAGATCGACATATATCGACTCAAGAACATCGCCTGTATGTCCTATATAGCCGTGGGTTGCAGCTGGCTGTTATCACAGCTACCCCCATGCTGTATATACGTGGCCCAGCTGTGCTCAGATCGACATATATCGACTCAAGAACATCGCCTGTAGGTCCTATATGACCGTGGGCTGCATCTGGCTGGTATCAGAGCTACACCCATGCTGTATTTACGGCGCCCATCTGTGCTCAGATCGACATATATCCACTCAAGAACATCGCCTGTAGGTCCTATATGGCCGTGGGTTGCATCTGGCTGGTATCAGTGCTACCCCCATGCTGTATATACGGGGCCCAGCTGTGCTCAGATCGACATATATCGACTCAAGAACATCGCCTGTAGGTCCTATATAGCCGTGAGTTTCAGCTGGCTGGTATCACAGCTACCCCCATGCTGTATATACGTGGCCCAGCTGTGCTCAGATCGACATATATCGACTCAAGAACATCGCCTGTAGGTCCTATATGGCCGTGGGTTGCATCTGGCTGGTATCAGAGCTACCACCATGCTGTATATACGGCGCCCAGCTGTGCTCAGATCGACATATATCCACTCAAGAACATCGCCTGTAGGTCCTATATGGCCGTGGGTTGCATCTGGCTGGTATCAGAGCTACCCCCATGCTGTATATACGGGGCCCCAGCTGTGCTGAGATCGACATATATTGACTCAAGAACATCGCCTGTAGGTCCTATATAGGCGTGAGTTTCAGCTGGCTGGTATCACAGCTACCCCCATGCTGTATATACGGGGCCCAGCTGTGCTCAGATCGACATATATCGTCTCAAGAACATCGCCTGTAGGTCCTATATGGTCGTGGGTTGCATCTGGCTGGTATCAGAGCTACCCCCATGCCGTATATACCGCGCCCAGCTGTGCTCAGTTCGACATATATCCACTCAAGAACATCGCCTGTAGGTCTTATATGGCCGTGGGTTGCATCTGGCTGGTATCAGAGCTACCCCCATGCTGTATATACGGGGCCCAGCTGTGCTCAGATCGACATATATCGACTCAAGAACATCGCCTGTGGGTCCTATATAGCCGTGGGTTGCAGCTGGCTGGTATCACAGCTACTCCCATGCTGTATATACGTGGCCCATCTGTGCTCAGATCGACATATATCGACTCAAGAACATCGCCTGTAGGTCCTATATGGTCGTGGGTTGCATCTGGCTGGTTTCAGAGCTACCCCCATGCTGTATATACGCCGCCCAGCTGTGCTCAGATCGACATATATCCACTCAAGAACATTGCCTGTAGGTCTTATATGGCCGTGGGTTGCATCTGGCTGGTATCAGATACCCCCATGCTGTATATACGGCGCCCAGCTGTGCTCAGATCGACAAATATCCACTCAATAACTTCGCCTGTAGGTCCTATATGGCCGTGAGTGGCATCTGGCTGGTTTCAGAGCTACCCCCATGCTGTATATACGGGGACCATCTGTGCTCAGATCGACATATATCGACTCAAGAACATCGCCTGTAGGTCCTATATAGCCGTGGGTTGCATCTGGCTGGTATCACAGCTACCCCCATACGGCGCCCAGCTGTGCTCAGATCGACATATATCCACTCAAGAACATCGCCTGTAGGTCCTATATGCCCGTGGGTTGCATCTGGCTGGTATGAGAGCTACCCCCATGCTGTAAATACGGGGCCCAGCTGTGCTCAGATCGACATATATCGACTCAAGAACATCTCCTGTAGGTCCTATATAGCCGTGGGTTGCAGCTTTCTGGTATCACAGCTACCCCCATGCTGTATATACGTGGCCCAGCTGTGCTCAGATCGACATATATCGACTCAAGAACATCGCCCGTAGGTCGTATATAGCCGTGGGTTGCAGCTGGCTGGTATCACAGCTACAGTATATACGTGGCCCAGTTGTGCTCAGATCAACATATATCGACTCAAGAACATCGCCTGTAGGTCCTATATAGCTGTGGGTTGCAGCTGGCTGGTATCACAGCTACCCCCATGCTGTATATACATGGCCCAGCTGTGCTCAGATCGACATATATCGAATCAAGAATATCGCCTGTAGGTCCTATATGGCCGTGGGTTGCATGTGGCTGGTATCAGAGCTACCCCCATGCTGTATATACGGCGCCCAGCTGTGCTCAGATCGACATATATCAACTCAAAAACATCGCCTGTAGGTCCTATATGGCCGTGGGTTGCATCTGGCTGGTAGCAGAGCTACCCCCATGCTGTATATACGTGGCCCAGCTGTGCTCAGATCGACATATATCGACTCAAAAACATCGCCTGTAGGTCCTATATGGCCGTAGGTTGCATCTGGCTGCTATCAGAGCTACCCCAATGCTGTATATACGGCGCCCAGCTGTGCTCAGATCGACATATATCCACTCAAGAACTTCGCCTGTAGGTCCTATATGGCCGTGGATTGCATCTGGCTGGTATCAGAGCTACCCCCATGCTGTATATACGGCGCCCAGCTGTGCTCAGTTCGACATATATCGGCTCAAGAACATCGTCTGTAGGTACTATATAGCCGTGGGATACAGCTGGCTGGTATCACAGCTACCCCCATGCTGTATATACGTGGCCCAGCTGTGCTCAGATCGACATATATCGACTCAAGAGCATCGCCTGTAGGTCCTATATGGCCGTGGGTTGCATCTGGCTCGTATCAGAGCTACCCCCATGATGTATATACGGCGCCCAGTTGTGCTCAAATCGACATATATCCACTCAAGAACATCGTCTGTAGGTCCTATATGGCCGTGGGTTGCATCTGGCTGGTATCAGAGCTACGCCCATGCTGTATATACGGGGCCCAGCTGTGCTCAGATCGACATATATCGACTCAAGAACATCGCCTGTAGGTCCTATATAGCCGTGGATTGCAGCTGGCTGGTATCACAGCTACCCCCATGCTGTATATACGTGGCCCAGCTGTGCTCAGATCGACATATATCGACTCAAGAACATCGCCTGTAGGTCCTATATGGCCGTGGGTTGCATCTGGCTGGTATCAGAGCTACCCCCATGCTGTATATACGGCGCCCAGCTGTGCTCAGATCGACATATATCCACTCAAGAACATCGCCTGTAGGTCCTATATGGCCGTAGGTTGCATCTGGTTGGTATCAGAGCTACCCCCATGCTGTATATACCATCTGTGCTCAGATCGACATATATCGACTCAAGAACATCGCCTGTAGGTCCTATATAGCCGTGGGTTGCAGCTGGCTGGTATCACAGCTACCCCCAAGCTGTATATACGTGGCCCACCTGTGCTCATATCGACATATATCGACTCAAGAACATCGCCTGTAGGTCCTATATGGCCGTAGGTTGCATCTGGCTGGTATCAGAGCTACCCCGATGCTGTATATACGGCGCCCAGCTGTGCTCAGATCGACATATATCCACTCAAGAACATCGCCTGTAGGTCTTATATGGCCGTGGGTTGCATCTGGCTGGTATCAGAGCTACCCCCATGCTGTATATACGGGGCCCAGCTGTGCTCAGATCGACATATATCGACTCAAGAACATCGCCTGTGGGTCCTATATAGCCGTGGGTTGCAGCTGGCTGGTATCACAGCTACTCCCATGCTGTATATACGTGGCCCATCTGTGCTCAGATCGACATATATCGACTCAAGAACATCGCCTGTAGGTCCTATATGGTCGTGGGTTGCATCTGGCTGGTATCAGAGCTACCCCCATGCTGTATATACGCCGCCCAGCTGTGCTCAGATCGACATATATCCACTCAAGAACATCGCCTGTAGGTCTTATATGGCCGTGGGTTGCATCTGGCTGGTATCACAGCTACCCCCATGCTGTATATACGGCGCCCAGCTGTGCTCAGAGCGACATATATCCACTCAAGAACATCGCCTGTAGGTCCTATATGCCCGTGGGTTGCATCTGGCTGGTATCAGAGCTACCCCCATGCTGTAAAAACGGGGCCCAGCTGTGCTCAGATCGACATATATCGACTCAAGAACATCGCCTGTAGGTCCTATATAGCCGTGGGTTGCAGCTTTCTGGTATCACAGCTACCCCCATGCTGTATATACGTGGCCCAGCTGTGCTCAGATCGACATATATCGACTCAAGAACATCGCCCGTAGGTCGTATATAGCCGTGGGTTGCAGCTGGCTGGTATCACAGCTACAGTATATACGTGGCCCAGTTGTGCTCAGATCAACATATATCGACTCAAGAACATCGCCTGTAGGTCCTATATAGCTGTGGGTTGCAGCTGGCTGGTATCACAGCTACCCCCATGCTGTATATACATGGCCCAGCTGTGCTCAGATCGACATATATCGAATCAAGAATATCGCCTGTAGGTCCTATATGGCCGTGGGTTGCATCTGGCTGGTATCAGAGCTACCCCCATGCTGTATATACGGCGCCCAGCTGTGCTCAGATCGACATATATCAACTCAAAAACATCGCCTGTAGGTCCTATATGGCCGTGGGTTGCATCTGGCTGGTAGCAGAGCTACCCCCATGCTGTATATACGTGGCCCAGCTGTGCTCAGATCGACATATATCGACTCAAAAACATCGCCTGTAGGTCCTATATGGCCGTAGGTTGCATCTGGCTGCTATCAGAGCTACCACAATGCTGTATATACGGCGCCCAGCTGTGCTCAGATCGACATATATCCACTCAAGAACTTCGCCTGTAGGTCCTATATGCCCGTGGATTGCATCTGGCTGGTATCAGAGCTACCCCCATGCTGTATATACGGCGCCCAGCTGTGCTCAGTTCGACATATATCGGCTCAAGAACATCGTCTGTAGGTACTATATAGCCGTGGGATACAGCTGGCTGGTATCACAGCTACCCCCATGCTGTATATACGTGGCCCAGCTGTGCTCAGATCGACATATATCGACTCAAGAGCATCGCCTGTAGGTCCTATATGGCCGTGGGTTGCATCTGGCTCGTATCAGAGCTACCCCCATGATGTATATACGGCGCCCAGTTGTGCTCAAATCGACATATATCCACTCAAGAACATCGTCTGTAGGTCCTATATGGCCGTGGGTTGCATCTGGCTGGTATCAGAGCTACGCCCATGCTGTATATACGGGGCCCAGCTGTGCTCAGATCGACATATATCGACTCAAGAACATCGCCTGTAGGTCCTATATAGCCGTGGATTGCAGCTGGCTGGTATCACAGCTACCCCCATGCTGTATATACGTGGCCCAGCTGTGCTCAGATCGACATATATCGACTCAAGAACATCGCCTGTAGGTCCTATATGGCCGTGGGTTGCATCTGGCTGGTATCAGAGCTACCCCCATGCTGTATATACGGCGCCCAGCTGTGCTCAGATCGACATATATCCACTCAAGAACATCGCCTGTAGGTCCTATATGGCCGTAGGTTGCATCTGGTTGGTATCAGAGCTACCCCCATGCTGTATATACGGGGCCCTGCTGTGCTCAGATCGACATATATCGACTCAAGAACATCGCCTGCAGGTCCTATATAGCCGTGGGTTGCTGCTGGCTGGTATCACAGCTACCCCCATGCGGTATATACGTGGCCCAGCTGTGCTCAGATCGACATATATCGACTCTAGAACCTCGCCTGTAGGTCCTATATGGCCGTGGGTTGCATCTGGCTGGTATCAGAGCTACTCCCATGCTGTATATACGGCGCCCAGCTGTGCTCAGATCGACAAATATCCACTCAATAACTTCGCCTGTAGGTCCTATATGGCCGTGGGTTGCATCTGGCTGGTTTCAGAGCTACCCCCATGCTGTATATACGGGGACCATCTGTGCTCAGATCGACATATATCGACTCAAGAACATCGCCTGTAGGTCCTATATGGCCGTGGGTTGCATCTGGCTGGTATCAGAGCTACCCCCATGCTGTATATACGGCGCCCAGCTGTGCTCAGGTCGACATATATCCACTCAAGAACATCGCCTGTAGGTCCTATATGGCCGTGGGTTGCATCTGGCTGGTATCAGAGCTACTCCCATGCTGTATATACGGCGCCCAGCTGTGCTCAAATCGACAAATATCCACTCAATAACTTCGCCTGTAGGTCCTATATGGCCGTGAGTGGCATCTGGCTGGTTTCAGAGCTACCCCCATGCTGTATATACGGGGACCATCTGTGCTCAGATCGACATATATCGACTCAAGAACATCGCCTGTAGGTCCTATATGGCCGTAGGTTGCATCTGGCTGGTATCAGAGCTACCCCGATACTGTATATACGGCGCCCAACTGTGCTCAGATCGACATATATCCACTCAAGAACACCGCCTGTAGGTCCTATATGGCCGTGGGTTGTATCTGGCTGGTATCAGAGCTACCCCCATGCTGTATATACGGGGCCCTGCTGTGATCAGATCGACATATATCGACTCAAGAACATCGCCTGTAGGTCCTATATAGCCGTGGGTTGCTGCTGCCTGGTATCACAGCTACCCTCATGCTGTATATACGTGGCCCAGCTGTGCTCAGATCGACATATATCGACTCAAGAACATTGCCTGTAGGTCCTATATGGCCGTGGGTCGCATCTGGCTGGTATCAGAGCTACCCCCATGCTGTATATACGGGGCCCAGCTGTGCTCAGATCGACATATATCGACTCAAGAACATTGCCTGTAGGTCCTATAAAGCCATGGGTTGCAGCTGGCTGGTATCACAGCCACCCCCATGCTGTATATACGTGGCCCAGCTGTGCTCAGATCGACATATATCGACTCAAGAACATCGCCTGTAGGTCCTATATAGCCATGGGTTGCAGCTGGCTGGTATCACAGCTACAGTATATACGTGGCCCAGTTGTGCTCAGATCAACATATATCGACTCAAGAACATCGCCTGTAGGTCCTATATAGCCGTGGGTTCAGCTGGCTGGTATCACAGCTACCCCCATGCTGTATATACATGGCCCAGCTGTGCTCAGATCGACATATATCGACTCAAGAACATCGCCTGTAGGTCCTAAATGGCCGTGGGATGCATCTGGCTGGTATCAGAGCTACCCCCATGCTGTATATATGGCGCCCAGCTGTGCTCAGATCGACATATATCGACTCAAGAACATCGCCTGTAGGTCCTATATAGCCGTGGGTTGCATCTGGCTGGTATCACAGCTACAGTATATACGTGGCCCAGTTGTGATCAGATCAACATATATCGACTCAAGAACAGCGCCTGTAGGTCCTATATAGCCGTGGGTTGCAGCTGGCTGGTATCACAGCTACCCCCATGCTGTATATACATGGCCCAGCTGTGCTCAGATCGACATATATCGACTCAAGAACATCGCCTGTAGGTCCTAAATGGCCGTGGGATGCATCTGGCTGGTATCAGAGCTACCCCCATGCTGTATATACGGCGCCCAGCTGTGCTCAGATCGACATATATCCACTCAAGAACATCGCCTGTAGGTCTTATATGGCCGTGGGTTGCATCTTGCTGGTAACAGAGCTACCCCCATGCTGTATATACGGGGCCCAGCTGTGCTCAGATCGACATATATCGACTCAAGAACATCGCCTGTATGTCCTATATAGCCGTGGGTTGCAGCTGGCTGTTATCACAGCTACCCCCATGCTGTATATACGTGGCCCAGCTGTGCTCAGATCGACATATATCGACTCAAGAACATCGCCTGTAGGTCCTATATGACCGTGGGCTGCATCTGGCTGGTATCAGAGCTACACCCATGCTGTATTTACGGCGCCCATCTGTGCTCAGATCGACATATATCCACTCAAGAACATCGCCTGTAGGTCCTATATGGCCGTGGGTTGCATCTGGCTGGTATCAGTGCTACCCCCATGCTGTATATACGGGGCCCAGCTGTGCTCAGATCGACATATATCGACTCAAGAACATCGCCTGTAGGTCCTATATAGCCGTGAGTTTCAGCTGGCTGGTATCACAGCTACCCCCATGCTGTATATACGTGGCCCAGCTGTGCTCAGATCGACATATATCGACTCAAGAACATCGCCTGTAGGTCCTATATGGCCGTGGGTTGCATCTGGCTGGTATCAGAGCTACCACCATGCTGTATATACGGCGCCCAGCTGTGCTCAGATCGACATATATCCACTCAAGAACATCGCCTGTAGGTCCTATATGGCCGTGGGTTGCATCTGGCTGGTATCAGAGCTACCCCCATGCTGTATATACGGGGCCCCAGCTGTGCTGAGATCGACATATATTGACTCAAGAACATCGCCTGTAGGTCCTATATAGGCGTGAGTTTCAGCTGGCTGGTATCACAGCTACCCCCATGCTGTATATACGGGGCCCAGCTGTGCTCAGATCGACATATATCGTCTCAAGAACATCGCCTGTAGGTCCTATATGGTCGTGGGTTGCATCTGGCTGGTATCAGAGCTACCCCCATGCCGTATATACCGCGCCCAGCTGTGCTCAGTTCGACATATATCCACTCAAGAACATCGCCTGTAGGTCTTATATGGCCGTGGGTTGCATCTGGCTGGTATCAGAGCTACCCCCATGCTGTATATACGGGGCCCAGCTGTGCTCAGATCGACATATATCGACTCAAGAACATCGCCTGTGGGTCCTATATAGCCGTGGGTTGCAGCTGGCTGGTATCACAGCTACTCCCATGCTGTATATACGTGGCCCATCTGTGCTCAGATCGACATATATCGACTCAAGAACATCGCCTGTAGGTCCTATATGGTCGTGGGTTGCATCTGGCTGGTTTCAGAGCTACCCCCATGCTGTATATACGCCGCCCAGCTGTGCTCAGATCGACATATATCCACTCAAGAACATTGCCTGTAGGTCTTATATGGCCGTGGGTTGCATCTGGCTGGTATCAGAGCTACCCCCATGCTGTATATACGGCGCCCAGCTGTGCTCAGATCGACAAATATCCACTCAATAACTTCGCCTGTAGGTCCTATATGGCCGTGAGTGGCATCTGGCTGGTTTCAGAGCTACCCCCATGCTGTATATACGGGGACCATCTGTGCTCAGATCGACATATATCGACTCAAGAACATCGCCTGTAGGTCCTATATAGCCGTGGGTTGCATCTGGCTGGTATCACAGCTACCCCCATACGGCGCCCAGCTGTGCTCAGATCGACATATATCCACTCAAGAACATCGCCTGTAGGTCCTATATGCCCGTGGGTTGCATCTGGCTGGTATGAGAGCTACCCCCATGCTGTAAATACGGGGCCCAGCTGTGCTCAGATCGACATATATCGACTCAAGAACATCTCCTGTAGGTCCTATATAGCCGTGGGTTGCAGCTTTCTGGTATCACAGCTACCCCCATGCTGTATATACGTGGCCCAGCTGTGCTCAGATCGACATATATCGACTCAAGAACATCGCCCGTAGGTCGTATATAGCCGTGGGTTGCAGCTGGCTGGTATCACAGCTACAGTATATACGTGGCCCAGTTGTGCTCAGATCAACATATATCGACTCAAGAACATCGCCTGTAGGTCCTATATAGCTGTGGGTTGCAGCTGGCTGGTATCACAGCTACCCCCATGCTGTATATACATGGCCCAGCTGTGCTCAGATCGACATATATCGAATCAAGAATATCGCCTGTAGGTCCTATATGGCCGTGGGTTGCATGTGGCTGGTATCAGAGCTACCCCCATGCTGTATATACGGCGCCCAGCTGTGCTCAGATCGACATATATCAACTCAAAAACATCGCCTGTAGGTCCTATATGGCCGTGGGTTGCATCTGGCTGGTAGCAGAGCTACCCCCATGCTGTATATACGTGGCCCAGCTGTGCTCAGATCGACATATATCGACTTAAAAACATCGCCTGTAGGTCCTATATGGCCGTAGGTTGCATCTGGCTGCTATCAGAGCTACCCCCATGCTGTATATACGGCGCCCAGCTGTGCTCAGATCGATATATATCCACTCAAGAACATCGCCTGTAGGTCTTATATGGCCGTGGGTTGCATCTGGCTGGTATCAGAGCTACCCCCATGCTGTATATACGGCGCCCAGCTGTGCTCAGATCGACATATATCGACACAAGAACATCGCCTGTAGGTCCTATGTAGCCGTGGGTTGCATCTGGCTGGTATCACAGCTACCCCCATGCTGTATATACGGCGCCCAGCTGTGCTCAGATGGACATATATCCACTCAAGAACATCGCCTGTAGGTCCTATATGCCCGTGGGTTGCATCTGGCTGGTATCAGAGCTACCCCCGTGCTGCAAATACGGGGCCCAGCTGTGCTCAGATCGACATATATCGACTCAAGAACATCGCCTGTAGGTCCTATATAGCCGTGGGTTGCAGCTTTCTGGTATCACAGCTACCCCCATGCTGTATATACGTGGCCCAGCTGTGCTCAGATCGACATATATCGACTCAAGAACATCGCCCGTAGGTCGTATATAGCCGTGGGTTGCAGCTGGCTGGTATCACAGCTACAGTATATACGTGGCCCAGTTGTGCTCAGATCAACATATATCGACTCAAGAACATCGCCTGTAGGTCCTATATAGCTGTGGGTTGCAGCTGGCTGGTATCACAGCTACACCCATGCTGTATATACATGGCCCAGCTGTGCTCAGATCGACATATATCGAATCAAGAATATCGCCTGTAGGTCCTATATGGCCGTGGGTTGCATCTGGCTGGTATCAGAGCTACCCCCATGCTGTATATACGGCGCCCAGCTGTGCTCAGTTCGACATATATCCACTCAAGAACATCGCCTGTAGGTCCTATATGGCCGTGGGTTGCATCTGGCTGGTATCAGAGCTACCCCCATGCTGTATATACGGCGCCCAGCTGTGCTCAGTTCGACATATATCCACTCAAGAACATCGCCTGTAGGTCTTATATGGCCGTGGGTTGCATCTGGCTGGTATCAGAACAACCCCCATGCCGTATATACGGGGCCCAGCTGTGCTCAGATCGACATATATGGCTCAAGAACAACGCCTGTAGGTACTATATTGCCGTGGGATGCAGCTGGCTGGTATCACAGCTACCCCCATGCTGTATATACGTGGCCCAGCTGTGCTCAGATCGACATATATCGACTCAAGAACATCGCCTGTAGGTCCTATATAGCCGTGGCTTGCAGCTGGCTGGTATCACAGCTACCCCCATGCTGTATATACGTGGCCCAGCTGTACTCAGATCGACATATATCGACTCAAGAACATTGCCTGTAGGTCCTATATGGCCGTGGGTCGCATCTGGCTGGTATCAGAGCTACCCCCATGCTGTATATACGGGGCCCAGCTGTGCTCAGATCGACATATATCGACTCAAGAACATTGCCTGTAGGTCCTATAAAGCCATGGGTTGCAGCTGGCTGGTATCACAGCCACCCCCATGCTGTATATACGTGGCCCAGCTGTGCTCAGATCGACATATATCGACTCAAGAACATCGCCTGTAGGTCCTATATAGCCATGGGTTGCAGCTGGCTGGTATCACAGCTACAGTATATACGTGGCCCAGTTGTGCTCAGATCAACATATATCGACTCAAGAACATCGCCTGTAGGTCCTATATAGCCGTGGGTTGCAGCTGGCTGGTATCACAGCTACCCCCATGCTGTATATACATGGCCCAGCTGTGCTCAGATCGACATATATCGACTCAATAACATCGCCTGTAGGTCCTAAATGGCCGTGGGATGCATCTGGCTGGTATCAGAGCTACCCCCATGCTGTATATATGGTGCCCAGCTGTGCTCAGATCGACATATATCGACTCAAGAACATCGCCTGTAGGTCCTATATAGCCGTGGGTTGCATCTGGCTGGTATCACAGCTACAGTATATACGTGGCCCAGTTGTGATCAGATCAACATATATCGACTCAAGAACATCGCCTGTAGGTCCTATATAGCCGTGGGTTGCAGCTGGCTGGTATCACAGCTACCCCCATGCTGTATATACATGGCCCAGCTGTGCTCAGATCGACATATATCGACTCAAGAACATCGCCTGTAGGTCCTAAATGGCCGTGGGATGCATCTGGCTGGTATCAGAGCTACCCCCATGCTGTATATACGGCGCCCAGCTGTGCTCAGATCGACATATATCCACTCAAGAACATCGCCTGTAGGTCTTATATGGCCGTGGGTTGCATCTTGCTGGTAACAGAGCTACCCCCATGCTGTATATACGGGGCCCAGCTGTGCTCAGATCGACATATATCGACTCAAGAACATCGCCTGTAGGTCCTATATAGCCGTGGGTTGCAGCTGGCTGTTATCACAGCTACCCCATGCTGTATATACGTGGCCCAGCTGTGCTCAGATCGACATATATCGACTCAAGAACATCGCCTGTAGGTCCTATATGACCGTGGGCTGCATCTGGCTGGTATCAGAGCTACACCCATGCTGTATATACGGCGCCCATCTGTGCTCAGATCGACATATATCCACTCAAGAACATCGCCTGTAGGTCCTATATGGCCGTGGGTTGCATCTGGCTGGTATCAGTGCTACCCCCATGCTGTATATACGGGGCCCAGCTGTGCTCAGATCGACATATATCGACTCAAGAACATCGCCTGTAGGTCCTATATAGCCGTGAGTTTCAGCTGGCTGGTATCACAGCTACCCCCATGCTGTATATACGTGGCCCAGCTGTGCTCAGATCGACATATATCGACTCAAGAACATCGCCTGTAGGTCCTATATGGCCGTGGGTTGCATCTGGCTGGTATCAGAGCTACCACCATGCTGTATATACGGCGCCCAGCTGTGCTCAGATCGACATATATCCACTCAAGAACATCGCCTGTAGGTCCTATATGGCCGTGGGTTGCATCTGGCTGGTATCAGAGCTACCCCCATGCTGTATATACGGGGCCCCAGCTGTGCTGAGATCGACATATATTGACTCAAGAACATCGCCTGTAGGTCCTATATAGGCGTGAGATTCAGCTGGCTGGTATCACAGCTACCCCCATGCTGTATATACGGGGCCCAGCTGTGCTCAGATCGACATATATCGACTCAAGAACATCGCCTGTAGGTCCTATATGGTCGTGGGTTGCATATGGCTGGTATCAGAGCTACCCCCATGCTGTATATACGGGGCCCAGCTGTGCTCAGATCGACATATATCGACTCAAGAACATCGCCTGTAGGGCCTGTATGGTCGTGGGTTGCATCTGGCTGGTATCAGAGCTACCCCCATGCCGTATATACGGCGCCCAGCTGTGCTCAGTTCGACATATATCCACTCAAGAACATCGCCTGTAGGTCTTATATGGCCGTGGGTTGCATCTGGCTGGTATCAGAGCTACCCCCATGCTGTATATACGGGGCCCAGCTGTGCTCAGATCGACATATATCGACTCAAGAACATCGCCTGTGGGTCCTATATAGCCGTGGGTTGCAGCTGGCTGGTATCACAGCTACTCCCATGCTGTATATACGTGGCCCATCTGTGCTCAGATCGACATATATCGACTCAAGAACATCGCCTGTAGGTCCTATATGGTCGTGGGTTGCATCTGGCTGGTATCAGAGCTACCCCCATGCTGTATATACGCCGCCCAGCTGTGCTCAGATCGACATATATCCACTCAAGAACATCGCCTGTAGGTCTTATATGGCCGTGGGTTGCATCTGGCTGGTATCAGAGCTACCCCCATGCTGTATATACGGCGCCCAGCTGTGCTCAGATCGACATATATCCACACAAGAACATCGCCTGTAGGTCCTATATAGCCGTGGGTTGCATCTGGCTGGTATCACAGCTACCCCCATGCTGTATATACGGCGCCCAGCTGTGCTCAGATCGACATATATCCACTCAAGAACATCGCCTGTAGGTCCTATATGCCCGTGGGTTGCATCTGGCTGGTATGAGAGCTACCCCCATGCTGTAAATACGGGGCCCAGCTGTGCTCAGATCGACATATATCGACTCAAGAACATCGCCTGTAGGTCCTATATAGCCGTGGGTTGCAGCTTTCTGGTATCACAGCTACCCCCATGCTGTATATACGTGGCCCAGCTGTGCTCAGATCGACATATATCGACTCAAGAACATCGCCCGTAGGTCGTATATAGCCGTGGGTTGCAGCTGGCTGGTATCACAGCTACAGTATATACGTGGCCCAGTTGTGCTCAGATCAACATATATCGACTCAAGAACATCGCCTGTAGGTCCTATATAGCTGTGGGTTGCAGCTGGCTGGTATCACAGCTACCCCCATGCTGTATATACATGGCCCAGCTGTGCTCAGATCGACATATATCGAATCAAAAATATCGCCTGTAGGTCCTATATGGCCGTGGGTTGCATCTGGCTGGTATCAGAGCTACCCCCATGCTGTATATACGGCGCCCAGCTGTGCTCAGATCGACATATATCAACTCAAAAACATCGCCTGTAGGTCCTATATGGCCGTGGGTTGCATCAGAGCTACCCCCATGCTGTATATACGGGGCCCAGCTGTGCTCAGATCGACATATATCGACTCAAGAACATCGCCTGTGGGTCCTATATAGCCGTGGGTTGCAGCTGGCTGGTATCACAGCTACTCCCATGCTGTATATACGTGGCCCATCTGTGCTCAGATCGACATATATCGACTCAAGAACATCGCCTGTAGGTCCTATATGGTCGTGGGTTGCATCTGGCTGGTATCAGAGCTACCCCCATGCTGTATATACGCCGCCCAGCTGTGCTTAGATCGACATATATCCACTCAAGAACATCGCCTGTAGGTCTTATATGGCCGTGGGTTGCATCTGGCTGGTATCAGAGCTACCCCCATGCTGTATATACGGCGCCCAGCTGTGCTCAGATCGACATATATCCACACAAGAACATCGCCTGTAGGTCCTATATAGCCGTGGGTTGCATCTGGCTGGTATCACAGCTACCCCCATGCTGTATATACGGCGCCCAGCTGTGCTCAGATCGACATATATCCACTCAAGAACATCGCCTGTAGGTCCTATATGCCCGTGGGTTGCATCTGGCTGGTATGAGAGCTACCCCCATGCTGTAAATACGGGGCCCAGCTGTGCTCAGATCGACATATATCGACTCAAGAACATCGCCTGTAGGTCCTATATAGCCGTGGGTTGCAGCTTTCTGGTATCACAGCTACCCCCATGCTGTATATACGTGGCCCAGCTGTGCTCAGATCGACATATATCGACTCAAGAACATCGCCCGTAGGTCGTATATAGCCGTGGGTTGCAGCTGGCTGGTATCACAGCTACAGTATATACGTGGCCCAGTTGTGCTCAGATCAACATATATCGACTCAAGAACATCGCCTGTAGGTCCTATATAGCTGTGGGTTGCAGCTGGCTGGTATCACAGCTACCCCCATGCTGTATATACATGGCCCAGCTGTGCTCAGATCGACATATATCGAATCAAGAATATCGCCTGTAGGTCCTATATGGCCGTGGGTTGCATCTGGCTGGTATCAGAGCTACCCCCATGCTGTATATACGGCGCCCAGCTGTGCTCAGATCGACATATATCAACTCAAAAACATCGCCTGTAGGTCCTATATGGCCGTGGGTTGCATCTGGCTGGTAGCAGAGCTACCCCCATGCTGTATATACGTGGCCCAGCTGTGCTCACATCGACATATATCGACTTAAAAACATCGCCTGTTGGTCCTATATGGCCGTAGGTTGTATCTGGCTGCTATCAGAGCTACCCCCATGCTGTATATACGGCGCCCAGCTGTGCTCAGATCGACATATATCCACTCAAGAACATCGCCTGTAGGTCCTATATAGCCGTGGGTTGCAGCTTTCTGGTATCACAGCTACCCCCATGCTGTATATACGTGGCCCAGCTGTGCTCAGATCGACATATATCGACTCAAGAACATCGCCCGTAGGTCGTATATAGCCGTGGGTTGCAGCTGGCTGGTATCACAGCTACAGTATATACGTGGCCCAGTTGTGCTCAGATCAACATATATCGACTCAAGAACATCGCCTGTAGGTCCTATATAGCTGTGGGTTGCAGCTGGCTGGTATCACAGCTACACCCATGCTGTATATACATGGCCCAACTGTGCTCAGATCGACATATATCGAATCAAGAATATCGCCTGTAGGTCCTATATGGCCGTGGGTTGCATCTGGCTGGTATCAGAGCTACCCCCATGCTGTATATACGGCGCCCAGCTGTGCTCAGTTCGACATATATCCACTCAAGAACATCGCCTGTAGGTCCTATATGGCCGTGGGTTGCATCTGGCTGGTATCAGAGCTACCCCCATGCTGTATATACGGCGCCCAGCTGTGCTCAGTTCGACATATATCCACTCAAGAACATCGCCTGTAGGTCTTATATGGCCGTGGGTTGCATCTGGCTGGTATCAGAGCAACCCCCATGCTGTATATACGGGGCCCAGCTGTGCTCAGATCGACATATATCGGCTCAAGAACATCGCCTGTAGGTACTATATTGCCGTGGGATGCAGCTGGCTGGTATCACAGCTACCCCCATGCTGTATATACGTGGCCCAGCTGTGCTCAGATCGACATATATCGACTCAAGAACATCGCCTGTAGGTCCTATATGGCCGTGGGTTGCATCTGGCTCGTATCAGAGCTACCCCCATGATGTATATACGGCGCCCAGTTGTGCTCAAATCGACATATATCCACTCAAGAACATCGCCTGTAGGTCCTACATGGCCGTGGGTTGCATCTGGCTGGTATCAGAGCTACGCCCATGCTGTATATACGGGGCCCAGCTGTTCTCAGATCGACATATATCGACTCAAGAACATCGCCTGTAGGTCCAATATAGCCGTGGCTTGCAGCTGGCTGGTATCACAGCTACCCCCAGGCTGTATATACGTGGCCCAGTTGTGCTCAGATCGACATATATCGACTCAAGAACATCGCCTGTAGGTCCTGTATGGCCGTGGGTTGCATCTGGCTGGTATCAGAGCTACCCCCATTCTGTATATACGGCGCCCAGCTGTGCTCAGATCGACATATATCCACTCAAGAACATCGCCTGTAGGTCCTATATGGCCGTGGGTTGCATCTGGTTGGTATCAGAGCTACCCCCATGCTGTATATACGGGGCCCTGCTGTGCTCAGATCGACATATATCGACTCAAGAACATCGCCTGCAGGTCCTATATAGCCGTGGGTTGCTGCTGGCTGGTATCACAGCTACCCCCATGCGATATATACGTGGCCCAGCTGTGCTCAGATCGACATATATCGACTCTAGAACCTCGCCTGTAGGTCCTATATGGCCGTGGGTTGCATCTGGCTGGTATCAGAGCTACTCCCATGCTGTATATACGGCGCCCAGCTGTGCTCAGATCGACAAATATCCACTCAATAACTTCGCCTGTAGGTCCTATATGGCCGTGGGTTGCATCTGGCTGGTTTCAGAGCTACCCCCATGCTGTATATACGGGGACCATCTGTGCTCAGATCGACATATATCGACTCAAGAACATCGCCTGTAGGTCCTATATAGCCGTGGGTTGCAGCTGGCTGGTATCACAGCTACCCCCAAGCTGTATATACGTGGCCCACCTGTGCTCATATCGACATATATCGACTCAAGAACATCGCCTGTAGGTCCTATATGGACGTAGGTTGCATCTGGCTGGTATCAGAGCTACCCCGATGCTGTATATACGGCGCCCAGCTGTGCTCAGATCGACATATATCCACTCAAGAACATCGCCTGTAGGTCTTATATGGCCGTGGGTTGCATCTGGCTGGCATCAGAGCTACCCCCATGCTGTATATACGGGACCCAGCTGTGCTCAGATCGACATATATCGACTCAAGAACATCGCCTGTAGGTCTTATATAGCCGTGGGTTGCAGCTGGCTGGTATCACAACTGCCCCCATGCTGTATATACGTGGCCCAGCTGTGCTCAGATCGACATATATCGACTCAAGAACATCGCCTGTACGTCATATATAGCCGTGGGTTGCAGCTGGCTGGTATCACAGCTACCCCCATGCTGTATATACGTGGCCCAGCTGTGCTCAGATCGACATATATCGACTCAAGAACATCGCCTGTACGTCCTATATGGCCGTAGGTTGCATCTGGCTGGTATCAGAGCTACCCCCATGATGTATATACGGCGCCCAGCTGTGCTCAGATCGACATATATCCACTCAAGAACATCGCCTGTAGGTCCTATATGGCCGTGGTTTGTATCTGGCTGGTAAGGAGCTACCCCCATGCTGTATATACGGGGCCCTGCTGTGATCAGATCGACATATATCGACTCAAGAACATCGCCTGTAGGTCCTATATAGCCGTGGGTTGCTGCTGGCTGGTATCACAGCTACTCCCATGCTGTATATACGTGGCCCAGCTGTGCTCAGATCGACATATATCGACTCAAGAACATCGCCTGTAGGTCCTATATGGCCGTGGGTCGCATCTGGCTGGTATCAGAGCTACCCCCATGCTGTATATACGGGCCCCAGCTGTGCTCAGATCGATATATATCGATTCAAGAATATTGCCTGTAGGTCCTATAAAGCCATGGGTTGCAGCTGGCTGGTATCACAGCCACCCCCATGCTGTATATACGTGGCCCAGCTGTGCTCAGATCGACATATATCGACTCAAGAACATCGCCTGTAGGTCCTATATAGCCATGGGTTGCAGCTGGCTGGTATCACAGCTACAGTATATACGTGGCCCAGTTGTGCTCAGATCGACATATATCGACTCAAGAACATCGCCTGTAGGTCCTATATAGCCGTGAGTTGCAGCTGGCTGGTATCATAGCTACCCCCATGCTGTATATACGGCGCCCAGCTGTGCTCAGGTCGACATATATCGACACAAGAACATCGCCTGTAGGTCCTATGTAGCCGTGGGTTGCATCTGGCTGGTATCACAGCTACCCCCATGCTGTATATACGGCGCCCAGCTGTGCTCAGATCGACATATATCCACTCAAGAACATCGCCTGTAGGTCCTATATGCCCGTGGGTTGCATCTGGCTGGTATCAGAGCTACCCCCGTGCTGCAAATACGGGGCCCAGCTGTGCTCAGATCGACATATATCGACTCAAGAACATCGCCTGTAGGTCCTATATAGCCGTGGGTTGCAGCTTTCTGGTATCACAGCTACCCCCATGCTGTATATACGTGGCCCAGCTGTGCTCAGATCGACATATATCGACTCAAGAAATTCGCCCGTAGGTCGTATATAGCCGTGGGTTGCAGCTGGCTGGTATCACAGCTACAGTATATACGTGGCCCAGTTGTACTCAGATCAACATATATCGACTCAAGAACATCGCCTGTAGGTCCTATATAGCTGTGGGTTGCAGCTGGCTGGTATCACAGCTACACCCATGCTGTATATACATGGCCCAGCTGTGCTCAGATCGACATATATCGAATCAATAATATCGCCTGTAGGTCCTATATGGCCGTGGGTTGCATCTGGCTGGTATCAGAGCTACCCCCATGCTGTATATACGGCGCCCAGCTGTGCTCAGTTCGACATATATCCACTCAAGAACATCGCCTGTAGGTCCTATATGGCCGTGGGTTGCATCTGGCTGGTATCAGAGCTACCCCCATGCTGTATATACGGCGCCCAGCTGTGCTCAGTTCGACATATATCCACTCAAGAACATCGCCTGTAGGTCTTATATGGCCGTGGGTTGCATCTGGCTGGTATCAGAGCAACCCCCATGCTGTATATACGGGGCCCAGCTGTGCTCAGATCGACATATATCGACTCAAGAACATCGCCTGTATGTCCTATATGGCCGTGGGTTGCATCTGGCTCGTATCAGAGCTACCCCCGTGATGTATATACGGCGCCCAGTTGTGCTCAAATCGACATATATCCACTCAAGAACATCGCCTGTAGGTTCTACATGGCCGTGGGTTGCATCTGGCTGGTATCAGAGCTACGCCCATGCTGTATATACGGGGCCCAGCTGTTCTCAGATCGACATATATCGACTCAAGAACATCGCCTGTAGGTCCTATATAGCCGTGGCTTGCAACTGGCTGGTATCACAGCTACCCCCATGCTGTATATACGTGGCCCAGCTGTGCTCAGATCGACATATATCGACTCAAGAACATCGCCTGTAGGTCCTATATAGCAGTGGGTTGCAGCTGGCTGGTATCACAGCTACCCCCAAGCTGTATATACGTGGCCCACCTGTGCTCATATCGACATATATCGACTCAAGAACATCGCCTGTAGGTCCTATATGGCCGTAGGTTGCATCTGGCTGGTATCAGAGCTACCCCGATGCTGTATATACGGCGCCCAGCTGTGCTCAGATCGACATATATCCACTCAAGAACATCGCCTGTAGGTCTTATATGGCCGTGGGTTGCATCTGGCTGGTATCAGAGCTACCCCCATGCTGTATATACGGGGCCCAGCTGTGCTCAGATCGACATATATCGACTCTAGAACCTCGCCTGTAGGTCCTATATGGCCGTGGGTTGCATCTGGCTGGTATCAGAGCTACTCCCATGCTGTATATACGGCGCCCAGCTGTGCTCAGATCGACAAATATCCACTCAATAACTTCGCCTGTAGGTCCTATATGGCCGTGGGTTGCATCTGGCTGGTTTCAGAGCTACCCCCATGCTGTATATACGGGGACCATCTGTGCTCAGATCGACATATATCGACTCAAGAACATCGCCTGTAGATCCTATATAGCCGTGGGTTGCAGCTGGCTGGTATCACAGCTACCCCCAAGCTGTATATACGTGGCCCACCTGTGCTCATATCGACATATATCGACTCAAGAACATCGCCTGTAGGTCCTATATGGCCGTAGGTTGCATCTGGCTGGTATCAGAGCTACCCCGATGCTGTATATACGGCGCCCAGCTGTGCTCAGATCGACATATATGCACTCAAGAACATCGCCTGTAGGTCTTATATGGCCGTGGGTTGCATCTGGCTGGTATCAGAGCTACCCCCATGCTGTATATACGGGGCCCAGCTGTGCTCAGATCGACATATATCGACTCAAGAACATCGCCTGTGGGTCCTATATAGCCGTATGTTGCAGCTGGCTGGTATCACAGCTACTCCCATGCTGTATATACGTGGCCCATCTGTGCTCAGATCGACATATATCGACTCAAGAACATCGCCTGTAGGTCCTATATGGTCGTGGGTTGCATCTGGCTGGTATCAGAGCTACCCCCATGCTGTATATACGCCGCCCAGCTGTGCTCAGATCGACATATATCCACTCAAGAACATCGCCTGTAGGTCTTATATGGCCGTGGGTTGCATCTGGCTGGTATCACAGCTACCCCCATGCTGTATATACGGCGCCCAGCTGTGCTCAGAGCGACATATATCCACTCAAGAACATCGCCTGTAGGTCCTATATGCCCGTGGGTTGCATCTGGCTGGTATCAGAGCTACCCCCATGCTGTAAAAACGGGGCCCAGCTGTGCTCAGATCGACATATATCGACTCAAGAACATCGCCTGTAGGTCCTATATAGCCGTGGGTTGCAGCTTTCTGGTATCACAGCTACCCCCATGCTGTATATACGTGGCCCAGCTGTGCTCAGATCGACATATATCGACTCAAGAACATCGCCCGTAGGTCGTATATAGCCGTGGGTTGCAGCTGGCTGGTATCACAGCTACAGTATATACGTGGCCCAGTTGTGCTCAGATCAACATATATCGACTCAAGAACATCGCCTGTAGGTCCTATATAGCTGTGGGTTGCAGCTGGCTGGTATCACAGCTACCCCCATGCTGTATATACATGGCCCAGCTGTGCTCAGATCGACATATATCGAATCAAGAATATCGCCTGTAGGTCCTATATGGCCGTGGGTTGCATCTGGCTGCTATCAGAGCTACCCCCATGCTGTATATACGGCGCCCAGCTGTGCTCAGATCGACATATATCCACTCAAGAACATCGTCTGTAGGTCCTATATGGCCGTGGGTTGCATCTGGCTGGTATCAGAGCTACGCCCATGCTGTATATACGGGGCCCAGCTGTGCTCAGATCGACATATATCGACTCAAGAACATCGCCTGTAGGTCCTATATAGCCGTGGCTTGCAGCTGGCTGGTATCACAGCTACCCCCATGCTGTATATACGTGGCCCAGCTGTGCTCAGATCGACATATATCGACTCAAGAACATCGCCTGTAGGTCCTGTATGGCCGTGGGTTGCATCTGGCTGGTATCAGAGCTACCCCCATTCTGTATATACGGCGCCCAGCTGTGCTCAGATCGACATATATCCACTCAAGAACATCGCCTGTAGGTCCTATATGGCCGTGGGTTGCATCTGGTTGGTATCAGAGCTACCCCCATGCTGTATATTCGGGGCCCTGCTGTGCTCAGATCGACATATATCGACTCAAGAACATCGCCTGCAGGTCCTATATAGCCGTGGGTTGCTGCTGGCTGGTATCACAGCTACCCGCATGCGATATATACGTGGCCCAGCTGTGCTCAGATCGACATATATCGACTCTAGAACCTCGCCTGTAGGACCTATATGGCCGTGGGTTGCATCTGGCTGGTATCAGAGCTACTCCCATGCTGTATATACGGCGCCCAGCTGTGCTCAGATCGACAAATATCCACTCAATAACTTCGCCTGTAGGTCCTATATGGCCGTGGGTTGCATCTGGCTGGTTTCAGAGCTACCCCCATGCTGTATATACGGGGACCATCTGTGCTCAGATCGACATATATCGACTCAAGAACATCGCCTGTAGGTCCTATATAGCCGTGGGTTGCAGCTGGCTGGTATCACAGCTACCCCCAAGCTGTATATACGTGGCCCACCTGTGCTCATATCGACATATATCGACTCAAGAACATCGCCTGTAGGTCCTATATGGCCGTAGGTTGCATCTGGCTGGTATCAGAGCTACCCCGATGCTGTATATACGGCGCCCAGCTGTGCTCAGATCGACATATATCCACTCAAGAACATCGCCTGTAGGTCTTATATGGCCGTGGGTTGCATCTGGCTGGTATCAGAGCTACCCCCATGCTGTATATACGGGGCCCAGCTGTGCTCAGATCGACATATATCGACTCAAGAACATCGCCTGTGGGTCCTATATAGCCGTGGGTTGCAGCTGGCTGGTATCACAGCTACTCCCATGCTGTATATATGTGGCCCATCTGTGCTCAGATCGACATATATCGACTCAAGAACATCGCCTGTAGGTCCTATATGGTCGTGGGTTGCATCTGGCTGGTATCAGAGCTACCCCCATGCTGTATATACGCCGCCCAGCTGTGCTCAGATCGACATATATCCACTCAAGAACATCGCCTGTAGGTCTTATATGGCCGTGGGTTGCATCTGGCTGGTATCACAGCTACCCCCATGCTGTATATACGGCGCCCAGCTGTGCTCAGAGCGACATATATCCACTCAAGAACATCGCCTGTAGGTCCTATATGCCCGTGGGTTGCATCTGGCTGGTATCAGAGCTACCCCCATGCTGTAAAAACGGGGCCCAGCTGTGCTCAGATCGACATATATCGACTCAAGAACATCGCCTGTAGGTCCTATATAGCCGTGGGTTGCAGCTTTCTGGTATCACAGCTACCCCCATGCTGTATATACGTGGCCCAGCTGTGCTCAGATCGACATATATCGACTCAAGAACATCGCCCGTAGGTCGTATATAGCCGTGGGTTGCAGCTGGCTGGTATCACAGCTACAGTATATACGTGGCCCAGTTGTGCTCAGATCAACATATATCGACTCAAGAACATCGCCTGTAGGTCCTATATAGCTGTGGGTTGCAGCTGGCTGGTATCACAGCTACCCCCATGCTGTATATACATGGCCCAGCTGTGCTCAGATCGACATATATCGAATCAAGAATATCGCCTGTAGGTCCTATATGGCCGTGGGTTGCATCTGGCTGGTATCAGAGCTACCCCCATGCTGTATATACGGCGCCCAGCTGTGCTCAGATCGACATATATCAACTCAAAAACATCGCCTGTAGGTCCTATATGGCCGTGGGTTGCATCTGGCTGGTAGCAGAGCTACCCCCATGCTGTATATACGTGGCCCAGCTGTGCTCAGATCGACATATATCGACTCAAAAACATCGCCTGTAGGTCCTATATGGCCGTAGGTTGCATCTGGCTGCTATCAGAGCTACCCCAATGCTGTATATACGGCGCCCAGCTGTGCTCAGATCGACATATATCCACTCAAGAACTTCGCCTATAGGTCCTATATGGCCGTGGATTGCATCTGGCTGGTATCAGAGCTACCCCCATGCTGTATATACGGCGCCCAGCTGTGCTCAGTTCGACATATATCGGCTCAAGAACATCGTCTGTAGGTACTATATAGCCGTGGGATACAGCTGGCTGGTATCACAGCTACCCCCATGCTGTATATACGTGGCCCAGCTGTGCTCAGATCGACATATATCGACTCAAGAGCATCGCCTGTAGGTCCTATATGGCCGTGGGTTGCATCTGGCTCGTATCAGAGCTACCCCCATGATGTATATACGGCGCCCAGTTGTGCTCAAATCGACATATATCCACTCAAGAACATCGTCTGTAGGTCCTATATGGCCGTGGGTTGCATCTGGCTGGTATCAGAGCTACGCCCATGCTGTATATACGGGGCCCAGCTGTGCTCAGATCGACATATATCGACTCAAGAACATCGCCTGTAGGTCCTATATAGCCGTGGATTGCAGCTGGCTGGTATCACAGCTACCCCCATGCTGTATATACGTGGCCCAGCTGTGCTCAGATCGACATATATCGACTCAAGAACATCGCCTGTAGGTCCTATATGGCCGTGGGTTGCATCTGGCTGGTATCAGAGCTACCCCCATGCTGTATATACGGCGCCCAGCTGTGCTCAGATCGACATATATCCACTCAAGAACATCGCCTGTAGGTCCTATATGGCCGTAGGTTGCATCTGGTTGGTATCAGAGCTACCCCCATGCTGTATATACGGGGCCCTGCTGTGCTCAGATCGACATATATCGACTCAAGAACATCGCCTGCAGGTCCTATATAGCCGTGGGTTGCTGCTGGCTGGTATCACAGCTACCCCCATGCGGTATATACGTGGCCCAGCTGTGCTCAGATCGACATATATCGACTCTAGAACCTCGCCTGTAGGTTCTATATGGCCGTGGGTTGCATCTGGCTGGTATCAGAGCTACTCCCATGCTGTATATACGGCGCCCAGCTGTGCTCAGATCGACAAATATCCACTCAATAACTTCGCCTGTAGGTCCTATATGGCCGTGGGTTGCATCTGGCTGGTTCCAGAGCTACCCCCATGCTGTATATACGGGGACCATCTGTGCTCAGATCGACATATATCGACTCAAGAACATCGCCTGTAGGTCCTATATGGCCGTGGGTTGCATCTGGCTGGTATCAGAGCTACCCCCATGCTGTATATACGGCGCCCAGCTGTGCTCAGGTCGACATATATCCACTCAAGAACATCGCCTGTAGGTCCTATATGGCCGTGGGTTGCATCTGGCTGGTATCAGAGCTACTCCCATGCTGTATATACGGCGCCCAGCTGTGCTCAGATCGACAAATATCCACTCAATAACTTCGCCTGTAGGTCCTATATGGCCGTGAGTGGCATCTGGCTGGTTTCAGAGCTACCCCCATGCTGTATATACGGGGACCATCTGTGCTCAGATCGACATATATCGACTCAAGAACATCGCCTGTAGGTCCTATATGGCCGTAGGTTGCATCTGGCTGGTATCAGAGCTACCCCGATACTGTATATACGGCGCCCAACTGTGCTCAGATCGACATATATCCACTCAAGAACACCGCCTGTAGGTCCTATATGGCCGTGGGTTGTATCTGGCTGGTATCAGAGCTACCCCCATGCTGTATATACGGGGCCCTGCTGTGATCAGATCGACATATATCGACTCAAGAACATCGCCTGTAGGTCCTATATAGCCGTGGGTTGCTGCTGCCTGGTATCACAGCTACCCTCATGCTGTATATACGTGGCCCAGCTGTGCTCAGATCGACATATATCGACTCAAGAACATTGCCTGTAGGTCCTATATGGCCGTGGGTCGCATCTGGCTGGTATCAGAGCTACCCCCATGCTGTATATACGGGGCCCAGCTGTGCTCAGATCGACATATATCGACTCAAGAACATTGCCTGTAGGTCCTATAAAGCCATGGGTTGCAGCTGGCTGGTATCACAGCCACCCCCATGCTGTATATACGTGGCCCAGCTGTGCTCAGATCGACATATATCGACTCAAGAACATCGCCTGTAGGTCCTATATAGCCATGGGTTGCAGCTGGCTGGTATCACAGCTACAGTATATACGTGGCCCAGTTGTGCTCAGATCAACATATATCGACTCAAGAACATCGCCTGTAGGTCCTATATAGCCGTGGGTTCAGCTGGCTGGTGTCACAGCTACCCCCATGCTGTATATACATGGCCCAGCTGTGCTCAGATCGACATATATCGACTCAAGAACATCGCCTGTAGGTCCTAAATGGCCGTGGGATGCATCTGGCTGGTATCAGAGCTACCCCCATGCTGTATATATGGCGCCCAGCTGTGCTCAGATCGACATATATCGACTCAAGAACATCGCCTGTAGGTCCTATATAGCCGTGGGTTGCATCTGGCTGGTATCACAGCTACAGTATATACGTGGCCCAGTTGTGATCAGATCAACATATATCGACTCAAGAACAGCGCCTGTAGGTCCTATATAGCCGTGGGTTGCAGCTGGCTGGTATCACAGCTACCCCCATGCTGTATATACATGGCCCAGCTGTGCTCAGATCGACATATATCGACTCAAGAACATCGCCTGTAGGTCCTAAATGGCCGTGGGATGCATCTGGCTGGTATCAGAGCTACCCCCATGCTGTATATACGGCGCCCAGCTGTGCTCAGATCGACATATATCCACTCAAGAACATCGCCTGTAGGTCTTATATGGCCGTGGGTTGCATCTTGCTGGTAACAGAGCTACCCCCATGCTGTATATACGGGGCCCAGTTGTGCTCAGATCGACATATATCGACTCAAGAACATCGCCTGTATGTCCTATATAGCCGTGGGTTGCAGCTGGCTGTTATCACAGCTACCCCCATGCTGTATATACGTGGCCCAGCTGTGCTCAGATCGACATATATCGACTCAAGAACATCGCCTGTAGGTCCTATATGACCGTGGGCTGCATCTGGCTGGTATCAGAGCTACACCCATGCTGTATATACGGCGCCCATCTGTGCTCAGATCGACATATATCCACTCAAGAACATCGCCTGTAGGTCCTATATGGCCGTGGGTTGCATCTGGCTGGTATCAGTGCTACCCCCATGCTGTATATACGGGGCCCAGCTGTGCTCAGATCGACATATATCGACTCAAGAACATCGCCTGTAGGTCCTATATGGCCGTAGGTTGCATCTGGCTGGTATCAGAGCTACCCCGATGCTGTATATACGGCGCCCAGCTGTGCTCAGATCGACATATATCCACACAAGAACATCGCCTGTAGGTCTTATATGGCCGTGGGTTGCATCTGGCTGGTATCAGAGCTACCCCCATGCTGTATATACGGGGCCCAGCTGTGCTCAGATCGACATATATCGACTCAAGAACATCGCCTGTGGGTCCTATATAGCCGTATGTTGCAGCTGGCTGGTATCACAGCTACTCCCATGCTGTATATACGTGGCCCATCTGTGCTCAGATCGACATATATCGACTCAAGAACATCGCCTGTAGGTCCTATATGGTCGTGGGTTGCATCTGGCTGGTATCAGAGCTACCCCCATGCTGTATATACGCCGCCCAGCTGTGCTCAGATCGACATATATCCACTCAAGAACATCGCCTGTAGGTCTTATATGGCCGTGGGTTGCATCTGGCTGGTATCACAGCTACCCCCATGCTGTATATACGGCGCCCAGCTGTGCTCAGAGCGACATATATCCACTCAAGAACATCGCCTGTAGGTCCTATATGCCCGTGGGTTGCATCTGGCTGGTATCAGAGCTACCCCCATGCTGTAAAAACGGGGCCCAGCTGTGCTCAGATCGACATATATCGACTCAAGAACATCGCCTGTAGGTCCTATATAGCCGTGGGTTGCAGCTTTCTGGTATCACAGCTACCCCCATGCTGTATATACGTGGCCCAGCTGTGCTCAGATCGACATATATCGACTCAAGAACATCGCCCGTAGGTCGTATATAGCCGTGGGTTGCAGCTGGCTGGTATCACAGCTACAGTATATACGTGGCCCAGTTGTGCTCAGATCAACATATATCGACTCAAGAACATCGCCTGTAGGTCCTATATAGCTGTGGGTTGCAGCTGGCTGGTATCACAGCTACCCCCATGCTGTATATACATGGCCCAGCTGTGCTCAGATCGACATATATCGAATCAAGAATATCGCCTGTAGGTCCTATATGGCCGTGGGTTGCATCTGGCTGGTATCAGAGCTACCCCCATGCTGTATATACGGCGCCCAGCTGTGCTCAGATCGACATATATCAACTCAAAAACATCGCCTGTAGGTCCTATATGGCCGTGGGTTGCATCTGGCTGGTAGCAGAGCTACCCCCATGCTGTATATACGTGGCCCAGCTGTGCTCAGATCGACATATATCGACTCAAAAACATCGCCTGTAGGTCCTATATGGCCGTAGGTTGCATCTGGCTGCTATCAGAGCTACCCCCATGCTGTATATACGGCGCCCAGCTGTGCTCAGATCGACATATATCCACTCAAGAACATCGTCTGTAGGTCCTATATGGCCGTGGGTTGCATCTGGCTGGTATCAGAGCTACGCCCATGCTGTATATACGGGGCCCAGCTGTGCTCAGATCGACATATATCGACTCAAGAACATCGCCTGTAGGTCCTATATAGCCGTGGCTTGCAGCTGGCTGGTATCACAGCTACCCCCATGCTGTATATACGTGGCCCAGCTGTGCTCAGATCGACATATATCGACTCAAGAACATCGCCTGTAGGTCCTGTATGGCCGTGGGTTGCATCTGGCTGGTATCAGAGCTACCCCCATTCTGTATATACGGCGCCCAGCTGTGCTCAGATCGACATATATCCACTCAAGAACATCGCCTGTAGGTCCTATATGGCCGTGGGTTGCATCTGGTTGGTATCAGAGCTACCCCCATGCTGTATATTCGGGGCCCTGCTGTGCTCAGATCGACATATATCGACTCAAGAACATCGCCTGCAGGTCCTATATAGCCGTGGGTTGCTGCTGGCTGGTATCACAGCTACCCGCATGCGATATATACGTGGCCCAGCTGTGCTCAGATCGACATATATCGACTCTAGAACCTCGCCTGTAGGACCTATATGGCCGTGGGTTGCATCTGGCTGGTATCAGAGCTACTCCCATGCTGTATATACGGCGCCCAGCTGTGCTCAGATCGACAAATATCCACTCAATAACTTCGCCTGTAGGTCCTATATGGCCGTGGGTTGCATCTGGCTGGTTTCAGAGCTACCCCCATGCTGTATATACGGGGACCATCTGTGCTCAGATCGACATATATCGACTCAAGAACATCGCCTGTAGGTCCTATATAGCCGTGGGTTGCAGCTGGCTGGTATCACAGCTACCCCCAAGCTGTATATACGTGGCCCACCTGTGCTCATATCGACATATATCGACTCAAGAACATCGCCTGTAGGTCCTATATGGCCGTAGGTTGCATCTGGCTGGTATCAGAGCTACCCCGATGCTGTATATACGGCGCCCAGCTGTGCTCAGATCGACATATATCCACTCAAGAACATCGCCTGTAGGTCTTATATGGCCGTGGGTTGCATCTGGCTGGTATCAGAGCTACCCCCATGCTGTATATACGGGGCCCAGCTGTGCTCAGATCGACATATATCGACTCAAGAACATCGCCTGTGGGTCCTATATAGCCGTGGGTTGCAGCTGGCTGGTATCACAGCTACTCCCATGCTGTATATATGTGGCCCATCTGTGCTCAGATCGACATATATCGACTCAAGAACATCGCCTGTAGGTCCTATATGGTCGTGGGTTGCATCTGGCTGGTATCAGAGCTACCCCCATGCTGTATATACGCCGCCCAGCTGTGCTCAGATCGACATATATCCACTCAAGAACATCGCCTGTAGGTCTTATATGGCCGTGGGTTGCATCTGGCTGGTATCACAGCTACCCCCATGCTGTATATACGGCGCCCAGCTGTGCTCAGAGCGACATATATCCACTCAAGAACATCGCCTGTAGGTCCTATATGCCCGTGGGTTGCATCTGGCTGGTATCAGAGCTACCCCCATGCTGTAAAAACGGGGCCCAGCTGTGCTCAGATCGACATATATCGACTCAAGAACATCGCCTGTAGGTCCTATATAGCCGTGGGTTGCAGCTTTCTGGTATCACAGCTACCCCCATGCTGTATATACGTGGCCCAGCTGTGCTCAGATCGACATATATCGACTCAAGAACATCGCCCGTAGGTCGTATATAGCCGTGGGTTGCAGCTGGCTGGTATCACAGCTACAGTATATACGTGGCCCAGTTGTGCTCAGATCAACATATATCGACTCAAGAACATCGCCTGTAGGTCCTATATAGCTGTGGGTTGCAGCTGGCTGGTATCACAGCTACCCCCATGCTGTATATACATGGCCCAGCTGTGCTCAGATCGACATATATCGAATCAAGAATATCGCCTGTAGGTCCTATATGGCCGTGGGTTGCATCTGGCTGGTATCAGAGCTACCCCCATGCTGTATATACGGCGCCCAGCTGTGCTCAGATCGACATATATCAACTCAAAAACATCGCCTGTAGGTCCTATATGGCCGTGGGTTGCATCTGGCTGGTAGCAGAGCTACCCCCATGCTGTATATACGTGGCCCAGCTGTGCTCAGATCGACATATATCGACTCAAAAACATCGCCTGTAGGTCCTATATGGCCGTAGGTTGCATCTGGCTGCTATCAGAGCTACCCCAATGCTGTATATACGGCGCCCAGCTGTGCTCAGATCGACATATATCCACTCAAGAACTTCGCCTGTAGGTCCTATATGGCCGTGGATTGCATCTGGCTGGTATCAGAGCTACCCCCATGCTGTATATACGGCGCCCAGCTGTGCTCAGTTCGACATATATCGGCTCAAGAACATCGTCTGTAGGTACTATATAGCCGTGGGATACAGCTGGCTGGTATCACAGCTACCCCCATGCTGTATATACGTGGCCCAGCTGTGCTCAGATCGACATATATCGACTCAAGAGCATCGCCTGTAGGTCCTATATGGCCGTGGGTTGCATCTGGCTCGTATCAGAGCTACCCCCATGATGTATATACGGCGCCCAGTTGTGCTCAAATCGACATATATCCACTCAAGAACATCGTCTGTAGGTCCTATATGGCCGTGGGTTGCATCTGGCTGGTATCAGAGCTACGCCCATGCTGTATATACGGGGCCCAGCTGTGCTCAGATCGACATATATCGACTCAAGAACATCGCCTGTAGGTCCTATATAGCCGTGGATTGCAGCTGGCTGGTATCACAGCTACCCCCATGCTGTATATACGTGGCCCAGCTGTGCTCAGATCGACATATATCGACTCAAGAACATCGCCTGTAGGTCCTATATGGCCGTGGGTTGCATCTGGCTGGTATCAGAGCTACCCCCATGCTGTATATACGGCGCCCAGCTGTGCTCAGATCGACATATATCCACTCAAGAACATCGCCTGTAGGTCCTATATGGCCGTAGGTTGCATCTGGTTGGTATCAGAGCTACCCCCATGCTGTATATACGGGGCCCTGCTGTGCTCAGATCGACATATATCGACTCAAGAACATCGCCTGCAGGTCCTATATAGCCGTGGGTTGCTGCTGGCTGGTATCACAGCTACCCCCATGCGGTATATACGTGGCCCAGCTGTGCTCAGATCGACATATATCGACTCTAGAACCTCGCCTGTAGGTCCTATATGGCCGTGGGTTGCATCTGGCTGGTATCAGAGCTACTCCCATGCTGTATATACGGCGCCCAGCTGTGCTCAGATCGACAAATATCCACTCAATAACTTCGCCTGTAGGTCCTATATGGCCGTGGGTTGCATCTGGCTGGTTCCAGAGCTACCCCCATGCTGTATATACGGGGACCATCTGTGCTCAGATCGACATATATCGACTCAAGAACATCGCCTGTAGGTCCTATATGGCCGTGGGTTGCATCTGGCTGGTATCAGAGCTACCCCCATGCTGTATATACGGCGCCCAGCTGTGCTCAGGTCGACATATATCCACTCAAGAACATCGCCTGTAGGTCCTATATGGCCGTGGGTTGCATCTGGCTGGTATCAGAGCTACTCCCATGCTGTATATACGGCGCCCAGCTGTGCTCAGATCGACAAATATCCACTCAATAACTTCGCCTGTAGGTCCTATATGGCCGTGAGTGGCATCTGGCTGGTTTCAGAGCTACCCCCATGCTGTATATACGGGGACCATCTGTGCTCAGATCGACATATATCGACTCAAGAACATCGCCTGTAGGTCCTATATGGCCGTAGGTTGCATCTGGCTGGTATCAGAGCTACCCCGATACTGTATATACGGCGCCCAACTGTGCTCAGATCGACATATATCCACTCAAGAACACCGCCTGTAGGTCCTATATGGCCGTGGGTTGTATCTGGCTGGTATCAGAGCTACCCCCATGCTGTATATACGGGGCCCTGCTGTGATCAGATCGACATATATCGACTCAAGAACATCGCCTGTAGGTCCTATATAGCCGTGGGTTGCTGCTGCCTGGTATCACAGCTACCCTCATGCTGTATATACGTGGCCCAGCTGTGCTCAGATCGACATATATCGACTCAAGAACATTGCCTGTAGGTCCTATATGGCCGTGGGTCGCATCTGGCTGGTATCAGAGCTACCCCCATGCTGTATATACGGGGCCCAGCTGTGCTCAGATCGACATATATCGACTCAAGAACATTGCCTGTAGGTCCTATATAGCCGTGGGTTGCATCTGGCTGGTATCAGAGCTACTCCCATGCTGTATATACGGCGCCCAGCTGTGCTCAGATCGACAAATATCCACTCAATAACTTCGCCTGTAGGTCCTATATGGCCGTGGGTTGCATCTGGCTGGTTTCAGAGCTACCCCCATGCTGTATATACGGGGACCATCTGTGCTCAGATCGACATATATCGACTCAAGAACATCGCCTGTAGGTCCTATATAGCCGTGGGTTGCAGCTGGCTGGTATCACAGCTACCCCCAAGCTGTATATACGTGGCCCACCTGTGCTCATATCGACATATATCGACTCAAGAACATCGCCTGTAGGTCCTATATGGCCGTAGGTTGCATCTGGCTGGTATCAGAGCTACCCCGATGCTGTATATACGGCGCCCAGCTGTGCTCAGATCGACATATATCCACTCAAGAACATCGCCTGTAGGTCTTATATGGCCGTGGGTTGCATCTGGCTGGTATCAGAGCTACCCCCATGCTGTATATACGGGGCCCAGCTGTGCTCAGATCGACATATATCGACTCAAGAACATCGCCTGTGGGTCCTATATAGCCGTGGGTTGCAGCTGGCTGGTATCACAGCTACTCCCATGCTGTATATATGTGGCCCATCTGTGCTCAGATCGACATATATCGACTCAAGAACATCGCCTGTAGGTCCTATATGGTCGTGGGTTGCATCTGGCTGGTATCAGAGCTACCCCCATGCTGTATATACGCCGCCCAGCTGTGCTCAGATCGACATATATCCACTCAAGAACATCGCCTGTAGGTCTTATATGGCCGTGGGTTGCATCTGGCTGGTATCACAGCTACCCCCATGCTGTATATACGGCGCCCAGCTGTGCTCAGAGCGACATATATCCACTCAAGAACATCGCCTGTAGGTCCTATATGCCCGTGGGTTGCATCTGGCTGGTATCAGAGCTACCCCCATGCTGTAAAAACGGGGCCCAGCTGTGCTCAGATCGACATATATCGACTCAAGAACATCGCCTGTAGGTCCTATATAGCCGTGGGTTGCAGCTTTCTGGTATCACAGCTACCCCCATGCTGTATATACGTGGCCCAGCTGTGCTCAGATCGACATATATCGACTCAAGAACATCGCCCGTAGGTCGTATATAGCCGTGGGTTGCAGCTGGCTGGTATCACAGCTACAGTATATACGTGGCCCAGTTGTGCTCAGATCAACATATATCGACTCAAGAACATCGCCTGTAGGTCCTATATAGCTGTGGGTTGCAGCTGGCTGGTATCACAGCTACCCCCATGCTGTATATACATGGCCCAGCTGTGCTCAGATCGACATATATCGAATCAAGAATATCGCCTGTAGGTCCTATATGGCCGTGGGTTGCATCTGGCTGGTATCAGAGCTACCCCCATGCTGTATATACGGCGCCCAGCTGTGCTCAGATCGACATATATCAACTCAAAAACATCGCCTGTAGGTCCTATATGGCCGTGGGTTGCATCTGGCTGGTAGCAGAGCTACCCCCATGCTGTATATACGTGGCCCAGCTGTGCTCAGATCGACATATATCGACTCAAAAACATCGCCTGTAGGTCCTATATGGCCGTAGGTTGCATCTGGCTGCTATCAGAGCTACCCCAATGCTGTATATACGGCGCCCAGCTGTGCTCAGATCGACATATATCCACTCAAGAACTTCGCCTGTAGGTCCTATATGGCCGTGGATTGCATCTGGCTGGTATCAGAGCTACCCCCATGCTGTATATACGGCGCCCAGCTGTGCTCAGTTCGACATATATCGGCTCAAGAACATCGTCTGTAGGTACTATATAGCCGTGGGATACAGCTGGCTGGTATCACAGCTACCCCCATGCTGTATATACGTGGCCCAGCTGTGCTCAGATCGACATATATCGACTCAAGAGCATCGCCTGTAGGTCCTATATGGCCGTGGGTTGCATCTGGCTCGTATCAGAGCTACCCCCATGATGTATATACGGCGCCCAGTTGTGCTCAAATCGACATATATCCACTCAAGAACATCGTCTGTAGGTCCTATATGGCCGTGGGTTGCATCTGGCTGGTATCAGAGCTACGCCCATGCTGTATATACGGGGCCCAGCTGTGCTCAGATCGACATATATCGACTCAAGAACATCGCCTGTGGGTCCTATATAGCCGTGGGTTGCAGCTGGCTGGTATCACAGCTACTCCCATGCTGTATATACGTGGCCCATCTGTGCTCAGATCGACATATATCGACTCAAGAACATCGCCTGTAGGTCCTATATGGTCGTGGGTTGCATCTGGCTGGTATCAGAGCTACCCCCATGCTGTATATACGCCGCCCAGCTGTGCTCAGATCGACATATATCCACTCAAGAACATCGCCTGTAGGTCTTATATGGCCGTGGGTTGCATCTGGCTGGTATCACAGCTACCCCCATGCTGTATATACGGCGCCCAGCTGTGCTCAGAGCGACATATATCCACTCAAGAACATCGCCTGTAGGTCCTATATGCCCGTGGGTTGCATCTGGCTGGTATCAGAGCTACCCCCATGCTGTAAAAACGGGGCCCAGCTGTGCTCAGATCGACATATATCGACTCAAGAACATCGCCTGTAGGTCCTATATAGCCGTGGGTTGCAGCTTTCTGGTATCACAGCTACCCCCATGCTGTATATACGTGGCCCAGCTGTGCTCAGATCGACATATATCGACTCAAGAACATCGCCCGTAGGTCGTATATAGCCGTGGGTTGCAGCTGGCTGGTATCACAGCTACAGTATATACGTGGCCCAGTTGTGCTCAGATCAACATATATCGACTCAAGAACATCGCCTGTAGGTCCTATATAGCTGTGGGTTGCAGCTGGCTGGTATCACAGCTACCCCCATGCTGTATATACATGGCCCAGCTGTGCTCAGATCGACATATATCGAATCAAGAATATCGCCTGTAGGTCCTATATGGCCGTGGGTTGCATCTGGCTGGTATCAGAGCTACCCCCATGCTGTATATACGGCGCCCAGCTGTGCTCAGATCGACATATATCAACTCAAAAACATCGCCTGTAGGTCCTATATGGCCGTGGGTTGCATCTGGCTGGTAGCAGAGCTACCCCCATGCTGTATATACGTGGCCCAGCTGTGCTCAGATCGACATATATCGACTCAAAAACATCGCCTGTAGGTCCTATATGGCCGTAGGTTGCATCTGGCTGCTATCAGAGCTACCCCAATGCTGTATATACGGCGCCCAGCTGTGCTCAGATCGACATATATCCACTCAAGAACTTCGCCTGTAGGTCCTATATGGCCGTGGATTGCATCTGGCTGGTATCAGAGCTACCCCCATGCTGTATATACGGCGCCCAGCTGTGCTCAGTTCGACATATATCGGCTCAAGAACATCGTCTGTAGGTACTATATAGCCGTGGGATACAGCTGGCTGGTATCACAGCTACCCCCATGCTGTATATACGTGGCCCAGCTGTGCTCAGATCGACATATATCGACTCAAGAGCATCGCCTGTAGGTCCTATATGGCCGTGGGTTGCATCTGGCTCGTATCAGAGCTACCCCCATGATGTATATACGGCGCCCAGTTGTGCTCAAATCGACATATATCCACTCAAGAACATCGTCTGTAGGTCCTATACGGCCGTGGGTTGCATCTGGCTGGTATCAGAGCTACGCCCATGCTGTATATACGGGGCCCAGCTGTGCTCAGATCGACATATATCGACTCAAGAACATCGCCTGTAGGTCCTATATAGCCGTGGATTGCAGCTGGCTGGTATCACAGCTACCCCCATGCTGTATATACGTGGCCCAGCTGTGCTCAGATCGACATATATCGACTCAAGAACATCGCCTGTAGGTCCTATATGGCCGTGGGTTGCATCTGGCTGGTATCAGAGCTACCCCCATGCTGTATATACGGCGCCCAGCTGTGCTCAGATCGACATATATCCACTCAAGAACATCGCCTGTAGGTCCTATATGGCCGTGGGTTGCATCTGGCTGGTATCAGAGCTACTCCCATGCTGTATATACGGCGCCCAGCTGTGCTCAGATCGACAAATATCCACTCAATAACTTCGCCTGTAGGTCCTATATGGCCGTGGGTTGCATCTGGCTGGTTTCAGAGCTACCCCCATGCTGTATATACGGGGACCATCTGTGCTCAGATCGACATATATCGACTCAAGAACATCGCCTGTAGGTCCTATATGGCCGTGGGTTGCATCTGGCTGGTATCAGAGCTACCCCCATGCTGTATATACGGCGCCCAGCTGTGCTCAGGTCGACATATATCCACTCAAGAACATCGCCTGTAGGTCCTATATGGCCGTGGGTTGCATCTGGCTGGTATCAGAGCTACTCCCATGCTGTATATACGGCGCCCAGCTGTGCTCAGATCGACAAATATCCACTCAATAACTTCGCCTGTAGGTCCTATATGGCCGTGAGTGGCATCTGGCTGGTTTCAGAGCTACCCCCATGCTGTATATACGGGGACCATCTGTGCTCAGATCGACATATATCGACTCAAGAACATCGCCTGTAGGTCCTATATGGCCGTAGGTTGCATCTGGCTGGTATCAGAGCTACCCCGATACTGTATATACGGCGCCCAACTGTGCTCAGATCGACATATATCCACTCAAGAACACCGCCTGTAGGTCCTATATGGCCGTGGGTTGTATCTGGCTGGTATCAGAGCTACCCCCATGCTGTATATACGGGGCCCTGCTGTGATCAGATCGACATATATCGACTCAAGAACATCGCCTGTAGGTCCTATATAGCCGTGGGTTGCTGCTGCCTGGTATCACAGCTACCCTCATGCTGTATATACGTGGCCCAGCTGTGCTCAGATCGACATATATCGACTCAAGAACATTGCCTGTAGGTCCTATATGGCCGTGGGTCGCATCTGGCTGGTATCAGAGCTACCCCCATGCTGTATATACGGGGCCCAGCTGTGCTCAGATCGACATATATCGACTCAAGAACATTGCCTGTAGGTCCTATAAAGCCATGGGTTGCAGCTGGCTGGTATCACAGCCACCCCCATGCTGTATATACGTGGCCCAGCTGTGCTCAGATCGACATATATCGACTCAAGAACATCGCCTGTAGGTCCTATATAGCCATGGGTTGCAGCTGGCTGGTATCACAGCTACAGTATATACGTGGCCCAGTTGTGCTCAGATCAACATATATCGACTCAAGAACATCGCCTGTAGGTCCTATATAGCCGTGGGTTCAGCTGGCTGGTATCACAGCTACCCCCATGCTGTATATACATGGCCCAGCTGTGCTCAGATCGACATATATCGACTCAAGAACATCGCCTGTAGGTCCTAAATGGCCGTGGGATGCATCTGGCTGGTATCAGAGCTACCCCCATGCTGTATATATGGCGCCCAGCTGTGCTCAGATCGACATATATCGACTCAAGAACATCGCCTGTAGGTCCTATATAGCCGTGGGTTGCATCTGGCTGGTATCACAGCTACAGTATATACGTGGCCCAGTTGTGATCAGATCAACATATATCGACTCAAGAACAGCGCCTGTAGGTCCTATATAGCCGTGGGTTGCAGCTGGCTGGTATCACAGCTACCCCCATGCTGTATATACATGGCCCAGCTGTGCTCAGATCGACATATATCGACTCAAGAACATCGCCTGTAGGTCCTAAATGGCCGTGGGATGCATCTGGCTGGTATCAGAGCTACCCCCATGCTGTATATACGGCGCCCAGCTGTGCTCAGATCGACATATATCCACTCAAGAACATCGCCTGTAGGTCTTATATGGCCGTGGGTTGCATCTTGCTGGTAACAGAGCTACCCCCATGCTGTATATACGGGGCCCAGCTGTGCTCAGATCGACATATATCGACTCAAGAACATCGCCTGTATGTCCTATATAGCCGTGGGTTGCAGCTGGCTGTTATCACAGCTACCCCCATGCTGTATATACGTGGCCCAGCTGTGCTCAGATCGACATATATCGACTCAAGAACCTCGCCTGTAGGTCCTATATGACCGTGGGCTGCATCTGGCTGGTATCAGAGCTACACCCATGCTGTATATACGGCGCCCATCTGTGCTCAGATCGACATATATCCACTCAAGAACATCGCCTGTAGGTCCTATATGGCCGTGGGTTGCATCTGGCTGGTATCAGTGCTACCCCCATGCTGTATATACGGGGCCCAGCTGTGCTCAGATCGACATATATCGACTCAAGAACATCGCCTGTAGGTCCTATATAGCCGTGAGTTTCAGCTGGCTGGTATCACAGCTACCCCCATGCTGTATATACGTGGCCCAGCTGTGCTCAGATCGACATATATCGACTCAAGAACATCGCCTGTAGGTCCTATATGGCCGTGGGTTGCATCTGGCTGGTATCAGAGCTACCACCATGCTGTATATACGGCGCCCAGCTGTGCTCAGATCGACATATATCCACTCAAGAACATCGCCTGTAGGTCCTATATGGCCGTGGGTTGCATCTGGCTGGTATCAGAGCTACCCCCATGCTGTATATACGGGGCCCCAGCTGTGCTGAGATCGACATATATTGACTCAAGAACATCGCCTGTAGGTCCTATATAGGCGTGAGTTTCAGCTGGCTGGTATCACAGCTACCCCCATGCTGTATATACGGGGCCCAGCTGTGCTCAGATCGACATATATCGTCTCAAGAACATCGCCTGTAGGTCCTATATGGTCGTGGGTTGCATCTGGCTGGTATCAGAGCTACCCCCATGCCGTATATACCGCGCCCAGCTGTGCTCAGTTCGACATATATCCACTCAAGAACATCGCCTGTAGGTCTTATATGGCCGTGGGTTGCATCTGGCTGGTATCAGAGCTACCCCCATGCTGTATATACGGGGCCCAGCTGTGCTCAGATCGACATATATCGACTCAAGAACATCGCCTGTGGGTCCTATATAGCCGTGGGTTGCAGCTGGCTGGTATCACAGCTACTCCCATGCTGTATATACGTGGCCCATCTGTGCTCAGATCGACATATATCGACTCAAGAACATCGCCTGTAGGTCCTATATGGTCGTGGGTTGCATCTGGCTGGTTTCAGAGCTACCCCCATGCTGTATATACGCCGCCCAGCTGTGCTCAGATCGACATATATCCACTCAAGAACATTGCCTGTAGGTCTTATATGGCCGTGGGTTGCATCTGGCTGGTATCAGAGCTACCCCCATGCTGTATATACGGCGCCCAGCTGTGCTCAGATCGACAAATATCCACTCAATAACTTCGCCTGTAGGTCCTATATGGCCGTGAGTGGCATCTGGCTGGTTTCAGAGCTACCCCCATGCTGTATATACGGGGACCATCTGTGCTCAGATCGACATATATCGACTCAAGAACATCGCCTGTAGGTCCTATATAGCCGTGGGTTGCATCTGGCTGGTATCACAGCTACCCCCATACGGCGCCCAGCTGTGCTCAGATCGACATATATCCACTCAAGAACATCGCCTGTAGGTCCTATATGCCCGTGGGTTGCATCTGGCTGGTATGAGAGCTACCCCCATGCTGTAAATACGGGGCCCAGCTGTGCTCAGATCGACATATATCGACTCAAGAACATCGCCTGTAGGTCCTATATAGCCGTGGGTTGCAGCTTTCTGGTATCACAGCTACCCCCATGCTGTATATACGTGGCCCAGCTGTGCTCAGATCGACATATATCGACTCAAGAACATCGCCCGTAGGTCGTATATAGCCGTGGGTTGCAGCTGGCTGGTATCACAGCTACAGTATATACGTGGCCCAGTTGTGCTCAGATCAACATATATCGACTCAAGAACATCGCCTGTAGGTCCTATATAGCTGTGGGTTGCAGCTGGCTGGTATCACAGCTACCCCCATGCTGTATATACATGGCCCAGCTGTGCTCAGATCGACATATATCGAATCAAGAATATCGCCTGTAGGTCCTATATGGCCGTGGGTTGCATGTGGCTGGTATCAGAGCTACCCCCATGCTGTATATACGGCGCCCAGCTGTGCTCAGATCGACATATATCAACTCAAAAACATCGCCTGTAGGTCCTATATGGCCGTGGGTTGCATCTGGCTGGTAGCAGAGCTACCCCCATGCTGTATATACGTGGCCCAGCTGTGCTCAGATCGACATATATCGACTTAAAAACATCGCCTGTAGGTCCTATATGGCCGTAGGTTGCATCTGGCTGCTATCAGAGCTACCCCCATGCTGTATATACGGCGCCCAGCTGTGCTCAGATCGATATATATATCCACTCAAGAACATCGCCTGTAGGTCTTATATGGCCGTGGGTTGCATCTGGCTGGTATCAGAGCTACCCCCATGCTGTATATACGGCGCCCAGCTGTGCTCAGATCGACATATATCGACACAAGAACATCGCCTGTAGGTCCTATGTAGCCGTGGGTTGCATCTGGCTGGTATCACAGCTACCCCCATGCTGTATATACGGCGCCCAGCTGTGCTCAGATGGACATATATCCACTCAAGAACATCGCCTGTAGGTCCTATATGCCCGTGGGTTGCATCTGGCTGGTATCAGAGCTACCCCCGTGCTGCAAATACGGGGCCCAGCTGTGCTCAGATCGACATATATCGACTCAAGAACATCGCCTGTAGGTCCTATATAGCCGTGGGTTGCAGCTTTCTGGTATCACAGCTACCCCCATGCTGTATATACGTGGCCCAGCTGTGCTCAGATCGACATATATCGACTCAAGAACATCGCCCGTAGGTCGTATATAGCCGTGGGTTGCAGCTGGCTGGTATCACAGCTACAGTATATACGTGGCCCAGTTGTGCTCAGATCAACATATATCGACTCAAGAACATCGCCTGTAGGTCCTATATAGCTGTGGGTTGCAGCTGGCTGGTATCACAGCTACACCCATGCTGTATATACATGGCCCAGCTGTGCTCAGATCGACATATATCGAATCAAGAATATCGCCTGTAGGTCCTATATGGCCGTGGGTTGCATCTGGCTGGTATCAGAGCTACCCCCATGCTGTATATACGGCGCCCAGCTGTGCTCAGTTCGACATATATCCACTCAAGAACATCGCCTGTAGGTCCTATATGGCCGTGGGTTGCATCTGGCTGGTATCAGAGCTACCCCCATGCTGTATATACGGCGCCCAGCTGTGCTCAGTTCGACATATATCCACTCAAGAACATCGCCTGTAGGTCTTATATGGCCGTGGGTTGCATCTGGCTGGTATCAGAACAACCCCCATGCCGTATATACGGGGCCCAGCTGTGCTCAGATCGACATATATGGCTCAAGAACATCGCCTGTAGGTACTATATTGCCGTGGGATGCAGCTGGCTGGTATCACAGCTACCCCCATGCTGTATATACGTGGCCCAGCTGTGCTCAGATCGACATATATCGACTCAAGAACATCGCCTGTAGGTCCTATATAGCCGTGGCTTGCAGCTGGCTGGTATCACAGCTACCCCCATGCTGTATATACGTGGCCCAGCTGTGCTCAGATCGACATATATCGACTCAAGAACATTGCCTGTAGGTCCTATATGGCCGTGGGTCGCATCTGGCTGGTATCAGAGCTACCCCCATGCTGTATATACGGGGCCCAGCTGTGCTCAGATCGACATATATCGACTCAAGAACATTGCCTGTAGGTCCTATAAAGCCATGGGTTGCAGCTGGCTGGTATCACAGCCACCCCCATGCTGTATATACGTGGCCCAGCTGTGCTCAGATCGACATATATCGACTCAAGAACATCGCCTGTAGGTCCTATATAGCCATGGGTTGCAGCTGGCTGGTATCACAGCTACAGTATATACGTGGCCCAGTTGTGCTCAGATCAACATATATCGACTCAAGAACATCGCCTGTAGGTCCTATATAGCCGTGGGTTGCAGCTGGCTGGTATCACAGCTACCCCCATGCTGTATATACATGGCCCAGCTGTGCTCAGATCGACATATATCGACTCAATAACATCGCCTGTAGGTCCTAAATGGCCGTGGGATGCATCTGGCTGGTATCAGAGCTACCCCCATGCTGTATATATGGCGCCCAGCTGTGCTCAGATCGACATATATCGACTCAAGAACATCGCCTGTAGGTCCTATATAGCCGTGGGTTGCATCTGGCTGGTATCACAGCTACAGTATATACGTGGCCCAGTTGTGATCAGATCAACATATATCGACTCAAGAACATCGCCTGTAGGTCCTATATAGCCGTGGGTTGCAGCTGGCTGGTATCACAGCTACCCCCATGCTGTATATACATGGCCCAGCTGTGCTCAGATCGACATATATCGACTCAAGAACATCGCCTGTAGGTCCTAAATGGCCGTGGGATGCATCTGGCTGGTATCAGAGCTACCCCCATGCTGTATATACGGCGCCCAGCTGTGCTCAGATCGACATATATCCACTCAAGAACATCGCCTGTAGGTCTTATATGGCCGTGGGTTGCATCTTGCTGGTAACAGAGCTACCCCCATGCTGTATATACGGGGCCCAGCTGTGCTCAGATCGACATATATCGACTCAAGAACATCGCCTGTAGGTCCTATATAGCCGTGGGTTGCAGCTGGCTGTTATCACAGCTACCCCATGCTGTATATACGTGGCCCAGCTGTGCTCAGATCGACATATATCGACTCAAGAACATCGCCTGTAGGTCCTATATGACCGTGGGCTGCATCTGGCTGGTATCAGAGCTACACCCATGCTGTATATACGGCGCCCATCTGTGCTCAGATCGACATATATCCACTCAAGAACATCGCCTGTAGGTCCTATATGGCCGTGGGTTGCATCTGGCTGGTATCAGTGCTACCCCCATGCTGTATATACGGGGCCCAGCTGTGCTCAGATCGACATATATCGACTCAAGAACATCGCCTGTAGGTCCTATATAGCCGTGAGTTTCAGCTGGCTGGTATCACAGCTACCCCCATGCTGTATATACGTGGCCCAGCTGTGCTCAGATCGACATATATCGACTCAAGAACATCGCCTGTAGGTCCTATATGGCCGTGGGTTGCATCTGGCTGGTATCAGAGCTACCACCATGCTGTATATACGGCGCCCAGCTGTGCTCAGATCGACATATATCCACTCAAGAACATCGCCTGTAGGTCCTATATGGCCGTGGGTTGCATCTGGCTGGTATCAGAGCTACCCCCATGCTGTATATACGGGGCCCCAGCTGTGCTGAGATCGACATATATTGACTCAAGAACATCGCCTGTAGGTCCTATATAGGCGTGAGATTCAGCTGGCTGGTATCACAGCTACCCCCATGCTGTATATACGGGGCCCATCTGTGCTCAGATCGACATATATCGACTCAAGAACATCGCCTGTAGGTCCTATATGGTCGTGGGTTGCATATGGCTGGTATCAGAGCTACCCCCATGCTGTATATACGGGGCCCAGCTGTGCTCAGTTCGACATATATCGACTCAAGAACATCGCCTGTAGGGCCTGTATGGTCGTGGGTTGCATCTGGCTGGTATCAGAGCTACCCCCATGCCGTATATACGGCGCCCAGCTGTGCTCAGTTCGACATATATCCACTCAAGAACATCGCCTGTAGGTCTTATATGGCCGTGGGTTGCATCTGGCTGGTATCAGAGCTACCCCCATGCTGTATATACGGGGCCCAGCTGTGCTCAGATCGACATATATCGACTCAAGAACATCGCCTGTGGGTCCTATATAGCCGTGGGTTGCAGCTGGCTGGTATCACAGCTACTCCCATGCTGTATATACGTGGCCCATCTGTGCTCAGATCGACATATATCGACTCAAGAACATCGCCTGTAGGTCCTATATGGTCGTGGGTTGCATCTGGCTGGTATCAGAGCTACCCCCATGCTGTATATACGCCGCCCAGCTGTGCTCAGATCGACATATATCCACTCAAGAACATCGCCTGTAGGTCTTATATGGCCGTGGGTTGCATCTGGCTGGTATCAGAGCTACCCCCATGCTGTATATACGGCGCCCAGCTGTGCTCAGATCGACATATATCCACACAAGAACATCGCCTGTAGGTCCTATATAGCCGTGGGTTGCATCTGGCTGGTATCACAGCTACCCCCATGCTGTATATACGGCGCCCAGCTGTGCTCAGATCGACATATATCCACTCAAGAACATCGCCTGTAGGTCCTATATGCCCGTGGGTTGCATCTGGCTGGTATGAGAGCTACCCCCATGCTGTAAATACGGGGCCCAGCTGTGCTCAGATCGACATATATCGACTCAAGAACATCGCCTGTAGGTCCTATATAGCCGTGGGTTGCAGCTTTCTGGTATCACAGCTACCCCCATGCTGTATATACGTGGCCCAGCTGTGCTCAGATCGACATATATCGACTCAAGAACATCGCCCGTAGGTCGTATATAGCCGTGGGTTGCAGCTGGCTGGTATCACAGCTACAGTATATACGTGGCCCAGTTGTGCTCAGATCAACATATATCGACTCAAGAACATCGCCTGTAGGTCCTATATAGCTGTGGGTTGCAGCTGGCTGGTATCACAGCTACCCCCATGCTGTATATACATGGCCCAGCTGTGCTCAGATCGACATATATCGAATCAAAAATATCGCCTGTAGGTCCTATATGGCCGTGGGTTGCATCTGGCTGGTATCAGAGCTACCCCCATGCTGTATATACGGCGCCCAGCTGTGCTCAGATCGACATATATCAACTCAAAAACATCGCCTGTAGGTCCTATATGGCCGTGGGTTGCATCAGAGCTACCCCCATGCTGTATATACGGGGCCCAGCTGTGCTCAGATCGACATATATCGACTCAAGAACATCGCCTGTGGGTCCTATATAGCCGTGGGTTGCAGCTGGCTGGTATCACAGCTACTCCCATGCTGTATATACGTGGCCCATCTGTGCTCAGATCGACATATATCGACTCAAGAACATCGCCTGTAGGTCCTATATGGTCGTGGGTTGCATCTGGCTGGTATCAGAGCTACCCCCATGCTGTATATACGCCGCCCAGCTGTGCTTAGATCGACATATATCCACTCAAGAACATCGCCTGTAGGTCTTATATGGCCGTGGGTTGCATCTGGCTGGTATCAGAGCTACCCCCATGCTGTATATACGGCGCCCAGCTGTGCTCAGATCGACATATATCCACACAAGAACATCGCCTGTAGGTCCTATATAGCCGTGGGTTGCATCTGGCTGGTATCACAGCTACCCCCATGCTGTATATACGGCGCCCAGCTGTGCTCAGATCGACATATATCCACTCAAGAACATCGCCTGTAGGTCCTATATGCCCGTGGGTTGCATCTGGCTGGTATGAGAGCTACCCCCATGCTGTAAATACGGGGCCCAGATGTGCTCAGATCGACATATATCGACTCAAGAACATCGCCTGTAGGTCCTATATAGCCGTGGGTTGCAGCTTTCTGGTATCACAGCTACCCCCATGCTGTATATACGTGGCCCAGCTGTGCTCAGATCGACATATATCGACTCAAGAACATCGCCCGTAGGTCGTATATAGCCGTGGGTTGCAGCTGGCTGGTATCACAGCTACAGTATATACGTGGCCCAGTTGTGCTCAGATCAACATATATCGACTCAAGAACATCGCCTGTAGGTCCTATATAGCTGTGGGTTGCAGCTGGCTGGTATCACAGCTACCCCCATGCTGTATATACATGGCCCAGCTGTGCTCAGATCGACATATATCGAATCAAGAATATCGCCTGTAGGTCCTATATGGCCGTGGGTTGCATCTGGCTGGTATCAGAGCTACCCCCATGCTGTATATACGGCGCCCAGCTGTGCTCAGATCGACATATATCAACTCAAAAACATCGCCTGTAGGTCCTATATGGCCGTGGGTTGCATCTGGCTGGTAGCAGAGCTACCCCCATGCTGTATATACGTGGCCCAGCTGTGCTCACATCGACATATATCGACTTAAAAACATCGCCTGTTGGTCCTATATGGCCGTAGGTTGCATCTGGCTGCTATCAGAGCTACCCCCATGCTGTATATACGGCGCCCAGCTGTGCTCAGATCGACATATATCCACTCAAGAACATCGCCTGTAGGTCCTATATAGCCGTGGGTTGCAGCTTTCTGGTATCACAGCTACCCCCATGCTGTATATACGTGGCCCAGCTGTGCTCAGATCGACATATATCGACTCAAGAACATCGCCCGTAGGTCGTATATAGCCGTGGGTTGCAGCTGGCTGGTATCACAGCTACAGTATATACGTGGCCCAGTTGTGCTCAGATCAACATATATCGACTCAAGAACATCGCCTGTAGGTCCTATATAGCTGTGGGTTGCAGCTGGCTGGTATCACAGCTACACCCATGCTGTATATACATGGCCCAACTGTGCTCAGATCGACATATATCGAATCAAGAATATCGCCTGTAGGTCCTATATGGCCGTGGGTTGCATCTGGCTGGTATCAGAGCTACCCCCATGCTGTATATACGGCGCCCAGCTGTGCTCAGTTCGACATATATCCACTCAAGAACATCGCCTGTAGGTCCTATATGGCCGTGGGTTGCATCTGGCTGGTATCAGAGCTACCCCCATGCTGTATATACGGCGCCCAGCTGTGCTCAGTTCGACATATATCCACTCAAGAACATCGCCTGTAGGTCTTATATGGCCGTGGGTTGCATCTGGCTGGTATCAGAGCAACCCCCATGCTGTATATACGGGGCCCAGCTGTGCTCAGATCGACATATATCGGCTCAAGAACATCGCCTGTAGGTACTATATTGCCGTGGGATGCAGCTGGCTGGTATCACAGCTACCCCCATGCTGTATATACGTGGCCCAGCTGTGCTCAGATCGACATATATCGACTCAAGAACATCGCCTGTAGGTCCTATATGGCCGTGGGTTGCATCTGGCTCGTATCAGAGCTACCCCCATGATGTATATACGGCGCCCAGTTGTGCTCAAATCGACATATATCCACTCAAGAACATCGCCTGTAGGTCCTACATGGCCGTGGGTTGCATCTGGCTGGTATCAGAGCTACGCCCATGCTGTATATACGGGGCCCAGCTGTTCTCAGATCGACATATATCGACTCAAGAACATCGCCTGTAGGTCCAATATAGCCGTGGCTTGCAGCTGGCTGGTATCACAGCTACCCCCAGGCTGTATATACGTGGCCCAGCTGTGCTCAGATCGACATATATCGACTCAAGAACATCGCCTGTAGGTCCTGTATGGCCGTGGGTTGCATCTGGCTGGTATCAGAGCTACCCCCATTCTGTATATACGGCGCCCAGCTGTGCTCAGATCGACATATATCCACTCAAGAACATCGCCTGTAGGTCCTATATGGCCGTGGGTTGCATCTGGTTGGTATCAGAGCTACCCCCATGCTGTATATACGGGGCCCTGCTGTGCTCAGATCGACATATATCGACTCAAGAACATCGCCTGCAGGTCCTATATAGCCGTGGGTTGCTGCTGGCTGGTATCACAGCTACCCCCATGCGATATATACGTGGCCCAGCTGTGCTCAGATCGACATATATCGACTCTAGAACCTCGCCTGTAGGTCCTATATGGCCGTGGGTTGCATCTGGCTGGTATCAGAGCTACTCCCATGCTGTATATACGGCGCCCAGCTGTGCTCAGATCGACAAATATCCACTCAATAACTTCGCCTGTAGGTCCTATATGGCCGTGGGTTGCATCTGGCTGGTTTCAGAGCTACCCCCATGCTGTATATACGGGGACCATCTGTGCTCAGATCGACATATATCGACTCAAGAACATCGCCTGTAGGTCCTATATAGCCGTGGGTTGCAGCTGGCTGGTATCACAGCTACCCCCAAGCTGTATATACGTGGCCCACTTGTGCTCATATCGACATATATCGACTCAAGAACATCGCCTGTAGGTCCTATATGGACGTAGGTTGCATCTGGCTGGTATCAGAGCTACCCCGATGCTGTATATACGGCGCCCAGCTGTGCTCAGATCGACATATATCCACTCAAGAACATCGCCTGTAGGTCTTATATGGCCGTGGGTTGCATCTGGCTGGCATCAGAGCTACCCCCATGCTGTATATACGGGACCCAGCTGTGCTCAGATCGACATATATCGACTCAAGAACATCGCCTGTAGGTCTTATATAGCCGTGGGTTGCAGCTGGCTGGTATCACAACTGCCCCCATGCTGTATATACGTGGCCCAGCTGTGCTCAGATCGACATATATCGACTCAAGAACATCGCCTGTACGTCATATATAGCCGTGGGTTGCAGCTGGCTGGTATCACAGCTACCCCCATGCTGTATATACGTGGCCCAGCTGTGCTCAGATCGACATATATCGACTCAAGAACATCGCCTGTACGTCCTATATGGCCGTAGGTTGCATCTGGCTGGTATCAGAGCTACCCCCATGATGTATATACGGCGCCCAGCTGTGCTCAGATCGACATATATCCACTCAAGAACATCGCCTGTAGGTCCTATATGGCCGTGGTTTGTATCTGGCTGGTAAGGAGCTACCCCCATGCTGTATATACGGGGCCCTGCTGTGATCAGATCGACATATATCGACTCAAGAACATCGCCTGTAGGTCCTATATAGCCGTGGGTTGCTGCTGGCTGGTATCACAGCTACTCCCATGCTGTATATACGTGGCCCAGCTGTGCTCAGATCGACATATATCGACTCAAGAACATCGCCTGTAGGTCCTATATGGCCGTGGGTCGCATCTGGCTGGTATCAGAGCTACCCCCATGCTGTATATACGGGCCCCAGCTGTGCTCAGATCGATATATATCGATTCAAGAATATTGCCTGTAGGTCCTATAAAGCCATGGGTTGCAGCTGGCTGGTATCACAGCCACCCCCATGCTGTATATACGTGGCCCAGCTGTGCTCAGATCGACATATATCGACTCAAGAACATCGCCTGTAGGTCCTATATAGCCATGGGTTGCAGCTGGCTGGTATCACAGCTACAGTATATACGTGGCCCAGTTGTGCTCAGATCAACATATATCGACTCAAGAACATCGCCTGTAGGTCCTATATAGCCGTGAGTTGCAGCTGGCTGGTATCATAGCTACCCCCATGCTGTATATACGGCGCCCAGCTGTGCTCAGGTCGACATATATCGACACAAGAACATCGCCTGTAGGTCCTATGTAGCCGTGGGTTGCATCTGGCTGGTATCACAGCTACCCCCATGCTGTATATACGGCGCCCAGCTGTGCTCAGATCGACATATATCCACTCAAGAACATCGCCTGTAGGTCCTATATGCCCGTGGGTTGCATCTGGCTGGTATCAGAGCTACCCCCGTGCTGCAAATACGGGGCCCAGCTGTGCTCAGATCGACATATATCGACTCAAGAACATCGCCTGTAGGTCCTATATAGCCGTGGGTTGCAGCTTTCTGGTATCACAGCTACCCCCATGCTGTATATACGTGGCCCAGCTGTGCTCAGATCGACATATATCGACTCAAGAAATTCGCCCGTAGGTCGTATATAGCCGTGGGTTGCAGCTGGCTGGTATCACAGCTACAGTATATACGTGGCCCAGTTGTACTCAGATCAACATATATCGACTCAAGAACATCGCCTGTAGGTCCTATATAGCTGTGGGTTGCAGCTGGCTGGTATCACAGCTACACCCATGCTGTATATACATGGCCCAGCTGTGCTCAGATCGACATATATCGAATCAATAATATCGCCTGTAGGTCCTATATGGCCGTGGGTTGCATCTGGCTGATATCAGAGCTACCCCCATGCTGTATATACGGCGCCCAGCTGTGCTCAGTTCGACATATATCCACTCAAGAACATCGCCTGTAGGTCCTATATGGCCGTGGGTTGCATCTGGCTGGTATCAGAGCTACCCCCATGCTGTATATACGGCGCCCAGCTGTGCTCAGTTCGACATATATCCACTCAAGAACATCGCCTGTAGGTCTTATATGGCCGTGGGTTGCATCTGGCTGGTATCAGAGCAACCCCCATGCTGTATATACGGGGCCCAGCTGTGCTCAGATCGACATATATCGACTCAAGAACATCGCCTGTATGTCCTATATGGCCGTGGGTTGCATCTGGCTCGTATCAGAGCTACCCCCGTGATGTATATACGGCGCCCAGTTGTGCTCAAATCGACATATATCCACTCAAGAACATCGCCTGTAGGTCCTACATGGCCGTGGGTTGCATCTGGCTGGTATCAGAGCTACGCCCATGCTGTATATACGGGGCCCAGCTGTTCTCAGATCGACATATATCGACTCAAGAACATCGCCTGTAGGTCCTATATAGCCGTGGCTTGCAACTGGCTGGTATCACAGCTACCCCCATGCTGTATATACGTGGCCCAGCTGTGCTCAGATCGACATATATCGACTCAAGAACATCGCCTGTAGGTCCTATATAGCCGTGGGTTGCAGCTGGCTGGTATCACAGCTACCCCCAAGCTGTATATACGTGGCCCACCTGTGCTCATATCGACATATATCGACTCAAGAACATCGCCTGTAGGTCCTATATGGCCGTAGGTTGCATCTGGCTGGTATCAGAGCTACCCCGATGCTGTATATACGGCGCCCAGCTGTGCTCAGATCGACATATATCCACTCAAGAACATCGCCTGTAGGTCTTATATGGCCGTGGGTTGCATCTGGCTGGTATCAGAGCTACCCCCATGCTGTATATACGGGGCCCAGCTGTGCTCAGATCGACATATATCGACTCTAGAACCTCGCCTGTAGGTCCTATATGGCCGTGGGTTGCATCTGGCTGGTATCAGAGCTACTCCCATGCTGTATATACGGCGCCCAGCTGTGCTCAGATCGACAAATATCCACTCAATAACTTCGCCTGTAGGTCCTATATGGCCGTGGGTTGCATCTGGCTGGTTTCAGAGCTACCCCCATGCTGTATATACGGGGACCATCTGTGCTCAGATCGACATTTATCGACTCAAGAACATCGCCTGTAGATCCTATATAGCCGTGGGTTGCAGCTGGCTGGTATCACAGCTACCCCCAAGCTGTATATACGTGGCCCACCTGTGCTCATATCGACATATATCGACTCAAGAACATCGCCTGTAGGTCCTATATGGCCGTAGGTTGCATCTGGCTGGTATCAGAGCTACCCCGATGCTGTATATACGGCGCCCAGCTGTGCTCAGATCGACATATATCCACTCAAGAACATCGCCTGTAGGTCTTATATGGCCGTGGGTTGCATCTGGCTGGTATCAGAGCTACCCCCATGCTGTATATACGGGCTGTGCTCAGATCGACATATATCGACTCAAGAACATCGCCTGTGGGTCCTATATAGCCGTATGTTGCAGCTGGCTGGTATCACAGCTACTCCCATGCTGTATATACGTGGCCCATCTGTGCTCAGATCGACATATATCGACTCAAGAACATCGCCTGTAGGTCCTATATGGTCGTGGGTTGCATCTGGCTGGTATCAGAGCTACCCCCATGCTGTATATACGCCGCCCAGCTGTGCTCAGATCGACATATATCCACTCAAGAACATCGCCTGTAGGTCTTATATGGCCGTGGGTTGCATCTGGCTGGTATCACAGCTACCCCCATGCTGTATATACGGCGCCCAGCTGTGCTCAGAGCGACATATATCCACTCAAGAACATCGCCTGTAGGTCCTATATGCCCGTGGGTTGCATCTGGCTGGTATCAGAGCTACCCCCATGCTGTAAAAACGGGGCCCAGCTGTGCTCAGATCGACATATATCGACTCAAGAACATCGCCTGTAGGTCCTATATAGCCGTGGGTTGCAGCTTTCTGGTATCACAGCTACCCCCATGCTGTATATACGTGGCCCAGCTGTGCTCAGATCGACATATATCGACTCAAGAACATCGCCCGTAGGTCGTATATAGCCGTGGGTTGCAGCTGGCTGGTATCACAGCTACAGTATATACGTGGCCCAGTTGTGCTCAGATCAACATATATCGACTCAAGAACATCGCCTGTAGGTCCTATATAGCTGTGGGTTGCAGCTGGCTGGTATCACAGCTACCCCCATGCTGTATATACATGGCCCAGCTGTGCTCAGATCGACATATATCGAATCAAGAATATCGCCTGTAGGTCCTATATGGCCGTGGGTTGCATCTGGCTGGTATCAGAGCTACCCCCATGCTGTATATACGGCGCCCAGCTGTGCTCAGATCGACATATATCAACTCAAAAACATCGCCTGTAGGTCCTATATGGCCGTGGGTTGCATCTGGCTGGTAGCAGAGCTACCCCCATGCTGTATATACGTGGCCCAGCTGTGCTCAGATCGACATATATCGACTCAAAAACATCGCCTGTAGGTCCTATATGGCCGTAGGTTGCATCTGGCTGCTATCAGAGCTACCCCCATGCTGTATATACGGCGCCCAGCTGTGCTCAGATCGACATATATCCACTCAAGAACATCGTCTGTAGGTCCTATATGGCCGTGGGTTGCATCTGGCTGGTATCAGAGCTACGCCCATGCTGTATATACGGGGCCCAGCTGTGCTCAGATCGACATATATCGACTCAAGAACATCGCCTGTAGGTCCTATATAGCCGTGGCTTGCAGCTGGCTGGTATCACAGCTACCCCCATGCTGTATATACGTGGCCCAGCTGTGCTCAGATCGACATATATCGACTCAAGAACATCGCCTGTAGGTCCTGTATGGCCGTGGGTTGCATCTGGCTGGTATCAGAGCTACCCCCATTCTGTATATACGGCGCCCAGCTGTGCTCAGATCGACATATATCCACTCAAGAACATCGCCTGTAGGTCCTATATGGCCGTGGGTTGCATCTGGTTGGTATCAGAGCTACCCCCATGCTGTATATTCGGGGCCCTGCTGTGCTCAGATCGACATATATCGACTCAAGAACATCGCCTGCAGGTCCTATATAGCCGTGGGTTGCTGCTGGCTGGTATCACAGCTACCCGCATGCGATATATACGTGGCCCAGCTGTGCTCAGATCGACATATATCGACTCTAGAACCTCGCCTGTAGGACCTATATGGCCGTGGGTTGCATCTGGCTGGTATCAGAGCTACTCCCATGCTGTATATACGGCGCCCAGCTGTGCTCAGATCGACAAATATCCACTCAATAACTTCGCCTGTAGGTCCTATATGGCCGTGGGTTGCATCTGGCTGGTTTCAGAGCTACCCCCATGCTGTATATACGGGGACCATCTGTGCTCAGATCGACATATATCGACTCAAGAACATCGCCTGTAGGTCCTATATAGCCGTGGGTTGCAGCTGGCTGGTATCACAGCTACCCCCAAGCTGTATATACGTGGCCCACCTGTGCTCATATCGACATATATCGACTCAAGAACATCGCCTGTAGGTCCTATATGGCCGTAGGTTGCATCTGGCTGGTATCAGAGCTACCCCGATGCTGTATATACGGCGCCCAGCTGTGCTCAGATCGACATATATCCACTCAAGAACATCGCCTGTAGGTCTTATATGGCCGTGGGTTGCATCTGGCTGGTATCAGAGCTACCCCCATGCTGTATATACGGGGCCCAGCTGTGCTCAGATCGACATATATCGACTCAAGAACATCGCCTGTGGGTCCTATATAGCCGTGGGTTGCAGCTGGCTGGTATCACAGCTACTCCCATGCTGTATATATGTGGCCCATCTGTGCTCAGATCGACATATATCGACTCAAGAACATCGCCTGTAGGTCCTATATGGTCGTGGGTTGCATCTGGCTGGTATCAGAGCTACCCCCATGCTGTATATACGCCGCCCAGCTGTGCTCAGATCGACATATATCCACTCAAGAACATCGCCTGTAGGTCTTATATGGCCGTGGGTTGCATCTGGCTGGTATCACAGCTACCCCCATGCTGTATATACGGCGCCCAGCTGTGCTCAGAGCGACATATATCCACTCAAGAACATCGCCTGTAGGTCCTATATGCCCGTGGGTTGCATCTGGCTGGTATCAGAGCTACCCCCATGCTGTAAAAACGGGGCCCAGCTGTGCTCAGATCGACATATATCGACTCAAGAACATCGCCTGTAGGTCCTATATAGCCGTGGGTTGCAGCTTTCTGGTATCACAGCTACCCCCATGCTGTATATACGTGGCCCAGCTGTGCTCAGATCGACATATATCGACTCAAGAACATCGCCCGTAGGTCGTATATAGCCGTGGGTTGCAGCTGGCTGGTATCACAGCTACAGTATATACGTGGCCCAGTTGTGCTCAGATCAACATATATCGACTCAAGAACATCGCCTGTAGGTCCTATATAGCTGTGGGTTGCAGCTGGCTGGTATCACAGCTACCCCCATGCTGTATATACATGGCCCAGCTGTGCTCAGATCGACATATATCGAATCAAGAATATCGCCTGTAGGTCCTATATGGCCGTGGGTTGCATCTGGCTGGTATCAGAGCTACCCCCATGCTGTATATACGGCGCCCAGCTGTGCTCAGATCGACATATATCAACTCAAAAACATCGCCTGTAGGTCCTATATGGCCGTGGGTTGCATCTGGCTGGTAGCAGAGCTACCCCCATGCTGTATATACGTGGCCCAGCTGTGCTCAGATCGACATATATCGACTCAAAAACATCGCCTGTAGGTCCTATATGGCCGTAGGTTGCATCTGGCTGCTATCAGAGCTACCCCAATGCTGTATATACGGCGCCCAGCTGTGCTCAGATCGACATATATCCACTCAAGAACTTCGCCTATAGGTCCTATATGGCCGTGGATTGCATCTGGCTGGTATCAGAGCTACCCCCATGCTGTATATACGGCGCCCAGCTGTGCTCAGTTCGACATATATCGGCTCAAGAACATCGTCTGTAGGTACTATATAGCCGTGGGATACAGCTGGCTGGTATCACAGCTACCCCCATGCTGTATATACGTGGCCCAGCTGTGCTCAGATCGACATATATCGACTCAAGAGCATCGCCTGTAGGTCCTATATGGCCGTGGGTTGCATCTGGCTCGTATCAGAGCTACCCCCATGATGTATATACGGCGCCCAGTTGTGCTCAAATCGACATATATCCACTCAAGAACATCGTCTGTAGGTCCTATATGGCCGTGGGTTGCATCTGGCTGGTATCAGAGCTACGCCCATGCTGTATATACGGGGCCCAGCTGTGCTCAGATCGACATATATCGACTCAAGAACATCGCCTGTAGGTCCTATATAGCCGTGGATTGCAGCTGGCTGGTATCACAGCTACCCCCATGCTGTATATACGTGGCCCAGCTGTGCTCAGATCGACATATATCGACTCAAGAACATCGCCTGTAGGTCCTATATGGCCGTGGGTTGCATCTGGCTGGTATCAGAGCTACCCCCATGCTGTATATACGGCGCCCAGCTGTGCTCAGATCGACATATATCCACTCAAGAACATCGCCTGTAGGTCCTATATGGCCGTAGGTTGCATCTGGTTGGTATCAGAGCTACCGCCATGCTGTATATACGGGGCCCTGCTGTGCTCAGATCGACATATATCGACTCAAGAACATCGCCTGCAGGTCCTATATAGCCGTGGGTTGCTGCTGGCTGGTATCACAGCTACCCCCATGCGGTATATACGTGGCCCAGCTGTGCTCAGATCGACATATATCGACTCTAGAACCTCGCCTGTAGGTCCTATATGGCCGTGGGTTGCATCTGGCTGGTATCAGAGCTACTCCCATGCTGTATATACGGCGCCCAGCTGTGCTCAGATCGACAAATATCCACTCAATAACTTCGCCTGTAGGTCCTATATGGCCGTGGGTTGCATCTGGCTGGTTCCAGAGCTACCCCCATGCTGTATATACGGGGACCATCTGTGCTCAGATCAACATATATCGACTCAAGAACATCGCCTGTAGGTCCTATATGGCCGTGGGTTGCATCTGGCTGGTATCAGAGCTACCCCCATGCTGTATATACGGCGCCCAGCTGTGCTCAGGTCGACATATATCCACTCAAGAACATCGCCTGTAGGTCCTATATGGCCGTGGGTTGCATCTGGCTGGTATCAGAGCTACTCCCATGCTGTATATACGGCGCCCAGCTGTGCTCAGATCGACAAATATCCACTCAATAACTTCGCCTGTAGGTCCTATATGGCCGTGAGTGGCATCTGGCTGGTTTCAGAGCTACCCCCATGCTGTATATACGGGGACCATCTGTGCTCAGATCGACATATATCGACTCAAGAACATCGCCTGTAGGTCCTATATGGCCGTAGGTTGCATCTGGCTGGTATCAGAGCTACCCCGATACTGTATATACGGCGCCCAACTGTGCTCAGATCGACATATATCCACTCAAGAACACCGCCTGTAGGTCCTATATGGCCGTGGGTTGTATCTGGCTGGTATCAGAGCTACCCCCATGCTGTATATACGGGGCCCTGCTGTGATCAGATCGACATATATCGACTCAAGAACATCGCCTGTAGGTCCTATATAGCCGTGGGTTGCTGCTGCCTGGTATCACAGCTACCCTCATGCTGTATATACGTGGCCCAGCTGTGCTCAGATCGACATATATCGACTCAAGAACATTGCCTGTAGGTCCTATATGGCCGTGGGTCGCATCTGGCTGGTATCAGAGCTACCCCCATGCTGTATATACGGGGCCCAGCTGTGCTCAGATCGACATATATCGACTCAAGAACATTGCCTGTAGGTCCTATAAAGCCATGGGTTGCAGCTGGCTGGTATCACAGCCACCCCCATGCTGTATATACGTGGCCCAGCTGTGCTCAGATCGACATATATCGACTCAAGAACATCGCCTGTAGGTCCTATATAGCCATGGGTTGCAGCTGGCTGGTATCACAGCTACAGTATATACGTGGCCCAGTTGTGCTCAGATCAACATATATCGACTCAAGAACATCGCCTGTAGGTCCTATATAGCCGTGGGTTCAGCTGGCTGGTGTCACAGCTACCCCCATGCTGTATATACATGGCCCAGCTGTGCTCAGATCGACATATATCGACTCAAGAACATCGCCTGTAGGTCCTAAATGGCCGTGGGATGCATCTGGCTGGTATCAGAGCTACCCCCATGCTGTATATATGGCGCCCAGCTGTGCTCAGATCGACATATATCGACTCAAGAACATCGCCTGTAGGTCCTATATAGCCGTGGGTTGCATCTGGCTGGTATCACAGCTACAGTATATACGTGGCCCAGTTGTGATCAGATCAACATATATCGACTCAAGAACAGCGCCTGTAGGTCCTATATAGCCGTGGGTTGCAGCTGGCTGGTATCACAGCTACCCCCATGCTGTATATACATGGCTCAGCTGTGCTCAGATCGACATATATCGACTCAAGAACATCGCCTGTAGGTCCTAAATGGCCGTGGGATGCATCTGGCTGGTATCAGAGCTACCCCCATGCTGTATATACGGCGCCCAGCTGTGCTCAGATCGACATATATCCACTCAAGAACATCGCCTGTAGGTCTTATATGGCCGTGGGTTGCATCTTGCTGGTAACAGAGCTACCCCCATGCTGTATATACGGGGCCCAGCTGTGCTCAGATCGACATATATCGACTCAAGAACATCGCCTGTATGTCCTATATAGCCGTGGGTTGCAGCTGGCTGTTATCACAGCTACCCCCATGCTGTATATACGTGGCCCAGCTGTGCTCAGATCGACATATATCGACTCAAGAACATCGCCTGTAGGTCCTATATGACCGTGGGCTGCATCTGGCTGGTATCAGAGCTACACCCATGCTGTATATACGGCGCCCATCTGTGCTCAGATCGACATATATCCACTCAAGAACATCGCCTGTAGGTCCTATATGGCCGTGGGTTGCATCTGGCTGGTATCAGTGCTACCCCCATGCTGTATATACGGGGCCCAGCTGTGCTCAGATCGACATATATCGACTCAAGAACATCGCCTGTAGGTCCTATATAGCCGTGAGTTTCAGCTGGCTGGTATCACAGCTACCCCCATGCTGTATATACGTGGCCCAGCTGTGCTCAGATCGACATATATCGACTCAAGAACATCGCCTGTAGGTCCTATATGGCCGTGGGTTGCATCTGGCTGGTATCAGAGCTACCACCATGCTGTATATACGGCGCCCAGCTGTGCTCAGATCGACATATATCCACTCAAGAACATCGCCTGTAGGTCCTATATGGCCGTGGGTTGCATCTGGCTGGTATCAGAGCTACCCCCATGCTGTATATACGGGGCCCCAGCTGTGCTGAGATCGACATATATTGACTCAAGAACATCGCCTGTAGGTCCTATATAGGCGTGAGTTTCAGCTGGCTGGTATCACAGCTACCCCCATGCTGTATATACGGGGCCCAGCTGTGCTCAGATCGACATATATCGTCTCAAGAACATCGCCTGTAGGTCCTATATGGTCGTGGGTTGCATCTGGCTGGTATCAGAGCTACCCCCATGCCGTATATACCGCGCCCAGCTGTGCTCAGTTCGACATATATCCACTCAAGAACATCGCCTGTAGGTCTTATATGGCCGTGGGTTGCATCTGGCTGGTATCAGAGCTACCCCCATGCTGTATATACGGGGCCCAGCTGTGCTCAGATCGACATATATCGACTCAAGAACATCGCCTGTGGGTCCTATATAGCCGTGGGTTGCAGCTGGCTGGTATCACAGCTACTCCCATGCTGTATATACGTGGCCCATCTGTGCTCAGATCGACATATATCGACTCAAGAACATCGCCTGTAGGTCCTATATGGTCGTGGGTTGCATCTGGCTGGTTTCAGAGCTACCCCCATGCTGTATATACGCCGCCCAGCTGTGCTCAGATCGACATATATCCACTCAAGAACATTGCCTGTAGGTCTTATATGGCCGTGGGTTGCATCTGGCTGGTATCAGAGCTACCCCCATGCTGTATATACGGCGCCCAGCTGTGCTCAGATCGACATATATCCACACAAGAACATCGCCTGTAGGTCCTATATAGCCGTGGGTTGCATCTGGCTGGTATCACAGCTACCCCCATACGGCGCCCAGCTGTGCTCAGATCGACATATATCCACTCAAGAACATCGCCTGTAGGTCCTATATGCCCGTGGGTTGCATCTGGCTGGTATGAGAGCTACCCCCATGCTGTAAATACGGGGCCCAGCTGTGCTCAGATCGACATATATCGACTCAAGAACATCGCCTGTAGGTCCTATATAGCCGTGGGTTGCAGCTTTCTGGTATCACAGCTACCCCCATGCTGTATATACGTGGCCCAGCTGTGCTCAGATCGACATATATCGACTCAAGAACATCGCCCGTAGGTCGTATATAGCCGTGGGTTGCAGCTGGCTGGTATCACAGCTACAGTATATACGTGGCCCAGTTGTGCTCAGATCAACATATATCGACTCAAGAACATCGCCTGTAGGTCCTATATAGCTGTGGGTTGCAGCTGGCTGGTATCACAGCTACCCCCATGCTGTATATACATGGCCCAGCTGTGCTCAGATCGACATATATCGAATCAAGAATATCGCCTGTAGGTCCTATATGGCCGTGGGTTGCATGTGGCTGGTATCAGAGCTACCCCCATGCTGTATATACGGCGCCCAGCTGTGCTCAGATCGACATATATCAACTCAAAAACATCGCCTGTAGGTCCTATATGGCCGTGGGTTGCATCTGGCTGGTAGCAGAGCTACCCCCATGCTGTATATACGTGGCCCAGCTGTGCTCAGATCGACATATATCGACTTAAAAACATCGCCTGTAGGTCCTATATGGCCGTAGGTTGCATCTGGCTGCTATCAGAGCTACCCCCATGCTGTATATACGGCGCCAAGCTGTGCTCAGATCGATATATATCCACTCAAGAACATCGCCTGTAGGTCTTATATGGCCGTGGGTTGCATCTGGCTGGTATCAGAGCTACCCCCATGCTGTATATACGGCGCCCAGCTGTGCTCAGATCGACATATATCGACACAAGAACATCGCCTGTAGGTCCTATGTAGCCGTGGGTTGCATCTGGCTGGTATCACAGCTACCCCCATGCTGTATATACGGCGCCCAGCTGTGCTCAGATGGACATATATCCACTCAAGAACATCGCCTGTAGGTCCTATATGCCCGTGGGTTGCATCTGGCTGGTATCAGAGCTACCCCCGTGCTGCAAATACGGGGCCCAGCTGTGCTCAGATCGACATATATCGACTCAAGAACATCGCCTGTAGGTCCTATATAGCCGTGGGTTGCAGCTTTCTGGTATCACAGCTACCCCCATGCTGTATATACGTGGCCCAGCTGTGCTCAGATCGACATATATCGACTCAAGAACATCGCCCGTAGGTCGTATATAGCCGTGGGTTGCAGCTGGCTGGTATCACAGCTACAGTATATACGTGGCCCAGTTGTGCTCAGATCAACATATATCGACTCAAGAACATCGCCTGTAGGTCCTATATAGCTGTGGGTTGCAGCTGGCTGGTATCACAGCTACACCCATGCTGTATATACATGGCCCAGCTGTGCTCAGATCGACATATATCGAATCAAGAATATCGCCTGTAGGTCCTATATGGCCGTGGGTTGCATCTGGCTGGTATCAGAGCTACCCCCATGCTGTATATACGGCGCCCAGCTGTGCTCAGTTCGACATATATCCACTCAAGAACATCGCCTGTAGGTCCTATATGGCCGTGGGTTGCATCTGGCTGGTATCAGAGCTACCCCCATGCTGTATATACGGCGCCCAGCTGTGCTCAGTTCGACATATATCCACTCAAGAACATCGCCTGTAGGTCTTATATGGCCGTGGGTTGCATCTGGCTGGTATCAGAGCAACCCCCATGCCGTATATACGGGGCCCAGCTGTGCTCAGATCGACATATATGGCTCAAGAACATCGCCTGTAGGTACTATATTGCCGTGGGATGCAGCTGGCTGGTATCACAGCTACCCCCATGCTGTATATACGTGGCCCAGCTGTGCTCAGATCGACATATATCGACTCAAGAACATCGCCTGTAGGTCCTATATGGCCGTGGGTTGCATCTGGCTCGTATCAGAGCTACCCCCATGATGTATATACGGCGCCCAGTTGTGCTCAAATCGACATATATCCACTCAAGAACATCGCCTGTAGGTCCTACATGGCCGTGGGTTGCATCTGGCTGGTATCAGAGCTACGCCCATGCTGTATATACGGGGCCCAGCTGTTCTCAGATCGACATATATCGACTCAAGAACATCGCCTGTAGGTCCTATATAGCCGTGGCTTGCAGCTGGCTGGTATCACAGCTACCCCCATGCTGTATATACGTGGCCCAGCTGTGCTCAGATCGACATATATCGACTCAAGAACATCGCCTGTAGGTCCTGTATGGCCGTGGGTTGCATCTGGCTGGTATCACAGCTACCCCCATTCTGTATATACGGCGCCCAGCTGTGCTCAGATCGACATATATCCACTCAAGAACATCGCCTGTAGGTCCTATATGGCCGTGGGTTGCATCTGGTTGGTATCAGAGCTACCCCCATGCTGTATATACGGGGCCCTGCTGTGCTCAGATCGACATATATCGACTCAAGAACATCGCCTGCAGGTCCTATATAGCCGTGGGTTGCTGCTGGCTGGTATCACAGCTACCCCCATGCGATATATACGTGGCCCAGCTGTGCTCAGATCGACATATATCGACTCTAGAACCTCGCCTGTAGGTCCTATATGGCCGTGGGTTGCATCTGGCTGGTATCAGAGCTACTCCCATGCTGTATATACGGCGCCCAGCTGTGCTCAGATCGACAAATATCCACTCAATAACTTCGCCTGTAGGTCCTATATGGCCGTGGGTTGCATCTGGCTGGTTTCAGAGCTACCCCCATGCTGTATATACGGGGACCATCTGTGCTCAGATCGACATATATCGACTCAAGAACATCGCCTGTAGGTCCTATATAGCCGTGGGTTGCAGCTGGCTGGTATCACAGCTACCCCCAAGCTGTATATACGTGGCCCACCTGTGCTCATATCGACATATATCGACTCAAGAACATCGCCTGTAGGTCCTATATGGCCGTAGGTTGCATCTGGCTGGTATCAGAGCTACCCCGATGCTGTATATACGGCGCCCAGCTGTGCTCAGATCGACATATATCCACTCAAGAACATCGCCTGTAGGTCTTATATGGCCGTGGGTTGCATCTGGCTGGCATCACAGCTACCCCCATGCTGTATATACGGGACCCAGCTGTGCTCAGATCGACATATATCGACTCAAGAACAGTGCCTGTAGGTCTTATATAGCCGTGGGTTGCAGCTGGCTGGTATCACAACTGCCCCCATGCTGTATATACGTGGCCCAGCTGTGCTCAGATCGACATATATCGACTCAAGAACATCGCCTGTACGTCATATATAGCCGTGGGTTGCAGCTGGCTGGTATCACAGCTACCCCCATGCTGTATATACGTGGCCCAGCTGTGCTCAGATCGACATATATCGACTCAAGAACATCGCCTGTAGGTCCTATATGGCCGTAGGTTGCATCTGGCTGGTATCAGAGCTACCCCCATGATGTATATACGGCGCCCAGCTGTGCTCAGATCGACATATATCCACTCAAGAACATCGCCTGTAGGTCCTATATGGCCGTGGGTTGTATCTGGCTGGTATCAGAGCTACCCCCATGCTGTATATACGGGTCCCTGCTGTGATCAGATCGACATATATCGACTCAAGAACATCGCCTGTAGGTCCTATATAGCCGTGGGTTGCTGCTGGCTGGTATCACAGCTACCCCCATGCTGTATATACGTGGCCCAGCTGTGCTCAGATCGACATATATCGACTCAAGAACATCGCCTGTAGGTCCTATATGGCCGTGGGTCGCATCTGGCTGGTATCAGAGCTACCCCCATGCTGTATATACGGGGCCCAGCTGTGCTCAGATCGATATATATCGATTCAAGAATATTGCCTGTAGGTCCTATAAAGCCATGGGTTGCAGCTGGCTGGTATCACAGCCACCCCCATGCTGTATATACGTGACCCAGCTGTGCTCAGATCGACATATATCGACTCAAGAACATCGCCTGTAGGTCCTATATAGCCATGGGTTGCAGCTGGCTGGTATCACAGCTACAGTATATACGTGGCCCAGTTGTGCTCAGATCAACATATATCGACTCAAGAACATCGCCTGTAGGTCCTATATAGCCGTGAGTTGCAGCTGGCTGGTATCAGAGCTACCCCCATGCTGTATATACGGCGCCCAGCTGTGCTCAGATCGACATATATCGACACAAGAACATCGCCTGTAGGTCCTATGTAGCCGTGGGTTGCATCTGGCTGGTATCACAGCTACCCCCATGCTGTATATACGGCGCCCAGCTGTGCTCAGATCGACATATATCCACTCAAGAACATCGCCTGTAGGTCCTATATGCCCGTGGGTTGCATCTGGCTGGTATCAGAGCTACCCCCGTGCTGCAAATACGGGGCCCAGCTGTGCTCAGATCGACATATATCGACTCAAGAACATCGCCTGTAGGTCCTATATAGCCGTGGGTTGCAGCTTTCTGGTATCACAGCTACCCCCATGCTGTATATACGTGGCCCAGCTGTGCTCAGATCGACATATATCGACTCAAGAACATCGCCCGTAGGTCGTATATAGCCGTGGGTTGCAGCTGGCTGGTATCACAGCTACAGTATATACGTGGCCCAGTTGTGCTCAGATCAACATATATCGACTCAAGAACATCGCCTGTAGGTCCTATATAGCCGTGAGTTGCAGCTGGCTGGTATCAGCGCTACCCCCATGCTGTATATACGGCGCCCAGCTGTGCTCAGATCGACATATATCGACACAAGAACATCGCCTGTAGGTCCTATGTAGCCGTGGGTTGCATCTGGCTGGTATCACAGCTATCCCCATGCTGTATATACGGCGCCCAGCTGTGCTCAGATCGACATATATCCACTCAAGAACATCGCCTGTAGGTCCTATATGCCCGTGGGTTGCATCTGGCTGGTATCAGAGCTACCCCCGTGCTGCAAATACGGGGCCCAGCTGTGCTCAGATCGACATATATCGACTCAAGAACATCGCCTGTAGGTCCTATATAGCCGTGGGTTGCAGCTTTCTGGTATCACAGCTACCCCCATGCTGTATATACGTAACCCAGCTGTGCTCAGATCGACATATATCGACTCAAGAACATCGCCCGTAGGTCGTATATAGCCGTGGGTTGCAGCTGGCTGGTATCACAGCTACAGTATATACGTGGCCCAGTTGTGCTCAGATCAACATATATCGACTCAAGAACATCGCCTGTAGGTCCTATATAGCCGTGAGTTGCAGCTGGCTGGTATCAGCGCTACCCCCATGCTGTATATACGGCGCCCAGCTGTGCTCAGATCGACATATATCGACACAAGAACATCGCCTGTAGGTCCTATGTAGCCGTGGGTTGCATCTGGCTGGTATCACAGCTATCCCCATGCTGTATATACGGCGCCCAGCTGTGCTCAGATCGACATATATCCACTCAAGAACATCGCCTGTAGGTCCTATATGCCCGTGGGTTGCATCTGGCTGGTATCAGAGCTACCCCCATGCTGTATATACGGCGCCCAGCTGTGCTCAGTTCGACATATATCCACTCAAGAACATCGCCTGTAGGTCTTATATGGCCGTGGGTTGCATCTGGCTGGTATCAGAGCAACCCCCATGCTGTATATACGGGGCCCAGCTGTGCTCAGATCGACATATATCGGCTCAAGAACATCGCCTGTAGGTACTATATTGCCGTGGGATGCAGCTGGCTGGTATCACAGCTACCCCCATGCTGTATATACGTGGCCCAGCTGTGCTCAGATCGACATATATCGACTCAAGAACATCGCCTGTAGGTCCTATATGGCCGTGGGTTGCATCTGGCTCGTATCAGAGCTACCCCCGTGATGTATATACGGCGCCCAGTTGTGCTCAAATCGACATATATCCACTCAAGAACATCGCCTGTAGGTCCTACATGGCCGTGGGTTGCATCTGGCTGGTATCAGAGCTACGCCCATGCTGTATATACCGGGCCCAGCTGTTCTCAGATCGACATATATCGACTCAAGAACATCGCCTGTAGGTCCTATATAGCCGTGGCTTGCAGCTGGCTGGTATCACAGCTACCCCCATGCTGTATATACGTGGCCCAGCTGTGCTCAGATCGACATATATCGACTCAAGAACATCGCCTGTAGGTCCTGTATGGCCGTGGGTTGCATCTGGCTGGTATCAGAGCTACCCCCATTCTGTATATACGGCGCCCAGCTGTGCTCAGATCGACATATATCCACTCAAGAACATCGCCTGTAGGTCCTATATGGCCGTGGGTTGCATCTGGTTGGTATCAAAGCTACCCCCATGCTGTATATACGGGGCCCTGCTGTGCTCAGATCGACATATATCGACTCAAGAACATCGCCTGCAGGTCCTATATAGCCGTGGGTTGCTGCTGGCTGGTATCACAGCTACCCCCATGCGATATATACGTGGCCCAGTTGTGCTCAGATCGACATATATCGACTCTAGAACCTCGCCTGTAGGTCCTATATGGCCGTGGGTTGCATCTGGCTGGTATCAGAGCTACTCCCATGCTGTATATACGGCGCCCAGCTGTGCTCAGATCGACAAATATCCACTCAATAACTTCGCCTGTAGGTCCTATATGGCCGTGGGTTGCATCTGGCTGGTTTCAGAGCTACCCCCATGCTGTATATACGGGGACCATCTGTGCTCAGATCGACATATATCCACTCAAGAACATCGCCTGTAGGTCTTATATGGCCGTGGGTTGCATCTGGCTGGTATCAGAGCTACCCCCATGCTGTATATACGGCGCCCAGCTGTGCTCAGATCGACATATATCGACACAAGAACATCGCCTGTAAGTCCTATATAGCCGTGGGTTGCATCTCGCTGGTATCAGAGTTACCACCATGCTGTATATACGGCGCCCAGCTATGCTCAGATCGACATATATCCACTCAAGAACATCGCCTGTAGGTCCTATATGGCCGTGGGTTGCATCTGGCTGGTATTAGAGCTACCCCAATGCTGTATATACGGCGCCCAGCTGTGCTCACATCGACATATATCCACTGTAGGTCCTATATATCCGTGGGTTGCATCTGGCTGGTATCAGAGCTACCCCCATGCTGCATATATGGGGCCCCGCTGTGCTCAGATCGACATATATCGACTCAAGAACATCGCCTGTAGGTCCTATATAGCCGTGGGTTGCAGCTGGCTGGTATCACAGCTACCCCCATGCTGTATATACGTGGCCCAGCTGTGCTCAGATCGACATATATCGACTCAAGAGCATCGCCTGTAGGTCCTATATGGCCGTGGGTTGCATCTGGCTGGTTTGAGAGCTACCCCCATGCTGTATATACGGGGCCCAGCTGTGCTCAGATCGACGTATATCGACTCAAGAACATCGCCTGTAGATCCTATATAGCCGTGGGTTGCAGCTGGCTTGTATCACAGCCACCCCTATGCTGTATATACGTGGCCCAGCTGTGCTCAGATGGACATATGTCGACTCAAGAACATCGCCTGTAGGTCATATATGGCCGTGGGTTGCATCTGGCTGGTATTAGAGCTACACCCATGCTCTATATACGGTGCCCAGCTGTGCTCAGATCGACATATATCCACTGTAGGTCCTATATGGCCGTGAGTTGCAACTGGCTGGTATCAGAGCTACCCCCATGCTGCATATACGGGGCCCAGCTGTGCTCAGATCGACATATATCGACTCAAGAACATCGCCTGTAGGTCCTATATAGCCGTGGGTTGCAGCTGGCTGGTATCACAGCTACCCCCATGCTGTATATGCGTGGCCCAGCTGTGCTCAGATCGACATATATCGACTCAAGAGCATCGCCTGTAGGTCCTATATGGCCGTGGGTTGCATCTGGCTTGTATCAGAGCTACCCCCATGCTGTATATACGGGCCCAGCTGTGCTCAGATCGACATATGTCGACTCAAGAACATCGCCTGTAGGTCCTATATAGCCGTGGGTTGCAGCTGGCTTGTATCACAGCCACCCCCATGCTGTATATACGTGGCCCAGCTGTGCTCAGATCGACATATATCGACTCAAGAACATCGCCTGTAGGTCCTATATGGCCGTGGGTTGCATCTGGCTGGTATTAGAGCTACCCCCATGCTGTATATACGGTGCCCAGCTGTGCTCAGATCGACATATATCCACTGTAGGTCCTATATGGCCGTGGGTTGCATCTGGCTGGTATCAGAGCTACCCCCATGCTGCATATACGGGGCCCAGATGTGCTCAGATCGACATATATCGACTCAAGAACATCGCCTGTAGGTCCTATATAGCCGTGGGTGGCAGCTGGCTGGTATCACAGCTACCCCCATGCTGTATATACGTGGCCCAGCTGTGCTCAGATCGACATATATCGACTCAAGAGCATCGCCTGTAGGTCCTATATGGCCGTGGGTTGCATCTGGCTGGTATCAGAGCTACCCCCATGCTGTATATACGGCGCCCAGCTGTGCTCACATCGACATATATCCACTGTAGGTCCTATATGGCCGTGGGTTGCATCTGGCTGGTATCAGAGCTACCCCCATGCTGCATATACGGGGCCCAGCTGTGCTCAGATCGACATATATCGACTCAAGAACATCGCCTGTGGTCCTATATAGCCGTGGGTTGCAGCTGGCTGGTATCACAGCTACCCCCATGCTGTATATACGTGGCACAGCTGTGCTCAGATCGACACATATCGACTCAACAACATCGCCTGTAGGTCCTATATGGCCGTGGGTTGCATCTGGCTGGTATTAGATCTACCCCCATGCTGTATATACGGCGCCCAGCTGTGCTCACATCGACATATTTCCACTGTAGGTCCTATATGGCCGTGGGTTGCATCTGGCTGGTATCAGAGCTACCCCCATGCTGCATATACGGGGCCCAGCTGTGCTCAGATCGACATATATCGACTCAAGAACATCGCCTGTAGGTCCTATATAGCCGTGGGTTGCAGCTGGCTGGCATCACAGCTACCCCCATGCTGTATATGCGTGGCCCAGCTGTGCTCAGATCGACATATATCGACTCAAGAGCATCGCCTGTAGGTCCTATATGGCCGTGGGTTGCATCTGGCTGGTATCAGAGCTACCCCCATGCTGTATATACGGGCCCAGCTGTGCTCAGATCGACATATATCCACTCAAGAACATCGCCTGTAGGTCCTATATAGCCGTGGGATGCAGCTGGCTTGTATCACAGCCACCCCCATGCTGTATATACGTGGCCCAGCTGTGCTCAGATCGACATATATCGACTCAAGAACATCGCCTGTGGGTCCTATATGGCCGTGGGTTGCATCTGGCTGGTATTAGAGCTACCCCCATGCTGTATATACGGCGCCCAGCTGTGCTCAGATCGACATATATCCACTGTAGGTCCTATATGGCCGTGGGTTGCATCTGGCTGGTATAAGAGCTACCCCCATGCTGCATATACGGGGCCCAGCTGTGCTCAGATCGACATATATCGACTCAAGAACATCGCCTGTAGGTCCTATATAGCCGTGGGTTGCAGCTGGCTGGTATCACAACTACCCCCATGCTGTATATACGTTGCCCAGCTGTGCTCAGATCGACATATATCAACTCAAGAGCATCGCCTGTAGGTCCTATATGGCCGTGGGTTGCATCTGGCTGGTATTAGAGCTAACCAGCCAGATGCAACCCACGGCCATATAGGACCTACAGGCGATGCTCTTGAGTCGATATATGTCGATCTGAGCACAGCTGGGCCCCGTATATGCAGCATGGGGGTAGCTCTGATACCAGCCAGATGCAACCCACGGCCCAGCTGTGCTCACATCGACATATATCCACTGTAGGTCCTATATGGCCGTGGGTTGCATCTGGCTGGTATCAGAGCTACCCCCATGCTGCATATACGGGGCCCAGCTGTGCTCAGATCGACATATATCGACTCAAGAACATCGCCTGTAGGTCCTATATAGCCGTGGGTTGCAGCTGGCTGGTATCACAACTACCCCCATGCTGTATATACGTTGCCCAGCTGTGCTCAGATCGACATATATCGACTCAAGAGCATCGCCTGTAGGTCCTATATGGCCGTGGGTTGCATCTGGCTGGTATCAGAGCTACCCCCATGCTGTATATACGGCGCCCAGCTGTGCCCACATCGACATATATCCACTGTAGGTCCTATATGGCCGTGGGTTGCATCTGGCTGGTATCAGAGCTACCCCCATGCTGCATATACGGGGCCCAGCTGTGCTCAGATCGACATATATCGACTCAAGAACATCGCCTGTAGGTCCTATATAGCCGTGGGTTGCAGCTGGCTGGCATCACAGCTACCCCCATGCTGTATATGCGTGGCCCAGCTGTGCTCAGATCGACATATAACGACTCAAGAGCATCGCCTGTAGGTCCTATATGGCCGTGGGTTGCATCTGGCTGGTATCAGAGCTACCCCCATGCTGTATATACGGGCCCAGCTGTGCTCAGATCGACATATATCGACTCAAGAACATCGCCTGTAGGTCCTATATGGCCGTGGGTTGCATCTGGCTGGTATTAGAGCTACCCCCATGCTGTATATACGGCGCCCAGCTGTGCTCACATCGACATATATCCACTGTAGGTCCTATATGGCCGTGGGTTGCATCTGGCAGGTAGCAGAGCTACCCCCATGCTGCATATACGGGGCCCAGCTGTACTCAGATCGACATATATCGACTTAAGAACATCGCCTGTAGGTCCTATATAGACGTGGGTTGCAGCTGGCTGGTATCACAGCTACCCCCATGCTGTATATACGTGGCCCAGCTGTGCTCAGATCGACATATATCGACTCAAGAGCATCGCATGTAGGTCCTATATGGCTGTGGGTTGCATCTGGCTGGTATCAGAGCTACCCCCATGCTGCATATACGGGGCCCAGCTGTGCTCAGATCGACATATATCGACTCAAGAACATCGCCTGTGGTCCTATATAGCCGTGGGTTGCAGCTGGCTGGTATCACAGCTACCCCCATGCTGTATATACGTGGCCCAGCTGTGCTCAGATCGACATATATCGACTCAAGAACATCGCCTGTAGGTCCTATATGGCCGTGGGTTGCATCTGGCTGGTATTAGAGCTACCCCCATGCTGTATATACGGCGCCCAGCTGTGCTCACATCGACATATATCCACTGTAGGTCCTATATATCTGTGGGTTGCATCTGGCTGGTATCAGAGCTACCCCCATGCTGCATATATGGGGCCCAGCTGTGCTCAGATCGATATATATCGACTCAAGAACATCGCCTGTAGGTCCTATATAGCCGTGGGTTGCAGCTGGCTGGTATCACAGCTACCCCCATGCTGTATATACGTGGCCCAGCTGTGCTCAGATCGACATATATCGACTCAAGAGCATCGCCTGTAGGTCCTATATGGCCGTGGGTTGCATCTGGCTGGTATGAGAGCTACCCCCATGCTGTATATACGGGGCCCAGCTGTTCTCAGATCGACGTATATCGACTCAAGAACATCGCCTGTAGGTCCTATATAGCCGTGGGTTGCAGCTGGCTTGTATCACAGCCACCCCCATGCTGTATATACGTGGCTCAGCTGTGCTCAGATTGTCATATATCGACTCAAGAACATCGCATGTAGGTCATATATGGCCGTGGGTTGCATCTGGCTGGTATTAGAGCTACACCCATGCTCTATATACGGTGCCCAGCTGTGCTCAGATCGACATATATCCACTGTAGGTACTATATGGCCGTGGGTTGCAACTGGCTGGTATCAGAGCTACCCCCATGCTGCATATACGGGGCCCAGCTGTGCTCAGATCGACATATATCGACTCAAGAACATCGCCTGTAGGTCCTATATAACCGTGGGTTGCAGGCGGCTGGTATCACAGCCACCCCCATGCTGTATATGCGTGGCCCAGCTGTGCTCAGATCGACATATATCGACTCAAGAGCATCGCCTGTAGGTCCTATATGGCCGTGGGTTGCATCTGGCTGGTATTAGAGCTACCTTCATGCTGTATATACGGCGCCCAGCGGTGCTCACATCGACATATATCCACTGTAGGTCCTATATATCCGTGGGCTGCATCTGGCTGGTATCAGAGCTACCCCCATGCTGCATATGCGGGGCCCAGCTGTGCTCAGATCGACATATATCGACTCAAGAGCATCGGCTGTAGGTCCTATATTGCCGTGGGTTGCATCTGGCTGGTATCACAGCTACCTCCATGCTGTATATACGTGGCCCAGCTGTGCTCAGATCGACATATATCGATTCAAGAGCATCGCCTGTAGGTCCTATATGGCCGTGGGTTGCATCTGGCTGGTATGAGAGCTACCCCCATGCTGTATATACGGGGCCCAGCTGTGCTCAGATCGACGTATATCGACTCAAGAACATCGCCTGTAGGTCCTATATAGCCGTGGGTTGCAGCTGGCTTGTATCACAGCCACCCCCATGCTGTATCTACGTGGCCCAGCTGTGCTCAGATCGACATATATCGACTCAAGAACATCGCCTGTAGGTCATATATGGCCGTGGGTTGCATCTGGCTGGTATTAGAGCTACACCCATGCTGTATATACGGCGCCCAGCTGTGCTCAGATCGACATATATCCACTGTAGGTCCTATATGGCCGTGGGTTGCATCTGGCTGGTATCAGAGCTACCCCCTTGCTGCATATACGGGGCCCAGCTGTGCTCAGATCGACATATATCGACTCAAGAACATCGCCTGTAGGTCCTATATAGCCGTGGGTTGCTGCTGGCTGGTATCACAGCTACCCCCATGCTGTATATACGTGGCCCAGCTGTGCTCAGATCGACATATATCGACTCAAGAGCATCGCCTGTAGGTCCTATATGGCCGTGGGTTGCATCTGGCTGGTATCAGAGCTACCCCCATACTGTATATACGGCCCCAGCTGTGCTCACATCGACATATATCCACTGTAGGTCCTATATGGCCGTGGGTTGCATCTGGCTGGTATCAGAGCTACCCCCATGCTGCATATACGGGGCCCAGCTGTGCTCAGATCGACATATATCGACTCAAGAGCATCGCCTGTAGGTCCTATATGGCCGTGGGTTGCATCTGGCTGGTATGAGAGCTACCCCCATGCTGTATATACGGGGCCCAGCTGTGCTCCGATCGACGTATATCGACTCAAGAACATCGCCTGTAGGTCCTATATAGCCGTGGGTTGCAGCTTGCTTGTATCACAGCCACCCCCATGCTGTAAATACGTGGCCCAGCTGTGCTCAGATCGACATATATCGACTCAAGAACATCGCCTGTAGGTCATATATTGCCGTGGGTTGCATCTGGCTGGCATTAGAGCTACACCCATGCTGTATATACGGCGCCCAGCTGTGCTCAGATCGACATATATCCACTGTAGGTCCTATATGGCCGTGGGTTGCATCTGGCTGGTATCACAGCTACCCCCATGCTGCATGTACGGGGCCCAGCTGTGCTCAGATCGACATATATCGACTCAAGAACATCGCCTGTAGGTCCTATATAGCCGTGGGTTGCAGCTGGCTGGTATCACAGCTACCCCCATGCTGTATATACGTGGCCCAGCTGTGCTCAGATCGACATATATCGACTCAAGAGCATCGCCGGTAGGTCTTTTATGGCCGTGGGTTGCATCTGGCGGGTATCAGAGCTACCCCCATGCTGTATATGCGGCCCCAGCTGTGCTCACATCGACATATATCCACTTTAGGTCCTATATGGCCGTGGGTTGCATCTGGCTGGTATCAGAGCTACCCCCATGCTGCATATACGGGGCCCAGCTGTGCTCTGATCGACATATATCGACTCAAGAACATCGCCTGTAGGTCCTATATAGCCGTGGGTTGCAGCTGGCTGGTATCACAGCTACCCCCATGCTGTATATACGTAGCCCAGCTGTGCTCAGATCGACATATATCGACTCAAGAGCATCGCCTGTAGGTCCTATATGGCCTTGGGTTGCATCTGGCTGGTATCAGAGCTACCCCCATGCTGTATATAGGGCGCCCAGCTGTGCTCACATCGACATATATCCACTGTAGGTCCTATATGGCCGTGGGTTGCATGTGGCTGGTATCAGAGCTACCAGCTACCTCCATGCTGCATATACGGGGCCCAGCTGTGCTCAGATCGACATATATCGACTCAAGAACATCGCCTGTGGTCCTATATTGCCGTGGGTTGCAGCTGGCTGGTATCACAGCTACCCCCATGCTGTATATACGTGGCACAGCTGTGCTCAGATCGACATATATCGACTCAAGAACATCGCCTGTAGGTCCTATATGGCCGTGGGTTGCATCTGGCTGGTATTAGAGCTACCTTCATGCTGTATATACGGCGCCCAGCGGTGCTCACATCGACATATATCCACTGTAGGTCCTATATATCCGTGGGTTGCATCTGGCTGGTATCAGAGCTACCCCCATGCTGCATATACGGGGCCCAGCTGTGCTCAGATCAACATATATCGACTCAAGAGCATCGGCTGTAGGTCCTATATTGCCGTGGGTTGCATCTGGCTGGTATCACAGCTACCTCCATGCTGTATATACGTGGCCCAGCTGTGCTCAGATCGACATATATCGATTCAAGAGCATCGCCTGTAGGTCCTATATGGCCGTGGGTTGCATCTGGCTGGTATGAGAGCTACCCCCATGCTGTATATACGGGGCCCAGCTGTGCTCAGATCGACGTATATCGACTCAAGAACATCGCCTGTAGGTCCTATATAGCCGTGGGTTGCAGCTGGCTTGTATCACAGCCACTCCCATGCTGTATCTACGTGGCCCAGCTGTGCTCAGATCGACATATATCGACTCAAGAACATCGCCTGTAGGTCATATATGGCCGTGGGTTGCATCTGGCTGGTATTAGAGCTACCCCCATGCTGTATATACGGCGCCCAGCGGTGCTCACATCGACATATATCCACTGTAGGTCCTATATATCCGTGGGTTGCATCTGGCTGGTATCAGAGCTACCCCCATGCTGCATATACGGGGCCCAGCTGTGCTCAGATCGACATATATCGACTCAAGAACATCGCCTGTAGGTCCTATATGGCCGTGGGTTGCATCTGGCTTATATCAGAGCTACTCCCATGCTGTATATACGGGGCCCAGCTGTGCTCAGATCGACATATATCGACTCAAGAACATCGCCTGTAGGTACTATATAGCCGTGGGTTGCAGCTGGCTTGTATCACAGCCACCCCCATGCTGTATATACGTGGCCGAGCTGTGCTCAGATCGACATATATCGACTCAAGAACATCGCCTGTAGGTCCTATATGGCCGTGGGTTGCATCTGGCTGGTATTAGAGCTACCCCCATGCTGTATATACGGCGCCCAGCTGTGCTCATATCGACATATATCCACTGTAGGTCCTATATGGCCGTGGGTTGCATCTGGCTGGTATCAGAGTTACCCCCATGCTGCATATACGGGGCCCAGCTATGCTCAGATCGACATATATCGACTCAAGAACATCGCCTGTTGTCCTATATAGCCGTGGGTTGCATCTGGCTGGTATTAGAGCTACCCCCATGCTGTATATACGGCGCCCAGCTGTGCTCATATCGACATATATCCACTGTAGGTCCTATATGGCCGTGGGTTGCATCTGGCTGGTATCAGAGTTACCCCCATGCTGCATATACGGGGCCCAGCTATGCTCAGATCGACATATATCGACTCAAGAACATCGCCTGTTGTCCTATATAGCCGTGGGTTGCAGCTGGCTGGTATCACAGCTACCCCCATGCTGTATATATGGCGCCCACCTGTGCTCAGATCGACATATATCGACTCAAGAACATCGCCTGTAGGTCCTATATGGCCGTGGGTTGCATCTGGCTGGTATCAGAGATACCACCATGCTGTATATACGGCGCCCAGCTTTGCTCAGATCGACATATATCCACTCAATAACATCGCCTGTAGGTACTATATGGCCGTGGGTTGCATCTGGCTGGTATCAGAGCTACCCCCATGCTGTATATACGGGGCCCCAGCTGTGCTGACATCGACATATATCGACTCAAGAACATCGCCTGTAGGTCATATATAGCCGTGGGTTGCAGCTGGCTGGTATCACAGCTACCCCCATGCTGTATATACGTGGCCCAGCTGTGCTCAGATCGACATATTTCGACTCAAGAACATCGCCTGTAGGTCCTATACGCCCGTGGGTTGCATCTGGCTGGTATCAGAGCTACCCCCATGCTGTATATACGGGGCCCAGCTGTGCTCAGATCGACATATATCGACTGAAGAACATCGCCTGTAGGTCCTATATGGTCATGGGTTGCATCTGGCTGGTATCAGAGCTACCCCCATGCTGTATATACGGGGCCCAGCTGTGCTCAGTTCGACATATATCGACTCAAGAACATCGCCTGTAGGTGCTATATGGTCGTGGGTTGCATCTGGCTGGTATCACAGCTACCCCCATGCTGTATATACGGCGCCCAGCTGTGCTCAGATCGACATATATCCACTCAAGAACATCGCCTGTAGGTCCTATATGCAAGTGGGTTGCATCTGTCTGGTATCAGAGCTACCCCCATGCTGTAAATACGGGGCCCAGCTGTGCTCAGATCGACATATATCGACTCAAGAACATCGCCCGTAGGTCGTATATAGCCGTGGGTTGCAGCTGGCTGGTATCACAGCTACAATATATACGTGGCCCAGTTGTGCTCAGATCAACATATATCGACTCAAGAACATCGCCTGTAGGTCCTATATAGCCGTGGGTTGCAGCTGGCTGGTATCACAGCTACCCCCATGCTGTATATACGTGGCCCAGCTGTGCTCAGATCGACATATATCGACTCAAGAACATCGCCCGTAGGTCGTATATAGCCGTGGGTTGCAGCTGGCTGGTATCACAGCTACAATATATACGTGGCCCAGTTGTGCTCAGATCAACATATATCGACTCAAGAACATCGCCTGTAGGTCCTATATAGCCGTGGGTTGCAGCTGGCTGGTATCACAGCTACCCCCATGCTGTATATACATGGCCCAGCTGTGCTCAGATCGACATATATCCACTCAAGAACATCGCCTGTAGGTCCTATATAGCCGTGGGTTGCAGCTTTCTGGTATCACAGCTACACCCATGCTGTATATACGGCGCCCAGCTGTGCTCAGATCGACATATATCAACTCAAAAACATCGCCTGTAGGTCCTATATGGCCGTGGGTTGCATCTGTCTGGTAGCAGAGCTACCCCCATGCTGTATATACGTGGCCCAGCTGTGCTCAGATCGACATATATCGACTCAAAAACATCGCCTGTAGGTCCTATATGGCCGTAGGTTGCATCTGGCTGGTATCAGAGCTACCCCCATGCTGTATATACGGCGCCCAGCTGTGCTCAGATCGACATATATCCACTCAAGAACATCGCCTGTAGGTCCTATATGGCCGTGGATTGCATCTGGCTGGTATCAGAGCTACCCCCATGCTGTATATACGGCGCCCAGCTGTGCTTAGTTCGACATATATCGACTCAAGAACATCGCCTGTAGGTCCTATATAGCCGTGGGTTGCAGCTGGCTGGTATCACAGCTACAGTATATACGTGGCCCAGTTGTGCACAGATCAACATATATCGACTCAAGAACATCGCCTGTAGGTCCTATATAGCCGTGGGTTGCAGCTGGCTGGTATCACAACTACACCCATGCTGTATATACGTGGCCCAGCTGTGCTCAGATCGACATATATCGACTCAAGAACATCGTCTGTAGGTCATATATAGTCGTGGGTTGCAGCTTTCTGGTATCACAGCTACCCCCATGCTGTATATACGTAACCCAGCTGTGCTCAGATCGACATATATCGACTCAAGAACATCGCCCGTAGGTCGTATATAGCCGTGGGTTGCAGCTGGCTGGTATCACAGCTACAGTATATACGTGGCCCAGTTGTGCTCAGATCAACATATATCGACTCAAGAACATCGCCTGTAGGTCCTATATAGCCGTGAGTTGCAGCTGGCTGGTATCAGCGCTACCCCCATGCTGTATATACGGCGCCCAGCTGTGCTCAGATCGACATATATCGACACAAGAACATCGCCTGTAGGTCCTATGTAGCCGTGGGTTGCATCTGGCTGGTATCACAGCTATCCCCATGCTGTATATACGGCGCCCAGCTGTGCTCAGATCGACATATATCCACTCAAGAACATCGCCTGTAGGTCCTATATGCCCGTGGGTTGCATCTGGCTGGTATCAGAGCTACCCCCATGCTGTATATACGGCGCCCAGCTGTGCTCAGTTCGACATATATCCACTCAAGAACATCGCCTGTAGGTCCTATATGGCCGTGGGTTGCATCTGGCTGGTATCAGAGCTACCCCCATGCTGTATATACGGCGCCCAGCTGTGCTCAGTTCGACATATATCCACTCAAGAACATCGCCTGTAGGTCTTATATGGCCGTGGGTTGCATCTGGCTGGTATCAGAGCAACCCCCATGCTGTATATACGGGGCCCAGCTGTGCTCAGATCGACATATATCGGCTCAAGAACATCGCCTGTAGGTACTATATTGCCGTGGGATGCAGCTGGCTGGTATCACAGCTACCCCCATGCTGTATATACGTGGCCCAGCTGTGCTCAGATCGACATATATCGACTCAAGAACATCGCCTGTAGGTCCTATATGGCCGTGGGTTGCATCTGGCTCGTATCAGAGCTACCCCCGTGATGTATATACGGCGCCCAGTTGTGCTCAAATCGACATATATCCACTCAAGAACATCGCCTGTAGGTCCTACATGGCCGTGGGTTGCATCTGGCTGGTATCAGAGCTACGCCCATGCTGTATATACCGGGCCCAGCTGTTCTCAGATCGACATATATCGACTCAAGAACATCGCCTGTAGGTCCTATATAGCCGTGGCTTGCAGCTGGCTGGTATCACAGCTACCCCCATGCTGTATATACGTGGCCCAGCTGTGCTCAGATCGACATATATCGACTCAAGAACATCGCCTGTAGGTCCTGTATGGCCGTGGGTTGCATCTGGCTGGTATCAGAGCTACCCCCATTCTGTATATACGGCGCCCAGCTGTGCTCAGATCGACATATATCCACTCAAGAACATCGCCTGTAGGTCCTATATGGCCGTGGGTTGCATCTGGTTGGTATCAAAGCTACCCCCATGCTGTATATACGGGGCCCTGCTGTGCTCAGATCGACATATATCGACTCAAGAACATCGCCTGCAGGTCCTATATAGCCGTGGGTTGCTGCTGGCTGGTATCACAGCTACCCCCATGCGATATATACGTGGCCCAGTTGTGCTCAGATCGACATATATCGACTCTAGAACCTCGCCTGTAGGTCCTATATGGCCGTGGGTTGCATCTGGCTGGTATCAGAGCTACTCCCATGCTGTATATACGGCGCCCAGCTGTGCTCAGATCGACAAATATCCACTCAATAACTTCGCCTGTAGGTCCTATATGGCCGTGGGTTGCATCTGGCTGGTTTCAGAGCTACCCCCATGCTGTATATACGGGGACCATCTGTGCTCAGATCGACATATATCCACTCAAGAACATCGCCTGTAGGTCTTATATGGCCGTGGGTTGCATCTGGCTGGTATCAGAGCTACCCCCATGCTGTATATACGGCGCCCAGCTGTGCTCAGATCGACATATATCGACACAAGAACATCGCCTGTAAGTCCTATATAGCCGTGGGTTGCATCTCGCTGGTATCAGAGTTACCACCATGCTGTATATACGGCGCCCAGCTATGCTCAGATCGACATATATCCACTCAAGAACATCGCCTGTAGGTCCTATATGGCCGTGGGTTGCATCTGGCTGGTATTAGAGCTACCCCAATGCTGTATATACGGCGCCCAGCTGTGCTCACATCGACATATATCCACTGTAGGTCCTATATATCCGTGGGTTGCATCTGGCTGGTATCAGAGCTACCCCCATGCTGCATATATGGGGCCCAGCTGTGCTCAGATCGACATATATCGACTCAAGAACATCGCCTGTAGGTCCTATATAGCCGTGGGTTGCAGCTGGCTGGTATCACAGCTACCCCCATGCTGTATATACGTGGCCCAGCTGTGCTCAGATCGACATATATCGACTCAAGAGCATCGCCTGTAGGTCCTATATGGCCGTGGGTTGCATCTGGCTGGTTTGAGAGCTACCCCCATGCTGTATATACGGGGCCCAGCTGTGCTCAGATCGACGTATATCGACTCAAGAACATCGCCTGTAGATCCTATATAGCCGTGGGTTGCAGCTGGCTTGTATCACAGCCACCCCTATGCTGTATATACGTGGCCCAGCTGTGCTCAGATGGACATATGTCGACTCAAGAACATCGCCTGTAGGTCATATATGGCCGTGGGTTGCATCTGGCTGGTATTAGAGCTACACCCATGCTCTATATACGGTGCCCAGCTGTGCTCAGATCGACATATATCCACTGTAGGTCCTATATGGCCGTGGGTTGCAACTGGCTGGTATCAGAGCTACCCCCATGCTGCATATACGGGGCCCAGCTGTGCTCAGATCGACATATATCGACTCAAGAACATCGCCTGTAGGTCCTATATAGCCGTGGGTTGCAGCTGGCTGGTATCACAGCTACCCCCATGCTGTATATGCGTGGCCCAGCTGTGCTCAGATCGACATATATCGACTCAAGAGCATCGCCTGTAGGTCCTATATGGCCGTGGGTTGCATCTGGCTTGTATCAGAGCTACCCCCATGCTGTATATACGGGCCCAGCTGTGCTCAGATCGACATATGTCGACTCAAGAACATCGCCTGTAGGTCCTATATAGCCGTGGGTTGCAGCTGGCTTGTATCACAGCCACCCCCATGCTGTATATACGTGGCCCAGCTGTGCTCAGATCGACATATATCGACTCAAGAACATCGCCTGTAGGTCCTATATGGCCGTGGGTTGCATCTGGCTGGTATTAGAGCTACCCCCATGCTGTATATACGGTGCCCAGCTGTGCTCAGATCGACATATATCCACTGTAGGTCCTATATGGCCGTGGGTTGCATCTGGCTGGTATCAGAGCTACCCCCATGCTGCATATACGGGGCCCAGATGTGCTCAGATCGACATATATCGACTCAAGAACATCGCCTGTAGGTCCTATATAGCCGTGGGTGGCAGCTGGCTGGTATCACAGCTACCCCCATGCTGTATATACGTGGCCCAGCTGTGCTCAGATCGACATATATCGACTCAAGAGCATCGCCTGTAGGTCCTATATGGCCGTGGGTTGCATCTGGCTGGTATCAGAGCTACCCCCATGCTGTATATACGGCGCCCAGCTGTGCTCACATCGACATATATCCACTGTAGGTCCTATATGGCCGTGGGTTGCATCTGGCTGGTATCAGAGCTACCCCCATGCTGCATATACGGGGCCCAGCTGTGCTCAGATCGACATATATCGACTCAAGAACATCGCCTGTGGTCCTATATAGCCGTGGGTTGCAGCTGGCTGGTATCACAGCTACCCCCATGCTGTATATACGTGGCACAGCTGTGCTCAGATCGACACATATCGACTCAACAACATCGCCTGTAGGTCCTATATGGCCGTGGGTTGCATCTGGCTGGTATTAGATCTACCCCCATGCTGTATATACGGCGCCCAGCTGTGCTCACATCGACATATTTCCACTGTAGGTCCTATATGGCCGTGGGTTGCATCTGGCTGGTATCAGAGCTACCCCCATGCTGCATATACGGGGCCCAGCTGTGCTCAGATCGACATATATCGACTCAAGAACATCGCCTGTAGGTCCTATATAGCCGTGGGTTGCAGCTGGCTGGCATCACAGCTACCCCCATGCTGTATATGCGTGGCCCAGCTGTGCTCAGATCGACATATATCGACTCAAGAGCATCGCCTGTAGGTCCTATATGGCCGTGGGTTGCATCTGGCTGGTATCAGAGCTACCCCCATGCTGTATATACGGGCCCAGCTGTGCTCAGATCGACATATATCCACTCAAGAACATCGCCTGTAGGTCCTATATAGCCGTGGGATGCAGCTGGCTTGTATCACAGCCACCCCCATGCTGTATATACGTGGCCCAGCTGTGCTCAGATCAACATATATCGACTCAAGAACATCGCCTGTGGGTCCTATATGGCCGTGGGTTGCATCTGGCTGGTATTAGAGCTACCCCCATGCTGTATATACGGCGCCCAGCTGTGCTCAGATCGACATATATCCACTGTAGGTCCTATATGGCCGTGGGTTGCATCTGGCTGGTATAAGAGCTACCCCCATGCTGCATATACGGGGCCCAGCTGTGCTCAGATCGACATATATCGACTCAAGAACATCGCCTGTAGGTCCTATATAGCCGTGGGTTGCAGCTGGCTGGTATCACAACTACCCCCATGCTGTATATACGTTGCCCAGCTGTGCTCAGATCGACATATATCAACTCAAGAGCATCGCCTGTAGGTCCTATATGGCCGTGGGTTGCATCTGGCTGGTATCAGAGCTACGCCCATGCTGTATATACGGCGCCCAGCTGTGCCCACATCGACATATATCCATTGTAGGTCCTATATGGCCGTGGGTTGCATCTGGCTGGTATCAGAGCTACCCCCATGCTGCATATACGGGGCTTAGCTGTGCTCAGATCGACATATATCGACTCAAGAACATGGTCTGTGGTCCTATATAGCCGTGGGTTGCAGCTGGCTGGTATCACAGCTACCCCCATGCTGTATATACGTGGCCCAGCTGTGCTCAGATCGACATATATCGACTCAAGAACATCGCCTGTAGGTCCTATATGGCCGTGGGTTGCATCTGGCTGGTATTAGAGCTACCCCCATGTGTATATACGGCGCCCAGCTGTGCTCACATCGACATATATCCACTGTAGGTCCTATATGGCCGTGGGTTGCATCTGGCTGGTATCAGAGCTACCCCCATGCTGCATATACGGGGCCCAGCTGTGCTCAGATCGACATATATCGACTCAAGAGCATCGCCTGTAGGTCCTATATGGCCGTGGGTTGCATCTGGCTGGTATTAGAGCTACCCCCATGCTGTATATACGGGGCCCAGCTGTGCTCAGATCGACATATATCGACTCAAGAACATCGCCTGTAGGTCCTATATAGCCGTGGGTTGCATCTGGCTGGTATAAGAGCTACCCCCATGCTGCATATACGGGGCCCAGCTGTGCTCAGATCGACATATATCGACTCAAGAACATCGCCTGTAGGTCCTATATAGCCGTGGGTTGCAGCTGGCTGGTATCACAACTACCCCCATGCTGTATATACGTTGCCCAGCTGTGCTCAGATCGACATATATCGACTCAAAAGCATCGCCTGTAGGTCCTATATGGCCGTGGGTTGCATCTGGCTGGTATCAGAGCTACCCCCATGCTGTATATACGGCGCCCAGCTGTGCTCACATCGACATATATCCACTGTAGGTCCTATATGGCCGTGGGTTGCATCTGGCTGGTATCAGAGCTACCCCCATGCTGCATATACGGGGCCCAGCTGTGCTCAGATCGACATATATCGACTCAAGAACATCGCCTGTAGGTCCTATATAGCCGTGGGTTGCAGCTGGCTGGCATCACAGCTACCCCCATGCTGTATATGCGTGGCCCAGCTGTGCTCAGATCGACATATATCGACTCAAGAGCATCGCCTGTAGGTCCTATATGGCCGTGGGTTGCATCTGGCTGGTATCAGAGCTACCCCCATGCTGTATATACGGGCCCAGCTGTGCTCAGATCGACATATATCGACTCAAGAACATCGCCTGTAGGTCCTATATGGCCGTGGGTTGCATCTGGCTGGTATTAGAGCTACCCCCATGCTGTATATACGGCGCCCAGCTGTGCTCACATCGACATATATCCACTGTAGGTCCTATATGGCCGTGGGTTGCATCTGGCAGGTATCAGAGCTACCCCCATGCTGCATATACGGGGCCCAGCTGTACTCAGATCGACATATATCGACTTAAGAACATCGCCTGTAGGTCCTATATAGACGTGGGTTGCAGATGGCTGGTATCACAGCTACCCCCATGCTGTATATACGTGGCCCAGCTGTGCTCAGATCGACATATATCGACTCAAGAGCATCGCATGTAGGTCCTATATGGCCGTGGGTTGCATCTGGCTGGTATCAGAGCTACCCCCATGCTGCATATACGGGGCCCAGCTGTGCTCAGATCGACATATATCGACTCAAGAACATCGCCTGTGGTCCTATATAGCCGTGGGTTGCAGCTGGCTGGTATCACAGCTACCCCCATGCTGTATATACGTGGCCCAGCTGTGCTCAGATCGACATATATCGACTCAAGAACATCGCCTGTAGGTCCTATATGGCCGTGGGTTGCATCTGGCTGGTATTAGAGCTACCCCCATGCTGTATATACGGCGCCCAGCTGTGCTCACATCGACATATATCCACTGTAGGTCCTATATATCTGTGGGTTGCATCTGGCTGGTATCAGAGCTACCCCCATGCTGCATATATGGGGCCCAGCTGTGCTCAGATCGACATATATCGACTCAAGAACATCGCCTGTAGGTCCTATATAGCCGTGGGTTGCAGCTGGCTGGTATCACAGCTACCCCCATGCTGTATATACGTGGCCCAGCTGTGCTCAGATCGAGATATATCGACTCAAGAGCATCGCCTGTAGGTCCTATATGGCCGTGGGTTGCATCTGGCTGGTATGAGAGCTACCCCCATGCTGTATATACGGGGCCCAGCTGTTCTCAGATCGACGTATATCGACTCAAGAACATCGCCTGTAGGTCCTATATAGCCGTGGGTTGCAGCTGGCTTGTATCACAGCCACCCCCATGCTTTATATACGTGGCTCAGCTGTGCTCAGATTGTCATATATCGACTCAAGAACATCGCATGTAGGTCATATATGGCCGTGGGTTGCATCTGGCTGGTATTAGAGCTACACCCATGCTCTATATACGGTGCCCAGCTGTGCTCAGATCGACATATATCCACTGTAGGTACTATATGGCCGTGGGTTGCAACTGGCTGGTATCAGAGCTACCCCCATGCTGCATATACGGGGCCCAGCTGTGCTCAGATCGACATATATCGACCCAAGAACATCGCCTGTAGGTCCTATATAACCGTGGGTTGCAGGCGGCTGGTATCACAGCTACCCCCATGCTGTATATGCGTGGCCCAGCTGTGCTCAGATCGACATATATCGACTCAAGAGCATCGCCTGTAGGTCCTATATGGCCGTGGGTTGCATCTGGCTGGTATTAGAGCTACCTTCATGCTGTATATACGGCGCCCAGCGGTGCTCACATCGACATATATCCACTGTAGGTCCTATATATCCGTGGGTTGCATCTGGCTGGTATCAGAGCTACCCCCATGCTGCATATGCGGGGCCCAGCTGTGCTCAGATCGACATATATCGACTCAAGAGCATCGGCTGTAGGTCCTATATTGCCGTGGGTTGCATCTGGCTGGTATCACAGCTACCTCCATGCTGTATATACGTGGCCCAGCTGTGCTCAGATCGACATATATCGATTCAAGAGCATCGCCTGTAGGTCCTATATGGCCGTGGGTTGCATCTGGCTGGTATGAGAGCTACCCCCATGCTGTATATACGGGGCCCAGCTGTGCTCAGATCGACGTATATCGACTCAAGAACATCGCCTGTAGGTCCTATATAGCCGTGGGTTGCAGCTGGCTTGTATCACAGCCACCCCCATGCTGTATCTACGTGGCCCAGCTGTGCTCAGATCGAGATATATCGACTCAAGAACATCGCCTGTAGGTCATATATGGCCGTGGGTTGCATCTGGCTGGTATTAGAGCTACACTTATGCTGTATATACGGCGCCCAGCTGTGCTCAGATCGACATATATCCACTGTAGGTCCTATATGGCCGTGGGTTGCATCTGGCTGGTATCAGAGCTACCCCCTTGCTGCATATACGGGGCCCAGCTGTGCTCAGATCGACATATATCGACTCAAGAACATCGCCTGTAGGTCCTATATAGCCGTGGGTTGCTGCTGGCTGGTATCACAGCTACCCCCATGCTGTATATACGTGGCCCAGCTGTGCTCAGATCGACATATATCGACTCAAGAGCATCGCCTGTAGGTCCTATATGGCCGTGGGTTGCATCTGGCTGGTATCAGAGCTACCCCCATACTGTATATACGGCCCCAGCTGTGCTCACATCGACATATATCCACTGTAGGTCCTATATGGCCGTGGGTTGTATCTGGCTGGTATCAGAGCTACCCCCATGCTGCATATACGGGGCCCAGCTGTGCTCAGATCGACATATATCGACTCAAGAGCATCGCCTGTAGGTCCTATATGGCCGTGGGTTGCATCTGGCTGGTATGAGAGCTACCCCCATGCTGTATATACGGGGCCCAGCTGTGCTCCGATCGACGTATATCGACTCAAGAACATCGCCTGTAGGTCCTATATAGCCGTGGGTTGCAGCTTGCTTGTATCACAGCCACCCCCATGCTGTAAATACGTGGCCCAGCTGTGCTCAGATCGACATATATCGACTCAAGAACATCGCCTGTAGGTCATATATTGCCGTGGGTTGCATCTGGCTGGCATTAGAGCTACACCCATGCTGTATATACGGCGCCCAGCTGTGCTCAGATCGACATATATCCACTGTAGGTCCTATATGGCCGTGGGTTGCATCTGGCTGGTATCACAGCTACCCCCATGCTGCATGTACGGGGCCCAGCTGTGCTCAGATCGACATATATCGACTCAAGAACATCGCCTGTAGGTCCTATATAGCCGTGGGTTGCAGCTGGCTGGTATCACAGCTACCCCCATGCTGTATATACGTGGCCCAGCTGTGCTCAGATCGACATATATCGACTCAAGAGCATCGCCTGTAGGTCTTTTATGGCCGTGGGTTGCATCTGGCGGGTATCAGAGCTACCCCCATGCTGTATATGCGGCCCCAGCTGTGCTCACATCGACATATATCCACTTTAGGTCCTATATGGCCGTGGGTTGCATCTGGCTGGTATCAGAGCTACCCCCATGCTGCATATACGGGGCCCAGCTGTGCTCTGATCGACATATATCGACTCAAGAACATCGCCTGTAGGTCCTATATAGCCGTGGGTTGCAGCTGGCTGGTATCACAGCTACCCCCATGCTGTATATACGTGGCCCAGCTGTGCTCAGATCGACATATATCGACTCAAGAGCATCGCCTGTAGGTCCTATATGGCCTTGGGTTGCATCTGGCTGGTATCAGAGCTACCCCCATGCTGTATATAGGGCGCCCAGCTGTGCTCACATCGACATATATCCACTGTAGGTCCTATATGGCCGTGGGTTGCATGTGGCTGGTATCAGAGCTACCAGCTACCTCCATGCTGCATATACGGGGCCCAGCTGTGCTCAGATCGACATATATCGACTCAAGAACATCGCCTGTGGTCCTATATTGCCGTGGGTTGCAGCTGGCTGGTATCAAAGCTACCCATGCTGCATATACGGGGCCCAGCTGTGCTCAGATCGACATATATCGACTCAAGAGCATCGGCTGTAGGTCCTATATTGCCGTGGGTTGCATCTGGCTGGTATCACAGCTACCTCCATGCTGTATATACGTGGCCCAGCTGTGCTCAGATCGACATATATCGATTCAAGAGCATCGCCTGTAGGTCCTATATGGCCGTGGGTTGCATCTGGCTGGTATGAGAGCTACCCCCATGCTGTATATACGGGGCCCAGCTGTGCTCAGATCGACGTATATCGACTCAAGAACATCGCCTGTAGGTCCTATATAGCTGTGGGTTGCAGCTGGCTTGTATCACAGCCACCCCCATGCTGAATCTATGTGGCCCAGCTGTGCTCAGATCGACATATATCGACTCAAGAACATCGCCTGTAGGTCATATATGGCCGTGGGTTGCATCTGGCTGGTATTAGAGCTACCCCCATGCTGTATGTACGGCGCCCAGCGGTGCTCACATCGACATATATCCACTGTAGGTCCTATATGGCCGTGGGTTGCATCTGGCTGGTATCAGAGTTACCCCCATGCTGCATATACGGGGCCCAGCTATGCTCAGATCGACATATATCGACTCAAGAACATCGCCTGTTGTCCTATATAGCCGTGGGTTGCAGCTGGCTGGTATCACAGCTACCCCCATGCTGTATATATGGCGCCCACCTGTGCTCAGATCGACATATATCGACTCAAGAACATCGCCTGTAGGTCCTATATGGCCGTGGGTTGCATCTGGCTGGTATCAGAGATACCACCATGCTGTATATACGGCGCCCAGCTTTGCTCAGATCGACATATGTCCACTCAATAACATCGCCTGTAGGTACTATATGGCCGTGGGTTGCATCTGGCTGGTATCAGAGCTACCCCCATGCTGTATATACGGGGCCCCAGCTGTGCTGACATCGACATATATCGACTCAAGAACATCGCCTGTAGGTCATATATAGCCGTGGGTTGCAGCTGGCTGGTATCACAGCTACCCCCATGCTGTATATACGTGGCCCAGCTGTGCTCAGATCGACATATTTCGACTCAAGAACATCGCCTGTAGGTCCTATACGCCCGTGGGTTGCATCTGGCTGGTATCAGAGCTACCCCCATGCTGTATATACGGGGCCCAGCTGTGCTCAGATCGACATATATCGACTGAAGAACATCGCCTGTAGGTCCTATATGGTCATGGGTTGCATCTGGCTGGTATCAGAGCTACCCCCATGCTGTATATACGGGGCCCAGCTGTGCTCAGTTCGACATATATCGACTCAAGAACATCGCCTGTAGGTCCTATATGGTCGTGGGTTGCATCTGGCTGGTATCACAGCTACCCCCATGCTGTATATACGGCGCCCAGCTGTGCTCAGATCGACATATATCCACTCAAGAACATCGCCTGTAGGTCCTATATGCAAGTGGGTTGCATCTGTCTGGTATCAGAGCTACCCCCATGCTGTAAATACGGGGCCCAGCTGTGCTCAGATCGACATATATCGACTCAAGAACATCGCCCGTAGGTCGTATATAGCCGTGGGTTGCAGCTGGCTGGTATCACAGCTACAATATATACGTGGCCCAGTTGTGCTCAGATCAACATATATCGACTCAAGAACATCGCCTGTAGGTCCTATATAGCCGTGGGTTGCAGCTGGCTGGTATCACAGCTACCCCCATGCTGTATATACCTGGCCCAGCTGTGCTCAGATCGACATATATCGACTCAAGAACATCGCCCGTAGGTCGTATATAGCCGTGGGTTGCAGCTGGCTGGTATCACAGCTACAATATATACGTGGCCCAGTTGTGCTCAGATCAACATATATCGACTCAAGAACATCGCCTGTAGGTCCTATATAGCCGTGGGTTGCAGCTGGCTGGTATCACAGCTACCCCCATGCTGTATATACGGCGCCCAGCTGTGCTCAGATCGACATATATCCACTCAAGAACATCGCCTGTAGGTCCTATATAGCCGTGGGTTGCAGCTTTCTGGTATCACAGCTACACCCATGCTGTATATACGTGGCCCAGCTGTGCTCAGATCGACATATATCGACTCAAGAACATCGCCCGTAGGTCGTATATAGCCGTGGGTTGCAGCTGGCTGGTATCACAGCTACAATATATACGTGGCCCAGTTGTGCTCAGATCAACATATATCGACTCAAGAACATCGCCTGTAGGTCCTATATAGCCGTGGGTTGCAGCTGGCTGGTATCACAGCTACCCCCATGCTGTATATACATGGCCCAGCTGTGCTCAGATCGACATATATCGAATCAAGAATATCGCCTGTAGGTCCTATATGGCCGTGGGTTGCATCTGGCTGGTATCAGATCTACCCCCATGCTGTATATACGGCGCCCAGCTGTGCTCAGATCGACATATATCAACTCAAAAACATCGCCTGTAGGTCCTATATGGCCGTGGGTTGCATCTGTCTGGTAGCAGAGCTACCCCCATGCTGTATATACGTGGCCCAGCTGTGCTCAGATCGACATATATCGACTCAAAAACATCGCCTGTAGGTCCTATATGGCCGTAGGTTGCATCTGGCTGGTATCAGAGCTACCCCCATGCTGTATATACGGCGCCCAGCTGTGCTCAGATCGACATATATCCACTCAAGAACATCGCCTGTAGGTCCTATATGGCCGTGGATTGCATCTGGCTGGTATCAGAGCTACCCCCATGCTGTATATACGGCGCCCAGCTGTGCTTAGTTCGACATATATCGACTCAAGAACATCGCCTGTAGGTCCTATATAGCCGTGGGTTGCAGCTGGCTGGTATCACAGCTACAGTATATACGTGGCCCAGTTGTGCACAGATCAACATATATCGACTCAAGAACATCGCCTGTAGGTCCTATATAGCCGTGGGTTGCAGCTGGCTGGTATCACAACTACACCCATGCTGTATATACGTGGCCCAGCTGTGCTCAGATCGACATATATCGACTCAAGAACATCGTCTGTAGGTCATATATAGCCGTGGGTTGCAGCTTTCTGGTATCACAGCTACCCCCATGCTGTATATACGTAACCCAGCTGTGCTCAGATCGACATATATCGACTCAAGAACATCGCCCGTAGGTCGTATATAGCCGTGGGTTGCAGCTGGCTGGTATCACAGCTACAGTATATACGTGGCCCAGTTGTGCTCAGATCAACATATATCGACTCAAGAACATCGCCTGTAGGTCCTATATAGCCGTGAGTTGCAGCTGGCTGGTATCAGCGCTACCCCCATGCTGTATATACGGCGCCCAGCTGTGCTCAGATCGACATATATCGACACAAGAACATCGCCTGTAGGTCCTATGTAGCCGTGGGTTGCATCTGGCTGGTATCACAGCTATCCCCATGCTGTATATACGGCGCCCAGCTGTGCTCAGATCGACATATATCCACTCAAGAACATCGCCTGTAGGTCCTATATGCCCGTGGGTTGCATCTGGCTGGTATCAGAGCTACCCCCATGCTGTATATACGGCGCCCAGCTGTGCTCAGTTCGACATATATCCACTCAAGAACATCGCCTGTAGGTCCTATATGGCCGTGGGTTGCATCTGGCTGGTATCAGAGCTACCCCCATGCTGTATATACGGCGCCCAGCTGTGCTCAGTTCGACATATATCCACTCAAGAACATCGCCTGTAGGTCTTATATGGCCGTGGGTTGCATCTGGCTGGTATCAGAGCAACCCCCATGCTGTATATACGGGGCCCAGCTGTGCTCAGATCGACATATATCGGCTCAAGAACATCGCCTGTAGGTACTATATTGCCGTGGGATGCAGCTGGCTGGTATCACAGCTACCCCCATGCTGTATATACGTGGCCCAGCTGTGCTCAGATCGACATATATCGACTCAAGAACATCGCCTGTAGGTCCTATATGGCCGTGGGTTGCATCTGGCTCGTATCAGAGCTACCCCCGTGATGTATATACGGCGCCCAGTTGTGCTCAAATCGACATATATCCACTCAAGAACATCGCCTGTAGGTCCTACATGGCCGTGGGTTGCATCTGGCTGGTATCAGAGCTACGCCCATGCTGTATATACCGGGCCCAGCTGTTCTCAGATCGACATATATCGACTCAAGAACATCGCCTGTAGGTCCTATATAGCCGTGGCTTGCAGCTGGCTGGTATCACAGCTACCCCCATGCTGTATATACGTGGCCCAGCTGTGCTCAGATCGACATATATCGACTCAAGAACATCGCCTGTAGGTCCTGTATGGCCGTGGGTTGCATCTGGCTGGTATCAGAGCTACCCCCATTCTGTATATACGGCGCCCAGCTGTGCTCAGATCGACATATATCCACTCAAGAACATCGCCTGTACGTCCTATATGGCCGTGGGTTGCATCTGGTTGGTATCAAAGCTACCCCCATGCTGTATATACGGGGCCCTGCTGTGCTCAGATCGACATATATCGACTCAAGAACATCGCCTGCAGGTCCTATATAGCCGTGGGTTGCTGCTGGCTGGTATCACAGCTACCCCCATGCGATATATACGTGGCCCAGTTGTGCTCAGATCGACATATATCGACTCTAGAACCTCGCCTGTAGGTCCTATATGGCCGTGGGTTGCATCTGGCTGGTATCAGAGCTACTCCCATGCTGTATATACGGCGCCCAGCTGTGCTCAGATCGACAAATATCCACTCAATAACTTCGCCTGTAGGTCCTATATGGCCGTGGGTTGCATCTGGCTGGTTTCAGAGCTACCCCCATGCTGTATATACGGGGACCATCTGTGCTCAGATCGACATATATCCACTCAAGAACATCGCCTGTAGGTCTTATATGGCCGTGGGTTGCATCTGGCTGGTATCAGAGCTACCCCCATGCTGTATATACGGCGCCCAGCTGTGCTCAGATCGACATATATCGACACAAGAACATCGCCTGTAAGTCCTATATAGCCGTGGGTTGCATCTCGCTGGTATCAGAGTTACCACCATGCTGTATATACGGCGCCCAGCTATGCTCAGATCGACATATATCCACTCAAGAACATCGCCTGTAGGTCCTATATGGCCGTGGGTTGCATCTGGCTGGTATTAGAGCTACCCCAATGCTGTATATACGGCGCCCAGCTGTGCTCACATCGACATATATCCACTGTAGGTCCTATATATCCGTGGGTTGCATCTGGCTGGTATCAGAGCTACCCCCATGCTGCATATATGGGGCCCAGCTGTGCTCAGATCGACATATATCGATTCAAGAGCATCGCCTGTAGGTCCTATATGGCCGTGGGTTGCATCTGGCTGGTATGAGAGCTACCCCCATGCTGTATATACGTGGCCCAGCTGTGCTCAGATCGACATATTTCGACTCAAGAACATCGCCTGTAGGTCCTATACGCCCGTGGGTTGCATCTGGCTGGTATCAGAGCTACCCCCATGCTGTATATACGGGGCCCAGCTGTGCTCAGTTCGACATATATCGACTCAAGAACATCGCCTGTAGGTCCTATATGGTCGTGGGTTGCATCTGGCTGGTATCACAGCTACCCCCATGCTGTATATACGGCGCCCAGCTGTGCTCAGATCGACATATATCCACTCAAGAACATCGCCTGTAGGTCCTATATGCAAGTGGGTTGCATCTGTCTGGTATCAGAGCTACCCCCATGCTGTAAATACGGGGCCCAGCTGTGCTCAGATCGACATATATCGACTCAAGAACATCGCCCGTAGGTCGTATATAGCCGTGGGTTGCAGCTGGCTGGTATCACAGCTACAATATATACGTGGCCCAGTTGTGCTCAGATCAACATATATCGACTCAAGAACATCGCCTGTAGGTCCTATATAGCCGTGGGTTGCAGCTGGCTGGTATCACAGCTACCCCCATGCTGTATATACGTGGCCCAGCTGTGCTCAGATCGACATATATCGACTCAAGAACATCGCCCGTAGGTCGTATATAGCCGTGGGTTGCAGCTGGCTGGTATCACAGCTACAATATATACGTGGCCCAGTTGTGCTCAGATCAACATATATCGACTCAAGAACATCGCCTGTAGGTCCTATATAGCCGTGGGTTGCAGCTGGCTGGTATCACAACTACCCCCATGCTGTATATACGGCGCCCAGCTGTGCTCAGATCGACATATATCCACTCAAGAACATCGCCTGTAGGTCCTATATAGCCGTGGGTTGCAGCTTTCTGGTATCACAGCTACACCCATGCTGTATATACGTGGCCCAGCTGTGCTCAGATCGACATATATCGACTCAAGAACATCGCCCGTAGGTCGTATATAGCCGTGGGTTGCAGCTGGCTGGTATCACAGCTACAATATATACGTGGCCCAGTTGTGCTCAGATCAACATATATCGACTCAAGAACATCGCCTGTAGGTCCTATATAGCCGTGGGTTGCAGCTGGCTGGTATCACAGCTACCCCCATGCTGTATATACATGGCCCAGCTGTGCTCAGATCGACATATATCGAATCAAGAATATCGCCTGTAGGTCCTATATGGCCGTGGGTTGCATCTGGCTGGTATCAGATCTACCCCCATGCTGTATATACGGCGCCCAGCTGTGCTCAGATCGACATATATCAACTCAAAAACATCGCCTGTAGGTCCTATATGGCCGTGGGTTGCATCTGTCTGGTAGCAGAGCTACCCCCATGCTGTATATACGTGGCCCAGCTGTGCTCAGATCGACATATATCGACTCAAAAACATCGCCTGTAGGTCCTATATGGCCGTAGGTTGCATCTGGCTGGTATCAGAGCTACCCCCATGCTGTATATACGGCGCCCAGCTGTGCTCAGATCGACATATATCCACTCAAGAACATCGCCTGTAGGTCCTATATGGCCGTGGATTGCATCTGGCTGGTATCAGAGCTACCCCCATGCTGTATATACGGCGCCCAGCTGTGCTTAGTTCGACATATATCGACTCAAGAACATCGCCTGTAGGTCCTATATAGCCGTGGGTTGCAGCTGGCTGGTATCACAGCTACAGTATATACGTGGCCCAGTTGTGCACAGATCAACATATATCGACTCAAGAACATCGCCTGTAGGTCCTATATAGCCGTGGGTTGCAGCTGGCTGGTATCACAACTACACCCATGCTGTATATACGTGGCCCAGCTGTGCTCAGATCGACATATATCGACTCAAGAACATCGTCTGTAGGTCATATATAGCCGTGGGTTGCAGCTGGCTGGTATCACAGCTACCCCCATGCTGTATATACGTGGCCCAGCTGTGCTCAGATCGACATATATCGACTCAAGAACATCGCCTGTAGGTCCTATACGCCCGTGGGTTGCATCTGGCTGGTATCAGAGCTACCCCCATGCTGTATATACGGGGCCCAGCTGTGCTCAGATCGACATATATCGACTGAAGAACATCGCCTGTAGATCCTATATGGTCATGGGTTGCATCTGGCTGGTATCAGAGCTACCCCCATGCTGTATATACGGGGCCCAGCTGTGCTCAGTTCGACATATATCGACTCAAGAACATCGCCTGTAGGTCCTATATGGTCGTGGGTTGCATCTGGCTGGTATCACAGCTACCCCCATGCTGTATATACGGCGCCCAGCTGTGCTCAGATCGACATATATCCACTCAAGAACATCGCCTGTAGGTCCTATATGCCCGTGGGTTGCATCTGTCTGGTATCAGAGCTACCCCCATGCTGTAAATACGGGGCCCAGCTGTGCTCAGATCGACATATATCGACTCAAGAACATCGCCCGTAGGTCGTATATAGCCGTGGGTTGCAGCTGGCTGGTATCACAGCTACAATATATACGTGGCCCAGTTGTGCTCAGATCAACATATATCGACTCAAGAACATCGCCTGTAGGTCTTATATAGCCGTGGGTTGCAGCTGGCTGGTATCACAGCTACCCCCATGCTGTATATACGTGGCCCAGCTGTGCTCAGATCGACATATATCGACTCAAGAACATCGCCCGTAGGTCGTATATAGCCGTGGGTTGCAGCTGGCTGGTATCACAGCTACAATATATACGTGGCCCAGTTGTGCTCAGATCAACATATATCGACTCAAGAACATCGCCTGTAGGTCCTATATAGCCGTGGGTTGCAGCTGGCTGGTATCACAGCTACCCCCATGCTGTATATACGGCGCCCAGCTGTGCTCAGATCGACATATATCCACTCAAGAACATCGCCTGTAGGTCCTATATAGCCGTGGGTTGCAGCTTTCTGGTATCACAGCTACACCCATGCTGTATATACGTGGCCCAGCTGTGCTCAGATCGACATATATCGACTCAAGAACATCGCCCGTAGGTCGTATATAGCCGTGGGTTGCAGCTGGCTGGTATCACAGCTACAATATATACGTGGCCCAGTTGTGCTCAGATCAACATATATCGACTCAAGAACATCGCCTGTAGGTCCTATATAGCCGTGGGTTGCAGCTGGCTGGTATCACAGCTACCCCCATGCTGTATATACATGGCCCAGCTGTGCTCAGATCGACATATATCGAATCAAGAATATCGCCTGTAGGTCCTATATGGCCGTGGGTTGCATCTGGCTGGTATCAGATCTACCCCCATGCTGTATATACGGCGCCCAGCTGTGCTCAGATCGACATATATCAACTCAAAAACATCGCCTGTAGGTCCTATATGGCCGTGGGTTGCATCTGTCTGGTAGCAGAGCTACCCCCATGCTGTATATACGTGGCCCAGCTGTGCTCAGATAGACATATATCGACTCAAAAACATCGCCTGTAGGTCTTATATGGCCGTAGGTTGCATCTGGCTGGTATCAGAGCTACCCCCATGCTGTATATACGGCGCCCAGCTGTGCTCAGATCGACATATATCCACTCAAGAACATCGCCTGTAGGTCCTATATGGCCGTGGATTGCATCTGGCTGGTATCAGAGCTACCCCCATGCTGTATATACGGCGCCCAGCTGTGCTTAGTTCGACATATATCGACTCAAGAACATCGCCTGTAGGTCCTATATAGCCGTGGGTTGCAGCTGGCTGGTATCACAACTACACCCATGCTGTATATACGTGGCCCAGCTGTGCTCAGATCGACATATATCGACTCAAGAACATCGTCTGTAGGTCATATATAGCCGTGGGTTGCAGCTGGCTGGTATCACAGCTACCCCCATGCTGTATATACGTGGCCCAGCTGTGCTCAGATCGACATATATCGACTCAAGAACATCGCCTGTAGGTCCTATATGGCCGTGGGTCGCATCTGGCTGGTATCAGAGCTACTCCCATGCTGTATATACGGGGCCCAGCTGTGCTCAGATCGACATATATCGACTCAAGAACATCGCCTGTAGGTCCTATAAAGCCATGGGTTGCAGCTGGCTGGTATCACAGCCACCCCCATGCTGTATATACGTGGCCCAGCTGTGCTCAGATCGACATATATCGACTCAAGAACATCGCCTATAGGTCCTATATGGCCGTGGGTTGCATCTGGCTGGTATCAGAGCTACCCCCATGTTGTATATACGGCGCCCAGCTGTGCTCAGATCGACATATATCCACCCAAGAACATCGCCTGTAGGTCCTATATGCCCGTGGGTTGCATCTGGCTGGTATCAGAGCTACCCCCATGCTGTATATACGTGGCCCAGCTGTGCTCAGATCGACATATTTCGACTCAAGAACATCGCCTGTAGGTCCTATACGCCCGTGGATTGCATCTGGCTGGTATCAGAGCTACCCCCATGCTGTATATACGGGGCCCAGCTGTGCTCAGATCGACATATATCGACTGAAGAACATCGCCTGTAGGTCCTATATGGTCGTGGGTTGCATCTGGCTGGTATCAGAGCTACCCCCATGCTGTATATACGGGGCCCAGCTGTGCTCAGTTTGACATATATCGACTCAAGAACATCGCCTGTAGGTCCTATATGGTCGTAGGTTGCATCTGGCTGGTATCACAGCTACCCCCATGCTGTATATACGGCGCCCAGCTGTGCTCAGATCGACATATATCCACTCAAGAACATCGCCTGTAGGTCCTATATGCCCGTGGGTTGCATCTGGCTGGTATCAGAGCTACCCCCATGCTGTAAATACGGGGCCCAGCTGTGCTCAGATCGACATATATCGACTCAAGAACATCGCCTGTAGGTCCTATATAGCCGTGGGTTGCAGCTTTCTGGTATCACAGCTACCCCCATGCTGTATATACGTGGCCCAGCTGTGCTCAGATCGACATATATCGACTCAAGAACATCGCCCGTAGGTCGTATATAGCCGTGGGTTGCAGCTGGCTGGTATCACAGCTACAATATATACGTGGCCCAGTTGTGCTCAGATCAACATATATCGACTCAAGAACATCGCCTGTAGGTCCTATATAGCCGTGGGTTGCAGCTGGCTGGTATCACAGCTACCCCCATGCTGTATATACATGGCCCAGCTGTGCTCAGATCGACATATATCGAATCAAGAATATCGCCTGTAGGTCCTATATGGCCGTGGGTTGCATCTGGCTGGTATCAGAGCTACCCCCATGCTGTATATACGGCGCCCAGCTGTGCTCAGATCGACATATATCAACTCAAAAACATCGCCTGTAGGTCCTATATGGCCGTGGGTTGCATCTGTCTGGTAGCAGAGCTACCCCCATGCTGTATATACGTGGCCCAGCTGTGCTCAGATCGACATATATCGACTCAAAAACATCGCCTGTAGGTCCTATATGGCCGTAGGTTGCATCTGGCTGGTATCAGAGCTACCCCCATGCTGTATATACGGCGCCCAGCTGTGCTCAGATCGACATATATCCACTCAAGAACATCGCCTGTAGGTCCTATATGGCCGTGGATTGCATCTGGCTGGTATCAGAGCTACCCCCATGCTGTATATACGGCGCCCAGCTGTGCTTAGTTCGACATATATCCACTCAAGAACATCGCCTGTAGGTCTTATATGGCCCTGGGTTGCATCTGGTTGGTATCAGAGCAACCCCCATGCTGTATATACGGGGCCCAGCTGTGCTCAGATCGACATATATCGACTCAAGAACATCGCCTGTAGGTACTATATAGCCGTGGGATGCAGCTGGCTGGTATCACAGCTACCCCCATGCTGTATATACGTGGCCCAGCTGTGCTCAGATCGACATATATCGACTCAAGAACATCGCCTGTAGGTCCTATATGGCCGTGGGTTGCATCTGGCTCGTATCAGAGCTACCCCCATGATGTATATACGGCCCCCAGTTGTGCTCAAATCGACATATATCCACTCAAGAACATCGCCTGTAGGTCCTATATGGCCGTGGGTTGCATCTGGCTGGTATCAGAGCTACCCCCATGCTGTATATACGGGGCCCAGCTGTGCTCAGATCGACATATATCGACTCAAGAACATCGCCTGTAGGTCCTATATAGCCGTGGCTTGCAGCTGGCTGGTATCACAGCTAACCCCATGCTGTATATACGTGGCCCAGCTGTGCTCAGATCGACATATATCGACTCAAGAACATCGCCTGTAGGTCCTATATGGCCGTGGGTTGCATCTGGCTGGTATCAGAGCTACCCCCATGCTGTATATACGGCGCCCAGCTGTGCTCAGATCGACATATATCCACTCAAGAACATCGCCTGTAGGTCCTATATGGCCGTGGGTTGCATCTGGCCGGTATCAGAGCTACCCCCATGCTGTATATACGGCGCCCAGCTGTGCTCAGATCGACGTATATCCACTCAAGAATATCGCCTGTAGGTCCTATATGGCCGTGGGTTGCATCTGGCTGGTATCAGAGCTACCCCCATGCTGTATATACGGGGCCCTGCTGTGCTCAGATCGACATATATCGACTCAAGAACATCGCCCGTAGGTCGTATATAGCCGTGGGTTGCAGCTGGCTTCTATCACAGCTACAGTATATACGTGGCCCAGTTGTGCTCAGATAAACATATATCGACTCAAGAACATCGCCTGTAGGTCCTATATAGCCGTGGGTTGCAGCTGGCTGGTATCACAACTACACCCATGCTGTATATACGTGGCCCAGCTGTGCTCAGATCGACATATATCGACTCAAGAACATCGTCTGTAGGTCATATATAGCCGTGGGTTGCAGCTGGCTGGTATCACAGCTACCCCCATGCTGTATATACGTGGCCCAGCTGTGCTCAGATCGACATATATCGACTCAAGAACATCGCCTGTAGGTCCTATATGGCCGTGGGTCGCATCTGGCTGGTATCAGAGCTACTCCCATGCTGTATATACGGGGCCCAGCTGTGCTCAGATCGACATATATCGACTCAAGAACATCGCATGTAGGTCCTATAAAGCCATGGGTTGCAGCTGGCTGGTATCACAGCCACCCCCATGCTGTATATACGTGGCCCAGCTGTGCTCAGATCGACATATATCGACTCAAGAACATCGCCTATAGGTCCTATATGGCCGTGGGTTGCATCTGGCTGGTATCAGAGCTACCCCCATGTTGTATATACGGCGCCCAGCTGTGCTCAGATCGACATATATCCACCCAAGAACATCGCCTGTAGGTCCTATATGGCCGTGGGTTGCATCTGGCCGGTATCAGAGCTACCCCCATGCTGTATATACGGCGCCCAGCTGTGCTCAGATCGACGTATATCCACTCAAGAATATCGCCTGTAGGTCCTATATGGCCGTGGGTTGCATCTGGCTGGTATCAGAGCTACCCCCATGCTGTATATACGGGGCCCTGCTGTGCTCAGATCGACATATATCGACTCAAGAACATCGCCCGTAGGTCGTATATAGCCGTGGGTTGCAGCTGGCTTCTATCACAGCTACAGTATATACGTGGCCCAGTTGTGCTCAGATAAACATATATCGACTCAAGAACATCGCCTGTAGGTCCTATATAGCCGTGGGTTGCAGCTGGCTGGTATCACAGCTACACCCATGCTGTATATACATGGCCCAGCTGTGCTCAGATCGACATATATCGACCCAAGAACATCGCCTGTAGGTCCTAAATGGCCGTGGGATGCATGTGGCTGGTATCAGAGCTACCCCCATGCTGTATATACGGCGCCCAGCTGTGCTCAGATCGACATATATCCACTCAAGAACATCGCCTGTAGGTCCTATATGGCCGTGGGTTGCATCTTGCTGGTATCAGAGCTACCCCCATGCTGTATATACGGGGCCCAGCTGTGCTCAGATCGACATATATCGACTCAAGGACATCGCCTGTAGGTCCTATACAGCCGTGGGTTGCAGCTGGCTGGTATCACAGCTACAGTATATACATGGCCCAGTTGTGCTCAGATCAACATATATCGACTCAAGAACATCGCCTGTAGGTCCTATATAGCCGTGGGTTGCAGCTGGCTGGTATCACAGCTACCCCCATGCTGTATATACATGGCCCAGCTGTGCTCAGATCGACATATATCGACTCAAGAACATCGCCTGTAGGTCCTAAATGGCCGTGGAATGCATCTGGCTGGTATCAGAGCTACCCCCATGCTGTATATACGGCGCCCAGCTGTGCTCAGATCGACATATATCCACTCAAGAACATCGCCTGTAGGTCCTATATGGCCGTGGGTTGCATCTTGCTGGTATCAGAGCTACCCCCATGCTGTATATACGGGGCCCAGCTGTGCTCAGATCGACATATATCGACTCAAGAACATCGCCTGTAGGTCCTATATAGCCGTGGGTTGCAGCTGGCTGGTATCACAGCTACCCCCATGCTGTATATACGTGGCCCAGCTGTGCTCAGATCGACATATATCGACTCAAGAACATCGCCTGTAGGTCCTATATGACCGTGGGTTGCATCTGGCTGGTATCAGAGCTACACCCATGCTGTATATACGGCGCCCATCTGTGCTCAGATCGACATATATCCACTCAAGAACATCGCCTGTAGGTCCTATATGGCCGTGTGTTGCATCTGGCTGGTATCAGTGCTACCCCCATGCTGTATATACGGGGCCCAGCTGTGCTCAGATCGACTTATATCGACTCAAGAACATCGCCTGTAGGTCCTATATAGCCGTGAGTTTCAGCTGGCTGGTATCACAGCTACCCCCATGCTGTATATACGTGGCCCAGCTGTGCTCAGATCGACATATATCGACTCAAGAACATCGCCTGTAGGTCCTATATGGCCGTGGGTTGCATCTGGCTGGTATCAGAGCTACCACCATGCTGTATATACGGCGGCCAGCTGTGCTCAGATCGACATATATCCACTCAATAACATCGCCTGTAGGTCCTATATGGCCGTGGGTTGCATCTGGCTGGTATCAGAGCTACCCCCATGCTGTATATACGGGGCCCCAGCTGTGCTGAGATCGACATATATCGACTCAAGAACATCGCCTGTAGGTCCTATATAGCCGTGGGTTGCATCTGGCTGGTATCACAGCTACCCCCATGCTGTATATATGGCGCCCACCTGTGCTCAGATCGACATATATCGACTCAAGAACATCGCCTGTAGGTCCTATATGGCCGTGGGTTGCATCTGGCTGGTATCAGAGATACCACCATGCTGTATATACGGCGCCCAGCTGTGCTCAGATCGACATATATCCACTCAATAACATCGCCTGTAGGTACTATATGGCCGTGGGTTGCATCTGGCTGGTATCAGAGCTACCCCCATGCTGTATATACGGGGCCCCAGCTGTGCTGACATCGACATATATCGACTCAAGAACATCGCCTGTAGGTCATATATTGCCGTGGGTTGTAGCTGGCTGTTATCACAGCTACCCCCATGCTGTATATACGTGGCCCAGCTGTGCTCAGATCGACATATTTCGACTCAAGAACATCGCCTGTAGGTCCTATACGCCCGTGGATTGCATCTGGCTGGTATCAGAGCTACCCCCATGCTGTATATACGGGGCCCAGCTGTGCTCAGATCGACATATATCGACTGAAGAACATCGCCTGTAGGTCCTATATGGCCGTGGGTCGCATCTGGCTGGTATCAGAGCTACCCCCATGCTGTATATACGGCGCCCAGCTGTGCTCAGATCGACATATATCCACTCAAGAACATCGCCTGTAGGTCCTATATGGCCGTGGGTTGCATCTGGCTGGTATCAGAGCTACCCCCATGCTGTATATACGGGGCCCAGCTGTGCTCAGATCGACATATATCGACTCAAGAACATCGCCTGTAGGTCCTATATAGCCGTGGGTTGCAGCTGGCTGGTATCATAGCTACCGCCATGCAGTATATACGTGGCCCAGCTGTGCTCAAATCGACATATATCGACTCAAGAACATCGCCTGTAGGTCCTATATGGCCGTGGGTTGCATCTGGCTGGTATGAGAGCTACCCCCATGCTGTATATACGGGGCCCAGCTGTGCTCAGATCGACATATATCGACTCAAGAACATCGCCTGTAGGTCCTATATAGCCGTGGGTTGCAGCTGGCTGGTATCACAGCTAACCCCATGCTGTATATACGTGGCCCAGCTGTGCTCAGATCGACATAGATCGACTCAAGAACATCGCCTCTAGGTCCTATATGGCCGTGGGTTGCATCTGTCTCGTATCAGAACTACCCCCATGATGTATATACGGCGCCAAGCTGTGCTCAGATCGACATATATCCACTCAAGAACATCGCCTGTAGGTCCTATATGGCCGTGGGTTGTATCTGGCTGGTATCAGAGCTACCCCCATGCTGTATACACGGTGCCCTGGTGTGATCAGATCGACATATATCGACTCAAGAACATCGCCTGTAGGTCCAATATAGCCGTGGGTTGCTGCTGGCTGGTATCAGAGCTACCCCCATGCTGTATATACGTGGCCCGGCTGTGCTCAGATCGACATATATCGACTCAAGAACATCGCCTGTAGGTCCTATATGGCCGTGGGTCGCATCTGGCTGGTATCAGAGCTACCCCCATGCTGTATATACGGGGCCCAGCTGTGCTCAGATCGACATATATCGACTCAAGAACATCGCCTGTAGGTCCTATAAAGCCATGGGTTGCAGTTGGCTGGTATCACAGCCACCCCCATGCTGTATATACGTGGCCCAGCTGTGCTCAGATCGACATATATCGACTCAAGAACATCGCCTGTAGGTCCTATATAGCCGTGGGTTGCAGCTGGCTGGTATCACAGCTACAGTATATACGTGGCCCAGTTGTGCACAGATCAACATATATCGACTCAAGAACATCGCCTGTAGGTCCTATATAGCCGTGGGTTGCAGCTGGCTGGTATCACAACTACACCCATGCTGTATATACGTGGCCCAGCTGTGCTCAGATCGACATATATCGACTCAAGAACATCGCCTGTAGGTCATATATAGCCGTGGGTTGCAGCTGGCTGGTATCACAGCTACCCCCATGCTGTATATACGTGGCCCAGCTGTGCTCAGATCGACATATATCGACTCAAGAACATCGCCTGTAGGTCTTATATGGCCGTGGGTCGCATCTGGCTGGTATCAGAGCTACCCCCATGCTGTAGATACGGGGTCCAGCTGTGCTCAGATCGACATATATCGACTCAAGAACATCGCCTGTAGGTCCTATAAAGCCATGGGTTGCAGCTGGCTGGTATCACAGCCACCCCCATGCTGTATATACGTGGCCCAGCTGTGCTCAGATCGACATATATCGACTCAAGAACATCGCCTATAGGTCCTATATGGCCGTGGGTTGCATCTGGCTGGTATCAGAGCTACCCCCATGTTGTATATACGGCGCCCAGCTGTGCTCAGATCGACATATATCCACTCAAGAACATCGCCTGTAGGTCCTATATGGCCGTGGGTTGCATCTGGCCGGTATCAGAGCTACCCCCATGCTGTATATACGGCGCCCAGCTGTGCTCAGATCGACGTATATCCACTCAAGAATATCGCCTGTAGGTCCTATATGGCCGTGGGTTGCATCTGGCTGGTATCAGAGCTACCCCCATGCTGTATATACGGGGCCCTGCTGTGCTCAGATCGACATATATCGACTCAAGAACATCGCCCGTAGGTCGTATATAGCCGTGGGTTGCAGCTGGCTTCTATCACAGCTACAGTATATACGTGGCCCAGTTGTGCTCAGATCAACATATATCGACTCAAGAACATCGCCTGTAGGTCCTATATAGCCGTGGGTTGCAGCTGGCTGGTATCACAGCTACACCCATGCTGTATATACATGGCCCAGCTGTGCTCAGATCGACATATATCGACCCAAGAACATCGCCTGTAGGTCCTAAATGGGCGTGGGATGCATCTGGCTGGTATCAGAGCTACCCCCATGCTGTATATACGGCGCCCAGCTGTGCTCAGATCGACATATATCCACTCAAGAACATCGCCTGTAGGTCCTATATGGCCGTGGGTTGCATCTTGCTGGTATCAGAGCTACCCCCATGCTGTATATACGGGGCCCAGCTGTGCTCAGATCGACATATATCGACTCAAGGACATCGCCTGTAGGTCCTATATAGCCGTGGGTTGCAGCTGGCTGGTATCACAGCTACAGTATATACATGGCCCAGTTGTGCTCAGATCAACATATATCGACTCAAGAACATCGCCTGTAGGTCCTATATAGCCGTGGGTTGCAGCTGGCTGGTATCACAGCTACCCCCATGCTGTATATACATGGCCCAGCTGTGCTCAGATCGACATATATCGACTCAAGAACATCGCTTGTAGGTCCTAAATGGCCGTGGAATGCATCTGGCTGGTATCAGAGCTACCCCCATGCTGTATATACGGCGCCCAGCTGTGCTCAGATCGACATATATCCACTCAAGAACATCGCCTGTAGGTCCTATATGGCCGTGGGTTGCATCTTGCTGGTATCAGAGCTACCCCCATGCTGTATATACGGGGCCCAGCTGTGCTCAGATCGACATATATCGACTCAAGAACATCGCCTGTAGGTCCTATATAGCCGTGGGTTGCAGCTGGCTGGTATCACAGCTACCCCCATGCTGTATATACGTGGCCCAGCTGTGCTCAGATCGACATATATCGACTCAAGAACATCGCCTGTAGGTCCTATATGACCGTGGGTTGCATCTGGCTGGTATCAGAGCTACACCCATGCTGTATATACGGCGCCCATCTGTGCTCAGATCGACATATATCCACTCAAGAACATCGCCTGTAGGTCCTATATGGCCGTGTGTTGCATCTGGCTGGTATCAGTGCTACCCCCATGCTGTATATACGGGGCCCTAGCTGTGCTGACATCGACATATATCGACTCAAGAACATCGCCTGTAGGTCCTATATAGCCGTGGGTTGCAGCTGGCTGGTATCACAGCTACCCCCATGCTGTATATACGTGGCCCAGCTGTGCTCAGATCGACATATATCGACTCAAGAACATCGCCTGTAGGTCCTATATAGCCGTGAGTTTCAGCTGGCTGGTATCACAGCTACCCCCATGCTGTAAATACGTGGCCCAGCTGTGCTCAGATCGACATATATCGACTCAAGAACATCGCCTGTAGGTCCTATATGGCCGTGGGTTGCATCTGGCTGGTATCAGAGCTACCCCCATGCTGTATATACGGGGCCCTAGCTGTGCTGACATCGACATATATCGACTCAAGAACATCGCCTGTAGGTCATATATAGCCGTGGGTTGCAGCTGGCTGGTATCACAGCTACCCCCATGCTGTATATACGTGGCCCAGCTGTGCTCAGATCGACATATATCGACTTAAGAACATCGCCTGTAGGTCCTATATAGACGTGGGTTGCAGATGGCTGGTATCACAGCTACCCCCATGCTGTATATACGTGGCCCAGCTGTGCTCAGATCGACATATATCGACTCAAGAGCATCGCATGTAGGTCCTATATGGCCGTGGGTTGCATCTGGCTGGTATCAGAGCTACCCCCATGCTGCATATACGGGGCCCAGCTGTGCTCAGATCGACATATATCGACTCAAGAACATCGCCTGTGGTCCTATATAGCCGTGGGTTGCAGCTGGCTGGTATCACAGCTACCCCCATGCTGTATATACGTGGCCCAGCTGTGCTCAGATCGACATATATCGACTCAAGAACATCGCCTGTAGGTCCTATATGGCCGTGGGTTGCATCTGGCTGGTATTAGAGCTACCCCCATGCTGTATATACGGCGCCCAGCTGTGCTCACATCGACATATATCCACTGTAGGTCCTATATATCTGTGGGTTGCATCTGGCTGGTATCAGAGCTACCCCCATGCTGCATATATGGGGCCCAGCTGTGCTCAGATCGACATATATCGACTCAAGAACATCGCCTGTAGGTCCTATATAGCCGTGGGTTGCAGCTGGCTGGTATCACAGCTACCCCCATGCTGTATATACGTGGCCCAGCTGTGCTCAGATCGAGATATATCGACTCAAGAGCATCGCCTGTAGGTCCTATATGGCCGTGGGTTGCATCTGGCTGGTATGAGAGCTACCCCCATGCTGTATATACGGGGCCCAGCTGTTCTCAGATCGACGTATATCGACTCAAGAACATCGCCTGTAGGTCCTATATAGCCGTGGGTTGCAGCTGGCTTGTATCACAGCCACCCCCATGCTTTATATACGTGGCTCAGCTGTGCTCAGATTGTCATATATCGACTCAAGAACATCGCATGTAGGTCATATATGGCCGTGGGTTGCATCTGGCTGGTATTAGAGCTACACCCATGCTCTATATACGGTGCCCAGCTGTGCTCAGATCGACATATATCCACTGTAGGTACTATATGGCCGTGGGTTGCAACTGGCTGGTATCAGAGCTACCCCCATGCTGCATATACGGGGCCCAGCTGTGCTCAGATCGACATATATCGACCCAAGAACATCGCCTGTAGGTCCTATATAACCGTGGGTTGCAGGCGGCTGGTATCACAGCTACCCCCATGCTGTATATGCGTGGCCCAGCTGTGCTCAGATCGACATATATCGACTCAAGAGCATCGCCTGTAGGTCCTATATGGCCGTGGGTTGCATCTGGCTGGTATTAGAGCTACCTTCATGCTGTATATACGGCGCCCAGCGGTGCTCACATCGACATATATCCACTGTAGGTCCTATATATCCGTGGGTTGCATCTAGCTGGTATCAGAGCTACCCCCATGCTGCATATGCGGGGCCCAGCTGTGCTCAGATCGACATATATCGACTCAAGAGCATCGGCTGTAGGTCCTATATTGCCGTGGGTTGCATCTGGCTGGTATCACAGCTACCTCCATGCTGTATATACGTGGCCCAGCTGTGCTCAGATCGACATATATCGATTCAAGAGCATCGCCTGTAGGTCCTATATGGCCGTGGGTTGCATCTGGCTGGTATGAGAGCTACCCCCATGCTGTATATACGGGGCCCAGCTGTGCTCAGATCGACGTATATCGACTCAAGAACATCGCCTGTAGGTCCTATATAGCCGTGGGTTGCAGCTGGCTTGTATCACAGCCACCCCCATGCTGTATCTACGTGGCCCAGCTGTGCTCAGATCGAGATATATCGACTCAAGAACATCGCCTGTAGGTCATATATGGCCGTGGGTTGCATCTGGCTGGTATTAGAGCTACACTTATGCTGTATATACGGCGCCCAGCTGTGCTCAGATCGACATATATCCACTGTAGGTCCTATATGGCCGTGGGTTGCATCTGGCTGGTATCAGAGCTACCCCCTTGCTGCATATACGGGGCCCAGCTGTGCTCAGATCGACATATATCGACTCAAGAACATCGCCTGTAGGTCCTATATAGCCGTGGGTTGCTGCTGGCTGGTATCACAGCTACCCCCATGCTGTATATACGTGGCCCAGCTGTGCTCAGATCGACATATATCGACTCAAGAGCATCGCCTGTAGGTCCTATATGGCCGTGGGTTGCATCTGGCTGGTATCAGAGCTACCCCCATACTGTATATACGGCCCCAGCTGTGCTCACATCGACATATATCCACTGTAGGTCCTATATGGCCGTGGGTTGCATCTGGCTGGTATCAGAGCTACCCCCATGCTGCATATACGGGGCCCAGCTGTGCTCAGATCGACATATATCGACTCAAGAGCATCGCCTGTAGGTCCTATATGGCCGTGGGTTGCATCTGGCTGGTATGAGAGCTACCCCCATGCTGTATATACGGGGCCCAGCTGTGCTCCGATCGACGTATATCGACTCAAGAACATCGCCTGTAGGTCCTATATAGCCGTGGGTTGCAGCTTGCTTGTATCACAGCCACCCCCATGCTGTAAATACGTGGCCCAGCTGTGCTCAGATCGACATATATCGACTCAAGAACATCGCCTGTAGGTCATATATTGCCGTGGGTTGCATCTGGCTGGCATTAGAGCTACACCCATGCTGTATATACGGCGCCCAGCTGTGCTCAGATCGACATATATCCACTGTAGGTCCTATATGGCCGTGGGTTGCATCTGGCTGGTATCACAGCTACCCCCATGCTGCATGTACGGGGCCCAGCTGTGCTCAGATCGACATATATCGACTCAAGAACATCGCCTGTAGGTCCTATATAGCCGTGGGTTGCAGCTGGCTGGTATCACAGCTACCCCCATGCTGTATATACGTGGCCCAGCTGTGCTCAGATCGACATATATCGACTCAAGAGCATCGCCTGTAGGTCTTTTATGGCCGTGGGTTGCATCTGGCGGGTATCAGAGCTACCCCCATGCTGTATATGCGGCCCCAGCTGTGCTCACATCGACATATATCCACTTTAGGTCCTATATGGCCGTGGGTTGCATCTGGCTGGTATCAGAGCTACCCCCATGCTGCATATACGGGGCCCAGCTGTGCTCTGATCGACATATATCGACTCAAGAACATCGCCTGTAGGTCCTATATAGCCGTGGGTTGCAGCTGGCTGGTATCACAGCTACCCCCATGCTGTATATACGTGGCCCAGCTGTGCTCAGATCGACATATATCGACTCAAGAGCATCGCCTGTAGGTCCTATATGGCCTTGGGTTGCATCTGGCTGGTATCAGAGCTACCCCCATGCTGTATATAGGGCGCCCAGCTGTGCTCACATCGACATATATCCACTGTAGGTCCTATATGGCCGTGGGTTGCATGTGGCTGGTATCAGAGCTACCAGCTACCTCCATGCTGCATATACGGGGCCCAGCTGTGCTCAGATCGACATATATCGACTCAAGAACATCGCCTGTGGTCCTATATTGCCGTGGGTTGCAGCTGGCTGGTATCAAAGCTACCCCCATGCTGTATATACGTGGCACAGCTGTGCTCAGATCGACATATATCGACTCAAGAACATCGCCTGTAGGTCCTATATGGCCGTGGGTTGCATCTGGCTGGTATTAGAGCTACCTTCATGCTGTATATACGGCGCCCAGCGGTGCTCACATCGACATATATCCACTGTAGGTCCTATATATCCGTGGGTTGCATCTGGCTGGTATCAGAGCTACCCCCATGCTGCATATACGGGGCCCAGCTGTGCTCAGATCGACATATATCGACTCAAGAGCATCGGCTGTAGGTCCTATATTGCCGTGGGTTGCATCTGGCTGGTATCACAGCTACCTCCATGCTGTATATACGTGGCCCAGCTGTGCTCAGATCGACATATATCGATTCAAGAGCATCGCCTGTAGGTCCTATATGGCCGTGGGTTGCATCTGGCTGGTATGAGAGCTACCCCCATGCTGTATATACGGGGCCCAGCTGTGCTCAGATCGACGTATATCGACTCAAGAACATCGCCTGTAGGTCCTATATAGCTGTGGGTTGCAGCTGGCTTGTATCACAGCCACCCCCATGCTGAATCTATGTGGCCCAGCTGTGCTCAGATCGACATATATCGACTCAAGAACATCGCCTGTAGGTCATATATGGCCGTGGGTTGCATCTGGCTGGTATTAGAGCTACCCCCATGCTGTATGTACGGCGCCCAGCGGTGCTCACATCGACATATATCCACTGTAGGTCCTATATGGCCGTGGGTTGCATCTGGCTGGTATCAGAGTTACCCCCATGCTGCATATACGGGGCCCAGCTATGCTCAGATCGACATATATCGACTCAAGAACATCGCCTGTTGTCCTATATAGCCGTGGGTTGCAGCTGGCTGGTATCACAGCTACCCCCATGCTGTATATATGGCGCCCACCTGTGCTCAGATCGACATATATCGACTCAAGAACATCGCCTGTAGGTCCTATATGGCCGTGGGTTGCATCTGGCTGGTATCAGAGATACCACCATGCTGTATATACGGCGCCCAGCTTTGCTCAGATCGACATATATCCACTCAATAACATCGCCTGTAGGTACTATATGGCCGTGGGTTGCATCTGGCTGGTATCAGAGCTACCCCCATGCTGTATATACGGGGCCCCAGCTGTGCTGACATCGACATATATCGACTCAAGAACATCGCCTGTAGGTCATATATAGCCGTGGGTTGCAGCTGGCTGGTATCACAGCTACCCCCATGCTGTATATACGTGGCCCAGCTGTGCTCAGATCGACATATTTCGACTCAAGAACATCGCCTGTAGGTCCTATACGCCCGTGGGTTGCATCTGGCTGGTATCAGAGCTACCCCCATGCTGTATATACGGGGCCCAGCTGTGCTCAGATCGACATATATCGACTGAAGAACATCGCCTGTAGGTCCTATATGGTCATGGGTTGCATCTGGCTGGTATCAGAGCTACCCCCATGCTGTATATACGGGGCCCAGCTGTGCTCAGTTCGACATATATCGACTCAAGAACATCGCCTGTAGGTCCTATATGGTCGTGGGTTACATCTGGCTGGTATCACAGCTACCCCCATGCTGTATATACGGCGCCCAGCTGTGCTCAGATCGACATATATCCACTCAAGAACATCGCCTGTAGGTCCTATATGCAAGTGGGTTGCATCTGTCTGGTATCAGAGCTACCCCCATGCTGTAAATACGGGGCCCAGCTGTGCTCAGATCGACATATATCGACTCAAGAACATCGCCCGTAGGTCGTATATAGCCGTGGGTTGCAGCTGGCTGGTATCACAGCTACAATATATACGTGGCCCAGTTGTGCTCAGATCAACATATATCGACTCAAGAACATCGCCTGTAGGTCCTATATAGCCGTGGGTTGCAGCTGGCTGGTATCACAGCTACCCCCATGCTGTATATACCTGGCCCAGCTGTGCTCAGATCGACATATATCGACTCAAGAACATCGCCCGTAGGTCGTATATAGCCGTGGGTTGCAGCTGGCTGGTATCACAGCTACAATATATACGTGGCCCAGTTGTGCTCAGATCAACATATATCGACTCAAGAACATCGCCTGTAGGTCCTATATAGCCGTGGGTTGCAGCTGGCTGGTATCACAGCTACCCCCATGCTGTATATACGGCGCCCAGCTGTGCTCAGATCGACATATATCCACTCAAGAACATCGCCTGTAGGTCCTATATAGCCGTGGGTTGCAGCTTTCTGGTATCACAGCTACACCCATGCTGTATATACGTGGCCCAGCTGTGCTCAGATCGACATATATCGACTCAAGAACATCGCCCGTAGGTCGTATATAGCCGTGGGTTGCAGCTGGCTGGTATCACAGCTACAATATATACGTGGCCCAGTTGTGCTCAGATCAACATATATCGACTCAAGAACATCGCCTGTAGGTCCTATATAGCCGTGGGTTGCAGCTGGCTGGTATCACAGCTACCCCCATGCTGTATATACATGGCCCAGCTGTGCTCAGATCGACATATATCGAATCAAGAATATCGCCTGTAGGTCCTATATGGCCGTGGGTTGCATCTGGCTGGTATCAGATCTACCCCCATGCTGTATATACGGCGCCCAGCTGTGCTCAGATCGACATATATCAACTCAAAAACATCGCCTGTAGGTCCTATATGGCCGTGGGTTGCATCTGTCTGGTAGCAGAGCTACCCCCATGCTGTATATACGTGGCCCAGCTGTGCTCAGATCGACATATATCGACTCAAAAACATCGCCTGTAGGTCCTATATGGCCGTAGGTTGCATCTGGCTGGTATCAGAGCTACCCCCATGCTGTATATACGGCGCCCAGCTGTGCTCAGATCGACATATATCCACTCAAGAACATCGCCTGTAGGTCCTATATGGCCGTGGATTGCATCTGGCTGGTATCAGAGCTACCCCCATGCTGTATATACGGCGCCCAGCTGTGCTTAGTTCGACATATATCGACTCAAGAACATCGCCTGTAGGTCCTATATAGCCGTGGGTTGCAGCTGGCTGGTATCACAGCTACAGTATATACGTGGCCCAGTTGTGCACAGATCAACATATATCGACTCAAGAACATCGCCTGTAGGTCCTATATAGCCGTGGGTTGCAGCTGGCTGGTATCACAACTACACCCATGCTGTATATACGTGGCCCAGCTGTGCTCAGATCGACATATATCGACTCAAGAACATCGTCTGTAGGTCATATATAGCCGTGGGTTGCAGCTTTCTGGTATCACAGCTACCCCCATGCTGTATATACGTAACCCAGCTGTGCTCAGATCGACATATATCGACTCAAGAACATCGCCCGTAGGTCGTATATAGCCGTGGGTTGCAGCTGGCTGGTATCACAGCTACAGTATATACGTGGCCCAGTTGTGCTCAGATCAACATATATCGACTCAAGAACATCGCCTGTAGGTCCTATATAGCCGTGAGTTGCAGCTGGCTGGTATCAGCGCTACCCCCATGCTGTATATACGGCGCCCAGCTGTGCTCAGATCGACATATATCGACACAAGAACATCGCCTGTAGGTCCTATGTAGCCGTGGGTTGCATCTGGCTGGTATCACAGCTATCCCCATGCTGTATATACGGCGCCCAGCTGTGCTCAGATCGACATATATCCACTCAAGAACATCGCCTGTAGGTCCTATATGCCCGTGGGTTGCATCTGGCTGGTATCAGAGCTACCCCCATGCTGTATATACGGCGCCCAGCTGTGCTCAGTTCGACATATATCCACTCAAGAACATCGCCTGTAGGTCCTATATGGCCGTGGGTTGCATCTGGCTGGTATCAGAGCTACCCCCATGCTGTATATACGGCGCCCAGCTGTGCTCAGTTCGACATATATCCACTCAAGAACATCGCCTGTAGGTCTTATATGGCCGTGGGTTGCATCTGGCTGGTATCAGAGCAACCCCCATGCTGTATATACGGGGCCCAGCTGTGCTCAGATCGACATATATCGGCTCAAGAACATCGCCTGTAGGTACTATATTGCCGTGGGATGCAGCTGGCTGGTATCACAGCTACCCCCATGCTGTATATACGTGGCCCAGCTGTGCTCAGATCGACATATATCGACTCAAGAACATCGCCTGTAGGTCCTATATGGCCGTGGGTTGCATCTGGCTCGTATCAGAGCTACCCCCGTGATGTATATACGGCGCCCAGTTGTGCTCAAATCGACATATATCCACTCAAGAACATCGCCTGTAGGTCCTACATGGCCGTGGGTTGCATCTGGCTGGTATCAGAGCTACGCCCATGCTGTATATACCGGGCCCAGCTGTTCTCAGATCGACATATATCGACTCAAGAACATCGCCTGTAGGTCCTATATAGCCGTGGCTTGCAGCTGGCTGGTATCACAGCTACCCCCATGCTGTATATACGTGGCCCAGCTGTGCTCAGATCGACATATATCGACTCAAGAACATCGCCTGTAGGTCCTGTATGGCCGTGGGTTGCATCTGGCTGGTATCAGAGCTACCCCCATTCTGTATATACGGCGCCCAGCTGTGCTCAGATCGACATATATCCACTCAAGAACATCGCCTGTAGGTCCTATATAGCCGTGGGTTGCAGCTTTCTGGTATCACAGCTACACCCATGCTGTATATACGTGGCCCAGCTGTGCTCAGATCGACATATATCGACTCAAGAACATCGCCCGTAGGTCGTATATAGCCGTGGGTTGCAGCTGGCTGGTATCACAGCTACAATATATACGTGGCCCAGTTGTGCTCAGATCAACATATATCGACTCAAGAACATCGCCTGTAGGTCCTATATAGCCGTGGGTTGCAGCTGGCTGGTATCACAGCTACCCCCATGCTGTATATACGGCGCCCAGCTGTGCTCAGATCGACATATATCCACTCAAGAACATCGCCTGTAGGTCCTATATAGCCGTGGGTTGCAGCTTTCTGGTATCACAGCTACACCCATGCTGTATATACGTGGCCCAGCTGTGCTCAGATCGACATATATCGACTCAAGAACATCGCCCGTAGGTCGTATATAGCCGTGGGTTGCAGCTGGCTGGTATCACAGCTACAATATATACGTGGCCCAGTTGTGCTCAGATCAACATATATCGACTCAAGAACATCGCCTGTAGGTCCTATATAGCCGTGGGTTGCAGCTGGCTGGTATCACAGCTACCCCCATGCTGTATATACATGGCCCAGCTGTGCTCAGATCGACATATATCGAATCAAGAATATCGCCTGTAGGTCCTATATGGCCGTGGGTTGCATCTGGCTGGTATCAGATCTACCCCCATGCTGTATATACGGCGCCCAGCTGTGCTCAGATCGACATATATCAACTCAAAAACATCGCCTGTAGGTCCTATATGGCCGTGGGTTGCATCTGTCTGGTAGCAGAGCTACCCCCATGCTGTATATACGTGGCCCAGCTGTGCTCAGATAGACATATATCGACTCAAAAACATCGCCTGTAGGTCTTATATGGCCGTAGGTTGCATCTGGCTGGTATCAGAGCTACCCCCATGCTGTATATACGGCGCCCAGCTGTGCTCAGATCGACATATATCCACTCAAGAACATCGCCTGTAGGTCCTATATGGCCGTGGATTGCATCTGGCTGGTATCAGAGCTACCCCCATGCTGTATATACGGCGCCCAGCTGTGCTTAGTTCGACATATATCGACTCAAGAACATCGCCTGTAGGTCCTATATAGCCGTGGGTTGCAGCTGGCTGGTATCACAACTACACCCATGCTGTATATACGTGGCCCAGCTGTGCTCAGATCGACATATATCGACTCAAGAACATCGTCTGTAGGTCATATATAGCCGTGGGTTGCAGCTGGCTGGTATCACAGCTACCCCCATGCTGTATATACGTGGCCCAGCTGTGCTCAGATCGACATATATCGACTCAAGAACATCGCCTGTAGGTCCTATATGGCCGTGGGTCGCATCTGGCTGGTATCAGAGCTACTCCCATGCTGTATATACGGGGCCCAGCTGTGCTCAGATCGACATATATCGACTCAAGAACATCGCCTGTAGGTCCTATAAAGCCATGGGTTGCAGCTGGCTGGTATCACAGCCACCCCCATGCTGTATATACGTGGCCCAGCTGTGCTCAGATCGACATATATCGACTCAAGAACATCGCCTATAGGTCCTATATGGCCGTGGGTTGCATCTGGCTGGTATCAGAGCTACCCCCATGTTGTATATACGGCGCCCAGCTGTGCTCAGATCGACATATATCCACCCAAGAACATCGCCTGTAGGTCCTATATGCCCGTGGGTTGCATCTGGCTGGTATCAGAGCTACCCCCATGCTGTATATACGTGGCCCAGCTGTGCTCAGATCGACATATTTCGACTCAAGAACATCGCCTGTAGGTCCTATACGCCCGTGGATTGCATCTGGCTGGTATCAGAGCTACCCCCATGCTGTATATACGGGGCCCAGCTGTGCTCAGATCGACATATATCGACTGAAGAACATCGCCTGTAGGTCCTATATGGTCGTGGGTTGCATCTGGCTGGTATCAGAGCTACCCCCATGCTGTATATACGGGGCCCAGCTGTGCTCAGTTTGACATATATCGACTCAAGAACATCGCCTGTAGGTCCTATATGGTCGTAGGTTGCATCTGGCTGGTATCACAGCTACCCCCATGCTGTATATACGGCGCCCAGCTGTGCTCAGATCGACATATATCCACTCAAGAACATCGCCTGTAGGTCCTATATGCCCGTGGGTTGCATCTGGCTGGTATCAGAGCTACCCCCATGCTGTAAATACGGGGCCCAGCTGTGCTCAGATCGACATATATCGACTCAAGAACATCGCCTGTAGGTCCTATATAGCCGTGGGTTGCAGCTTTCTGGTATCACAGCTACCCCCATGCTGTATATACGTGGCCCAGCTGTGCTCAGATCGACATATATCGACTCAAGAACATCGCCCGTAGGTCGTATATAGCCGTGGGTTGCAGCTGGCTGGTATCACAGCTACAATATATACGTGGCCCAGTTGTGCTCAGATCAACATATATCGACTCAAGAACATCGCCTGTAGGTCCTATATAGCCGTGGGTTGCAGCTGGCTGGTATCACAGCTACCCCCATGCTGTATATACATGGCCCAGCTGTGCTCAGATCGACATATATCGAATCAAGAATATCGCCTGTAGGTCCTATATGGCCGTGGGTTGCATCTGGCTGGTATCAGAGCTACCCCCATGCTGTATATACGGCGCCCAGCTGTGCTCAGATCGACATATATCAACTCAAAAACATCGCCTGTAGGTCCTATATGGCCGTGGGTTGCATCTGTCTGGTAGCAGAGCTACCCCCATGCTGTATATACGTGGCCCAGCTGTGCTCAGATCGACATATATCGACTCAAAAACATCGCCTGTAGGTCCTATATGGCCGTAGGTTGCATCTGGCTGGTATCAGAGCTACCCCCATGCTGTATATACGGCGCCCAGCTGTGCTCAGATCGACATATATCCACTCAAGAACATCGCCTGTAGGTCCTATATGGCCGTGGATTGCATCTGGCTGGTATCAGAGCTACCCCCATGCTGTATATACGGCGCCCAGCTGTGCTTAGTTCGACATATATCCACTCAAGAACATCGCCTGTAGGTCTTATATGGCCCTGGGTTGCATCTGGTTGGTATCAGAGCAACCCCCATGCTGTATATACGGGGCCCAGCTGTGCTCAGATCGACATATATCGACTCAAGAACATCGCCTGTAGGTACTATATAGCCGTGGGATGCAGCTGGCTGGTATCACAGCTACCCCCATGCTGTATATACGTGGCCCAGCTGTGCTCAGATCGACATATATCGACTCAAGAACATCGCCTGTAGGTCCTATATGGCCGTGGGTTGCATCTGGCTCGTATCAGAGCTACCCCCATGATGTATATACGGCCCCCAGTTGTGCTCAAATCGACATATATCCACTCAAGAACATCGCCTGTAGGTCCTATATGGCCGTGGGTTGCATCTGGCTGGTATCAGAGCTACCCCCATGCTGTATATACGGGGCCCAGCTGTGCTCAGATCGACATATATCGACTCAAGAACATCGCCTGTAGGTCCTATATAGCCGTGGCTTGCAGCTGGCTGGTATCACAGCTAACCCCATGCTGTATATACGTGGCCCAGCTGTGCTCAGATCGACATATATCGACTCAAGAACATCGCCTGTAGGTCCTATATGGCCGTGGGTTGCATCTGGCTGGTATCAGAGCTACCCCCATGCTGTATATACGGCGCCCAGCTGTGCTCAGATCGACATATATCCACTCAAGAACATCGCCTGTAGGTCCTATATGGCCGTGGGTTGCATCTGGCCGGTATCAGAGCTACCCCCATGCTGTATATACGGCGCCCAGCTGTGCTCAGATCGACGTATATCCACTCAAGAATATCGCCTGTAGGTCCTATATGGCCGTGGGTTGCATCTGGCTGGTATCAGAGCTACCCCCATGCTGTATATACGGGGCCCTGCTGTGCTCAGATCGACATATATCGACTCAAGAACATCGCCCGTAGGTCGTATATAGCCGTGGGTTGCAGCTGGCTTCTATCACAGCTACAGTATATACGTGGCCCAGTTGTGCTCAGATAAACATATATCGACTCAAGAACATCGCCTGTAGGTCCTATATAGCCGTGGGTTGCAGCTGGCTGGTATCACAGCTACCCCCATGCTGTATATACGGCGCCCAGCTGTGCTCAGATCGACATATATCCACTCAAGAACATCGCCTGTAGGTCCTATATAGCCGTGGGTTGCAGCTTTCTGGTATCACAGCTACACCCATGCTGTATATACGTGGCCCAGCTGTGCTCAGATCGACATATATCGACTCAAGAACATCGCCCGTAGGTCGTATATAGCCGTGGGTTGCAGCTGGCTGGTATCACAGCTACAATATATACGTGGCCCAGTTGTGCTCAGATCAACATATATCGACTCAAGAACATCGCCTGTAGGTCCTATATAGCCGTGGGTTGCAGCTGGCTGGTATCACAGCTACCCCCATGCTGTATATACATGGCCCAGCTGTGCTCAGATCGACATATATCGAATCAAGAATATCGCCTGTAGGTCCTATATGGCCGTGGGTTGCATCTGGCTGGTATCAGATCTACCCCCATGCTGTATATACGGCGCCCAGCTGTGCTCAGATCGACATATATCAACTCAAAAACATCGCCTGTAGGTCCTATATGGCCGTGGGTTGCATCTGTCTGGTAGCAGAGCTACCCCCATGCTGTATATACGTGGCCCAGCTGTGCTCAGATAGACATATATCGACTCAAAAACATCGCCTGTAGGTCTTATATGGCCGTAGGTTGCATCTGGCTGGTATCAGAGCTACCCCCATGCTGTATATACGGCGCCCAGCTGTGCTCAGATCGACATATATCCACTCAAGAACATCGCCTGTAGGTCCTATATGGCCGTGGATTGCATCTGGCTGGTATCAGAGCTACCCCCATGCTGTATATACGGCGCCCAGCTGTGCTTAGTTCGACATATATCGACTCAAGAACATCGCCTGTAGGTCCTATATAGCCGTGGGTTGCAGCTGGCTGGTATCACAACTACACCCATGCTGTATATACGTGGCCCAGCTGTGCTCAGATCGACATATATCGACTCAAGAACATCGTCTGTAGGTCATATATAGCCGTGGGTTGCAGCTGGCTGGTATCACAGCTACCCCCATGCTGTATATACGTGGCCCAGCTGTGCTCAGATCGACATATATCGACTCAAGAACATCGCCTGTAGGTCCTATATGGCCGTGGGTCGCATCTGGCTGGTATCAGAGCTACTCCCATGCTGTATATACGGGGCCCAGCTGTGCTCAGATCGACATATATCGACTCAAGAACATCGCCTGTAGGTCCTATAAAGCCATGGGTTGCAGCTGGCTGGTATCACAGCCACCCCCATGCTGTATATACGTGGCCCAGCTGTGCTCAGATCGACATATATCGACTCAAGAACATCGCCTGTAGGTCCTATATAGCCGTGGGTTGCAGCTGGCTGGTATCACAGCTACAGTATATACGTGGCCCAGTTGTGCACAGATCAACATATATCGACTCAAGAACATCGCCTGTAGGTCCTATATAGCCGTGGGTTGCAGCTGGCTGGTATCACAACTACACCCATGCTGTATATACGTGGCCCAGCTGTGCTCAGATCGACATATATCGACTCAAGAACATCGCCTGTAGGTCATATATAGCCGTGGGTTGCAGCTGGCTGGTATCACAGCTACCCCCATGCTGTATATACGTGGCCCAGCTGTGCTCAGATCGACATATATCGACTCAAGAACATCGCCTGTAGGTCTTATATGGCCGTGGGTCGCATCTGGCTGGTATCAGAGCTACCCCCATGCTGTAGATACGGGGTCCAGCTGTGCTCAGATCGACATATATCGACTCAAGAACATCGCCTGTAGGTCCTATAAAGCCATGGGTTGCAGCTGGCTGGTATCACAGCCACCCCCATGCTGTATATACGTGGCCCAGCTGTGCTCAGATCGACATATATCGACTCAAGAACATCGCCTATAGGTCCTATATGGCCGTGGGTTGCATCTGGCTGGTATCAGAGCTACCCCCATGTTGTATATACGGCGCCCAGCTGTGCTCAGATCGACATATATCCACTCAAGAACATCGCCTGTAGGTCCTATATGGCCGTGGGTTGCATCTGGCCGGTATCAGAGCTACCCCCATGCTGTATATACGGCGCCCAGCTGTGCTCAGATCGACGTATATCCACTCAAGAATATCGCCTGTAGGTCCTATATGGCCGTGGGTTGCATCTGGCTGGTATCAGAGCTACCCCCATGCTGTATATACGGGGCCCTGCTGTGCTCAGATCGACATATATCGACTCAAGAACATCGCCCGTAGGTCGTATATAGCCGTGGGTTGCAGCTGGCTTCTATCACAGCTACAGTATATACGTGGCCCAGTTGTGCTCAGATCAACATATATCGACTCAAGAACATCGCCTGTAGGTCCTATATAGCCGTGGGTTGCAGCTGGCTGGTATCACAGCTACACCCATGCTGTATATACATGGCCCAGCTGTGCTCAGATCGACATATATCGACCCAAGAACATCGCCTGTAGGTCCTAAATGGGCGTGGGATGCATCTGGCTGGTATCAGAGCTACCCCCATGCTGTATATACGGCGCCCAGCTGTGCTCAGATCGACATATATCCACTCAAGAACATCGCCTGTAGGTCCTATATGGCCGTGGGTTGCATCTTGCTGGTATCAGAGCTACCCCCATGCTGTATATACGGGGCCCAGCTGTGCTCAGATCGACATATATCGACTCAAGGACATCGCCTGTAGGTCCTATATAGCCGTGGGTTGCAGCTGGCTGGTATCACAGCTACAGTATATACATGGCCCAGTTGTGCTCAGATCAACATATATCGACTCAAGAACATCGCCTGTAGGTCCTATATAGCCGTGGGTTGCAGCTGGCTGGTATCACAGCTACCCCCATGCTGTATATACATGGCCCAGCTGTGCTCAGATCGACATATATCGACTCAAGAACATCGCTTGTAGGTCCTAAATGGCCGTGGAATGCATCTGGCTGGTATCAGAGCTACCCCCATGCTGTATATACGGCGCCCAGCTGTGCTCAGATCGACATATATCCACTCAAGAACATCGCCTGTAGGTCCTATATGGCCGTGGGTTGCATCTTGCTGGTATCAGAGCTACCCCCATGCTGTATATACGGGGCCCAGCTGTGCTCAGATCGACATATATCGACTCAAGAACATCGCCTGTAGGTCCTATATAGCCGTGGGTTGCAGCTGGCTGGTATCACAGCTACCCCCATGCTGTATATACGTGGCCCAGCTGTGCTCAGATCGACATATATCGACTCAAGAACATCGCCTGTAGGTCCTATATGACCGTGGGTTGCATCTGGCTGGTATCAGAGCTACACCCATGCTGTATATACGGCGCCCATCTGTGCTCAGATCGACATATATCCACTCAAGAACATCGCCTGTAGGTCCTATATGGCCGTGTGTTGCATCTGGCTGGTATCAGTGCTACCCCCATGCTGTATATACGGGGCCCTAGCTGTGCTGACATCGACATATATCGACTCAAGAACATCGCCTGTAGGTCCTATATAGCCGTGGGTTGCAGCTGGCTGGTATCACAGCTACCCCCATGCTGTATATACGTGGCCCAGCTGTGCTCAGATCGACATATATCGACTCAAGAACATCGCCTGTAGGTCCTATATAGCCGTGAGTTTCAGCTGGCTGGTATCACAGCTACCCCCATGCTGTAAATACGTGGCCCAGCTGTGCTCAGATCGACATATATCGACTCAAGAACATCGCCTGTAGGTCCTATATGGCCGTGGGTTGCATCTGGCTGGTATCAGAGCTACCCCCATGCTGTATATACGGGGCCCTAGCTGTGCTGACATCGACATATATCGACTCAAGAACATCGCCTGTAGGTCATATATAGCCGTGGGTTGCAGCTGGCTGGTATCACAGCTACCCCCATGCTGTATATACGTGGCCCAGCTGTGCTCAGATCGACATATATCGACTTAAGAACATCGCCTGTAGGTCCTATATAGACGTGGGTTGCAGATGGCTGGTATCACAGCTACCCCCATGCTGTATATACGTGGCCCAGCTGTGCTCAGATCGACATATATCGACTCAAGAGCATCGCATGTAGGTCCTATATGGCCGTGGGTTGCATCTGGCTGGTATCAGAGCTACCCCCATGCTGCATATACGGGGCCCAGCTGTGCTCAGATCGACATATATCGACTCAAGAACATCGCCTGTGGTCCTATATAGCCGTGGGTTGCAGCTGGCTGGTATCACAGCTACCCCCATGCTGTATATACGTGGCCCAGCTGTGCTCAGATCGACATATATCGACTCAAGAACATCGCCTGTAGGTCCTATATGGCCGTGGGTTGCATCTGGCTGGTATTAGAGCTACCCCCATGCTGTATATACGGCGCCCAGCTGTGCTCACATCGACATATATCCACTGTAGGTCCTATATATCTGTGGGTTGCATCTGGCTGGTATCAGAGCTACCCCCATGCTGCATATATGGGGCCCAGCTGTGCTCAGATCGACATATATCGACTCAAGAACATCGCCTGTAGGTCCTATATAGCCGTGGGTTGCAGCTGGCTGGTATCACAGCTACCCCCATGCTGTATATACGTGGCCCAGCTGTGCTCAGATCGAGATATATCGACTCAAGAGCATCGCCTGTAGGTCCTATATGGCCGTGGGTTGCATCTGGCTGGTATGAGAGCTACCCCCATGCTGTATATACGGGGCCCAGCTGTTCTCAGATCGACGTATATCGACTCAAGAACATCGCCTGTAGGTCCTATATAGCCGTGGGTTGCAGCTGGCTTGTATCACAGCCACCCCCATGCTTTATATACGTGGCTCAGCTGTGCTCAGATTGTCATATATCGACTCAAGAACATCGCATGTAGGTCATATATGGCCGTGGGTTGCATCTGGCTGGTATTAGAGCTACACCCATGCTCTATATACGGTGCCCAGCTGTGCTCAGATCGACATATATCCACTGTAGGTACTATATGGCCGTGGGTTGCAACTGGCTGGTATCAGAGCTACCCCCATGCTGCATATACGGGGCCCAGCTGTGCTCAGATCGACATATATCGACCCAAGAACATCGCCTGTAGGTCCTATATAACCGTGGGTTGCAGGCGGCTGGTATCACAGCTACCCCCATGCTGTATATGCGTGGCCCAGCTGTGCTCAGATCGACATATATCGACTCAAGAGCATCGCCTGTAGGTCCTATATGGCCGTGGGTTGCATCTGGCTGGTATTAGAGCTACCTTCATGCTGTATATACGGCGCCCAGCGGTGCTCACATCGACATATATCCACTGTAGGTCCTATATATCCGTGGGTTGCATCTGGCTGGTATCAGAGCTACCCCCATGCTGCATATGCGGGGCCCAGCTGTGCTCAGATCGACATATATCGACTCAAGAGCATCGGCTGTAGGTCCTATATTGCCGTGGGTTGCATCTGGCTGGTATCACAGCTACCTCCATGCTGTATATACGTGGCCCAGCTGTGCTCAGATCGACATATATCGATTCAAGAGCATCGCCTGTAGGTCCTATATGGCCGTGGGTTGCATCTGGCTGGTATGAGAGCTACCCCCATGCTGTATATACGGGGCCCAGCTGTGCTCAGATCGACGTATATCGACTCAAGAACATCGCCTGTAGGTCCTATATAGCCGTGGGTTGCAGCTGGCTTGTATCACAGCCACCCCCATGCTGTATCTACGTGGCCCAGCTGTGCTCAGATCGAGATATATCGACTCAAGAACATCGCCTGTAGGTCATATATGGCCGTGGGTTGCATCTGGCTGGTATTAGAGCTACACTTATGCTGTATATACGGCGCCCAGCTGTGCTCAGATCGACATATATCCACTGTAGGTCCTATATGGCCGTGGGTTGCATCTGGCTGGTATCAGAGCTACCCCCTTGCTGCATATACGGGGCCCAGCTGTGCTCAGATCGACATATATCGACTCAAGAACATCGCCTGTAGGTCCTATATAGCCGTGGGTTGCTGCTGGCTGGTATCACAGCTACCCCCATGCTGTATATACGTGGCCCAGCTGTGCTCAGATCGACATATATCGACTCAAGAGCATCGCCTGTAGGTCCTATATGGCCGTGGGTTGCATCTGGCTGGTATCAGAGCTACCCCCATACTGTATATACGGCCCCAGCTGTGCTCACATCGACATATATCCACTGTAGGTCCTATATGGCCGTGGGTTGCATCTGGCTGGTATCAGAGCTACCCCCATGCTGCATATACGGGGCCCAGCTGTGCTCAGATCGACATATATCGACTCAAGAGCATCGCCTGTAGGTCCTATATGGCCGTGGGTTGCATCTGGCTGGTATGAGAGCTACCCCCATGCTGTATATACGGGGCCCAGCTGTGCTCCGATCGACGTATATCGACTCAAGAACATCGCCTGTAGGTCCTATATAGCCGTGGGTTGCAGCTTGCTTGTATCACAGCCACCCCCATGCTGTAAATACGTGGCCCAGCTGTGCTCAGATCGACATATATCGACTCAAGAACATCGCCTGTAGGTCATATATTGCCGTGGGTTGCATCTGGCTGGCATTAGAGCTACACCCATGCTGTATATACGGCGCCCAGCTGTGCTCAGATCGACATATATCCACTGTAGGTCCTATATGGCCGTGGGTTGCATCTGGCTGGTATCACAGCTACCCCCATGCTGCATGTACGGGGCCCAGCTGTGCTCAGATCGACATATATCGACTCAAGAACATCGCCTGTAGGTCCTATATAGCCGTGGGTTGCAGCTGGCTGGTATCACAGCTACCCCCATGCTGTATATACGTGGCCCAGCTGTGCTCAGATCGACATATATCGACTCAAGAGCATCGCCTGTAGGTCTTTTATGGCCGTGGGTTGCATCTGGCGGGTATCAGAGCTACCCCCATGCTGTATATGCGGCCCCAGCTGTGCTCACATCGACATATATCCACTTTAGGTCCTATATGGCCGTGGGTTGCATCTGGCTGGTATCAGAGCTACCCCCATGCTGCATATACGGGGCCCAGCTGTGCTCTGATCGACATATATCGACTCAAGAACATCGCCTGTAGGTCCTATATAGCCGTGGGTTGCAGCTGGCTGGTATCACAGCTACCCCCATGCTGTATATACGTGGCCCAGCTGTGCTCAGATCGACATATATCGACTCAAGAGCATCGCCTGTAGGTCCTATATGGCCTTGGGTTGCATCTGGCTGGTATCAGAGCTACCCCCATGCTGTATATAGGGCGCCCAGCTGTGCTCACATCGACATATATCCACTGTAGGTCCTATATGGCCGTGGGTTGCATGTGGCTGGTATCAGAGCTACCAGCTACCTCCATGCTGCATATACGGGGCCCAGCTGTGCTCAGATCGACATATATCGACTCAAGAACATCGCCTGTGGTCCTATATTGCCGTGGGTTGCAGCTGGCTGGTATCAAAGCTACCCCCATGCTGTATATACGTGGCACAGCTGTGCTCAGATCGACATATATCGACTCAAGAACATCGCCTGTAGGTCCTATATGGCCGTGGGTTGCATCTGGCTGGTATTAGAGCTACCTTCATGCTGTATATACGGCGCCCAGCGGTGCTCACATCGACATATATCCACTGTAGGTCCTATATATCCGTGGGTTGCATCTGGCTGGTATCAGAGCTACCCCCATGCTGCATATACGGGGCCCAGCTGTGCTCAGATCGACATATATCGACTCAAGAGCATCGGCTGTAGGTCCTATATTGCCGTGGGTTGCATCTGGCTGGTATCACAGCTACCTCCATGCTGTATATACGTGGCCCAGCTGTGCTCAGATCGACATATATCGATTCAAGAGCATCGCCTGTAGGTCCTATATGGCCGTGGGTTGCATCTGGCTGGTATGAGAGCTACCCCCATGCTGTATATACGGGGCCCAGCTGTGCTCAGATCGACGTATATCGACTCAAGAACATCGCCTGTAGGTCCTATATAGCTGTGGGTTGCAGCTGGCTTGTATCACAGCCACCCCCATGCTGAATCTATGTGGCCCAGCTGTGCTCAGATCGACATATATCGACTCAAGAACATCGCCTGTAGGTCATATATGGCCGTGGGTTGCATCTGGCTGGTATTAGAGCTACCCCCATGCTGTATGTACGGCGCCCAGCGGTGCTCACATCGACATATATCCACTGTAGGTCCTATATGGCCGTGGGTTGCATCTGGCTGGTATCAGAGTTACCCCCATGCTGCATATACGGGGCCCAGCTATGCTCAGATCGACATATATCGACTCAAGAACATCGCCTGTTGTCCTATATAGCCGTGGGTTGCAGCTGGCTGGTATCACAGCTACCCCCATGCTGTATATATGGCGCCCACCTGTGCTCAGATCGACATATATCGACTCAAGAACATCGCCTGTAGGTCCTATATGGCCGTGGGTTGCATCTGGCTGGTATCAGAGATACCACCATGCTGTATATACGGCGCCCAGCTTTGCTCAGATCGACATATATCCACTCAATAACATCGCCTGTAGGTACTATATGGCCGTGGGTTGCATCTGGCTGGTATCAGAGCTACCCCCATGCTGTATATACGGGGCCCCAGCTGTGCTGACATCGACATATATCGACTCAAGAACATCGCCTGTAGGTCATATATAGCCGTGGGTTGCAGCTGGCTGGTATCACAGCTACCCCCATGCTGTATATACGTGGCCCAGCTGTGCTCAGATCGACATATTTCGACTCAAGAACATCGCCTGTAGGTCCTATACGCCCGTGGGTTGCATCTGGCTGGTATCAGAGCTACCCCCATGCTGTATATACGGGGCCCAGCTGTGCTCAGATCGACATATATCGACTGAAGAACATCGCCTGTAGGTCCTATATGGTCATGGGTTGCATCTGGCTGGTATCAGAGCTACCCCCATGCTGTATATACGGGGCCCAGCTGTGCTCAGTTCGACATATATCGACTCAAGAACATCGCCTGTAGGTCCTATATGGTCGTGGGTTACATCTGGCTGGTATCACAGCTACCCCCATGCTGTATATACGGCGCCCAGCTGTGCTCAGATCGACATATATCCACTCAAGAACATCGCCTGTAGGTCCTATATGCAAGTGGGTTGCATCTGTCTGGTATCAGAGCTACCCCCATGCTGTAAATACGGGGCCCAGCTGTGCTCAGATCGACATATATCGACTCAAGAACATCGCCCGTAGGTCGTATATAGCCGTGGGTTGCAGCTGGCTGGTATCACAGCTACAATATATACGTGGCCCAGTTGTGCTCAGATCAACATATATCGACTCAAGAACATCGCCTGTAGGTCCTATATAGCCGTGGGTTGCAGCTGGCTGGTATCACAGCTACCCCCATGCTGTATATACCTGGCCCAGCTGTGCTCAGATCGACATATATCGACTCAAGAACATCGCCCGTAGGTCGTATATAGCCGTGGGTTGCAGCTGGCTGGTATCACAGCTACAATATATACGTGGCCCAGTTGTGCTCAGATCAACATATATCGACTCAAGAACATCGCCTGTAGGTCCTATATAGCCGTGGGTTGCAGCTGGCTGGTATCACAGCTACCCCCATGCTGTATATACGGCGCCCAGCTGTGCTCAGATCGACATATATCCACTCAAGAACATCGCCTGTAGGTCCTATATAGCCGTGGGTTGCAGCTTTCTGGTATCACAGCTACACCCATGCTGTATATACGTGGCCCAGCTGTGCTCAGATCGACATATATCGACTCAAGAACATCGCCCGTAGGTCGTATATAGCCGTGGGTTGCAGCTGGCTGGTATCACAGCTACAATATATACGTGGCCCAGTTGTGCTCAGATCAACATATATCGACTCAAGAACATCGCCTGTAGGTCCTATATAGCCGTGGGTTGCAGCTGGCTGGTATCACAGCTACCCCCATGCTGTATATACATGGCCCAGCTGTGCTCAGATCGACATATATCGAATCAAGAATATCGCCTGTAGGTCCTATATGGCCGTGGGTTGCATCTGGCTGGTATCAGATCTACCCCCATGCTGTATATACGGCGCCCAGCTGTGCTCAGATCGACATATATCAACTCAAAAACATCGCCTGTAGGTCCTATATGGCCGTGGGTTGCATCTGTCTGGTAGCAGAGCTACCCCCATGCTGTATATACGTGGCCCAGCTGTGCTCAGATCGACATATATCGACTCAAAAACATCGCCTGTAGGTCCTATATGGCCGTAGGTTGCATCTGGCTGGTATCAGAGCTACCCCCATGCTGTATATACGGCGCCCAGCTGTGCTCAGATCGACATATATCCACTCAAGAACATCGCCTGTAGGTCCTATATGGCCGTGGATTGCATCTGGCTGGTATCAGAGCTACCCCCATGCTGTATATACGGCGCCCAGCTGTGCTTAGTTCGACATATATCGACTCAAGAACATCGCCTGTAGGTCCTATATAGCCGTGGGTTGCAGCTGGCTGGTATCACAGCTACAGTATATACGTGGCCCAGTTGTGCACAGATCAACATATATCGACTCAAGAACATCGCCTGTAGGTCCTATATAGCCGTGGGTTGCAGCTGGCTGGTATCACAACTACACCCATGCTGTATATACGTGGCCCAGCTGTGCTCAGATCGACATATATCGACTCAAGAACATCGTCTGTAGGTCATATATAGCCGTGGGTTGCAGCTTTCTGGTATCACAGCTACCCCCATGCTGTATATACGTAACCCAGCTGTGCTCAGATCGACATATATCGACTCAAGAACATCGCCCGTAGGTCGTATATAGCCGTGGGTTGCAGCTGGCTGGTATCACAGCTACAGTATATACGTGGCCCAGTTGTGCTCAGATCAACATATATCGACTCAAGAACATCGCCTGTAGGTCCTATATAGCCGTGAGTTGCAGCTGGCTGGTATCAGCGCTACCCCCATGCTGTATATACGGCGCCCAGCTGTGCTCAGATCGACATATATCGACACAAGAACATCGCCTGTAGGTCCTATGTAGCCGTGGGTTGCATCTGGCTGGTATCACAGCTATCCCCATGCTGTATATACGGCGCCCAGCTGTGCTCAG